>OX422207.1:670407913-671627288 GCA_949130495.1 Sambucus nigra | reverse complement strand
TCTCACATAAAGTGGTACATTACACTCCCTTTCTTCTTCTGGGATATACCAAAGTCCATACCCGTGCACTTTTGACTGCAATGCGAACTTCTAGGCCCTCCTTACCTTATAGGCTTCAACATTCTATTTATGCGCAGTCACTTTTGACATAAAAGTTATATCTCCTTCCTAGTTCCATTTAAACAAAGGACTTCCCCCCAATTGCACTATCACTCAGCATTAGTGGTAAAAAATTCTGGTCAACCTTGAATACATAACTGGGGCCCTCAAAATCTTGTCCTCGAAAATATAAATATAAATCTCATCCCCCACGTCTCTAAAGGAGCGATATGACAGCGCACTCTTTATTTCACTAAATCCTGAGCGTTAAACATAATAATGAGCTAATCTCTCTCCGCTCAACAGTGAATCCAATATATGTCGAATCATATTAATAAAGTCCCTACACACTGATATCAACATCTGAAGATAACTATACTCTTCGAACTCTCTATAATAATATAATATAGTTGCGATCGCGATCCTCTCATAGGTGAGGCATCTCCAAAACAACACATTTTTCCCTAGAGCAGTAACCCCGACAGCCTTGTAATATCTGCCCATTATCATTTTAACCATTACTATAAAACCATAACTAGGATAATATTATTCTCGTATAACACACAACTAAAGCGAGTAATCTCAATTAAAATATATACCACTATCAATACACCTGCTCACCCGCAGATGACACCCGAACAATCCCAATCTACCAGGGAAACATACACATAATAATAATGTTGTCGATATATGCACTAGACTCATCTCACATGCGAATCTAGCGAAAATCAAAGTACCGTGGCTCATTCGTGTCACATAAAACATGCCTCATTCTTCCAAGGTTAAAACTCATATTTCCACTTTACCAATCGTCCTGTAAGTTTAAATTTTTCCTGGACATAACACCCTTGTTCGAACCCAAACCAAAACTACTTTAATTATTGACCTTGTACCATGCTCTTATCCCTTTACTCGCTTTGGCTAAAACTAGAGCATGTGTTCCTACGCTACACAAAGTATTTTTATATATAACCCACTTATCTCCGGACATATTTACCATATTAAGGTTGTCCTTCTCTCCGACTCTAGTAGTCTCAACATTGATGGCTACCCCCATTGTTCCCTTCACTCCAATGGCCTTAAGGAACACACTAGTGGCTTTAACAACCCGAACTGAATTCACCGTCACTTGGTACGAATTTAGCTAGCTGAATCATTTAAACGGGTCTCCCCTGTGGTGTTTCACTAACACCGTTACATCTAGTCTTACTCCCTGACTAAATCCTCTAACTCTTTTATCTCCTTTCACATAGAAGCATTAATATTCTTGTTGTCCAAACACGACACGTTTGATATCTGTATCGACCGTCCAAGTACAAACTCCCATAAGTGTTGGTGACTCTTCCCGTGAGTCTATCACCCCTTAAGCACTCTTTTCTCCATTGTACCTTCCTTATTGGGTACAAATTTCACTAGACAATTGAATTTATTTTCACAATCGGATCTCTATCCGGCCTTGCTATGAGGAGTTCTAAACAACGTTCACATCTCTTCTTGAACATTTGATGAAGGAACTTGTGGTATAACCGTACCTAAGATCCTTCCATTTACACAACATCTCACTTTTAAATGTGGTGGTTGACTACCACCATTTAAATCTTACTCCTACGAGCCAAGAAAAAATTTACTCCAAATTTTCACTTTCGGTTATACCACATTTCAACATATGCCAAAACCTCAGGATCTCTAACTCCCATTAGCTAACACACACCAACTCCGCACTTTCTAAAATTCCCACGAATGGTCCTCTTCAAATAATCATTGGGTGCGTCTAAATTGGCACCACTTCCTACTATAGTGGTATATGAAAATCATAAGTTGCACCCTAGTGGTCCTTATAACTCCTAACTTATCGATAAACAATAGGGGTGACCTCGACTACGGTCATTATCCCCAAAATATTTTATAACTCTAACTGAGCCCCGCCTCCTACTGTCCACCCAATGACCCCCGTCTGACATACTTCATTGTTTGGCATACGAATACACCCGAACACATATAAGATTCACTAATATATATACACTATAGAAGGAGAACGAAATCTCACTATAGAAACCAAAAATCCTAAACATAGGGCTCTATATCAATCAGAAAGCAACGTTTAAAGTGTAGTACGTCTGTACATATTCCTAAGGACACTAGAACCTAATACTCTGATACCACCTGTGATACCCTACCCAATTAAATACCATGTGATCAGTCCTATATCAAATTAAACAGGAATCTCATGTGGTTTCATTCTCACCATCACTATAAAAAACCATTTAATTACTAATAACCTATTAGGCCACGGTGTCAAATTTTAAACTTTCTAATCTTTTTAAACTTAATTGCACAAGTAAACCATTCACACCAGAATATATAACATAAATGGGTTGGATAATTAAATAACCAATAACTCTCGGTAAGCTTAATACAACCATATCGGATGTAAATGAAATAAATGACAACAGTTGGGCAATATACCTGAGTATACATTCAGTACCTCCTATCTAGATCACAAAGGTGGAAACGTCTACACAATCGCCTACCCACATCCACAACTGCGGTAGCAACATCTGACTCGAAAGAATAGTCATCCAGGCGTCCCTGTGTTTGGACACCTAAAATGTATAACAAGGGAGAAAAAAAAGAAAATATAGATACGGGTCAGAGCCCGAGGTTTTAAAAATATTTTAGCAAGTGTTTAAAATACTTTAACATATAAAATATGATATTCTCCATATTTAAACTGGTGTCTCACTCATATAAGATACCCCTTACTTCTCATCTGACAGTGCACACCTAACGCATGTATTTTAAACACCCTAGTTATGCTACCCATCCTCACAAGCATCTCACCAAACCATCAAACACCACACGCTATCGCAATAACCCATGTATGTAATAACCTAAACTTTCGCCCATTTATACTTCTTTTGATCATAAATAATACTCGCCAACTAATCATAAAATGAAAATAGTTAACCAGGACGCCCAACCATGTACTACAGACCAAACATCTCCCCACTTCCAACGTTGCGTCAAGATTCGTGTGTGGGACGTCTTGCAAAGAGAAATCCAAATAAGGAACCCTCCCAATACACTACTACTTAACGTTTACGATCATTGGGATCTGTTTGGCCCTCTGTCCATAGCATGTACCCCTAAATTCCCATCTCTCATTATAAAAGTATACTCATATAAATTCCAACTCTTCCCATTAACAATTTAAGTCTCATATCGTCAAGGGGATACACTAAATTTCATCAAATTATTAATATAATTGTACTAAGAATAATAATCCAAAATAACCTAGGGTCTAACATCCTGCAGCTCCCGACCTTTGCTACTTTCGTGCGTGGGGCGTCTCGCAAGGCAAAATCTAAATAAGGAACCCTCTCGATACACTACTACATAGCTATGTCGGTTATTGAGATCTGTCGATCCAGGACCTATGTCTATTACTCAATCCAAATAGAATAACTTCCACTAGTCATTACACTATTCACATCATAGTGTTATTTATCCCGTATATAGCAATTTCTTCTTATAAATGTTTATCACATTTTTATTCCGAATTTTATATTCCCTGATGCTCTAGAAATTATCTCACATGGCATCCTTTAACTTAATCCATGTATATGTATGTAATACCCCGTAATTTTATTGATTTGTATTTAAGGGATTAATTAAATTAAATGAGAATTAATTGGGAATTAATCCGGATGTATATACTAGCGAGACATGTGTTGGTATTTGAGTATGGTATTAAAATTGAATATTTCTGAGTATATATGGTAATATATGGGTATTGAAAATATTAAATTTGTCGCGAGGAAGAAATACGACAATTTGGGAAATTTAGTTGGGACGCGCGTGTCGGTCGCGTCAGGATTGAATTTATTTAAATTAAAAAGTAAATTATTTTTTTATCAACCGAATGGTCATTTTGAGTGCGCCAATGTGTTCGGAAGGGTCGAAATAGTCAGAAACCACTAGTCAGGGGTTTAGTTTGGGTCCCAGGGCATTTTTAGGCCAAACCGACAACTTAGAAGGGTATTTTGGTAATTTTAAAAATTAAGGGATTAAAACCCACGAATTTTAGAGGTAATTTAGATATTATTAAAAGGTCCAGTAAAGCCATTATCATCCAAAAGTGAGAGAGTGGTCTACGGAGGTTTTTGAGAGAAGTTAGAAGAGAGGTTAAAGGAGGATCTAAGCCAAACCATCTCCACACCATCATTTTGAAAGGAATTTGTGACCGGAAAGAAGAGAGAACCAACCTTGATCATCAACAACGAATCAGAACATCGGATTTAAGGCAAGTGATTTGATATTATTAAGTTCAATGAATATTTCTTCCACGTTTAGTGTAGAAACTGTATTTGCCTTGAAAGTTTTGATGAAAACCAATGGGATTATTGTGAAACTTATGATTTTGGGATAGGAATTGCATGTAGAATACTTATGGAAGAATTAAATACACAAAACATAACTTTTGATGATTTCGAAATGGATTTATAAGGAGTCTTTGTAGTCAATTAAATTCTAGGTTCATGTTCATAGGGTTTGGGGCAAGAATTGGGGATTTATGATTGTTACATGTTGATTAGTAATATTTGACCCCAAAAATATGTTAAGGAATGACCTAGGATGACTTAAAATAGTTTACAAACATTAAAACATAATTTGGATAATATTAAGATGGATTTAGAGAAGAGAAAAATGAATAAAAACGAGTTGGGAAATTTCTGGGCGTTTTCTGCCATCTCGTTAGAAGACCTGCCCAGGTCGTTCGAACGTCCTCGTTCGAACGAACTTCTAACGGGATGACAGTACTCCTTCTAACAAGTTGGTATTTCATTCGAAACCATTCATTCGAACGACACTCGTTCGCACGACCTCGTTCAAACGAGATTTCTAACGAGTTGACAAAATGGCCTCTTTATGCCTGATTTGATTCAGAACTTCCATTAGGCTTATTTAATTGAGCGTTAACCTTCCCCTGTTGACTAGTGGGTATAGTTGTGAGATTGGAGTATGTTGAGGAGTAAAACTTAGGATTTTTTAGGAAACCGGATGACATTTATGGGTTAAGAAATAAGTACTAAATATTTCGACGTGAGAAGGGTTGACAACTTTAATGTATATTATTCGGGGATTTGTAAACGTACAACATTTAATGATGCTATAGGAATGTAAAATATACCTCTGTTGATATTATAAGATATCTAAGATGTGTGAATGCTTAGTATATGTGGTTATCTGTGTATAACATACCTACCATACTTGCTATCATGGGAGGTTGGCGTTCGATTAGTGCCATCTAATCTTTGTGTGCCTACGAGGGGATTTAGATTGGTACCTCGAGGACATAGGTCAGAGAATGACTTATTGAGGAGTTAATAAGTCTGCTGATCATGGGAGCGTAGGTATGTGCATGACCCATGTGATGTGAACTATGTTCACCTCCATTATGTGTGTTTGATACTTGTCGAAATGATTCCTGAGAGATTCAGAATACGTGATCCTTATGTACGTGATGTACCGGGATTTGATAGCAGAGTATGTGTGCACCGCAGCTTAGTCTAGGGGTGCTATTATTGTATATTATGATGAGATTGATATACCGAATTATTTAAATGAACTGTTTATATAAGTACAAGTGTGAATTAATGTAACATCTTTGTAGAGTTAAAAATGGGAAAACTCTTTGTAATTATTATAACTAATTTTGAGTAAAAATAGTAAGACCTCCAGTTTATATTAAGACATTGGGAAATGAACTTTGAATTGTAAAAGTAATGTCAGGTCATGGATTGGACTAGTTTGATAGTAGTATAACTAGAACAGGTACGGGTATGATAGGTGTGCACAATTAGTTGAGAGGTGAGGAACTCATGTTAGTGCACACACTATCATGTATTTTATATTCACTGTTTAATGATATTAAACACTTGCTGTATTTTAAACTGTTTTCACAATCGGGCTCTGACTCGTTTGCTTTCAAATCTATTTTCTTGTAAAAATATTTTTGGTGCCTAGCCACAGGGACACCAAGTGTAGGAGTTCCATTCCAGTGACGTGCTGTAGCTGTTGTGGAAGTTACAGGATCTCGATAGTAGACGCCTCCACTTTCTACCTTGACTTTATTTTACTCATCTGTCGGGCATGTTGCCCCTTTTCTTTTAGAGACATCCTACTTACTCAGTTTTATTTCAGATTTTGGGTTGTAATTAATTTATGATTCAGACTTGGTACAGTTTTATTCAGTATTTCGGATTATTTTCGAGGAGTGTTCCTCCAGATTCATTTATTCCTTTATCATTATAATGTGACTGTAATGTGGTTGTGATATCATCATTTCATAATTTAATACTTATTGTATGTTAATCGGATTTGATTAAAATTAACAGCTCACTTTTTAAATATTAGGTGGCTAGAAATTTTTAAAACGTTTTTCGACAGTGATGCTATGAACTGAACCAACTTGACATTTTGTATTAATTTGAATAAAGGAGTAGCTACTCGGTATTTAATTAGTCGGGGTGTCACAATATATAGGTTTTCACATCTCATATATGTATTCATATTATACTATACACATAAAGTATATCCATGCTTATATATCACATACTATATAAGTATAATAACCATCCCTCAGTGATATAACTCAATGGATGCAGTCTCTACAATGCTATCATCTTCCAGGGAATTACTCACATATCATCCTGGGTACCAGCGGTCAGACTCTCACACCGAATTTGTAAAAACCAAATCATAACGTGCGAGAAGCGGTTATAGCTCCTCATTTGAAAGTAAGATCGAATCATACCCAATACATCTCACCTAGAATAAAGTCACAATATGAATAATGGACGACTATGACCTGGGGACTATACCCTCCCTGCTCCTTAAGCCAGGGGCCTCACCCACATCGTGTAACTTCCCATGATAGAACTAGAGGTGTATGCTTCACATAAATATACCATTAACACACACACACACACACACACACACACACACACACACACACACACACACACACACACACACACACACACACATACACACACACACACACACACACACACACACACACACACACACACACATATATATATATCATCAAATCCAGCTATTCATACCTATCTCTTGTGGCATTAGCCTATAATCCCAAATATAAAAATTTGTATAATTAATAAGTATTCACTAACTTATTTTAATCCCACAAGTATTTACTCACTAATGTTAGAATCCTTGCATTTATAAATTTTCAAATATTAGCTTATCACCCTAGCTAGTATTCTAAATCCATCCTACTCACACATTCGGATTCACTCAATAATAATCGGCATATATATATTTTTCGTGCATAAACATTATATAAATACCCGTCGAATAATCTCCCGAGTTCCGTTCGTCCCAAACATTCTTAAAATTAATATCCTGAATTTATTTCCATCTAACCCGAGTTAAACAATATTCCTATCTTCAAAGTCCTTCACTCATCTATAGACATCCCAAAATAACCCAAATTTATTTCCCAATGATTATTTCGGTCTCAAACACCCTTCAGTAATAAATTCATAACTCATTAAAAAAATCAAAAAAATATGGGGTCGATGCCCACACGACCGTATCGAAAAGATCTATAACTTTTATTTTTTGACAAACTGCTAATTCTAACCGGTCTAGTCCTGGGAGGGCGGACTAGTCTGACCCTGGGAAAATTCTAAGACGGGACTGCCATGGATGTTATGACTTTTCTCCCAATTTCTCCACCAAAATCACTCCCAAAAGTCATCCCAACATCATCCGCCATCAATCTAATCTTTCACACACTATGATATACCAAACACATCAATTAATTCACGGGATTCATCAATTTATACAATAATTAAACCCTAACTCCTTTTTTATTCAATCCTTCAAATTTCTAACCATTAACATGAATTTTAGTTTAGAGTACACATAGAGTTGTTATCACATCATTTACATGAGATTAAAACCCCCAAATCCCATTTTTATTCAAGAATCCCAAACCCAAAATCCAAAGTTTTCATCTCACCAACTTTGATATGAAAAATAAACACACTAAATGATTAAAGCAAGATAAATACTTGCCTGGTTTAATATACCCAATGACCTCGTACCGGGAATCTGCCGGAGTTGGTCCGAGCTCCTTTATTTTTCTTCCTTTCCTTTCCTTTCTTATTTCTTTTCTTTCTTTCCTTTCTCTCTCTTGTGCCTTATAATGAGATAAATGAGGTTTTATCCCTTATTAATTCCAAAATAGACTCATATACACAATTGTGAGTCGCTACTAGTCCAAAATGTCCCCAGAACCCAAATACTACTCCCGAGTACTCTATTCTGACTACCTCGGCCCTTCCGAGACCAACTGTGCACTCTAAATTCCCATCTGAATAGGGAAGAATTTATGCCTAATCAAACCCCCTAACTTAAAACTTTGTGCGTCCCGAGCAATGTAAAAGAATCAAAACACGGTGCAACTCTAAAATGGGATAGAATACCTCTTTCGCGGGCAAGCGATTTCATTTAGCATATGCAACAAGCCTTTAAACCCCTAGGTTACCCTAGTAGGACGAGTTGTGTCTCGTGAGGGTTTGCAGCGAATATACCCACAAAATTCGGCTCAAAGGAAACTCAAAATACGCAAAAATTGTATAACTCAAACTTTTCTAGAAAATAGTCATCATCAATTCATGTTCAAGAGTCTCAAATCATAGTGCGTGTGTGCGGAGCCAAAAATTTAACCGCAAATTTCCACTGATTGAGCATTACGCTACTTATCCAAAAATTCGTTTCGATTTCAAAATCTCATGGGATGCTCTCACAAATGAATCTCTCGGAAGGGTGGCTATTTTCTCTCATTATGCGTGATTTATAAGAGTAAATGCATTAGAACCAAGTCCACGCACATAAATAAAAAGTTGAAATTTTATGGTAATTGGATCTCATCATTGGGTTGTGGTTATAAGAATACGGGAACATTGCCTCTAATTCGTATATTTAATCTCTTTTATTATCTTTTTGTGTTTTAGCTCGCCACGCGGTAACCAATTTCGCATTTTGGACTCGGTTAGGACTTTTTCAGGTTAAAGGTGTATTGGGTAAAATGGGAATGGCAGGGAAATCTGAAATTGAATTTTTTTCTAATAATGTCCATTTGTTCTTTTCCGAGCTTTTGCTCATTTTTTTTTCTTTTTCTATTTTTCTCTATCTTTAATGCTTTTCTTTTCTTGCTATTTTTGTTGAGCATACTATTCTTTTCTTGCCCCTTTTCCTGCACTTTTCGGACTTAATTTCTGGAACTATCAACTTTCACCATTTCGAGCCAATTTGGGGTTCTTCAAGTTGTCAAACGGAAGATAAAAATTTATTTGGCTCAATTTTGGTTTACAAAAGGGATAATTTTTCGCTACTTTTTCTGGTCAATATTTTTGGGTGACAAATGAGGGCCTACTTCATTGTTCGAAATAGTAATTGCGTTACCATATGCATTTCAAGATTAATTTAGTTTAGAGATCTATTTAGCACGTTTTTCAAGGCAATATCACACACGTTTCCCATAACCGATCAAAGTGAAAGAATTGAGATCCTCGACAACTTATTAGAACGCCGAAAAGAACTTTGAGTTAACAATTAACTTGGATTGATTTATAAACTCACAATAATGAAAGGTTCGAATCTCACCGGGGTTGTTAATCTCCACATTCATTCGTTAAGTCATCTACGTTCGCTCAATTTCCATCTTTAGTCAATTTCGACTTTGTGTACTATGTTTTTATAATTTGAGACTTTAAACCAAATTTTAATGATATTTTTGAAAAATTTGAATTCTAATTTTTATTTATTTTGAAAAAAAATATTTTTGGATTTTTCAATTTTTTTTGAAATTTCTGGGCATTTTTGAAATTTTGTGAAGTTTTAGAAAGACGCACTTGTGACCCCCCAACTTAGACTTTTGCATTGTCCTCAAGAAAAAAAGACTAAAATCTAACCCAAAGCGCGAATAAATAAAATGAAGAAATAAAATAGAAATGCAAATTTTTATTATTACTGAGAACCTGTGTTATAAGGGAGAGGGGAGAAACACATAACCAACAAAACACAAACAACAACAGCAGAAATGGGCTTCACTGGGTGGGGGATTGGAAGGTCCGGGCGCGCTGGGTTCATAGGGGTCATAGAAGAAGGTTGGAGGGGGCCACCGAAGTTGAGCTCGTACAAGTGAGTTTGGAGACGATGCATCATGCTTGTATCCCTTCGGTAGGCCTCTTGATCATGTTGATATTATGCGAGGAATCCGTCAAACTGGGTTTCCACCACGAAAAGGTGCCTATCAAATTCTGCACCCGGTGGCTCAAAATTTGAGTCGTCGTCGTCATCTTCATCATACTCTTCTTCATTTTCCCCACCGATCACGACATCCTCAGCCTCGTGCTTGTCAACAGCGATATCCTCATCTTCGGCTTCATTATCCACTTCTTGTGCTTCTCGAAGGTCTGTCCTTTGCTGGGCACTCCTATTACGGGATGCTCGCCCAATAGGCTCTGGGAGGCATGGAGAAGCTCGAGGCGGCTGGATACCAACATCGACAAGAATGGATGTGATAAGTCGTGCATATGGGAGGGGCACCGCAACTTTTTGCTCCAGGGTCGCATAAAAAATATCGGTGTAAAGTACGCGGGCAAAATTGATAGTGAATTTAAGATCATAAAGGTGGTAGACGAGGGTGGCTTGGCGAGGTCGCATCACTGAGTCATTAGAAGTTTGAAGCAGGTTGGCGTAAATAATATGAAATGTAATGTGTGCCTTATCATTGAGGCATCCCACTCGGAAGGTGCCCCTTTCCCAAATCTCGTTGGGTGCGAGACGATCGATGCATGTCTTTTTATTTATCACAACCGAACTGATCCGGGTTAGGGGATTCGGTTTGGTTCACCTCAGACAGAACTCTCCCACTCAGAATACTGAAAATAAAATTTCGTACCCTCGAATTTTCGAACACTTTCCTACTTATTCTCACAGTTGAACTACCTCGGCTCCCTCACAAAGTGCGTGTTAGTGTTCCTAATCCTCACCCTAACCTCTCGTAACCTACCTACGGACTCTAATTAGTCTACCTATGCACATCTACTATACGTAAGAATTCACCCCATATGCGTCGGGGGTGTGGCGACCCCTCTATATCAGCTTACTCAACCCCGTAAATGGGATCTGACAACCAAATGGTGTCGATCTCTTCTACGCACGCCTCAACATATAGCTTTAGGCGTTGTCCATTAACTTTGAATGCATTCCCCCCTTTTGGAACTTTCAATTCTACTGATCCATGGGGGAGTACGCTTTTCATAACGAATGGACCAGTCCATCGGGACCGCAATTTACCCAAAAATAGATGAAGCCGAGAGTTATAGAGGAGTACCGTTTGTCCCGGCTGAGATTCTTTTCATCGAATAATCTTATCATGTGCTAGTTTCATCCGAGCTTTTGAAATCTTGATATTCTCATATGCATAATTGCGTATCTCCTCTAACTCATTTAGTTGAAGCTTGCGAGCTTCACCGGATTTATCCATATCATAATTTAGCCTCTTAATTGCCTAATACGCTTTATGATCCAACTCAACGGGAAGATGGAAAGGTTTTCCATACACAAAGCGGAATGGGGACATTTCGAGTGGGTTCTTGTATGCGTTACGGTATACCCATAGCGAATTGTTCAATCGAAGGGACCAATCTTTTCGGTCGGGATTGAGGATCCTCTCTAGTATGTGCTTGATTTCACGATTTGCCAATTCAGCTTGTCCATTCATTTGTGGGTGATATGTCGTTCCAACCTTGTGAATGACGCCATACTTTTTCATAAGTTTTTCAAATGGCTTGTTGCAAAAGTGTATGCCGTTATCACTGATTACCGCTTTAGGTGCATCAAAGTGAGAAAGTATGTGTTCGTGCAAGAACTTTATCACCACTTTATTGTCATTAGTCTTGGTAGCTATAGCTTCCACCCATTTAGAAACATAATCTACCGCGACTAAGATGTATAGGTACCCAAAGGACGGGGGAAAAGGGCCCATGAAGTCAATACCCCAGCAATCAAAAACCTCAATGATAAGAATTGGGGTTACTGGCATCATGTCTCGTCGGGTAATCGCCCCCATCCGTTGACACTTGTCGTAGGATTTGCAATAATTTTTAACATCCCGAAACATTGTGGGCTAGTACTAATCGCATTGGAGAATTTTAGCGGCTGTCTTTTTCACGAAAAAGTGGCCTCTACATGCTTTCGATTGACATAATTAGAAGACTTTTGGAATTTCGTCATCCGGTACGCATCGTCGGATGATTTGATCGGCGCAATATTTAAAAAGTAATGGATAATCATAGAAAAACATGTGCGACCAATTGATTAACCTCTTCTTATCTTACGATGTCCAATCGGGAGGGATGGCTCCCGTGACATGATTGTTTACTATATCCGCAAACCAGGGAAAAGAAGAGGTGGAAAAGAGTTGCTCATCCGGAAAATACTCATCTATGGGTGTAGGATCACTAGGTACATTGGACGAAAGTCGTGATAAGTGATCGACAACGATATTTTATACTTCTTTTTTTATCTTTAATGGAGACATTAAACTCTTGTAGGAGTAGGATCCACCTTATGAGGCGCAGCTTTGCGTCTTTCTTCGTAAATAAATATTTTAAATCCGCGTGGTTGATAAAACAGGTTATGGGAGAACCGATAAGATAGGACCGAAACTCCTTCTCCATAGTGGAGTAATTAACTTGTGGTCTGGTAAGGGTCCGACTAGCGTTGTAGATGACATGAGCTTTATTATCTTTTCTTTGGCCCAAAACAGCCCCTATCGCATAATCGCTAGCATCACACATAAGCTCGAATGGCAAGGACTAATCTGGAGCTTGTATAATGGGAGCGGACACAAGAATGTTTTTCAATTTTTCAAAAGCGCTTTGGCATGCTTCTGTTCATTCGAATGGCGTGTCCTTCATAAGAAGGTTGCTTATGGCGCTAAAGTCCTTAATGAACCTTCGATAAAGCCCCGCATGGCCCAAGAAGGAGCGCACGTCTTTCAGCGATTTAGGTGGGGGTAGGTCAGCTATGACATCTATTTTTGCTCGATTAACCTCGATCCCTTTGGATGATACGATGTGACCAAAAACTATACCCTCGATTACCATGAAATGGAATTTTTTCCAATTCAGCACTAAGTTCTTTTCCACACATCGGGCTAGCACTTTCTTAAGATTGGCTAAACATAGGTTGAAGGAGGTGCCAAAAACACTAAATTTGTCCATAAACACCTCTAACCCTCTCTCAACCATGTCACTAAATAAGCTCAACATACATATTTGAAAGGTCGTCGGTGCATTACACATGCCAAATGGCATACGTTTGTAGGCAAACGTTCCAAAGGGACAAGTAAAGGTTGTTTTCTCTTGATCAATTACATCTACCTCAATTTGGTTATATCCAGAATAACCATCTAGAAAGCAATAATAAGGGTGTACCACTACTCTTTAAAGTATTTGATCAATAAATGGTAAGGGGAAATGGTCTTTCTTAGTTCCCGTATTGAGCTTCCGGTAATCAATACAAATGCACCATCCAGTGGTGGTACGTTGGGGAGCTAGCTCTCCCTTGGTATTTTCAATCACAGTTACTCCTGACTTCTTTGGGACGACTTGAATGGGGCTCACCCACTTGCTATCCAAGATTTGGGTAGATAATCTCGGCATCCAACAATTTTATGATTTCAATCCTCAACACATCTTTTATTGTGTGGTTTAGCCGTCTTTACATTTCTCTCGAAGGCTTAACGTCCTCCTTGAGGTGAATCTTATGGGTACAAATTAGAGGGCTTATCCCCTTTAAATCAGCTATACACCAACCGAAAGCACTTTGGTGCTTCCTTAAAATCTTTAATAGCTTACCCTCCTGCTCTTCATCTAAGCTAGAGGAGACAATAATAGGAAATGTCTCACTTTCACCAAGGAAAGCATATTTAACAATGGAGGGTAGTTTCTTCAACTCGAGAGTCGGGAATGTGTTGCTAGAGGGGACCATGCATGCTTCCCTTAGCGGTAACTCTTCGAATCGAGAAACCCAATTAACATCTCTCGCGTCCTCGTCCGACGCTCTCTCATCGAGTAATCCTCTCAACTCCTCTCTCTCTCTATCAAACTTTATGTAGGATCCCTCACTCTCATGACTAGAAGCTAGGAAAGATTCTAAGGCATCTCCACAATAATTTTCCTCAAAGTTTTCTTCTACTATCTCCTCAATTAAGCTCAATGCATGAAGATCATCTTCTTCCCCTGCTTGTTGGGCTATGTCGAAGATGTTTTTTCTAAATTCATATTCTCAAAAGTGAGTTGCGTCTTCCCATTTCTATTATTGATCACTGCGTTATCCGTAGCAAAGAATAGGCATCTAAGGATGATGGGAACATGATTTTTTGAGGCAAAGGAGGGATCTGTGTCCCAAATGAAAAAATCTACCGGGAAGTAGAAATTCTCTACTTGGACTATCATATCCTCAAATATACCCCTTGGTATCTTCACAGTTCGATTTGATAACTAGAGAGTGATCCCTATGGGCTTAAGATCACCCATACCAAGTTTCCTATAAATCAAATAGGGGAGGATATTGACACTCACCCCTAAATCGAGTAAGGCCTTTTCGAATTTTTTCTCTCCAATGGTGCAGGAAATAGTGGGTACACCGGGATCTTCATATTTAGGTGGGAGATCGTAAAGAAGGACTGACCTCACATTCTATGCTAGAAACACGTTCTTCTTTACCTTCATCCTCCTCTTAACTGTCAATAAGTCTTTTATGACTTTTGCATAAGATGGGATTTTCCTTATTGCATCGAGGAAAGGTAAGTTCAATTTCACGTTCTTAAGCACTTCTAGTAGTTCTTCACTTATGGTCCTTTTATGGGCAGGAACCAATCTTTGAGGAAATGGCACAGCGGAGGGTGGTTTTACAACTACCTCGGGGTCACTAGTGTTTTCTTTTTCACTCTCATTCAAGGAGAAATATTTGGCCTCTTTCGTGCCGGGCGAATTCTCCTTGTCATTTGAAATATCATGTGGGGGAGGTGATAGATCAACAACTCTCCCACTATGAAGAGTGGTTACAGCTTGGCAGTGCTCCTGCTGTTCTGTAGAGGTGGAACTAACACTAGGTTAACCTTAGGGAGGTCTTTGGCCTTGGGCAGGAAACTTGCCCTTCTCTTAGATACTTAATGTGTATTTCATCTTAGAGACGTTTGCATTCATTTCGGTGAACATGCGTTCATATCTAGCATTGTTTGCACCTTGAGAACTTATGAATTGGTTCATTGTATCCTCGAGGCTCCTCCGCGGTAGAGCTACATATGGGGTTGGAGGTGGTGGTGCTTATTGGTATTGAGGAGGTGGTGGAGGTGGGACAACCTATGAATGTGGGTTTATTCCATCTTGTGGTTGTCCATAGTTAAAACCAGGATGGTTTCTCCACGAAAGGCTGTACGAATTCCCATACAGGGCATTAAAATTCCCCTTGAATCCTCCTATTGTATCCACCTACTCGGTGTGAATGGACTTATAGGCAAAAATCATCGGGCATGCCTTTGTGGAGTGGACCTCCTCACAGATAGCACACTTTTTCTTTCGAACCATGGTTGGATCCAGAGATATTTCTCAACCGACCATCAAACTACTCTTTCATATCTCTTTGAAACTGATTGAATCGATGGTCTATTTAGGTATTTCTACACAAATGGTATAGACCGAATGCAGTCTAATTGATAGATGGTTGTCTAGGTCGAGCTTGGTTAGGATCAAATGTGTCCCATGCTTGAGTAGTCTCTACGACATACTTAAGATGGGCCTTGGCATCGCATGAGTTTAAATCCAAAAAGGGTCTTTCACACATTGTTTGCACCAGTTGTTTGGAAGCTATTGTCAACCCATTATGGACGAAAGATATCACCAGGTGTTTTTAAAAACCATGATGGGGGGATGCGCTTACTAACTCTTGGAAACGTTCCCAACATTTGTCAAAAGACTCATTATCATGTTGTCAAAAATCTTGGATTTGAGTTTTAGCAGAGTTGGTCTTATGATGTGGATAGAATTTTAAGACAAACTTAGACTGCATATCTCTCCAGGAAGTGACGGAGTTCGGGGGAAGAGACCATAGCCAGGTCTTGTCTTTATCCTTTAAGGAAAAAGGAAAAAGCTTTAGGATAACGACATCTTACATGCAAGCTTGATCACTAAATGTGTCACACGCCTCTTCGAACTCACGAATATGCATATATGGTTTCTACGAATCCATGCCATGAAACGTAGGAAGAATTTGTATCATCCTATTGTGAAAGTGAAACTGACCGACATTATATGGGAGTAAAATGCAACCAGGGGTGACAATTCGCTAAGGAAAGAGTAAGTCTTTTATGGGACGATAGGGGAGATCTCCTTCTCCAGTACCGAAACTTGGTGCGTTAGACATCTCACTCACGCTCTTTTTAAATAACTCTATGTACTCATTCAGTGTCCTATATGTGTGACTCGAAGTTTGACTCAGGGTGTATCTACTGATAGTCAGGAGTAGGAATTGGAAACCAGAATTGTGGAACGCGAGGTGTGTGGGGGCTTTCAGAGTTGTACTCAATGACTGGATTTTCGTGGATTCTGGTTGGAGTATTGTGAGGAGTCTGAGTATGTTCAGGATTTTGCATTAAAGGCTTTTGAGAGATGAATTTTTATTTTTTTTTCTCTTTTTATGTTTTTGGATTTTCTTGGTCAAAGTTTTTAGATTGACTTGATCTAGCCGAAGTCTACCTAAATCCCCAACAATGGTGCCAAAAATTTGACGCGACCAAAAATGTGTCTAGTGTGCGTGCTATTTAGGCTCAAGTGAAAGCCTGTCGCTCAAGTAATAATTTGATAAGTCGGGTATTGATCCTCAGGGAAACAGGACGAACGAAGTCGTAACGACGTTGGAAAGACGAAAGTAACCTAACTTTTACTCTAAAAAGAAGGAAAAGGCAATTTCGATTGTGAAATAACTACAACTAGATGCAAATATGAAAATGAGTAACTAATGAAATTATGAATATATGAAATGAAATTACTCTAATTAACTAAAGGACTAATGACGATTTGACTAAAACTTTAAGTATGAATTGAGAACGATAGGTCCGGTTACAATCCCCCACACCCTAGTAATTCACTTCATTGGATACTAGATTCGGAATTAAAACTTTAGATGAACCCGGTTTTTAATACTCCCAAGTATTACATATATGAGGGATCGTAGCCCACACAATATGTAAGAAAAAGACGAATTAAGACACGGGCTTTAGTACTCCTAAGAATTATATATATGAGGGATCGTAGCCTGCATAATATGTAAGCAAAGGATGACTTAAAGTAGTATCGCATTAACTACGATACAATTTTCCTAAGATTTTAATTCAAAATTACATTTCCACTATCATAAATTACACCGGGTGGGGTTCATGCACCCTAACCCTTGAAAACTTAGCCGGACATATTAAAACTAGAAGAAAACATGCTTTGAATGAAAGAAAACATTTTTACTAACAACTAAAAGTGAAGAAGAATGAAATTACTAAGTAAATAATTAACCACTGATATAATGAAAGCAAAAATTGGAATAAAGTTACTTGAATTGCAGAACTGGAATAAAAACTAGGGTTTCTTGTTGTTGTCTTATCTAAACTAATTACAATGCTTCTCTAAACGAATTAGAAGCCCCCTCAATGTCTGGGAGGTGTTTTAAACTTATACTCTACGAATTTCTAAGAGTTTCAACCACACAAGACTCTTATTTTACAAGTGGATAACTCTAAATTTTCAATACCCGAACCGATCCTATTAAGGTGATTTGGTTCGGTTTGCCTATTGACAAAAGTTTTTCCTTGAACCGGTTTGGTTCGTTTATTTCCTCTTCGATCCGGTTCCATCTTTTTGTACTTCACAGGAAGTTTTCCCAGGATAGGATCGGTTCGTTTTTCCAACCCTTCGGTTCGGTTCCATCTCTTCAGGAACTTTCCCTTCTAGTAATTTTGAGGACTTGTAACTCTTGATTCGGAACTCGAGATGTCAATTCTTACTAATCACTTGCAGGTGCGAGGTATTCGACTTTCATTTTGAGTTTTGGTCCGGATTCTTGATTCAGATTACTCTTTTTCGCTTTTACTTCTGCATTTATCTTCGTCTTTCCTTCCGGTTTTCTCCTTCCTTATGTGCACTGAATACCTACAAAATAGATAGGAGATACATGAAACTCGGCGTACTAATAAGAAAATGTCAATAACAATGATATGAGATAAATCCACTCGAATTACACTTTTCGGGGTTATAAAAGCCTCTAAATTAAGGGGATAAATGGGAAGAATTTATGCCTAATCAAGTCACTTATTAAAAATTCACCCTTTTAATTCCAATACAACTCCATCTTTAGTTTTCGAATAAAATATTACTCCTTTTCTCTTTTCCCAACCATGACCTGATATAAACCTGTATGTAAATATAGAACACATCAATAATAGTCCAACACTTTAAATTCTCAAATTAATAAATTACACCCACTTATGTAATTTAAATATCCATAAAAGTACAGGGTATTACACACATTATCTCCTAATAAGTGTGAGATCATCATAGACCCCAAAATACCTAAAAAGAGTGGTAGGGTCATGCTCCTTGGTGCCCACACACCAATGGAATGTATTGGATTAAGGAATAGCATTGAAGATCTTGAGGTCTTTTGTAAAATCGATTTTGGACAATCAGAGGGTCCAAAAATTATGAAATTGGAATCACGAGTACTTGATACATAGAGAAAGAGGATGAATAAATTTCAAGTCATTTGGAGATTGGTTGATCCGCCAACTTCATGCATCTTTACAAAATAGTTATTCACAAAGAAAAGCTGACTGAACAAATTAGATCTAGAATCGAATTAAGAATGAATCAAAAAGGTTGAGTAAATATTTAAGAAAGTATTTTGATGAATATAAACCATGATATAATACTTTGGGATGCATGGATATGAAGGTTTAGGGATTAAATCAATTCGAGAACATGCGATTTCATCTGCCCGAACTAATTCTTGATACATGACGATGTCTACTTGTCTGAGCCATAACTTAAGAACCGTTGATCCGATGGAGCTGAATTTTTTTCTGCGGGTCACAAAGGACAAAAGATATAAAAATTAATAAAAGATATTATTTTAATACTATGAATATTTTAAAAAAATTCGGATTCATGGCTGTCACGCCGTTAGATTTATGATACAGATCAGTGTAACACGAAAGAGATCAAATCCCTGCAGTTCAATCCAAAAGGAGTCGCAAAAGTAAGAGATCTCAAATCTCCTCCATTGATCCACCAAAAACCCAATTATCATATAAATTAAATTATTTGGTATATTTTTAAGTCCTCCGGTAATGACCGTGACTAGGTGGTCATGACCCAAGATCATGATCAGAATGAAAAAATACGTGACACAAGTCATGACCAAGCCAAAAGGTGAGATCCAATGGATATGGTCATGGCCATAGACTGTGACCATGAGGGTCATTGCTATGGTTCGTGACCAACCCGTGACTAAATGGGCGCCAAACGCCCCCCAAAGTGGGTCATAGTCTGTTCCATGACCAAGTGTGTGACAAATATAATGGGTTCAGTTAAGTTTGGTTATAGCCTTGGGCCATGACCATTTTGAAATAAGCACAATGGTGGTCAGGGTCATAGGTTGTGATCACAACATGTACATATAAAAACCCCACACCATTTTCTTATTTCATGCAAACTATGCCTCTCTCTAAACTACTTCTCGATTTCTATCTCCTTCGGTGACATCTCTCTCTTTCTCCTCTAGTGTTTCTGCCTCTTGTGGGACTGTTTAGGGGATATTTTCATTTCCTCCCTTTAATGAAATGTATTCAAGCTTAAATCTAACTATTTTCAAGTTTTAGTCATATTCTCGCATCGAGAGTCCCGTGACTATGCGATTAGTTGCTACATATTACGTTGGTCTCGTACGAGGTGTTCATACCTCTGGCGGGGCCGTTTGGGGAGTGTCTTATGTTTTTGCCTTTTAATTACATGTTTTAAAGCGTAAGTCTAACTATTTGTAAGCTTTGATCATATTATAGAATTCGGAGTCCCATGACTATGCGGTCAGTTACTATGTGTTATATTGGTCCCATACGAGGTGTTCGTGTCTCTTGTGGGGCCATTTGGGGGATGTTTTGCATTTTTCCCTTCAACGACATGTTTTTAAGCCTAAGTCTAACTATTTGAAATTTTAGGTCATATTCTCGAACCAGGAGTCCCATGACTATGCAATTAGTTTCTACATGTTACGTTGATCTCATGCGAGGTGTTCGTGCCTCTTGTAGGGCCATTTGGGAGCTGTTTTGCATTTTTGCCCTTTTAACGACATGTTTTGAAGCCTATGTCTAACTATTTATAAGTTATGGTCATATTATTAAGTCGGGTGTCTTATGAATATGTGGTCAGTTGTTATATGTTATGTTGGTCCCGTGAGAGGCATTCGTGCCTCTTGCGGGGCTGTTTGGGAGTTGTTTTGCATTTTCGGCCTTTAACGACATGTTTTCAAGACTAAGTCTAACTATTTGCAAGTTTTGGTCATATTCTGAAATCTTGAAGCCCGTGACTACGTGGTCAGTTGCTATATATTACGCTGGTCCCGTGCGAGTTGTTCGTGCCACTCGCGGAGCCGTTTGGGGGTTATTTTGCATTTATCAATTAGTGGCATATTTTCAACCCTAAGTCTAACTATTTACAAATTTTGGTCATATAGTCCAATGTAGGCCTGTCAATGGGTCGGGTCTGGACCCGGACCTGATCCGTATAATAGGGTCTGAGCATATTTTTTTGGACCCGAGCCCCGAAGACCCATTTATTAAATGGGTAGGATCTGGATCTTATACAAGACCCTGACCCGAAGACCCGACCCGAATTGTACATTAATTTATATATATATATATATATATATATATATATATATATATATATATATATATATATATATTTATAAATATATCTTATCAATATAACATGCAAGTATTATGTATAAAAATATATATTTATGTATATAATAAATATAATAAATATATGTTTTATTTATACTAATAATATTCTAGAATACATTACAAAATATTTTAATTTAAGATTAAAAAATAAAGAAGGGAGATAAAATAAAATAAATATAAAATAAATGTATATATTTGGCTAGACACAGACCAGAACTCGAGACCCAAACGAATCCAGGCCTGGATTCAATATTGTAGACCCTATGAAAACCCGAACCCGAACCCGATGAAGACCCGATTACAAGGATCTGGATCTCCCTAAACCCGTCCCGTCTCTGACCCGTTGACAGGCGTAGTCCTGTGACTACGCAATTAGTTTCTACGTATTATGTTGGTCTCGTGCGAGGTGTTCGTGTCTCTGGGGGGGGGGGGGATTTGGAGGCTGTTTTTTATTTTTGACCTTTAACGACATGTTTTAAAGCCTAAGTCTAATTCTTGATTTTTTTTAATATTCTCAAATCGGGAGTCCTATAACTACGCGGTGAGTTACTACGTGTTACGTTGGCCCTATGCGAGGTATTCGTGCCTCTTATGGGGCCGTTTGGGAGGTGTTTTGCATTTTCCCTATAACAACATATTTTCAAGCCTAAATATAACAATTTAGAAGTTTTGGTCATATTCTCAAATCTGGAGTCTCGTGACTACGCGGTCAGTTGTTATGTGTTATGTTGGTCCCATGTGAGGTGCTCTTGCCTCTTGTGGGGCCGTAATAGAGATTTTTATATTCGGAGAAACAATGCCCAAATAGTAAAGGGATTAATTGAGTGATGATGTGCCAGTTGTATGATTTACACTATTTTAGGTCATTTGTTTGGTAACTTACTACCCTACGCAAATTATTGGAATAACCATTCGGTGTCTTCAAGTTGAACAACGTGTCTAAGAAGATCTTTTTCTCAGTAGTAGTCAAAGTGAAAGCAGTCGGGGGATACAAATTCTTCCTCTTGTAGGATCTTTTTTTAACCACAATTTCTTCTTTATTTTTATATCATGTAGATCGCAGCGCGCCTGCTCTATGTGGCCATCCCGAGGGGTTTCCCCTTTTTTTCTTTTTCGAAGTTCTCTTCGGCATGCGAGCAAAATTGTGCCCTTTCTCGGGGCGCTCAGTCGTCATCCATGTGGGGTAATGTGTAGAGATAGAGTCGCCAACCTATTTTGCACAAAACAAGCAAAAGAACTGTTACCGCCTCAAGAGAACGGCATCAAGAAAAATATTGATGCTTGCGAAACTAAATAGTTCAAAGGTCCGGGGATTAAGTTAGGGAATGGGAAGGTGTAAGGCACCCTGACACAACTAAGAAAGTGTGTGCAATGTGTGTATCTATAGCTCAAGTATAAGTTGGTCGCTCAACTAATACCTTTATAAGTCGGGTGCTGAACTCGGGGAATAGATCAATGATCGTGACGACAACTATGGGAAGGTGTATAAAACCAACAATTGACTGATTAAGGTACTAAGAAAAGGTGATGAAATTTTTTATGCAAAGTCCTTCGAATTAATGAAAACAACTAATGAATGCAATTTAACTAATGAATGCTAGACTAAATTTTTGACTTTTAGAAATGAACTATATGAGAAAATGGGGATGGAATACACTCCCCGAACCATTGGTAATTATGTTGGATACAAAACTTTCAAGAATTAAATATCTAAGCAAGAGAAAACCTTAAATTTATCTAAGTGCTAAACATATGAGAATTTTACTCTGCATAATATCCAGTCAAAAATAAATTTAACGCGAATGACAAATTATCGACATGCGTATTTTACCCTTAAATACTCTGGTTACCTACGACAAATGAAGTTAAAAGGTCTAAAATACTCGTTTCGACAACGTATCAAACCTCCTAATTATTTATTAAATTATATCCAATTTTATATTCATCCATAATAGGATGAAGTATTCATCGCAAGTAAACATGTAAATAATCACCCAAAAAAATTAAGGAAGAAAGATCGTATAAAGAATCAAGCTTGAAATAAATGAAGAAGAAAGCAATACTTATATTGAAATTTCATGCAAAATAATTTAGTTCTTGGTCTTCACTTTCGTAGCCTTCTGCTCCTCTCAAAACTATGTTGAAACTTCTGTAAAACAAAAGTATGGCAACCCTAATTTGATGTTACAACCATTTAATTCGTTTTGAAAGTGTTTTTAACACATAGAACTCTCTAGTTAACAATAAGGAATGAAACAAAAATTGCGTATCGAACAACTGAATAGGATCGGGCCAGGGGCGAACCGGTTGGCCCCAATGAACTTCTGAAATTCCTATTTTGCCTCTAGATTCTCTTCTCATCTTCAAACGCTTGTAACTTCTTCACCGTAGCTCAGATTTGGATGTCATTTCTTCCAGTTTGCTCGTAGCTTAAATATCTCCACTTTTCCTTTTGACTCCGCATCCGGGATCAGGCTGGAAAAATATGTACTTTCCCTTGATGTTCACTTCCTTCATTTCTTTCCTAGTTTTGGTTTTCGTCTCGCATACAGTTGCACGTAATACTAATAAAATAATAGAGAAATACATGAAATAATAAATAGTTGCCAAAAAGGGTTAGTAGCATAAATATAAGATAAATTCAGTCTAATTACAATGCACGGGACCGTTAAGTGCCAAAATTAAGGGAATTAATCTGAAATATTTATGCCGAATCACGCCCATCCCGCCCTTTCGATCTCTCATGGGCATGTGTTAATATTCTCCTGTTAGACTCCTTGAAGTGTATGCTCATGTGTATAATATAGATGGAAAATTGAATCATTTAACTCGCGTCATGAAAAAGGATGGAGTGAATTCATCCTTAGGAGTGTTCCCAAAAATAAAAATTCAAAATATAATATGAGTGTTTTCCAAATCACAAGTCGTTTTGGAAGAATGAATATATATATATATATATATATAAGATGAAACACAAGAATGAAAGAATATGAAATTTATTCAGAATATATAATGTGAAAATAATTTAACAAATGTGCATAAGAGAGGACTCGAATCTCGGGATTTCCCCATGATGCCTACGTAGCCCAAAGGGCATCAAAGTCAACGTTGTTCGAAGATAACATAGGTTGGGGTTTAACTCATAAATCCAAACATGGGATTTCTTGTATATGTGTGTGTGGACATAAACGCATTTTAAGTCTGAGAATTTGTAGTGAGAATGCCTCTTTTGGAATTTATAGATAAACCCTATTTTTATTGTTTTTGTTTTTTTTTATGAAAATAGAGTATGTGCGAATACTACTAATAAAGGGTTGATATTAATGTATGTGATGTAATGAAATGAAGTGATAAAGTAGAAATAAAATAACTAATGTTAAAATAAGAGAATTTAGAGAAAATGATGGAGAATTGGACCTCCTTATGAATACTTGAAGTGGATCTTCAGTGTAGATAAACTAATCTTACAATGGGAAGAAGGTGGTATGAGGAGATGGGGGTAGGTAATTTACTTAATGAATTATGAAAAGGATGGAAATGAATGGAGGAAATGTACTTTTTTGGAAGGGAAGAACTCAAAATTCAGGAGAATACTCTTTGAATTGCTGAGAGCAATGTTCAGATGTGATTTTCAAAGTGAGGTCAAGGACTTTATTTATAGGGGCAAGTTGGGTGCCGATCAACATGGTCCTGGACTTGCCTATCGGCAGAGCCCCTTAGGCACACTGCCGATAGGCAGGGTCCTCAGGGTGCCATTCGGTAGTCTGGGACTGGTTTTCTATGAAACATAAGTCTACTAAATCTTTAACTAAAAGTTAAATTTTAAGTAAACTCCCAAAAAAACTCTTTGGATGGAAATCCTATATAAGTAAGTTTAACACAGTAATTGTTTACTTGGTAAAATCCCAAATTAGGAAAAATATCCACGGCGACCTCAACACCACAAAACAAAAATCCACCATTATGAACAAGTTATATAGGATTACACGCACACAAACAAGCACACAAGATCT
The DNA here is from genome assembly GCA_949130495.1 of Sambucus nigra. NCBI lineage: Eukaryota > Viridiplantae > Streptophyta > Magnoliopsida > Dipsacales > Adoxaceae > Sambucus > Sambucus nigra. The sequence goes on along the minus strand of OX422207.1, from coordinate 671,602,055 downwards.
TAAGACTAAGAATATAAATATACCTACCGAACTTTCTCCTCCACTGTAATTCTGTTCTGACTTTGATCTCCCTGGATAATTCCTTAAACCAATCCTTGCTCCTAGATCCAATGGACCCACTCAACAAAAAATCTTTCAAATAAACCACACTTGACTAGGTGTTCGTGTGAGAGTGTATGTGACAGTGAAGTGAAACACTTGCAAATCGTTAGCTCACTTCTCTCAAAGGGTTTATACAAAAAAATCCTAACAAATTATAGAGATTCTATATGAAAGATATTCAAATTTCTTTGAAAATCAGACTTCTTTTAAAAAGAAATATTTTAGATCTGAAAATAATCATTCTAAAAATTAGATTAACTGTTTCTAAACATTTATTTATATACAAACTAATTTCACAAAATGTGAAACAGAGTTTTTCAAAACACATGTTTCAGATCTAAAATAAAAACTATATTTGAAGTCTCATTTTTAAGAAACTTGAAAACAAGAGTGGATCTTTAAAAGAATATATAATTATAAAGTAAGATCCAACATATAAGGTAAAAAGAAATCCTTAAAACTATGTGAAATGTATCTCTGAGTATCTCTCACAATTTCTAAAAATAAACGTGATGTCTGCAATGAGACTGAGTTCCTAAGAGATATTAAGTTTGAAGAGATTTCTTCAAAACAAATAAACACCAAACCCTTAAGAAAACCTAATATTTCTAACTCTAAAAAATGGAGGTTTTCTAGTATGAATGGAATGATGAAGTATGCGTTTGGTTTTGTGAGAAAACTTAAAGATTTCTAACTAAGTAAATTGGTTTTTTATCTCTTTCTCTAACCTTTCTCTTTTCTCTTTTTACTCTCCCTTCTCTCTCTTTTCTCTCAAATGGACGAAATGCCAAAGTCTTCAAATGCCTAACCTAAGGCCCCTATTTATACTAAGGGAGGAACATTCTTGATGGTTGAAGGCAAATGGGTGGCTGAGATTAATGCAACGTTTAAAATTCAAATCTAAGGGTTGAAAGATGACCGAAAAAACTCTCACTCTGATTGGCTTTAAGGGATCTCATTTGGATTGACAAAAGCACATAGACTACGTTGATAAGATATGATCCAAGGGATGATATTACATCTACCACAAGTGAGATAAAGAAAACACAAATGAAGCCAACTAGGAGCAAACACGTGTATGGTTGCCAGTTGATAAAAAATGTGTTTTTCTAGAGTTTATAAAAATTCTATTTGCTCCCCCACAATTCTGTGTTGGTTTGAGATTCTATCCTGAGAAGTTTTATAGGAATAAAAATATTTTAAATTTAGGCCACCACATTTCTAAACCCTTATTTTGAATGTTTAAAAAATCATTTTAAATATTTTAAATATATTTAAAAATGTTTAAAAAAATTCCTAAAAATATTTAAACACATGTACTCACACTCACACTCACACTCATTTATGCATGATTTGTGTCCAATAGTGTGTTCAGTGCAATATTTTACTTTTATTTTTGGTAGATAGGATGTCTTAAACATGTTCATTGTTAATGAAGCTTTGGAAACCATGGAGAAGATTGATTTAGAAAAAGCTAAACTATTTTGTCACCATATCCAAACTAGTTGGAATTCCTATATGGTACAGACTCAAGTAAGTCAATTGTATAGTGTGATAAGAACCCAAAAGTGTTTACATAAAATCCCAAATAGATAATTTTTAATTTTTAATTCTTGGTAAAATTGGACTTATTTTGGTATTTGTTTGTTTTGTAAGTCAATATGCATTTGCGGTATCAAACAAGTCTAATTCAAAGCGGTTGTTATACATAAGTGGTCAAATACATCAAACATCAGAATGATACGGTTAAATGAGCCTAAACCAAATCCCGTAGCCTAAACCTGTCCTGAACTAAGACCAGTTCATCCCTGCCATAACCTGAAATTCAGAGATCCCCATTTTCAGCCTAGCTCCGATGATCCTTAAACTTAAAACCTAACTCTGATGCCCATCCAACTGCTTTGGTGTGTCAAAACCAGATACCCATGAATATCAACACCACAAATGCCACTCCGACCCATATCCTAAGATCCATTAAATCAAACCCGAACCTAAACCCCTTCTAACCCGTGACCCGAACTCCATCCACCTTCGGTACAGACACAAATTCGACGAACCCCAAACCCGAATGCCACCTCTGCCAAGACCATATTCTAAGCCATTTTCCTTCCTACCCGATTCTACCTACATAAACCAAAATAAACCAAAATAAACCAAAAGAAAACAAAAAAAATGAAAAACCCACATGTCCAAAAAGCCACATGACCCTTTTTTCCCCAAAATACCCCCAACTTATCCCTACTCTCTTATTACCTCACCTTACACATGCACTTATATTCATACCCAAAACTATACTCACCCAGATACCTTCCATACCCCGTGCACTATTAATCTTTCTAACTTTACTCCAACCACTTGCATGTTCTTATAAGAGCATTCGAAGACCCAAGACAAGGAAGAAAAATAGAGAAGTTAGAGAGAAAGTAGAGAGATATTTTTTAGGTTGAAATAAATTTTAGTTTTAGCTAATTATTTTTTTTTTTTAGATTTAAATTGAGGGAATTCAATTGTGGTGAGTTTCAAATTGAGTGTGAGAATTTTCATTTATATTTTTGCTAATCACTCAATTGGAGGGTGTATGCTTCAAAATTCAAGGATTGGAGTTTAATTTCACTCAAAGAGATTTGGTTTGATTGTTCTCTTCTCTACTCTTATTTTATTGCCTTTGTTTATTTGATTATCATATTTCATATTATGTTAGGATAAAACTCCTTTCAAGGGGTGGGATGAACCCTTATTAAATGTTATTTTGATTAATTAGTTTGTTTAATTGAAATTCCCTTTGAATGTTAATTTTCATCCTTCACCTTTTAATTTATGCCTCGAGAGAGGGTAAATGATTTTTGAGAGAAAATCATTATTCGAGATATAATACCCATTTTAGAATTGAACTAGAGATAGGGGTTTGTCAAGTGTGGTACTATTCCTTGAATTTCTACTCTAAATTTTATTTTTTGTGATTTATTTGAATTTTGATGAATCAATCCTAGCGGGTGATTTATTAAAAATAGTATGAATCTCTTTTTTAGAGTTGGGGAGGACTGAATTTAATTTTTTAAAAGGTTGGTATTAAAATTACATTTGTGAGGAGAGTTGACTTGTAATTTCTATACTAACTTGGGATATTACAAATGAGTAAATTAACTAATTAGAAATAATTAGAATTTGTGGTGTATTCCCATTCCTTGATTGCTTTCACTTTTATTTACCTCATTTTATCTCTTATTTTAGTGTTTGATTTTGTTCATTTTTTAGTAATACAGTTTATTTATTTCACCACTCCTTGAAAATTGTTTTAATATAAAAAAATGCATTAAAAATAGAAAACAAAGAAAAAGTAAAAAAAGAAAATAAGCAGAAAAATGAATTACATGAAATTTTTTGTGTTTCACTCCTTAGAGTTGGATTAACATCCTCACTTACTGCTATTCAAGTTTATATTATTTTTGTAGGTTTTCAAGAATTTGTTTATTGGAAAGGCTTTCCCGCGACGACATTAAAAAAATCTTTCAATCAAATGGCACCATTGTCGGGTGGATAAGTTGATCAATAAATTGTTTACTTCTACACCTTCTCCTGCAAGTGACCTTGAGGATCACTCTGAGTCTCATGAGGAGTGTGTGTCTCCTATTCTTGAGTTTCATCATCTTCCCTCACCCATTGTCCCACCCGATCCACCCTTTGATCCACCTGACCCACCCTTTATCCCACCCGACCCACCCATTAGTTCACACCACCCACAACCATGTTTGAACCTGGTTCCCTTACCATTTTCATTTACCCATTTAGGTCCTTACTTGACACGACCCTCCACCATTCATGAGAGTACATGTGGTGCCACTCTCACCAATGACATTGAGCTTATTCCTTCACGCACACCACTTCCACGTGCTGTTGATTTTTCATATTTCCATCTCCCTGATGTGTCAAGGTGAGGCCATTATCATCGTCCATTTATAGAACAGTTATGGGCTTTCTATGATCCCCACCACATCCCACTTGCCAAACCATTTTGCCTTCCTCACCAACTAGAGCATCATGCTTATGGGGCCCTTGTTTCCCTCACGTTTCGGCTCAATAAGGTCCGTGATCGGTGTCTCTTCACCCTCACCCTTGCCTTTCTTCACCATACACTTCTCCCGACCCATCCTTGGTCCACCGATGTTTTACATCATGTGAAGCACTTTGTTATACAAGTGCATTGACCTTGTATACTTTATCCAACAAGACTGATGCTTCAGTCTTGTTTAGGGATTATTCTCATCACCCAATTTTTCTACCACCCCGTGCTTTCATAGTTCTTATATTTAGGGTGAGATGGTTCGGTCTGGATGAAGATGTTAAACATAGCACTACCGGGAGGTAGCCTGCTGTTTCTGAGTATGAGTCTTATCCTATTCGGGTATAGACTTGTACCCATTTTTATCTCATCACTTATTCAAGCTTCTTCTTGGATTCATCTGTCCACTTCATTAGCGGTTGATTTTGGTACTCTCCTTCCTCCCTTCTGCTCTCAATTTTAAAAATAATTTTATTTAATATCGAGGATGATGTTCCTTCTTGTTTGGGGTTGGAGAATTTTATCAAAATCGTACCTCTTTAAAAAAAAATTCAAAACCTGATTTTTAAAATTTTCGTGCTGTTTCTTTCATCTCACCCATTGACATGAATTTTTTATCATCCATCTTTTAAGTCTAGGAATCAAGCTAGAGGATATTTTTTTTCTAAATATCTTATGTAATACGTACTAAGGTATTTTGCACCATGAATTTATAGACTGAACAAAATCTGCGCACTTATCATGTCATTACGATTTAGAGCTGAGGAGTACTATAATTTTCAAGAAAATATTAAGGATCCCCAGTGGAGACTTTATCTAGTGAGATTTTTGCCTTTGATCCTTTTAGAGAGTTTTACGCAATCTCCGAGTCACAAGTTGATTCAACATCCTTTGGGTCCGCACTTAAATCGTTGTATGATCTGATTTTTCTTCACTAAATTTTTTGGCTTGATCACTGAGAACGGCGTCACTTTTAAGTTATAAGAAACATGTGTCATGAAGTTTATCCCGATCACAAGACTTTCACCCATACACCAAACGAATTCCATTTTATCATACATTTATCCTCATCCATACACCTTCCCTTTCTCATATCATCACCATATACCATACCATCCATTTCCATATCAAATCCATTTTCCACCCACCGCGTTGAAAAAGAGAAAGAAAAAAAAGAAAGTAAAAGGTGAAAATCCATCATAGAAAGTGTTTGCATTTTTAGCCAATATCTCTCCCAGAGTTCGATTCAGATGGAGAAAAAAATAGATACAGATCTATATTGGAGTTATTTGTATTTTTAGCAGATTTATCTCAGACATTGATGAGTATTTGGAAAAAAAAAGAAAAAAAGAATGTAAAAGGAGAAAATCCATCATAAAGAGTGTTTGCATTTTTAGCCAATATCTCTCCCAGAATTCGTTTCAGATGGAAAAAAAATTAGATACAAATCTTTGTTGGGGTTATTTGTATTTTTAGCAGATTTATCTCAGACATTGATGAGTATTTGGAAAAAAGAGAAAAAAAGAGAAAGTTACAATCAAGATCTTGTGAAATAAAGACATTTATTCCAAGTGTAATACACTCTTCTCAAACATCAATCGTCCATCCATTATATCACCATCCTACCTCATATCATCATATCCTTCTCATTTCATTTCCCCCTCACCCATAAGGATTCATATTTTCCCTTAGGTGTTTGGGCAAATGAAGGTCAACGTGGTGAATAACTCAACATTCTCACCATAGTTATTAGCCTTATTTCATGAGATCATTTTTCTTTCTACAATGTTCGTTCTTTCTTATATGTATGTGAGACGTTTGATCTTGCTTACATATACTCACCTCCTCACACACAAGAGAGATACACTTACCCAAATCTTGTGAGTTCGTTTGAGAGAGAGATATTTGTGTTATTTTGAAGTTGAAGCATTGATTCTGAAAAAGGCGATCTAGGAATTACTCTTATGATACTCGACCCATTTTGCTGATTCACACCCCACACGTTGAGTTCTAGAAAGGATGTTCCTTGAGTATTCACTTAGCTAAACTTTTCAAACACTTATAGTTTGCATTCCTCAAAATATTTATCTCGTGATGGATTGTGCGATTATTCTACTTCTAATAAGAGACTGACTGTCATTTGCAAATAAAGAATTTTGTGGGTATATTCCCTGAAAACCCTCACCAGACAACACTCATCCTATAGGGAAACCTATTGGTTTAAAGGCTTCTTGCATATTCCAAGTACAATCGTAAGTGCCCGCGAAAGTGGTACACTTTTGGTTTCTTATCTTTCTTTATCTATACTTTTGCTCGAGGACTAGTAATGTTCTGTTTTGGGGTGGTGTAATAAGTACCCAAAAGTGTTTACATAAAATTCCAAATAGATAATTTTTAATTGCAAATTCTTGGTAAAATTGAAGTTATGTTGGTATTTATTTGTTTTGTAGATCAATAAGCATTTGCAGAGTCAAACAATCTTAATTCGGAGCAATTATTATAAATAAGTGGTAAAATGCATCAAACGTGGGAATTATGCAGTTAAATGAGCCTAAACCAAATTCTGTAGCCTAAACCTATCCCGAACCAAGCCCAGTACATCCCTGCCATAACTCACAATCTAGAGATCCCCATTTTTGGCCTAACTCCGTCAATCCTTAAACCCGGAACTAAACTCTGACGCCCATCCAACTGCTCCCGTGTGTTAAACCCAAATACCCATGAATATCAACACCATAACCGCCACTCCGACCCATATCCTAAGATCCAAAAAATCAAACTTGAACCTAAACCCCTGTTAACCCGTGAACCGAACTCCATCCACCTTCGGTACAGACCCAAATTCGGCGGACCCCAAATAGGGAGGCCACCTCTGCCAAGACCATATTCTAACCATTTTCCTTCCTACCCAATTCTACCTGCATAAATCACAATAAACCAAAAGAAAACAAAACCAATGAAAAAACCACATGTCTAAAAAGCCACATAACCCTCTTTTCCCAAAAATACCCCCCAACTTATCCTCACTCTCTCATTACCTCACCTTCCATGTGCACTTATATTCATACCCAAAACTACCCTCTCCCAAATACCTTCCATACCTCATTCACTATTAAAACTTCCAACTTTACCCCTAGCCACTTTCATCTTCTTATCAGAGCATTTGAATACCCAAGACAAGGAAGAAAAAGAGAGGAGTTAGACAGAGAGTAAAAAGATATTTTTTAGGTTGAAATAAATTTTAGTTTTAAGTAGTTATTTTACTTTTTTTATTTTTAGATTTAAATTGGGGGAATTATATTGTGGAGATTTTCAAATTGAGAGTGATAATTTTCATTTATATTTTTTGTTGATCACTCAATTGGAGGGTGTATGCTTCAAAATTCAAGGATTGGAGTTTAATTTCACTCAAAGATATTTGATTTCATTGTTCTCTTTGCTACTCTTATTTTATTGCCTTTGTTTATTTGAGTATCATGTTTCATGTTATGTTAGGCTAAAACCCCTTTCAAGGGGTAGGATGAACCCTTATTTAATGTTATTTTAATGAATTAGTTTGTTTAATTGAAATTCCATTTGAATGTTAATTTTGATCCTTCACCTCTTAATTTGTGCCTCGAGAGAGGATAAATGATTTTTAAGAGAAAATCAAAATTCGAGATATAATACCCATTTTATAATCGAGCTAGAGATAGGGGTTTCTCAAGTTTGGTATTATTACTTGAATTTCTACTCGAAATTTTATTTTCTATAATTTACATGGATTTTGATGAATCGATCCTAGCGAGTGATTTATTAAAAATAGTATAAATCTATTTTCTAGAGTTGTGGGGGATTGTATTTAATTTTTTTAAAAGGTTGGTATTAAAATTATATTTGTGATGAGAGTCGACTTGTAATTTCAGTACTAACTTGGGAGATTTTAAATGAGTAAATTAACTAATTAGAATGACTAGAATTTGTGGTGTAGTCCCATTCCTTGATTGTTCTCACATTTATTTACCTCACTTTATCTTTTATTTTAGTGTTTGATTTTGTTCATTTTTTAGTCATATAGTTTAGTTATTTCACCACTCCTTGAAAATTATTTTAATATAAAAACAATCCATGAACAAAATAGAAAACAAAGAAAAAGTAGAAAAAAAATAACTAGAAAAATGAATTACATGACTTTTCTTATGTTTCGCTCCTTAGGGTTGGATTGACATCCTTACTTATTGCTATGCAAGTTATATTATGTTTATAGGTTTTCAAGGATTTTTTTATTGGAAAGGCTTTCCTGCGACGTCATTACAAAAACCTTTCTATCATAGTGTGTTTTAAATCTCTTTGGATATTAGAGACAAAATTCCCTTGAGTAACTTGTAATCGTGGATAAAAAATAAAAATACTAGATTTTCTATACAAAAGAGCTATTTACCCTTTCCCATCATAGAACCGAAAATAAGAGAGAGAAAAAAAATACAAAACTCAACTATTATACAAACCATTACACTAAATATCGACAGTTGTACAATCTGATCTGAAATGCCTAAAATAAACACTCAATGGGCATATTAGTTGAGTCAAGAAATGTAATAAAAAAGTCAGTTACTCAAGTACTTCTTTCCCTATTTTTCTCAAATATACATTGGGGTAAAAGAGATATAAAAATAGGGATGTATGAAAAGTTTACTCTACACCAATTAAGTCATAAATAAGGGCAGATTCAAGGGTCTCCTACATTAAATAAATTAAGGAGGCGTCTTTAGTCAATTGTGAAACGACCGTGCCCTAAATCATCAGAAACTAGTTATTAGCATGAAACGACTGAGGTTATGACATGTGTGCAGGGTTGATTAAGTATGTACTATCATCCCTATGGCCTTTATAAGGGATTAAAACCTAATATTTCCCAAAGGTTTTGTGCATTGCTTGTCAGTGTGTAGATACTCAATATCAAGTTCTTTAGATTCTACAAGCTCGCGAATAAAATGATGCCTAATCTTAATATGCTTAGTTTGTGAGTGCTATACTGGATTTTTAGATATATCTATCGCACACTAGTTATCACAATTCATAGACAAGTTTTCGTTAATGATAACAAATCACTAGGCATTTTCTTGATCCATAAAAACTGGGCACAATAACTACCCGCATCAATGTATTCAGCTTCAGCTGTGGAAAGGGATATACATTCTGTTTTTTACTTCTTCAGCCTACTAGGTTGTTACCTACGTAATAATGGATTCAAGACGTACTTTAGCCATGGACTGAACATCCTTCCCAGTCAGAATCGGTGTATCCAACTATGGAACTAGTGATTTCCTTTGTGCCCTAAATACCAAAATTTAATATGCCTTTAACATATTTAATTATTCTTTTAACACATAACATATGGGCTTCTTTAGGAGCATATTGGTATCGAGCACAGACACACACAACAAAGGGTATGTCAGGTCTAGAGGTTGTAAGGTATGAAAGACTACCTATCACACTTATATATAAAGTCGGGTCAACGTCTATCCAATTTTCTTCCTTAAATAATTCCGTGGACGTGCTCATTGGTGTACGCGTTGGTTTTGAATATTCAAGCCCCAACTTTTTGGTAAGATAATTAGCATATTTTGATTTTATGATAAAGGCCATCATTACAATGTTTTACTTGTAATACTAAGAAATACTATAATTCCCCTATTATGGACATATGGAATTCATCATGCATAATATTAGAAAAGTCCTTTACTTGATTAATGGAGGTGGAACTAAATATGATATCGTCGACGTAAACTTATGCAATCAAGATATGTTGTTCTATCTTCCTAGAAAATAATGTCTGATCGTTTCCACCTTGATCAAACCCCTTATCGACTAAAAAGGTCGAGAGGCGCTCATGCCAGCCTCTAGGAGCTTGCTTTAAGCTATTTAACACTTTCTTAATCCTTAAGACATGGTTAGGGTATGAGGTATCTACAAATCCTTTCGAATGTTGGACGTCTACTTCCTTTGTCAAAATACCATTTAAAAAGGTGGACTTAACATCCATTTGAAAAAGGTTGAATTGTAAATGACAGGATATAACAATGAGGAGACGAACGAACTTGAGTTTTGTGACAGGAGCAAAGGTCTCGTCAAAGTCTATTCCCTCTATCTGAGAATACCCATGCGCTACTAACCTAGCTTTATTTAGAATAACCTCCCCATTCTCATCAGTTTTATTTTTGAAAATCCAACGGGTGCCTATAACATTCTTGTCTTGAGGTCGTGGGGCGAGATACCAAACATTATGACTTTAAAATTGGACAAGATCTTCTTAGATAGAATTGATCCAGAGTGAGCCATAGAGGGCATCGTTTATAGTTTTGGGTTCTACTAGGGACACAAAGAATGCAAAAGTATCCACATGTTGAAGTTGGTATATCTTTCTTATTGTGTCAGATGAGTTATCGATAAACTTTTCGATAGGGTGGTCTTTAGAAACCCAGGTTGGTACCGCAGGGATCTCAGGTGGAAGTGAATACACTATCTTAGGAGAGTTAATCGCAAAAATATTTTCAAACTCATCCAGAACCACTAGTTGGCTGTCACGACTCTCTGTGCGAGTGTCATTTAGAATTACATTAATAGACTCCATAATGATCTTGGTACGAAGGTTATAAACTCGATAAGCCCGACTTGTTTGGGAGTAACCCAGAAAAATAGTTTTGTCACCCCGGGTATCGAATTTTGATAGATGTTCTCTATCTTTGCAAACATAACAGATATTCCCAAATGTTTGAAAATATTTTAAGTTAGTCTTTCTATTGTACCATAGTTCATACGACATCTATTTGGTATTTTTTCTGAGGTATACACGATTAATAATGTGACACACAGTCTGTACAGCCTCAACCCAAAAGTACTTTGGTAGAATTTTCGCGTGCAACATTACCCTAGCTATTTCTTATATGGTCCTATTTTTATGCTCAACAATGTCATTCTACAGGGGTGTCTAAGGTGCACTAAACTTATGTTTATACCCATTACCTACACAATATTCTGTAACACCTAAGTCTTTGAACTCTCCACCTCTATCACTTCTAATACGACATACCTAGGTATCCTTCTTATTTTCTATTTTTAAAAGGATTTTTAAAAACTCACGGTTAGTGTTAGACTTATTTTTCATAAAAGCGATCCAGGTAAATCATGTGTAATCATCCACCATAACTAAGAAATAACTGTTAACGCATAGGCTGACAGTTCTAGAGGGACCCATAAGGTCTATGTGGATAAGTTCAAGAGGCTTTGAGGCTAAAATGTCTTTAATATTATTATGAGCAAATTTATTCATCTTCTCCACTTGGGTGGGACCACAAACAGATTTAGAATTATTTTTGATTTTGGGTAATCCTTTAACTATTTCTTGGGACCTTAACCTACTAAGGTTATCAAAATTTGTGTGTCCCACTATATTATGCCATAGATCAGAATCCTCTAATTTGGAAATCTTATAAGATTCAGTCTTTGGAATCACAGTGTAATAGTTATCCGCAGTCATGTTTCCTGATAGAATACAATTACCTTCTACATTCAAAATTTGACAGTTGATTTTTGAAAAGGTAACTGTACGATTGGAATCACAAAATTGAGATATACTTAATATTTTAGCCTTAAGACATTTAACTAGTAAGACCTCCCTTACCTATGATCTGAGATGAAACTCCATCTCCAAACTAGACATTATCTCCCTGGAAGTCTGTCTTGTTTTTTAATTTCATTTCGTGTCCGGTTATATGTTTAGAGCACCCAAAATACAAGTACCAACCAGACGAGGTGCGTTGGGACTCAAAAGAAGTAACAAGTCATCTTTTCTTATCTAAATGGGCCTGGTTTTAAATTTTTTATTGCCCTTAGATTTAAAAAAAGGTTTGAGAGGTCTTTCTAAATGCTTTATTCTTAGTCTTAGGTCCCCCTTTCTTTTTGTATAGTTGGAGTTATGTGTGGTCTACTTTGGGAGAACATATGTATTCCTACCCTTTCTCGAATAGTTAAAGTTTTGATAAGTAGGTGTATACTGTCTCTTTTGAAAACACTCGGTAATGGTGTGCCCGTAAACATCATAATAAGAGCAATGCTGATGTGACGTAGGCTTGATTTTATCACTGAAGTCCTTAAAGATAGGTTTGGTCTTATAAAATACAGTAATCCAATTACCACAAGTCTTAGTGTTTTGTCTGAGGTCGCTTGTAGGGGGACATAGATACTTAGCTTTTCCATTTGGTTTTGGCTATTGATTACACTGATTTTGCATTGCATTAGAGACACTGACATTGTAAATTCCTTTATGAGATTTTTCAAAATTTTGGCCTTCTTTTATGAAAATGACATTCTTAGGAGATACTGTAGTTTTACTAGTTACAACTTTTTCTCCAAAACCTAAGCCGATTTATCTTCAGAATCAAATTTGCTTCCAACAACAATCTCTTCATAGCTTTTATCTTGAGTTTCAAAATTCAAACATTTTTTTAAAAAATAATTGACACCTTTTTGCGTTGATTCTTTTAGGTCAATTAGAGTAACCTCATATCTTTCCTTTAAAATAACATTTTTCTCAGACAGGTCTTTCAATTTTAGTGAAAATTATTTTGTCTCTATCTCATGAGCAACGCACTGTGCAGTGTAATCTTCTGTGTTCTTCCTAATAGTTTTGCTAAGCTGTTCAACACGTTCAGTCGATTGATTAACCATTTTATCAAGCTTGGCACTCTTTTTAAGTGTCTTTGTGTATAACTCTTGAATATCAGGAAGGTCATCATAGGACTCGCTAAGTGCATTGTGTGTAGTGTCCCCTATCGATTGGGACTCACACACACATTCAGTTCTTCAATAATATTTGCACTTTGACTCACCCATAATCTAGGATTATTTACTTCACTATTAATAACAGTAGGTGAAACAATATCACTAGTAGGTATGACATCAATATCAACATTCATAACACATTCATCAATAGTTCGACATGCATTATCATTAGAATATATAATCTTTGCATAAAAATACATGCACGACTCATCAAGGTTGACTCAGTTTCATCTTCATCAAAATGACTTGAGTCGTTCAAAGTCTTACATATATTAGTCCTAGCATTGTTATTGTTGAGTTTGACTCTAAAAATATTGGCATAATGTCCGATCTTACCACAATGATGACATTTGACATCTTTAATGTTAATCTTGGGTCTATTTGTGTCATTGGTCTGTTTGTCATTATTTCTTTCATGAGGTTTGTAATTTTGATGACTCGGATAACCAAATTTGCCTTATTTAAAAGCCACAGAGTTTCTAAACTAAATTATTTTCTGTAAGGAAATTTTTGTCCGTTATCGATTTATATGTCGTATACCGCTACACCGTCGAAGAGTATCAAGATAACATTCACATCAAGACGAATCCGAATAATCAAGGTTCTTCAACAAACAGTCTCCGCAAGGTTAACTTTGGTAAGGTTACGTTTTAGATTACCTTAATAATTCACTTAGAGTATTGGGACTATTTTTCATAAAATAATTTCTAAGTGTTAGAGCGGAGCTTTAAAAGTTTTTATAATTTTTTTTGAATTCATACTATCTAAAGATTTTGTTCTCGAACACCTTTCCGTAGAAAAATCATAACTAATTCATAAAAAATAAAAATAAAATACAAAAATAGTGGCCACACATTTGTATCAAAATTATCTACAATCATGGCCTCGTTTGATAGGTCGCTCGAACGAGATAAGGATCTCATTCATACGACAGCGTACGTGGTTCGAATGAGAAGAGTTTTTTTTTTACACGTCATTGCCTTGATTTTTAGTATTTAAAGGGTGTCAAACTTCTGATTTCGGGTGGAGAAATAGTGGTTTTAAACCGAATACTATTTTGAGTGTTTTACTTTATTCTCCAACATTAAAAGAGTTCAATCTCTTGTTTTACAATTCACAAAATCCCAATATCTTTTTGTGTGAATTGTTTTGGAACCCAAGAACAGAACTTTGCTATTGTTCGTACTTTGTGGGGAGATCTCTAAAATCGAAGGGTTGCGTGCTATTGTGGAGGGAATCCCTATAAAGCTTTTTGACTGCATGTCATAGGGAGTGCTTGCTGGTATTTCTGGGTTTATCAGATTGTGTGTCCTATGGTATAGCTACGAGTGAACCACTGCATATTTCTAGCCGACACTTTGAAGGTTTGATGAAGGCAGCGTGCGTTACGCTTAAGGGAATTTGTATGTAAGTCAATGGTCGTGTAAACTTTTCAAAGTTCTAGAAATATAAGGTTTTTCCCCTGTGGGGGATTTTTCCTGAAATTTGGTTTTATTTACATGCTTATTGCTTTATGATTTCATATTACTTAGATGCATGTGTTAGGACTGAATTAAAACTTGAGTTTAATTAAAACTGCTTTGGTTGACACACAATTAAAATTGGTTTTATTTGAGAAGTCGCATTTATTTCCACTATAGAGGCTCTTACAAATTAGTATTAGAGCTTTTTACTTAAAAGCATGGGCATACTTTTTACAAATTGGTATCAGAGAGGGTTACACTAAGTTAACGAGTGATCCCGTGTTTTAAAGTTTTTCCCTGATACAATTTGACTACTCCCGTTGTCAAATTGGTATCAGAGCAGGTTACTCTAAGTTATCGAGTGATCATGTGTTTTAAAGTTTTTCCCTGATACAATTTGACTACTCACGTTGTCAAATTAGTATCAGTACGGGTATCGCTAATCTATTGCGTTTTATCTTGTTTTCGAAAGTTGTGTTGAAAAATCAATTTTTGATCATGTTTCTCTCAAAAATGGCTTTTGGTGGTTTTGATGATTTTCGATGTCAACTTTTAAAAAATCTAATTAGAAAATTCACATTAACTCTTGTTTTAAATCTTCCGTTGAAAACAATTTTGAGAGGTGTTCGGATTGTGAGGGTGTAGGTCACACGATAGATGAATGTCCCAAAAATTTGAGGATGAAATTGAATAAATGGACATCTCGTGTTTCTACACTTAGTGGCAGTGATTCGAAAGAAGTAGTTTTTTTTGCTTCTAGGCGAGATTTTCCCACCCACGTGACTAGTGATAAAAGTGAGGTGAGTGAAAACCACACAAGTGAGCGTGAGCATGACTTGAAAACTTCTTTCAATAAACTTTATGTTGAATCTTTGAAAAGAAAGAAAGAAAATTTGAAATTTAAATCCAATTTGCAAGAGAGCGCCTTAAATAATGATAATGATAATGATATTTTAGTTGAAGAACTTTAGGCACGAGAGAAAATTTTGAGAGAAAAACTTGGATATGTCGAGGGTGAGAGAGATGATCTTCGAGGTGTGATGGAAGTTATGAAAAAGGAACTTTTAAAGTTTGAAGACTCTAGGCATTTTCTTGAATCCATAATAGGTGAACTTGAGGTGAAATTGAATGATTCAAGTAAAATGAAATTTGATTTGGAGTCTATGTCTGAAAAACTGGATAAGATTTTAGGCACCGTTGAGATAAAAAAGGATAAGGGTGGGATTGGTTTTGAAAAACATTTTGCTCCCATTCCCACACATGTAAGAGAACCTCATAGGATTGTTAAGAAAGAGGAACCTAAGTTTGTTGGGAAAAATCCCCCTAGGAACATCATGAGAGAACCTCCTAGGATCATTAGGAGAGAACCACCTAGGCAAATTCAGAGACCACCACCTAGGAATTTGAGGAGAGAACCACCTAGGAATTTGAGGAAAAGGCCACCATTAGGTAACATTTGCCGCCCGATTTACACTTGCACATATTGTGGTAAGCAAGGTCATCTTAGGTATTTATGTTACAAACTTGTGAATGGACCTATGATGTTTAAAGAGAGAGTCACGCTGGTTCCCAAAAGCCCCCACACCTCGTTACACATCGATTTGGGTTAGGAAATCGGATTTAGAGGCTTATGGTCTAGTTTTTCACAACTCTCATTTGCTTGCATGTGATTCACCCCATGTTAGGGGCGTTGGTTGATTCCATTGGTTTTTTTCATACACTAGTTATGCATCTTGATATACTTTTGCTAGTGTTATGACTCTCTTTGTAGTAGCACACATTGACTTATTTATTAAGTTTGCTATTTTGCTACTATTTTGACACTGTTTTGGATTTGTCAGCACCTTCCCGGTATTATTTTCTGGAAAATTATTTCTCTGGGCAGAACTGTTTGATCATGTGAGCTTTCTGGGAATTTTTGTTTCTTGTTCGAATGAGAAGGCTGATCGTTTGAGCGACACCCTCTGATGTCGTTCTAACGACATATCACATCATTCGAGTGACCTGGTTGTATTTGACCATTCTGTTTGCAGTATCCTGCGTTCATTGGTTAAATTATTTAGTATTGCTAGGTTGCTTCTGACAATTTATATGCAACTAATCTTGATATTCATGCTTAATTGATAACACTGCATATTTTCGTTTAATCACACCTTCTTTGACTGATGATCCATTTGTATGAAGTATGTTTTGCTAGCATAGTTTGAATTTCATGCTGATATTTTGCCTGATGATAATTGTACTACTTTTGTCATATACTTTTCGAAAAACCCAAAAATAAAAAGATTTTTGTATTTTGTTTTACACCTTATATGAACTGACACTTAGGATGACCAAGTCACAATTTCATTCCATTTGTCCATGTGACTATTTGATAGTGTTTTGAGATAATATATCATGTCATCCATATGTTTTACAATGTTTGGAGGCATTTGAGATGTTATTAGATGATACTTCCTGCATGTTTGATTCAATATGTCCTTTATTACACACATGCATGGATTTGTTTGAATTTTATGCTTGTCTATCACATGTTTGTTACGTGTTTTCATCTCAATTCTTTATATTAAAACGAACCAAATGCGATAAAACAATATAGTAAAAGGTGTGCATGTTTTTATTGTTTGCCGTCAGTTTGTGTGAATTTTATAAACGGTGAAGGGCTACGAAAGGTACACATATATCCTTTGAGATTAAGCCGCCATTTAAGTTGGACCTAAACATTGAGGAATTTTAATTATTCGGGGTCCAAAGAGGTTTAAAAGAGCCCTAAAAAATTGCACGACAATAAAAAGAAATATTTGCCAATTATGGGCCATTATGTTTATTAACCAATTCTCCAATGTTTGAGAATTTAGATCACCTCAAAAATAAAATATATAGGATGGAGTTTGGTTGGAGAATTAGAACGGCTTTGCATGTCCTTAAAAAGTTTTGAAAAAGCATGAAACCATTTTGGACGTTATTGGTGTAAAAATCTTGTTTACTTTGATTTGTTGATTTTGATTTAAGATGATGTCATCTAAATTCAATAATTCTACACCAAAGGACTATTTTTTATGTTCATTCATTAGGAAAACACTTATGCATCTTGCACATATGATATGATTGAGTTATTTTCCTATCGAATTTGTTCACACCTATTCATTCCGTTTCCACGATTTTGTCGTATTAGTATAAATTCATGGTGTGTGAATTTTTTACATTTTTGTATGAAAATATAGAAAACTTCAAAAATATTTTGTTTGCTTTGTTTCCCGTGATGCCCCAATTTGCTTTATTGTGTTTATTCTTTCCTTTTCTATTTCGGACAAATAAAAGAGGGAGAACGAAATATGACTTTATAGGGGAGTGTTTGAATTATGGGGGAGATTTGAGATTTTATATATGTTTTGATTTGACTTTATGTTTATCTCATTTCAAAATTGATATGTCACGAAGGTATTTGCTTTGTCTCATGTGTGTAGGTACAAAGTTGGAAATTAGTGGATTGCACAACCTGATGAGAAAAGCTTTGAGATTTGAAGATTGAAAAAGTTTGAAGACTTTCCATTTACCTTTTCAGTTTTGGGTTCATGGGAGGATAGATTTGTATAGGTCATATTTTGATTGATAATTTGGATATTTTTATTTTGTATCGACATAGACATAGGGGGAGATTTGTAAGGACATTTTTGTCCGTTATCAATTTATATGTTGTATACCGCTACACCGTTGAAGAAGATCAAGATCACATTCACATCAAGATGGATCCGAATAATCAAGGTTCTTCAACAAACAGTCTCCGCAAGGTTAACTTTGGTAAGGTTATGTTTTAGAGTACCTTGATAATGCACTTAGAGTATTGGAATTATTTTTCATAAAATATTTTATTGGTGTTGGAGCGGAGCTTTAAAAGTTTTTACTAATTTTTTTTGAATTCATACTATCTAAAGATTTTGTTCTCGGACACCTTTCCGTAGAAAAATCATAACTAATTCATAAAACATCAGAAAAATACGAAACTGGTGGTCACGTGTTCGTATCAAATATATCTACAATCATGGACTCGTTTGATAGGTCATTTGAATGAGATAGGATCTCGTTCGAACGACAACCTAGTCATTCGAACGAGAAGAGTTTTTTTTCTGATACGTCACCACCTTGATTTTTAGTATATAAACGGTGTCAGACTTCTAATTTCGGGTGGAAATACACTGATTTTAAACAGAATATGATTTTGAATGTTTTACTTTATTCTTGAACATTAAAAGAGTTCAATCTCTTATTTTACAATTCATAAAATCCCAATATCTTTTTATGTGAATTGTTTTGGAACCCAAGAATAGAACTTTGCTATTGTTCATACTTTGTGGGGAGATCTATACAATCAGAGGGTTGCGTGCTATTATGGAGGGAGTCTCTATAAAGATTTTTGACTGCTTGTCATAGGGAGTGCTTCCTGGTATTCCTAGGTTGATCAGACTGTGTGTCCTTATGGTATAGCTATGAGTGAACCACTACAGATTTCTAGTTGACGCTTTGAAGGTTTGATGAAGGCACCATGCGTTACACTTGAGGGAAGTTATATGTAAGTCACTAGTCTTGTAAACATTTCAAAGTTCTAGAAATAAAATGTTTTTCCCCTGTGGGGAATTTTTCCTGAAATTTTGTTTTATTTACATACTTATTGCGTTATGATTTCATATTACTTAGATGCATGTGTTAGGACTGAATTAAAACTTAGGTTTCATTGAAACTGCTTTGGTTGACACACAATTCAAATTTGTTTTATTTGAGAAGTCACATTTATTTACGTTGTTACGGCTCTTACATTTTCTTAAACTGTTTGCTCATAATAATTATTTGATTATACAAATTATAAAAATCACAGTCATCAGTAAAGTCAAGATTAAAGTTCAGGGGATTAATTTTAAGGACAGTCACTTGGGATGAAAAGACAACATTAGATCCAGAGGATCTTCTGTTTTGGGAAGTCAATTGCTTTTTATACTCTAACTTTATTTCTACAGTTCTTAATTTACTACTAAGTAATTTAAGAGTCAGGTTTGGCTCGTCCATATCTTCTATGGCATATCTTTTATTGTCAAATTTAGCAAGCAAAGACCTAAGGATTTTAAGTACAATTTCTTTTCTATCATAGGTTATTCCATTTGCATGCAATTTTGTGACAATGTTAGTTAATTTTATATAAAAGTCATCAAATGACTCATTATCATCCATAGCCAGGGTATTATATTTTCGGACTAGCATTTGGGTTTTTCCAGCCTTAACACGTTAATCACCCTCATGGGCGGTGACTAGCGTGTTACCATCTTCCTTGGAAGTAGAGCAGATAGATATGCGTTAAACTCATGCTCATTAGTGGACATAAAAATGCATTTATTTCCCTTTTTGTTATTTAGTGACATCTGTTTTTCCTCTTTGGTAAACTCACTAAGATTTTTCTTAATTCTTATAGTGTTGGATTTAGTCAAAGGCTTAGTTGGATGTTGATTACCATTTTCAATCAAGTCGCACACGTCATCACCCAAAGTCCCTTGGATAAATGCAATTATCGTTACTTTACAGTAAGGAAAATTATTTCCATCAAAGAGGGGTGGACGAGACAGGTTACCTAACTTCTTAAACCTCTCATCCCTTTTCAGAATTAGATTTTAAAAGAAGTTTCTGGAGTTTTAGGATAAAAAATGATTGGATAAACCCTCTTTGATACCACTTGAAAAATACTTTTACTAAATCAATTTTAAGTAAACTCTAAAACAGACTCTTTGGATGAAACTCTTTTTTAAATCACTACACAAGATGTGTAAAAACATAAGGGCTTTGGATATTAGATTTGGTAGATAGATTACCTTAAGTTTTTAAATAAAAAACTATACTAATTCTTTGATTAGAAACCAAACCATATAAATAGTAATAATAAGAATAGTAAGTTTGACAAAGTAATTTTTTACGTGGTAAAATCCCAAATTAGAAAAACATCCACGGTGACATTTATGCCACAAAACAAAAATGCACTCTAATGAACAAGTTATACAGGATTACATGCACACAAACAAGCACACAAAATCCTAAGACTAAGAATAAAAATATACATAATTAGCTTTCTCATCTATGGTAATTCTTTTCTGACTTTGATCTCCCTGGTTGTTTCCTTACATCAATCCTTGCTCCTTGTTCCAATGGACTCAGTCAACACAAAATCACTCAAATAAACCACACTTGACTAGGTGTTCGTGAGAGAGTGTATGTGAGAGTGAAGTGAGACACAAGCAAATATGCAACACACGCCTCTCAAAGGATTTATACAAAAAAATCCTAACAAATTATAGAGATTCTATATGAAATGCAGATATTCAAATTTCTTTGAAAATGAGACTTCTTTTCAAAAGAAATATTTCAGATCTAAAAATAATATTTCTAAAAATTAGATCAAATGCTTCCAAACACTTATTTATATACAAACTAATTTCACAAAATGTGAAACTGGGGTTTTCAAAAGATAATTTTTTTTATATAAATATAAACTCTACTTGAAGTCTTTTCAAGAAACTTGAAAACGAGAGTGGATATTTAAAAGAATATACAATTATAAAGAAAGATCGAACAGAGAAGGTAAAAAGAAACCCTAAAACTACGTGAAATGTATCTCAGAGTATCTCTCATAAATCCAAAAAAAACGTGAGATCTACAATGAGACTTGGTTCCTAAGAGAAATTAAGTTTGAAGTGATTTCTTCAAAGCATCCAAACACCAAACCCTTACGAAAACCTATTATTTCCAACTCTTAAGGATGGAGGTTTTTATGGTATGAGTGGAACGATGAAGTATGCATTTGGTTTTGTGAGGAAACTTAAAGATTTCTAACTGAGTTAACTCTTTCTCTCTCTCTCTCTCTCTCTCTCTCTCTCTCTCTCTCTCTCTCTAAACTTTCTCTTTTCTCTTTCTACTATCCCTTCTCTCTTTTTTCTCTCAAATGGACGAAATGCCAAAGTTTTCAAATGACTAACTTAAGGTACCTATTTATACTAAGGGAGGAACATTCTGGATGGTTGAATTCAAATGTATGGCTGACATTAATGCAACGTTTAGAATTCAAATCCAAGGGTTGAAAGATGACAACACAAAATCTAACTCTGATTGGCTTTAAGGGATCTCACTTAGATTGACAAAAACAAATGGACTACGTTGATAAGATCTGATCTAAGGGATGATATTACATCTAACACATGTGAGACAAAGAAAACACAAATGAAGACAACCAGGAGCAAACACGTGTATGGCTGATAGTTGATAAAAAATGCGTTTTTCTAGAGTTTATAAAAATTCTATTTGCTCCCCCACAATTCTCTGTTGGTTTGAGATTCTATCCTGAGAAGTTTTATAGGAATAAAAATATTTTCAATTTTGGCCACAACATTATTAGACTCTTATTTAAATAATTTAAAAATATTTAAATATGTTTAAAAAATTCCTAAAAACATTTAAACACATGTACACACACTCACACTCACACTCACACTCACGGTCATTTATGCATGATTTGTGTCCTATAGTGTGTTCAGTGCAATATTTTACTTCCCTTTTTGGTAGATAGGATGCAAGGACAAGTGAATTATTGATGAAGCTTTGGAAACCATGGAGAAGATTGCTCAGGAAAAATCTAAACTATTTTGTCACCATATCCAAACTAGTTGGAACTTCTGTATGGTACAGACTCAACCATATAGTGTGTTTTTATTTTAGAAAAATAGTCATAAAATGCGAATCGTAAGTCAGAATTGCGCAAGGGACAAACCATTAGAAAGGGTATTCAGAGAAATTTAAGAATCCATTGAGCCACTCCGAGATCCAGGAGTTGACCAAGGTTAAACGGGGACCAAAAGCACCCATTGGTCACTAGATAAGAAATTTTTAAGGTAAAATAGATCGTTCATCCGAACCATGAGGCTGATTTGTGAATGGGATGGACCATTAGAAAGGTTATTCAGTTCCCTTCGAGATTTCATTCAACTTTGTTCGATTTGGAGAGTTGTCTATGGTAAAATGGGGCTTGAAAGCATTCGATGACCTTTTAGAGTAAAAAGGGTCGTTCATTCGTACTACAAGGTTGATTCATACATGGGCTAAATTTTTGGAAAGGGGATTCAGATACCTTCAAATATTCATTGAGCTTTGCTAAAGTAGAGAGTTGACCGGAGTCAAATAGGGCCCGAGAGAGCCTGTTGGCCTCTAGATTAATATTTGGGGTAAAATGGATCGTTCGTTCGAATCGTAAGGCTGATTTGTGACCAAGAAGCATCGTTAAAAAGGGGATTCAGAGACCTTAGAATATTAATGAGCTCCTACTCAAAAGGAACTTGACTGGAGTCAAATGGGGGCCTAAATGTACTCGGTGGTCTCTAGAATGGTTTTTAGGGTAGAATGGACTATTTGTCCCCGAACCGTAAGTTTGATTCTCACACGGGTTGGATCATTGGAAAAGGATTTAATGATCGTCTAATATTTATTGAGCTTCCACTCAAGCGAGAGAGCTGACCAGAGTCAAATGGGGATCGAGAGCGCCTAGTTATCTCTAGATTAATTTTTGAGATATGACATCAAGTTTACGGTGAACGAGTGAGTGTTAGGGACCCGAGGAGGTGCTTAGGGGGTCCTAGGATGGGATGTAAATAGTGATCCCCTCAAAGGGAGATATTGCAACAAGCAAAGGCCCTCGAATGATAGACACCACATCAACGTTAGGAAGAGGACATTAAATCAACTATGTGGACCTAGAGGATGAGGTTGGCTGATTCAGATGATCGAGGTCAATTTTGAGGATCTAAGTAGATGAGGATAATCAATTTAGTGGGTCGTGGATGTCTTAGGATTTGTTCTAATGGGCTAAAGAGACCAATTAAGTGAGTTGAGGTAAATTGTGAGGACCTAAGGAGATGAGGATGACTAATTCAGCGGTCGAGGATTCTGAGGGCCTAAGGTTGTGCTGGGGATGATCGATTTTGTGGGTCGAGGTTACAATGACTGATTCTAAGGGATGAGGTCCATTCTGAGGACCTAAAGTTATGAAGACCAATTCTGAGGGTCGTGGTCAATTTCGAGGACCTTAAGTTATGACGACCAAATCTGGGGGTCGGGGTCAATTTTGAGGACCTACAGTTAGGAGACCAATTCTATGAGTTGAGGTCAATTTTGAGAACCTAAAGTTGGGATAACCAATTTTACGGGCCGAGATTAATTATGAGGACCAAAATTTATATCGTGGGGAATAACTCTCCTGGGAAAATTAGAATTATCTTAGGGGTGCAAGTGCATTTGTTGTTCCACTCGAAATTGCGTTGTTTTGAAACTTCATTGGAGGATGTTTAGTTTTGGGGTTTTATTTTCAGAATAGGGGTGGTAAACGGATGGATATGGAGCTGATACCATGATATTTATAACCGTATCTGCTATATGAATGCACTATTCGTATCCGTATATGTATTCGTATCCGCCCGGATAGTAAAAACAACTATCCATATCCGTATCCTCCCGGACTCCCCAGATTCGGATAATATCTGTAGCCATTTACATTATTTATCCATTGTAATTGACTTGCCTATTTTAATAGGTAATATCAATATTACTGTAAAAACAATATCAAACACCAACTGTTTAGAATCAGCAATTTAGAATCAATAAATTGATCTACCATTTCATTATCAACAACTGAGAAATTAGAATCAACAATTTTGCCCTAACATTTATCAACTAATTGATCTACCATTTTATAATCAACAATTTAGAAATTATAATCAACTATTTATCCCCAACAGTTGTTTTGTGTGTCTATGTATGTGTGTATTACTGTGTGCATATGTATATGTGTTGCTGTGTATGTGTGTGTTTTGATGTGTTATTGTGTTTATGTGTGTGTTGTTGTTGTTGTTGTTGTTGTGTGTGTGTGTGTTGCTGTGTGTGTGTGTGTGTGTGTGTGAGAGAGAGAGAGAGAGAGAGAGAGAGACGAGGAGTAGGAGCTTACCAACTTTTCAGTAGAGGGAAGGTTTTGAAGAAGAGGGTGTACACCGAAATTGATCAATAATGGGAAAACGAGTAAAATGAAAGAGAGAATTTTTATGTCAAATATTTTGTTTGAGTTTGTTTTGTTTCCTTTTTGTTCTTTTCTATTATTTTCTTTTTCGTTTTCGTTTTAAGCCATTCATTATATTTTGATTTTTCAAAAAGTATTATTTCTTTATTTTTTTAAATGAGGGAAAATTGATGTTTAACATTTTATATTATATGTTTATATTTTACATTACATATAATAAATATTATAAATAATGATTATATGTAACTACTACAATACCGATACGAATATCCGAAAAAATGGATATCCGCAAATATGAATACTTCACCTAGAATACGGATTATCCATATCGGATACACATACTATCCGTATTCTTATCCGTTTTACCGAATATTTTAACACACTATCGATATCCATATCCATTTTTTTGGAGAAATATCCGTAAAATTCGGACTCGGATACCAGACTGATTCAGAATTTTGAATATCCATTTACACCCCTATTTGGGAATTATAGTAGATTTAGATGCGGGTGCATTATTGGTTCTACTGTGTAGTATACTGAGAAGATTATAGTATTAATCACGTTGGGGATTTTTTAAGGGATTTAGCGCTCCAAAAATTATTTTCTTGAGGCAAATAATGTTCTGTATTTTTTTGGATTTTTTGGGCAATTTCTAAATTTTTTGTACAAAATTCGAAAGGGATTGCCGATAGGCAGGCTTATGGGTGTGCCAATCGATAAGGGCATAGACTTATGGGCTTCCTAGGGAAGAGGAAAAGGCGACTGCCGATCGGTATGGGCCGATCGGCATACTACAAGGAAGGAAGGGGAGTATTACGTGTCACTTAATGTGAGACATTTTAAGGGAAGAATCGATGTTTAGCGAGACGTAGTGAGTAGTCTCTACATGCACTGCCCATAGGTAAGGTTTGGTTGAAAGAGAAGAATCAACCAAATAATTTTGTGTCTATCGAAAATTCCTAAAATTGGAAGAGGTTGGTAAAGTCAGTAAAGTTCTTAGATGAGTTGCCATCCTCAAAACAAGATCAAGGGTTTATCCCGAACATGTGAATTAAGTCGCCGAGAAGGGAGTGATTGATATTCCTTTGGACTGGCTTACAATATTAACTAGTATGCCCTAGACTTCCTTTGAAAGGAAGGATCGCGCCAGTGCATGGTCCGGCGCAGTATAAATTTCTGAATCAGGATGAGATTTGGTAAATCCCACCTTTGATATGGAATTTCAGGAACCATCGGAGAAAAGATTTCGTTTTGAGTAGGATGTATCACCCTTAGCCAAAGAATGGGCGCACGGTGATTAAAGATTTGTGGAGCCACGTGAAGGAGATTTTGGAATCTTGATACGATGATTTCAAGAATGCTCTGTAGAAGCACCCATACCTGTTTGTCGCGTACAAGGTACTTATTAAGGTTTTGTTATGGAAGAACCTCGACTATTCTCCTTCCGTATGTTTATAGGAGAGTAGGTAATCAGAATTTTTGGATCGGTCGAGAAAACATCCGATAAATGTGATAGAATTCCACGACTGTTTTAGGCAAGCAAGAGTGATCAAATGTTCGTAATATTTTCTCAGAATGGGAGTTTTGTATATGAATAAATCCGAGTATTTGTCATGTAGTGAGGTGCGGCCTCCTAATGTTAGTGAGATAATGAAATTTATAACGTATAGGCGTGACCTATGCGAATGTTGTCGGTTGGGAGCACAATGTGAAGTGTCTCCAAAGAGAATGCAAAACAATGTTACTGTGAAGAAAGGGCTATAGTGATTGAGCGCCGTAATGTGTAGTTAGTTTGTGTACGGAAAAGGATATCCAGAATTATGCTACCTGATAGGCCTTATTTTCCGAATTTCGGGACGAAATTCAGTTATTAGGGGGGAAGTATGTAATACCCCATATTTTTATAGATTTTAAATTATGGGATTTATTAAATTTAATTGAGATAAATTAATTTAATTTTAATCCAGAATGTTGCTTTAAATATTTACTAGCGTGACGAGAGTTAGTAGTTATTGGAAATTTGTTATTTGTTGCATATTACTGGATGAGTATAGTAATGTATGAGATTTATTTTTATAATATTGTCACGTGTGAATAAAATGACAATTGTGGAAATTTAAGTCGAGACGCGCCTGTGTCGTGTCGGGACTAAATGTGGATTAATAAAAGTGAATATTTTATAAGTTGTTCGTATGGGCGTTTTGAGTGCGCCAACGCGTCCAGAAGGGTCGATATAGTCAGAAAAGTGTACCCGGGGGTTTAGTTTGGGTCTCGGGGCGTTTTTAGGCCTAATTGGTACCCCGGGAGGGCGTTTTGGACATTTCACCTTTTTTGGTTATTAAACCCACGAAAATTCAAAGGGTTATATCAGATATCTGGATTGTCATCTAGGGTTAGAAACTCAAAACACAAGTGACGGCCATAGGAGAGGAAGGAGAGAGCTCTCGAGGCAAATTCAAGGCCCGAAATCCACCCGTTTGCACCACAACCACCACCAACGCATAGATCGCGCAACGGGCTACGCAACCACACCAAAAACATCTGCAAATCAGAACATCGAAAATCCCGGGCAAGTGTTTATCTTGCTATTTTCGTTGATGCATCTTTCATATTAGTTTAGGAATGATTAAGGATGAATTACATTGAAGAAAACCTAAATTGTGATAGGAATTTTCATGTAGTGATGACTTAAACCTTATTCTAGAAATTATTGGTGATGTAGAAGGATAATCCACGAAATTTTAATGTTGTATTAGAAGGAAATTTTGGGAAAAACATATTAGAACTATGATTAAGAAATTTCTAGGGTTCTTGATAATTGAATAGATCTTAGGCTGTTAATCCATGATTAAATGACTGAAATCCACATGCTTTACGTTGAAAATACCTAATATGATGATATAAGGTTAACAGTATCAATTCTGGGACGATTGGGATTAGAAAATATGGAAATTGTTGAAGTTTGGAGATGAAACCCGTAACTGCAGAATTTCAGTTTTCGCAGACCTGCTTAATCGATCGATCGAGCCCTGAGCTTCGATCGATCGAAGGTTTGATCGATCGAGCCCCAGACTTCGATTGATCGACCCCTCCTGACAGACTCCTATTTCCCTTTTTAAATGAGTTAAATTCAATTTATCGTGAGATAGTTATTGGACATCCTTAATAAAATGTTTTGGGAGATAGGGAAGACCAGTAGGACATGTGAATAAATTTTGGGGCCCTTGATGTCGGGCAAAGATTGTATTTTGGGATAATTACATAAGGGTCGGTGAATTTATGATTTAAAGAGAGAGACACGTAAGAGAGTTACTTTGGGACAAATGTGTATACCTACTGAATTTTATACTTGGGAGGATAGAATCCATTAGCGTTATGTAGTAAGTGGAAAAGTTCCTCAAATTAAAATAAGATGTGAATGGTTATACGTGATAACTAAATAATGAGAAATAAATACAAATGTCGTAATTATGGGAATTGAGAATTTACCCATTATTGATATGGTAATATTAGTATAGTTATATGATTGTGTATGCATATACTATCTATGTTTGAAAATCATGACCACGCTACTTGCTATCCCTAAGGTTTCTGCGCTGGGACAATCTTATCTCGATGGGACCTTTATGGGGGATATTGACTTATACCCTAGAAGATAGATATCCTTGGTACAGGCTATCGGAATGATAGTTCAGACGGTCCTAAGAGATGCGAGTATGTGCTTTCCTCTTAGAGACTTGGAATCTATGCTTCGCCTCATTTTGTTTGTGTATAGGTATCCTTGGTACAGGCTATCGCAGTGATAGTTCAGACGGTCCTGAGAGACTTGGAATCTATACGTTGTCTCAATTTTGTTTGAGTATGTTTTAATACAGTTCGAGAGTGATTCCGAATCTGTCTTCCCTTAGTACGAGTGATACAGGGATTGGATAGTAGAGTATGCCCGCACCATAGTTATTATTTGGGGTGCTGTTATGATATATATATTTTACGAGTAGTTAATATATATATGAAATTCTGAAATCTGGAACTGCCTACTGTGATGTGATATGTAGGACATGGTTGATGACTCAATTGTAAATACTTGTTTTGAGAAAGTATAATATGACACTGGAAAACTTTATTGATTTATAAAGTAAAAAATGAGAACCTTGGGTTGCTAATTGAAATATCCTTTTCAAACAATTGAATCGTTAAATTTTGAATCTTACGAGTAAGCTAAGATAAGTTAAATCATTGGGAAGATTAGTGCGATAAATGATAAGACAAACCGTTGGGAAGGTTAGTGCGATAGGTGTGCACATTAGAAGAGAGGTGATAATTTCTCAAGGGAGTGTCGCACTAATATGTTGTTGCATTGGCCTGTATCAATTTAAATACTTGCTAAACAATTTTTAAATCATATACACTATCGGGCTCTGGCCCGTTTCTCTCTCTCTCTCTCTCTCTCTCTCTCTCTCTCTCTCTCTCTTGTATATATATGTATGTATTACAGGTGCCCAGCCACATGGGCGTCTTGCTTAGGATCTCTTGGGAGGAACGCGCTGCAGCTTAGGTGGGAGTTGCAGGTCTCTTGATTAGATGACTTCGTTCATTCGGATCCACTCTTAGTACTTTCATCTATTTGGGCATGTGTAGCTCTTTCCATTATTCCGTTGTTATTGGACATTTGTATTTCAGTTATTTCCAGTATTGTTACTATGGAATTTATTCAGTTTGGATGTGTGACTTTAGATTTCGTATGTTGACATTCGATTGACGAATGTATTAAATTAATTGGATTATGTTGCAGAATTTAATGTGGTGTGATTTCTTACTTATTGAATGTTATTAATAAAATAAATGGTTTTTCTTTAAATAAAATTTGGAAAGTATGTATGAAAATGGTTTTGACACTTAGCTTAATTAATTAGGGTGTTAAATTGGAAAAATTTATTTTTCGACAGTGATGCTAAGAATGGACCAACTGTTCACCTTGATTTAATTTAATAAAGGAGTGATCGCCCGGTATTTAATTAGGCGGGGTGTCACAGGTGTCGTCCGTCTTTAGCTCTTTCTGTATTTGAGGACAATTTTTGACGTCCAGTTGTATGATTGGGGGAGCCCGACTTTAGTGTCCCTCTATTCTTCTTTGGATGCTTTTAGCCGGTACTACCGGTAAACTTTACCGGGAGCTACGTATCTTCTGGAGGTAACTTTGGATTTATTTTCCTTTTTATACATTTTCTTGGATTCTTCTTTTATTTTTTCTTGTTGGATCCTTTCTTTTGCAAACATGGTTTATGAGGTTATTGGGCATAATGCGGGGTTGATGGACCTAACGGATGAGGATTTGAGGGACTTCTGCTAGATGTTCTGGTGGCAGAAGTCCAACCGACGATCGAATAAGTCTTTTTCCTTGGAGAACGTGCGATGGGTTCTAAATGCCCTGATGAGTGACCAAGTTATCTTAATCTTTTCTAAATTCTTCTTGGCATCTTTATTTCTTGAGTAGATATTGATTCTATGTTCGGTATTGCAGGTGACCTTCTACCCCTGGGGATGACTCCGTGGGGTACAAGGGTGACGAGCATGCATGCACATATGTGGTAGTTGATTCCATGCGAGTTTGGGTACATCTGGCATCTGGGAGAGAGGGTGGTAAGGCAGATTGTAAAGGAGGAGGTGGTTGTCGCACCACAAGCACCCCTATATATATAAGGCGAGTGAGAGAGATGCTTGACAAGGCCAGGGAGAAAGCAATTATTGGTGATCCCTATACATATAATACGGATACGGTGACGAGCTATGATTATTTGGACTTTGTGTTGAGTTGGTTGATACCCTCGTATATCTATGATATGGAGAACATGCCTCCATCGGTCATGGCTTCGGCTAGGGGTACCAGTGCATCAGTGGGATTGAACATTGTACATACGGTGGTACATCAATAGCGGCAGAGGAGGCTTTGATCATTCATATTACTCTCCCTTTTTTACAATTTTTATTGAGTTACAGAGAGTCACTGAGCGTGCCGCAATGTCCTTATGCGTCGGTGTCTGGGTTGACGGGGCTTACGGATGAGGCCCTCCGGCTCGAGGTATATTGTTTCTCTTTCTCTTTTCTATTTCCATTGATTATTTCCTTTCTCTTTAATGACTGGCTCATCTTTTTGGTTGCTCTTTGCTTACAGTATGTTCGGGTGCTGACCAACTGGCTGCGGGATATCAAGGATTGGATGGCCTCCATGTATTATTATATCAAGATGTTGGCTCCTTCCTTTTTTGTGTTGCCTGCCACATCAGATGAGGGTTCTGTAACTAGGAGTGGACGACCCACCGCTCGTCACTGGGGAAAACTTGTTCTCCATAGAGGTTGAGGGTTTGAGGGGAAGGTTGGGG
The DNA here is from genome assembly GCA_949130495.1 of Sambucus nigra. Taxonomy (NCBI): domain Eukaryota; kingdom Viridiplantae; phylum Streptophyta; class Magnoliopsida; order Dipsacales; family Adoxaceae; genus Sambucus; species Sambucus nigra. The sequence continues at coordinate 671,571,131 of OX422207.1, read as the reverse complement.
GTTCGGGCAGAGTCCCGTTTTTTTGTTTTTGTTTTTCTTTCTATGTGCAAAATGTAATTATGTAAAGCAAGAATATATATGAAAAATATGCATTTTCTTTTTGGTACTTCTTAATTAAGTGACTTATTCTATATGCCCTTTTTAATATTTTTCTAAGATTATTTTATTTATGCAAAGATAGATATAATCATGGAAATGATAATGAAAGTAAAAAATGTTTATTTCCTTTAGAAAAGGGGAGTAAAACAAATTAACTCAGGGAAAATATTTTTTAAGTGAGAATTTATTTTGAGAATGAAAATGATTTTTATCGAAAAATATTTAAAATGACTTGGGTGCAATTTTTCAAATAAGGATTTTTTGGAAATTGATTTTGGTAAAAGAGGAAAGATGGAATTTTCCAAAATAAGGGGGTGCTGATCGTCATACCCCTTGACCTGCCTATCGGTATGGGGGTTAAGTCAAATCACCCCTAGGCTTTGATTACACCTTCTTGCACTTCCGTGGTACTTGGTAGGGTAAGGAGTTAAATGGAGTTCCTGATGATTTTTTATTTGCCAAGGATTTTTAGTATAAAAGGAAGGGTATGGGATGTGTTTTCTTCATTAACTCCCACATTTATTTTCTTGCTTCTCTTTTCCTATTCCCCAAATGGCTCCTCCCATGTATGAAGAATTCTCCACTTATATTGAAGTTTCAAAGTCCACGTGCCTTTATAAGGTTGACTATGACACTTTCAACTTGTGTCAGGTTTCATTATGGCGTAATCAAACCATAGACGGGAGCTTGCTTGCAACGGTGGTACAATTCTGGTAGTGCGAAGACCATGTCTTCCGTTTTAGCCTAGATGATGTTTATACTACCTACGAGGAATTCTCAGTAACGTTCGGGGTCAGCCCAAGTGTTGCGAGGGATATGCTTGATCTTTCTCGTTCTCCCTGGGAATTTCTAACATAGTTCCTCCATATTTCTCCTTCGGCAGCTCGATTGCTGATTACTGAAGGGACTGTTTCCCTATAGGCGGTTATGTATTCAGTGCGCCATAAGGGCTTTAAAAATGCTGGATTTATCAGAGATGTTCCTTTGGGCCTTATTGCGAGACTATTATTGGTGATAGGGGAATTAACATCTGATGATGTGATAGTAATATGTCTTACCACCATAATCCTACAGCGGAGGTGACGGTGGAGACATTGAATGCTCTAGATGATTAGAAGTACAGACATTCTGATTTTTTATGGGGGATCCCAGTAATGTTGTTTATGTGGCTTACAGAGAGGTTTCTTCTGGCGACCCCTCTTGAGTATCCCTTGGTAGGTATGACTAATTTCTTTGTCCGTCCTTTCTTCAGTTAATTCCCATTAGTAGAGAACTGGGTCAACTGGTTTATGGAAAATAGTGCCTTGTGTCTTCTTTGGTCAGTGCTATGGTGGGGAAATTTATAGCTTGTTTTGCAACTAGGAGAGTATCGGTATATGCGGTTGGTTGATCCCCATCAGACTTCCTTTTATTTCCCCTCGTAGCTTCTGCCCCAAGTCGGATAGGAACAAATTGCGCATCCTCGTATAATAAACTTCTTCTTAGCGGATGACCTGACTAAATCATTGCGGATAATGCTGGGCACCTTGTGGCATGGCCATCGATAATATACCCATCCATCACAATGTTTAGGAGGGGCCTGGCATGTGTTTAGATACTACCTAAATTGGTTGCGGAAGTGATTAGTGGAGAAGATTATAGAGAAAGAGGCTTGGTGAAGTTGACTAGTCGCCTTCGACACCATGGAGGAAGGTGTTATGGTTTTGTCCAGGATCGTTAGGGTGTACCACTCCATAAAGCGCATACGGAGTGTTAACTAGTACTAAAAGACTTATGGGCCTCCAGGCCCTGATGATGAAGCGGGGCCTTTGGGTAGTTGAGGACAATGTTCATGAAGCTGGGGTAATATTTTGTGAAACTAGGGTATTTTGTGTTTTTGGTGTTTAAAATAGTTTTTATGAAACTTTTGGGGTTAAGTTTGTTTAAGATGTTTTAGTCAGTGGAAGGGGGTGGTTTTTTTTAACTCCCTTTACTGACTTTTCATGTAATGGTGATGTATTCCATTAGAAATAAAAATAATTTTGATAATAATTTGTTATGCCTCTTAATGAGTTTTACATTTAAATTATCTATTTTAATCGCGAAGGCATACGTATTCATTTTGTTGATGTGAATGGTTGAATGGACCGCTATTCTCGGTTGTTATAAAAGAATAGAATTTTATGAAAAAAAGGAGACCATGCTCATGTATGGCGTATGGGTTGCCTACGTAGCTTTGGGAGTTCTGAAAATTTTCATGAGTCTCATTTTGAAAAGAAATACTTTGGAGAGGATCAAGTCCCACATAGTTATGGATAGGAGGAAATGAAGATTTTGTTAGAATATAAGGGGGATGAGAAGAGTCGTAGTGTGCCGAGATTTCAGACTAAAACTGAAAGAATTTTCTTCATAATGTAAGGACTGATCCAATTTGGTTTAAATTTCCCTATAGGGTCCCAGATTGGTTCTATGACCTATTTTAGGGTAAGGTTTCCTTTCGAGACACCATTGTCCTTTACTTTTCGATTAAACGATTGCGCTATTCGGCGATGATACCCATATATGTGGTATAGAGCCTTAAGTCTTTTTTCATCCAAGAGTGATAGTTCGTCAAAGCGGCTCTGATGCTAGTCTTCTTCACGGACCCTTCTTTTGAGCATGATGTGTGGGGAAGGTATTTCTAGCTCAACAGGTAGGACTATCTCCATGTCGCATGCTAGAGAATAAGGGGTAACCCCAGTAGGCATTCTGATTGAAGTGAGGTAGCTCTAGAGGGAGTAAAGGATCCAGTCGACCCAATCTCTGCAACTCTCAGTCATTTTTCTGATGATGGCTTTTAGCCTTTTGTAAACGACTGATTAGGCATAAATACTTCATATTTATCCCCTTAATTTTGGTACTTTTCTGGTCTCATGTGGTGTAAATAGACTGGATTTATCTCATAATTATGCCACTAACCCATTTCGACGTGTATGTCATATTTTTTGTATTTCTCGTGTATTTTAGAGGTATTTCATGTAAGTTAGTGCAAAAGAGAACTCAAAATAGTGAAAGAAACCAAGAAATGGAGAGTTGAAGGGCATTTTTGTAATTTCACAGCCTTAATCCAGAGGTGGGTCCAACTATAAAGATGAAGAGCTTGCAGTTACAAGAATACTATAAAAAATTAACACCCTAATTTGAGCTACAGTGAAGAAGTTATGCAAGTTCGAAGATTGAGAAAGAAATACCAAACCCAAAAGAAAAGAGGCAACTAAGGTAGCAGGAAAAATCAAACCGAATCCGGAACCGGTTCAACATTATTCACGCTCCATATCCATGACAAAATTAGTCACGCTTTAGAAGCGTGAAAAATTTCCAGAAGCAGGATTTTTATTTTGGCCCTATTTTTTTAGCCTAAAGAGTTTTATACTTTGGGGACTCTTCTAAATAACTTATAACCTATATATTTAGTTATTAGGGTTCTTTTAAGATAGATTTTATTCATTGCAAATCTCTTAATCAAAGAGGAAATCTAGGAGAACAATTTACAAGTTTTGCACCTTCAATTCACTAACGTTTTCGATTCTTCTTCAGGCTTTGATTTCTTCTTGCAAGTTTGTATTTTTCAACCTTAGTAACCTTAAATTCTAGCACTGTTATTATTGTTTCATTATTTTTTTCATGCTTGTTAATGGATTCTTACGTTGTTAACACCATCATGTTTAGTAGATAGTTCAAGGGTTAGGATCTTATTTCTTCCATTAATGGGTGTCGAGCTTTGAAGGCTAGGTTTTGGGTAGAAATACAATTAATTGAAACCTCATGTATTAAAGTTGGAATATTAGACGTTTGACTTTCTTTTCATGCAACGTTAGTGTTTATAGAGAGATTCCGAAATTAATCCACTTGTGACCATTTTCAATTGAAAGTTTTATCTCGCATTTTTGGGTTAAGTCTCTTCATGCGTGATGTTTATGATTAATTGTTTATGCTCAATTAATTATTTTCGAACCAAAATCCTTTATACGAGTTGCTTAGCCCATGAAAGGTATATGATCCTAATTCCATTTTTTTATTCTTTGCTTAAATTTTAATTAGTTTTAGTTAATTTTTTTCCCTTTTTCCTTTCTCAACCCATCATCGTCTTTTACACTTTTATTTTAGAAGTAATAAATCAATTAAAATCTATCAAACATTCCCTGTGGATTCGATACCCAGAATAGCCGCTATACTCCATAAGAGTGTAGTTAAAGTATAGGTTTTTTGTATTGCGATCGGAAGACAATAATAACGATTAATGTATTACACGGACCCTCGGTTTCCACCTCGATCAAAGTGGCTCCATTGTCGGGGAGTGTTTTATTATAGATTATAATTATTTTACTATTTCATAAGATATCTTTCTTTTGTATTTTTTTGTTTTAACCTTTTTTTGTAGGCTAATCGTATCTTTTTATAGTTAGTTCGGTAATTATAATGGTCATATGGGAATAGTTCTCAAACTTTTTATTTTCAAGAATTCCCGCCTCGACCTATTACCATTGGTGAGGGCCTTCGAATTCTTCAGCATGAAAAGGCTTGCAAACAAATATCAGAAAGAAAATAGTTTTGGCGAGCAAGAGTCGGACACATTATTCGAATCCAATGATAATTTTTCTTTCGATAATTTTTAAGTTGAAGAATGTTTTCAACCAAATGAGGAATCCGAGGTTCTTGAGCCAAGGGAGCCTACTTTGGAAGAAGCCATACTTCATTTCAGCCAAAGCGCAATGAATTATCTTTCCACCCAAAATGCAATGAATATCGATAATGGTGTTGTTAAGGAAATTGTTGCAGTTTGCAATGATATTCATTTTTATTTGGAAAACAAAGAGGAGGTCGAGACTTATGTTTCACCTCAAACCTTTTTGGAAGAACATCTCATTGAAAGTGAGTCTTTCTACCTTGAAATTAAATCTCCAAGTGATGACGAATCACTCGAAATTGAATTTATTTCATCTCCATTTTTGTTCTCCATTATTGAACCATTACAAATATAGCTAGATTCCTATGAGTCGGTTGAAACTTTCGAAACTTTTAAACATTTTTTGACGAGGACTCTTTTCGTGAATTGTTTTCCAAGGTAGATTCTTCCTTTTTGTTTGCCCCGCTTCCCGTACTACTTGAAAAATATTTGGGAGGTGATTCTATTTTTCTTGGTTCCCAATTGTACTTGTCCCCCCTAGCATCCAAATCCCCCACCATCCCATTAAAATTTTTAATTGGTGATGGTTCATTTTTTTCGCCTTACACATGCCTTCCGTTGTTCAATTGAAGTTATTATTTTTCGGGATGCATACATGAAAATGAGGGTACATCGATTATCCCTCAAAGTCATATCGTATTTTGGGTGGACCCTAATGTTTTTTTTACTTCTAGTGTATAACTTATTAGAAATTCAAATCTTAGGTTGCACATAGTTAGCTTCTCTCATTCCTTTTTTTTTTCAATTATAGTTTAGAGTAATTAGTTAAAGTTTTTGTTATTATTGGTTCTAACATATTTTGTAGATTTAATGGACTTGTACTTATTGGGGATCGTTCCATTTGGGTAATATCTTTCTTTTCCTATCTTTATGTTGTGTTCTTGATTTGCATTGAAGACAATGCAACATTTAAGTTAGGGGGCGTGGGATTTTCTTGCCGTTTATTGTTTAGATTCATTGACTTGATCATGTTCATTCCAAGTACGCTTTTTTTAAAAAATTCAATAATTTCCAAGCAATAAACGAATTTTGATATCTATTCCTTTGACTTGATCAAACAATAATTCATTGACTTGATCAATCCGAGTTAATGGTTAACTCAAAGTTCAATTTAGCTCCAAATAAGTTGTTGATGATCTCTATTCCTTTTTTTATTGGTTATGGGAAACGAGTGACATGTCATCTTGAAAGCGTGCTAAAATTTCTCTAAATTAAATATAATCTCGAGATGTATATGGTAAAATAATGAGTAATTCGGATAAGAAAGTTAAGCCCTCGTTTGTTTGTCCAAAAACTATAAAAAAAGTAGTGAAAAATTATCCTTTTGCTAGCCATAGCCTAATAAAATTTCTAGTTTTTTTTTATTACCCAAAAAACCCTATTGTGAAAATAAAAATTCATCAATCAAGTCCAAATGGTGCGAGAAAGAGGGTCAAGAAAAAAAAATACAAAAACGATCAACAAAAATAGGAAAAAAAGAAAAAAAGGAAAAAAAGTGCAAATGCCCGAAAAAGCACCAAGGACATCATAAGTAAAAAATTTTAAACCCGAATTATTCGATTATTCCCTTATTACCCACTATACTATAATCCGATAAAGTCCTAATCAAGTTCGAATAACGAAATTAATTATCACGTGGAGAGATAAGACACGAAAAGATAACAAGAGAGATTAATTGGTGTGGATAAGAGGCGATGTTTCCCGTTTTCCAATAATTATATTCTGATAATGAGATCTTTTCACCATAAAATTTTCATTTTTCAAATTGTGTGTGTGAATTTGTGTTCCATTATATTTACTCTTTATATCACGGGCACCGAAAGAAAATAGCCACAATCCGAGTGATGCGTTTGCGAGAGTATCCCATGAGAATTGAATCAAAATGAATTTTCAAAAAGTAACAAAATAACCGATCGATGGAAATTAGTGGTTAAATTATCGGATTCGCATACACAAAAAATAAAAATTTAGACTCTTGAATATAAATTACGATGACTATTTTCGGGGAGTTTAAATTGTATAATTTTAATTATTTTGATCTTTTTCTTGAGACGTGTGAAAAATGAATTTTGTGGGTATATTCACTGCAAACCCTCACTAGACACCACTCGTCCTACTAGGGTAACCTAGGGGTTTAAAGGCTTGTTTCATACGCTAAATGCAATCTCTTTCTCGCGAAAGAGGTATCCTATCCCATTATTTGTTTAGAAGTCCATTTAAACTCATGTTGTTATCCTCTTACATGTAATACCCCTTAATTTTTAATGATTTTAAAATGGGATTAACAAGGATTAATTATGGGTTAAATTAAAATTAAATCGAATTTTAATATTACTCGGGAATAAAGTAATATGTGATTTATATGAATATTACTTAGTGATTAAAAGTAATATATGATTATGACTTTCCATATAATTATGATTTGACAACAATTGTCGCTAGTGATGAATACGAGAATTACAGAAATTAAGTCGGGATGAGCGTGTGAGTCGTGTCGGGACTAAATTTAAAGGAATTAAAAGTAAAATATTTTTTTGTCATCCAAATGGTCATTTTAACGGTACCAAAGTTTCCTAAAGAGTTTAAATAGTCTAAAAAGTCTACTTGGGTGTTTGATTTGGGTCTCGGGGCACTTTGGAGCCGAGTAGACACCCCGGGGGGTATTTTAGTCATTTTACATGGGAGGTGAATAGTACCTACAAATTTTGGGTTTATCTTATTTAAATGTAGAGTTTATCTAAGTGTGTTTCAATCATCAAAAATCAAAAGACAAGTCTGTGAGGAGAGGAGAGATTTTCTTAAGAAAGGAATAGACAACTTAGGAACCGAACAGTCAAAGGTCATCCTACACCTTCATCGCCACTGGAAGTTGGCCAGAAAAGGGAGAGAACCACCAGTAGACTAACATCCTCAAAGGTTCAGGTCTTCAATTTAAAGGCAAGTGACTTAATCTGTTCAAAATTATTATGTATAATGTCCCTGTTAGGATAATTATATAATTATGAGAAAATTCAATGAATTAGAGATCACCCACAATGTTGTTAATTGAATCCTTGATATGAGAAATATGTAGAATAAACCTTCTTCTGATTATATATTTTAATCCACGAATTTGGAATCATTTGATATAAAATCTGAGTTTTATATGATATTCTTGGAGAAATGATAAAAGATGGATTTTCTGGAAATTACGAGAAATATGATGTTAAATCCAAACCTATTGATGTTTTAGGTTGTTTAATGATTAAAAATCATTTATATGTATTGTTATATCATGTGAAAAGAATTATAAGGAGTTTGGGATTTTAATATAGAGGATTTGAGGATGAAAAATGGTTTAACTTGTGGCCAAATATGCAGAAACAATAGGCTCATACATGTTCGATCAATCGATCGACCTTGAATGTCGATCGATTGACCAGATCGATCGATTAATCGCAGACTGTCGATCGATCGACTATCCCAGAATTCATATGCTGATTTTGTTTAAGGCTTGATTAAATTCCCCACTTCCAAGAATGCTTAGTGTAAATTAATTATAGCATAGTGTGATTTAGGAAAAGCCATTAGGGTGGTAATTGAGACCCTAAAATTATTTATATGTCAATTAATCTTTGAGAATCAAATAATGGATTAAAAGCAATTGAAGTTTATCAAAGAATAAATCTATTTGAGGATAATATGATTTTGGGAAAATTCGGGATTTGAGATGACATGGACTAGTAGGGTATAGACCATTACCTACTAAATTTATTTGAGAAATAATGGTTAATTTTTGAGTGATGGGAAAGCTCGAGAAATATATTGTAATAACCCGTATTTTTGAGTATTTATGATTTAATTAACTGGATAATTAAATAGAAAATACATTATATTTAAATTACGAGAGTAGAGTAATTTAATGTGATTTAATATTTAAATTATGTGAGTGAAGTAATTTTATAAGATGAAATTATAATTATCATTATTGTGTGGTCGTAAAATAATCATGATATTTCTATATTAAACGAGAGACAGGGACTGATTAATATGTGATTTAATTTTACTAAGAGTGAATAGTAAATATACGCCATAGCGAGTGATATGGGCATATTTTATGTTATCTCATCGAGAGTCGCACGTTAGACTATGTTCAGGTGAGAAATGAAAAAAATATTTTAAGTGACTCGGATGATAATTTAGAGGTCATGGATGAGCCCGAAAGGGGATAATTAGTCAAAATAGTATACCCGGGGATGTCAATTGAGTCATGGGTTAATTTTGGGCCAAACCGGCACCTTACTGGGGTAATTTGGTCATTGTAAAAATAGAGGTTAAAGGATCTACGAAAATTAGAGTCCTATGTCTGATAATTAGAATTGGGGATTAGGGTTCATAACTCAAAAAGCTTAGAGAAATCATTAGAGGGTAAAGAGAGACCGTTCCCAAGAGCAAGGAGGGTTTGCGAAGGATTGGCAGGTGTTATTGCATCCCAAGTACCTAAGGAGTGAAAATTTGAGAGGAAGCACATCAAATCATCATCTTCATCACGAAATCAGATCACCTCTGTATAAGGTAAGTGGTTTATTGCAAAATTAAATTGATGTTATAATACCCATGCATAGGATTTTTATGAATACTTGCTCATATGAATATTCTTGGTGAAAAGGAATGAATTAAATACATGTTGGGTAGGAAATCGCATGTAGATTGTATGAACAACTGTAGAGGAATATAAATCAATGTTTTCATGATCATTTTTACGAAATCTAATCTGGATTAATGAGGATAATTTACGAAGAATATGCATATCTAGGGTTTTTTATGTTATTTAGATTTGGGTTGTTCTTGAATGAATTTCGTGAAGATTTGAGTATGTATTTACATTGGAAATAGTCTCTATACATGTAGTGGATGTTTGGTCATGTTAGTAGAGATTTTCATAAGGTTTAATGAGGTTTTGAAAGATCGAACTCGGAGAAAAATCGAAATTGGGCATGGTTGATATCTGGTCGATTGATCGATCGACCTATGAATGTCGATCGATCGACTGATCGATCGATCGACCAAAAACCATCGATCGATCGACTAAAGCTGAATTAAGGATCTTTTGTGCATTGATGGTTATTTGATTTCTATCGATCGAGGGGAAATCTAGGGATGATATTATGCCTAGTTGGGGATTTAGTAATGACCAATAGGGTTATTGTTAAGTCTGAAAGGGTCCCTTTAGAGCGAGACTTAAATTAGGGAATGACAAGGATAAATAGATAGGGATGTGTATCAAGAAATGTGTAGCATGAGTTATGGAAGGAAAGTAACATTAATCCATGATACATACCAGTAGAGTGAGTTAGGCTTAGCTACTGAAATTACAATAAATTTCTTGTTAAATATTTTCAAACGCTTTGAGTACTAACTCTTGCTATGTAAAATATTTTTAAAAACCTTTTAGGTGTCCAGCGATAAGGACGCCAAGCGTGACTTCATTCTAGAGATTTTGGAGTTGCGGCACAGGTGGATGTTGCAGGACATTGATTTGATGCTTCTTTTTCATTTCTGATCTAGTACAGGATTTCAGTTTTCGGTATGGACATATTGTCCCACAGTACTTTCATTACTGAGGGTTTTGATAATAGTTGGATTTTAGCCGAAGGTTTATTTGGCAAGACTTGTTTATCTTAGTTATTATATTCAGACTTTTATGTTGGTATTTGATTGATACATTGTTTCGTATGTTATTGTATGTTTAATAAAAGTTAAAATTTGGCACTAGTCTAATTTCACCTAGGTGGTTAGTAATTAAAAAGTTTCGACGGTGATGATAAGAATGAACCAATTGAGAAACCTATTTTAATTTGATTTAGGACTGATCACCCGGGATTTAATTAGGCGGGGTGTCACATATATGTTAATAAGTAAAGTCATAAACTATAAATACGTAGGATATTAGAGATAAAAATATACTATGTATGGAGTTATCATATAGGTTAAGTGAATTACCTTATTGATATTATATGTGCCTAGGTGGAGTGAATTACCTTATTGATATTATATGTGCATAGGTGGAGTGAATACCTATATTATTATTTGTATGGCATACCTACGTTGCTTGCTATAGGGATGGAGGTTTCGCGTTGTGTACAATCTTATCCTGATTGGACCTATTCGAGGGGATTTTAGATTTGTACCTTGAGCATAGGACCTTAGATACGTTCTATCGATATGTATGATAGTTTTTACGGTTGAATGGGAGAGTAGGTATGTTCCTGACCCATTCGGCTTGGGATTATGCTCGCCTCCAAATATATGTGTTATGTTAATTACAAATTGAGAGAGACGCCGAGCCAGTAGTCCTTTTTATAGCGAGAGATGTAACTGGACATGATAGCAGAGTATGCATGCACCCCAGTTGTGTCTGGGAGGTGCCGTATTAGTATATATAATAGTGTGATGAAAATATATACTATGATGTGATCTACTGTGTGATTTAGTGGATAAAATGAATAATATAATCTGAATTGAATTAAGTAAAGGAATACTTGATACTTAATGGCCTAGTTCATCTTAAAGATAACTGAACATGTTTAATTAATATAAGTATTATGTGTGAAATACGGGATAATGAGATGAGATAGGATGATAATTAAGAACCTTATTTAGGGAGATGATAAGGTATGTTAGGCATGAACACTAGATGAGAAGTGAGATCCTCATGCGAGAGCCGAGATCTAACATGTACATAATACCTTCTTAATTGCACTTGTTAAGCACTTGTTATTTTTAAAATCTTTTAAATCAGGTTGCATATTCGCTTCTCTACTATATCTATTTTACCAGGTTCCCAGTATCAGGGATGCTCGTCTTAGAGGATGGATATTTTGATGAGTTTTTGGAGATGCAGCTTTGGAGTAGACTCTTTTATTTCCTTATGTCCTATCTTTATAGTATTTGGCTCATTTAGGGCATATTGCCCAAGATTCTAATAGTTCCATTTCCATTTCGGATATTGTACGATTTTTATATTGATACTGTTATTATCATTTTGTTTGGATGGTTATATTGAGATATTTCAACTCGAGAGTTTATTCCAGTTTCATTTATACTTGTTGAATTTTTAATTCAGTTGTGTTGGGGTGTTACTTATTTTATTCGGTATGGCGGTATAGTTTTAATTAAAGTAAAACTTGGAAAAGTTTTGACACTTAGCTTAATTAATAATTAGGTGAATTGATAAGAAATTATTTTTTGACAAGAATGAACCAACTGGATATTCTAATTTAATTTAATTTAATAGAGGACTGACCACCCGGTATTTAATTAGGCGGGGTGTCACATTACATTGTTTGGGATGAAGAACGTTCTAAGTTAGGTGATTTGATTAGGCATAAATTCTTCATATTTATCCCCTTAATTTTGGTACTTTTATGATCTCGTGCGGTGTAAATAGGCTGGGTTTCTCTCATATTTATGCAAACCCTTTTCAACGAGTATTTCGTGCTTTGTGCATTTCTCGTGTATTTTACAGGTCTTTCGTGCAAGGTAGTGCGAAAGAGAATTCAAAAAAGTGAAAGAAACTAAGAAACAAAGATTTTAAGGGAATTTTTGTATTTTTGCAACCTTATTTCATAGGTGGGCCAGCTGGAAATCTTAAGAGCTTGAAGTTACAAGAATACTGGAAAAAATGGCACCTTAATCCGACCTACTGTGAAGAAGTTATGCATGTTTGGAAATTGAGAAAGAAATCCCAAACCCAAAAGAAAACAGGAAACTAAGGCAACAGGAAAAACCGAACCAAGCCTCGAACCGGTTCAATCTTAGTCACGCTCCAGATCCGTGACAAAATTAGTCACGCTGCTAGAGGCGGGATTTTTATTTTGGCCCTATTTTTTAGCCTAAAGAGTTTTATGTTTTGGGGACTCTTCTAAACGACTTATAACCTATATATTTAGTCATTAGGGTTCTTTTAAGATAGATTTTATTCATCGTAAAGCTCCTAATCAAAGTGGAACATCCAGGAGAACAATTTACAAGTTTTGCACCTTTAATTCAGTAGCTTTTTCGCTTCTTCTTCAAGCTTTGATTTCTTCTTGCATGTTTGTGTTATTTAACCTTAGTAACCTTAAATTCTATCATTGTTATTATTGTTTCATTATTTTTCGTTCTTGTTAATGGATTCTTGCGTTATTAACACCATCATGTTTAGTATCTAGTTTAAGGTTTGGGATCATATTTCTGCCATTAATGGGTATCGAGCTTTGAAAGCTAAGTTTTGGGTAGAATTATATTTATTGAAACCTCATGTATTAAAGTTGGAATATTAGGCGTTTAACTTTCTTTGCCCATGCAACCTTAGTGTTTATAGCAATATTCTGAAATTAATCCACTTCTGACCAATTTTGATTGAAAATTTTATCTCGCATTTTTTGGTTAAGTCTCTTTATACGTGATGCTTATGATTAATTATTTATACTCGATTAATTTTTTTCGAACCAAAATCCTTTATACGCGTTGTTTATCCTATGACAGGGATACGATCCTAATCCCGTTTTCTTATTCGTTGCTTAAGTTTTAATTAGTTTTAGTTAACTTCTTTATTTCCCCCCTTTTTCCTTTCTCACCCCATCATCATCTTTTACACTTTTATTTTAAAAGCAATAAATCAATAAAAATCTATCAAACATTCTCTATTGATTCGATACCCAGACTAGCCGCTATACTCGATAAGAGTGTAGTTAAAATTTTAGTTTTTTGTATTGCGGTCGAAAGCCGATAATAACGATTAGCATATTACACAGACGCTTGGTTTTTTCCTCGATCATCGACTTCAACATCACCATTGGTTTGGGGTTGGTAGGAAGGATATTTGTGTCTTTTAATCCCGTACTCATCGACTAGTTCTGTGACCTCAGCTTACAAGTGGAGTCTATTATCTGATACCAAATCATAAGGAACTCTGTATCGACCAATGGTGTTCTTTTTTATAAATTTGGTTATTTTCTTGGCATTCAGCACTGCGTATGACTCGACTTTGACTCATTTGGTGAAGTAATCAATGGCAACTAGGATGAACTCATGACCATTTGATGCTTTGGGCATAACCTTCCCAATTATGTCAATGCCCTAGGTGGAGAAAGGCTAAGGAGAGGTCATGTTATATAGTTATAGAGGAGGCAAGTGTTGGAGATTAGCAAACTAAGGAATTTGAGGCATCTTTGAACATAGGCAGTGTAATCCTAAACTAGTGGTCCAACAGTACCCTTAACGGATGATTTTCTTAGCAAGCATATGACTTTTCATGCAGAGCCTAGATTCCCCACTGTGGATCTTCTGTATCATTTCTTTAATATCATCCCTCGTTATGCAATGCAAATGGGTTCCATTGAAATTTCTCTTGAAAAGTGCTCTGTCACAGATGATGTACTGGGAAGCCAGTTTGCGAAGGATTTCACGGTCTTTCTTATATGCATCTTAGGGATACCTACCATGTTTTAGGAGGTGCCAAATGTCCTAGTACCATAGCCTGGCCATATCGGAATCATCCTTAGTGACGAGCTCAATGTGGTAGCAGTGGGTAGGCTTAGCTTATTTTTGAACTAAGAAAAGGGTCATTGGTATTCCCTAAGGCATGTCGACCATGGAGGACATGGTAGCAAGGGAGTCAGCTAGGCTTTTCTTTATTCGAGGCTTGTAGTGGAAGGTGAAATCTTTAAACTGGGAGGCCTACTCTTCCTGGTTGGTATGGAAGGGTATGAGCTTCTCATCTTTGACTTTCCATTTCCTAAGGATTTGGTTGACGATGAGGGAAGAGTCTCCATAGATGTCTAGGTGTTGGATTCCTTTCTTGAAGGCGATTTTGAGGCTTACGGTACATGCCTCATACTCAGTCATGTTACTGGTGCAAGGGAAGTCTTATTTGATGGTAATGGGGTTGTGAGAGTCATCAGGGGTGATCAGGAGTATCCCACTATTGTATCCTTTATTTTTTATAGTTCCATAAAAGAACATTTTCCATATAAAGTCCTCTTGAGAGGTGCAGAGAATATCTTCATCTGGGAATTTTGAGACCTAGACATTGGATACTTCCATAGGGTAATCATCAAGATAGTCGGAGATGGCTCTCCCTTTAATAGCTTTTTGCGTGATGTACACAATATCGAATTCGGATAATGATATCAACCAACGGGCCATTCGACTGGACATATCGAGTTTTTTAGCAGGTTTTTAATGGGATCCATTCAGGATACTAGTCTGATAGGAAAGGCAAGCATGTAGTGCCATCATTTTTGCGTAATCTAAACCAGGGTGACACATGCTTTCTCCAATGTAGTGTAGTTGACTTCGTATCCATCCAATTTTTGATTGGCTTAATAGATGGATCTTTCCTTGTGGGATTCTTTAATGTATTAGACAAACAAATCCCCTGTTGCGATATTCATTATGGTTAAGTATAAAAGGAGGGGAGACTTGGTTGTGAAGGCATGAGAACCGGAGGTCGATTGAGGTATCGCTTGATTTGGTCCAAGGCTTCTTAGAAGACCTCATTCTAAACTTTGGTTGGATCGTTTCGAAGAAGTTTGGAAATGGGTTCGCATATGGAGGTCAGCTGGATGATAAACCGACTGGTGTACTGTAGTTTACCAGGAATCCTAAGACTTCCTTATCCATACGTAGTGGTGACATCTTGAGTATGGACTTCAGGTTTGCTGGGTCTACTTCTATTCCTTTATCAATGACCACGAATCCCATGACTTTTCCATTCGTGACACTCAAAATACATTTCTGTGGATTTAGCCACATCTGATATTATCGCAATGGCTCGAAGAACTATTAGAGGGCGGGAATATGACCTTCCCGAGTCTTAGACTTTATGATCATGTCATCTACATAGACTTAGAACTCCTTGTAAATAATATCGTGTAGGATGGTTGTAACATCCCTTTGCTAGGTAGCCCCGACATTCTTGAGTCTGAATGGCATGACGGTATAGTAGAAGGTCCCCCAAGGGGTGATGAAGAAAGTTTTCTGCTGATGGTTAGGGTGCATCTTGATCTTTTTATATTTGGCGAATCCATTAACAAAATATTTAAAGGTATGGCTAGTTGTGTTTTCCATAATCATGTCGATGTTGGGTAATGGGTAATCATCCTTTGGGGATGATTTATTCAAATCTCGGTGGTCGACGCACATACAGACTTTTCCTCTCGACTTCGGTGCGTGGATGATGTTGGAAAGCCATATAGGATATTTGATCATGCGAATGAATTCCACATTCAACTATTTAACCACCTCTTTTTTACCTTGAGCGACCATTCAGTACAATTTAACCTCTAGATCCTTGAGCGACCATTCGGTATGATTTAACCACGTTTAACTATTTGACCTCTAGATCCTTCAACTTCCAAGAATATTAAGAAGATGCTCCGAGTGGAAGAAGTTAGGCCACCTCTTCGTAGGCTGGTGATGGGTAAGGGTAAACCTCTAGATATGGAAAAGTGGCAGAGTTTAAGTTTGATCCTACCTACAAGATTACGCCTAAGGCGCTAAGGGCCATTCTAGACTCAATTTTCTATCATGCCAATAATGCTACTAATTTACTCTGCTACCATGGCCATAGTAAGGAATTTTAATTATAAGAGGCTATGACCCTGATTCTTTGTGGAGGCTGACCCAATACAGGCTTTCAGTGGTGTCTTCTCCTTCTGTTTAATAGTTCTGCATTTTGTGCTACATTTTAATTCTAATAATTTGTCTTTTTCTCATTATCAGGCTGCCATGACATGTAAAACTTTGAGGGATAAGGCTATGGTTAACCATCACACCTTCGAGGAATTATTTGACAAGAACGAGAAGTTAAAAGATGATTTGGAGAAAGTATCAGGTGATTTGAATAAGACTTTTAACGAGCTGAAAGAGAGAGATAATCAACAAATGATCAAAATAACTAAGCTGAGCTCGACAGAGAATGATATCATGCAACTAAAGGACAAGTCTATCACTGACAGTTCCATCATCAAAAGTCTATAAGAAGCCCTTGTCTCCACCCAAGAGGCCCTTTAAAAAGATAAACAGGATAAAGTGGTCATGTCAGTTGAGATGCAGAGTTCCCGCGAGGCTCTGACATCTACTGAGGAAGTTAGCGTTCAAATATACAAGTCCTCAACTGACTATAATGTAGACAACATGGGCTTTTTTATGAAAGGTTATGAGGAACTAAAAAAGAGGATCATGACCCACTACCCGAACATTACTGAAGAAGTGATCAAGTGGGACAGGGATGATGAAGAAGCCACCGCCTTAGTGGAAGTAGATGGTAGTGAAGCTTTTTTGGACGATGCTCCTTTAGACGACCTTTTACCAGCTTTGAATGTCCTCAACCCTATTGATAAAGATGTTCCTACAACTTTATACCTTTATATAAAGCTACATATATGTTTGTTTTTAACTTCTTTTCGATGGTGTAACTCGTTTTATGAAGTGCTTGGTACAATTCTTACATTATACATATGGAACACCATAAATGGTGATTTTTGTGCAGTAATTATTTTACTTTTCTTCGTGCTATTGTATGAAAAACTTTTTTGTGTGCCCACTTTGTATAGTTGAGTACGAAAGTGACTGGTCATTTCTGTTCACAACCCTTTGGGTCGTATAGAGGTTAGTCCGAGCTCGTGACTTATTTTTTTAAAGAATTCATAGAGAATTTGCTCGTCCTGTTCATGTCCTATTTGTTCAACGAAGTCATACAGATTCTTTTGGTAACCGGTGAGGTCATACAATAGTATTTATGAATTTATACAGTTTTTATCGTGGCTGATGCCTGGTGATTAGACATGTGTTCACGTATCTCATTCCCAAAAAAGGAAAAATTGAAAGAAAAACATGGACAGTTGAAATGGAGAGAACATAATTTTATTAATATTGAGCCTTTGAATACATGATTAAAATAGAAAATTTACTGATTGTACTTTCTCAGATGCTCAAAATTCCACGGATTCTTAAACCTCTCGTCATCTAGTGTTTCGATGTGGTAAGTTCCAGAAATTACCATGATTGTCACTCGATACGGTTCGTGTTAGTTGGGTTTAAGTTGTTGTTCTTCTGGATCACCTTATTTTGGACAGATGCTCCCTCTTTCAAAATGCTTGGATGTACACGTCGATTGTAGTAGCGGGCAGTCCTTTACTGATAGGCGACCACATGCAGTGCCGCATTCTCCCTGACTTCATCAACTAGATCGAGGTCTAACCTTCCCATTACATCTCTTTTATGGGAATCAAAGTTAAAATACCGACAGATAGGGAGTCCTATCTCAGTAGGGACCTCAGCTTTCACACCAAATTCAAGCATATACATTGTATCTCTTATTGTCGTTTGCAGAGTGGTTCTATAGGCCCAAGGTACATTGTGTAGCTCATTGATCCAATTGCCCTTTTCATCATCCAGTCTTTTCATAATTCCATCTAGTAGCATTTTATTAGAAACTTTAGTTTGGTTGTTGCATTGTGGATGTCCCAGGGCAGAATATAGCTTCCAGATATTGGATCGGACGTAGTAGTCTTCGAAGTCATGATTATCGAACTATGTACCATGATCTGCAATGAATGAGTAAGGCATGCCGTAGCAAAAGATTATATTCTTCCAGAAAAATTGAAGACTCTCTTGTAAGGCATCTCCACCAATGTCTCGGTCTCAACCCATTTTGTGAACTAATTCACCACTACCACCGGGTATCATAATGGCCCTTTCGTCCTTAGAAGTGGTCTCACTAAATCAATTCCCCATATTGAGAATGGCTAAGGCGATGTGATTGGGGACAGCGACACACCTGGTGTGTGATGGATTTTAGCATATTTTTTTACACTTATCGCATTTTTTCACGTAATTAGCATATTTTGCCTTCATTGTTGGCCAGTAATAGCCTTGGATTATAATGCGCTTCACCAGTTATCTTCCAGTGTAATGTGCTCTGCAACAACCTTCATACACTTCCTTAATTACCTTATTGACTTCGGTGGGATGGACACA
Organism: Sambucus nigra; assembly: GCA_949130495.1. Lineage (NCBI taxonomy): Eukaryota > Viridiplantae > Streptophyta > Magnoliopsida > Dipsacales > Adoxaceae > Sambucus > Sambucus nigra. Next base: position 671,552,320 of record OX422207.1, on the reverse strand, counting down.
CCTCAACAATAATATAATGTATCCCCTCATGTACAATACTCCGGATTCTATTACATAGTGGACTACTCTATAACGCAACTTTCTTTCTTATTTTGGGTCATAGGGGAGTTCTCCAGCATCAATGTATGTTCGTATAGGACCCATCCATGATGGTCCTAGACTTACTTCCATTACCCTTAAGTCCTCCTCGTCCGTGATTTTGCGGGCCAATATTACAATTAGTACTATTCTCTTTAAGTCAGTCCTGGTGGCCAAGGCCAATCTTACTAAGGCATCTTCTGTGGCATTTTTTGACCTGGGTATCCTCACGATATTGACTTCTACGAATTTTCCCAACCATTATCGTAATATGGTCAGGTACTTCATCAAGGATTCCTCCCTAGCTTCGTAGATCCCCAATAGCTGGATGCCCACCAGATGAGAGTCGCTACGTGCAGTAATGCAGTCATCCCCTAGGGACGAGGCTAACCTAAATTTGGTAATCAGAGCCTCATATTCTACCTAGTTATTGGAAGTCTCAAACTAAAAGCGCGGGGCATATTATACGCCTATTTTATTTGGAGTAGCGATGATGATACCTGCACCACTACACATCGAATACGATGACCTGTCAATAAATAACTTCCAGATAATGTTGTACTGGACAAAATTAACTTATTCAAAATTTTCAAATCTAAACAACATATTTGAGACTCATCGTGCTGATCTTTGTTACCTTCTGACGAGGAGCTCTCTCCTAGTGAAGTCTGCTCTACATTACCTGGAATTAAGATCTCATCAAAAGAAGTTTGCTTGCCTTCACTAATGGATCTATCTCCCGGAGGAGTCTGCTCAGATGGCCTCTCAGTGTATGTGAATTCAATAATGAAATTTGTTGATGCTTACCCCTTAATGGATTTTTTGGGCTCGTACTGGATATCATATTCGTCGATTGCATCCTTAACACGTGTGCACAGGATTGCATCCTTTATCGGGGCACTCGATCATCATCGATGTGAGGTGATATGTAGAGATAGAGTCGCCAGCCTATTTTGTACAAAATATGCAAAAGAAATATTACCTCCTCGAGAGAACGACATCAAGGACAATACTGATGCTTGAGAAACCAAGTAGTTCAAAGGTCTGGAGACTAAGTTATGGAATGGGAGGTTGTTAGGGACCCATCCCGTCCTTTCATCTTCCCATGGGCATGTGTTAATCTTCTCTTGTAGAACTTCGTGATGTGTGTGCTTGTGTGCATAATATTAATGGAGGATGGAATTGCTCGACTCCCGTCATGGATAACGGTGGAGCGAGGTTATCCTTAGGAGTGTTTCCAAAATAGTAATAAAAATAAATTATAAGTGTTTGCCAATTCACGAATCATTATGAAGGAACGATTGTGTATATCGAACAAGACACAAGCAAACAATCATATAGAATGTATATATTATGAATATGTGATGAGAATAAAGTAACAAATATATGTGGGAGGACTCGAGTCGAAGGATTCACCCACGACGCCAAAGATGATATGAGGTGGGGTTTAACCCATAAATCCAATCGGGGACTTTATATGTGTGTGTGTGTAGAAAAAGGTGTTTTAGGGTGATAAATGTGATTAGAAATGAAAAAAACGTTACTAAAGCCGTTTATGAAAATAAACTATTTAAGTAACTCCGAGTTGTTTTTTGAAGAAACTCTTTTCTTAAATCAAAAAGGATTAATAACAAGATGTGTTTAATAAAACAGTATGTTCGAGATCTTATTCAAGATTTAGGCAACAAGTTTAAAAGATAGTTTAAACAAGTTTTAAACACAGCACAACCAAGAATGAGATGAGAAAATGTAGAAGGCTTATGTTCACAATTTTTTACGTGGTAAAACCTCACCAATTGAGGAAACATCCACGACTCCCTCTACGGAGTAAAATGAAAAATCCACTAAAACAAATATGAGTTACAAACTATATAAATAACATGCAAACAACTCAGACCTATATAAGTTTAGGAATGTACCCTCTGGTGTCCTCAAACATCTCTGCAGTTCTGATTGTCGATGTAGTTCTCCCAGTTTGTCAACTTCTGATTTGTTCCAACACTTTACGTCGACTTATGTTCTCAAGATCTTATCACCAACACTTTTCGTGTTGTAGGGTGTAAGTGTTTGTGAAGGTGATTTCTAACACATGCATGTACACACACACACTTATTAAGTACAAACAGTCCTAACAAATTATAGTTACACTATATGCAGTGATATTTTCTTTTTCTTTCTTCTTAGAAAACTTTGAACCTTTTTGACCTTTCAAACTATCCAAGAATCCACGGATACCTTGCTAGGAAGACAGACAAGCTCTTAATCAATCTCAGAATTTAAAACAAAAACTTTTTGAGATTGAAAACCTCCAAGTGAGATTCCAAACTAGGTCAAAGGTTTAGTTTACAAGAACAAGAAACAGAAAGCATTTTATTGTTGATTTTAAAGTAAGAAAACGTTTTAGACAAAAATTATCAACACTATATTTCTCAAGATGAGAAATAAAATGAAACTAAGTGTAATGTAACATGAATAACTCAGATCTCAGATTTCTATGGAAACAGAAACTATATCTAAGTAGAAGTCTAAGTTGGAAACAAGATCTCACGAACACAAGGTTACAGCAACCAAAATAACTCAACTCAAACTCTCAAACACTCAAGAACACTCACGATGGTGTTTTTGGATATGGTGTTTTGAAGAAGTGTTTGGGTTAGGTTTTGAAGAGGATTTGGACGAAGTTAGGGTTTCTAACTTTTTCTCTCTCTGGTTTCTCTCTTCTCTCTCTACTCTCTTCTCTCTTCTCTCTTAATTTCTCAGAGGAAATGAAATGGCAAAAATCTTCGAAGTCTGAGAGAAGGGCCCTTTTTATAGGGTGAGAGGAAAGTTAGAGATATCTGATCCAAACCAAGGGCTGAGATTAAGTCAATTTAGATTGACTTGAATCTAATGGCTCACACAAGGCGGTGCTTAAACGAGCGCTGATTGGCTTAAAAAGTTACAAGGGGATTCATCAAGGCAACATACAGACCATTGATAAGAAATGATCCAAGGGCTGATAACAGACGCGACTAATGTCTCAGAAAAGAAACACACATCTAACCAATCAGAGGCAGACAGGTGTTGGCCAGTTATGGGATGCAAAACGCGCGTCAAAACTAATTACACAGCATACCCTGAAGTCTCTGCCGCTTTCGGATTCCACCCAAGGTAACATTAGGCCATAAAATACAACAATTAATATTTGGAGATTGACCCCAAAACTTTTAAAACAAGTTTTAATTATTAAAAACATGATTTAAAAATTGTTTAAAAAATCCCAAAAAATTATTAAAAAACAAACTTAGGGATTTAAACACACACAACACATGTACACACACAATTATGCAATATGACATGAAAAAATTAATTCTACTGTGTGTGAGTGTTGGCAATAGGTTCTTGATCAAAACAAGAAAGAGAGATGAATAGGCAATCCAACTTTTGAGGCTCTTTGGTTTCTAGGAAGACACAATTTTGTCACAATTTCCAAACTAGATGAGCACTTATACAATATAGACTCAAGTGAGTCAAAGGTATAAGGGTTCAATCTCCCCCTTTGGAAATATGAGACAAAATCTCCTTTGAGTCAACTAGGACTCGTAGGGCAACAAGAAAATAATAAAAACTTATTCCTATCAAAATTCTATCTACCCAAATCCTAGAAATCAAAAAGTACATAACTCAACTAAGTACATTTGAATACCCTATTACAACTATAAAGAGTAACTGTACAACAAGAACCTGCAATAATTCACTAAGATCAAGCTGTTTAGAATATGTAAGAGTTGAATAGACTCAAATTTCTCCCCCATTTTGTCTTAAATGGACAAAGGGAAAAACTTGGATAAACAGCAAATAGATTAGTCAGCATAAACCATACCAATAGATTTATGTAATGAAATGAATCTATTATAATCTAGAGGTTTGGTAAACATATCTGCGAGTTATAGATCAGTAGGAAGATAATTGATTTCTAATTCCTTAGATTCAACTAATTCACGTATAAAATGATGTCTTATTTTAATATGCTTTGTTCGCGAGTGTTGAACAGGATTTTTAGAAATATTAATCGCACTTTGATTATCACAATAAAGATGTAATTGGTTTTATTTAATACCATAATCACTTAGCATTTGTTTCAGCCACATTAATTGAGCACAACAGCTGCCAGCGGCTATGTATTCAGATTCAGCTGTTGAGAGTGATGTGCAGTTTTGTTTTTTACTACTCCATCCTACCAAGTTATTACCTATATAATAACATGCTCCTGAAGTGCTTTTACTATCATCAGTACACCCAGCCCAGTCAGCATCAGTGTACCCAATTATAGTGCTCGGTGTGTCATTAGTGTACCAAAGTTTAGAGTGCCATTTACATATTTAATGATACGTTTAACAGCATTCAAGTGGCTCTCTTTAGGATTACTTTGATATCTAGCACATACACACACATCATACATAATATCAGGACGTGAGGAAGTAAGGTATAGTAAAGTGCCTATCATACTACGATATAGAGTAGGATCTACAGATGTTCCATTGTCATCTTTAAAAAGTTTTAGCGTAGTACTCATGGGCGTTTTAGCAATTTTAGCACTCTCAAGGCCGAATTTCTTAACAATTTATAAAGCGTACTTAGATTGCGAAACAAATAATCCTTCTGGATTTTGTTTGACTTGGAGACCTAGGAAGAACTGTAACTCCCCCATAAGGGACATCTGAAATTCCTTACACATAATTTCAGGAAAGGATTTTACTTCTGAGGAAGAAGTTGATCCAAATATAATATCGTCTACATAAACTTGAGCAATCGTAATGTGTTTGTCAAAATGTTTGACAAATAAAGTTTGGTCATTTCCACCTCTTTTGAATCCTTTATCCAAAAGAAAATTGGAAAGTAGGAGCTTGTTTAAGGCCATATAAAGCCTTTTTCAGACGAAATACATGATTTGGATGCTTAGGGTCAATGAACCCTTTAGGTTGTTCTACATAGGTTTCCTCAGCCAGTATTCCATTAAGGAACGCAGATTTGACATCCATTTGATATAATGTAAAACGCATGTGACAAGCTATAGTGAAAAGCAGACGAACTGATTCTAAACGAGTAATAGGTGCAAAGGTCTCGTTAAAATCAATTCCTTCTATTTGGGAGTATCCTTGAGCAACTAATCTAGCTTTATTTCTAATTATTATCCCATTTTCATCAGTTTTATTTTTGAAAATCCAACGAGTACCAATAACCTTTTTGTGATCAGGACGTGGAACAAGATACCATACATCATGAATGACAAATTGTAAAAGTTCATCCTGCATAGCAGAAATCCAGTGAGAGTCATTCAATGCCTCATTTACATTCTTTGGTTCCACAAGGGAAACAAAACATGCATAATGTGCATAATTTCTAAGTTGGGATCTTGTACATACTGGCTCACTGGGGTTGCCAACAATGTTGTTTATGGGATGATCTTTAGAAACCCAGTTAGGTACTTCAGGTATCTTAATAGGTAATGAATTATCTATTGCAGAAGGGTCATTTTCTAAAATATTTGAGGACTTTTCCTCAATAGGTAATTCACTAGTCTTGCTTTCTACAGTAGTGTCACTAACAAATACATTTATGGATTCCATCATGGTTTTAGTGCGAAAATTATACACTCGATAAGCTCTACTGTTAGACGAGTATCCTAGAAATATGTCTTTATCTCCCCGGCTCTCAAATTTAGATAAGTGTTCCCTATCTTTGCATACATAACAAGTACTGCCAAAGGTTCTGAGGTATTTGAGATTAGGCTTCTTATTGTACCAAAGTTCATAAGGGGTTTGTTTGGAATTATTTCTAAGATAGACCCCATTAATGATGTGACACGCAGTACGAATAGTTCTACCCAAAAATATTTAGGTAAGTTCTTGGAATGTAACATGACACGTGCCATCTCTTGTAAGGTACGATTCTTTCTCTCGGCGATACCATTTTGTTGAGGAGTCTTGGGTGCACTGAACTCATGTTTGTAACCATTATAGTCACAGTATTCTACAATACCAGTGTCTTTGAATTCACCATCTCTATCACTACGGATTCGATTTACTTGAATGTACTTTTCATTTTCAATCCTAAGAAGAATTTTTAGGGAGGTTTGAAAAGTGTCAGACTTTTGTTTTAGAAAGGCTACCCAAGTAAATCTAGTGAAGTCATCAACCATAACTAGGATATAACTATGTCCACAAAGGCTAACAGTTTGGGAAGGACCCATTAGGTCCATATGGATGAGTTCTAAGGGATTAAAGGTGAGAATATCTTTGACTTTCTTATGAGGGGCCTTAACAATTTTACCTTCTTGACAGGAACCACAAACAATATTATGAATGGGTTTAATTTTTGGAATTCCTCTTACTATGTCTTGAGTAGACAATTTACTAAGATTATCGTAATTTATGTGACCCATTCTGTTATGCCATATCTCATTGTCATCCATTCTGGCAACATAACAAATTTCAGAATTGTTCTTGACAGTGTAACAGTTGTCAAGAGTTCTGAATCCTGTAATTATGCATTCACCTTTTTCATTTAAAATCTTGCAATTGTTCTTTGAAAAGGTAACAGTATGGTCTGAGTCACAAAATTGCGAAATACTAAGTAAGTTGGCCTTTAGACCTTTAACTAGAAGAACATCTTTAAGAATAAGAAGCCCATCTTCTTGGAGAGTTCCTTTGCCTATGATTTGAGATGAAACTCCATCACCAAAAATAACTTTATCACCAACAAATCTGGTTTTGTTTAAAAGTTTAGATTCATCTCCAGTCATGTTCTTAGAACATCCAGAGTCTAAATACCAACCAGATGATGTTTGTTCGGCTTTTAAAGCAGTAACCACAATATTACACTTCATCTGAGGTAATAGATCATCTTTTCTAATCCAAATTGCTCTAGTTTTCATCTTGCGCTTATTAGCTCTCAACTCATAGAATTTGCAAGCATTAAATTTTTGCTGAAAAATGTTTTGCGCATGATTTTGAATTTTGTGAAAGACTTGAGCATTTGGTTTAGGAAAGTGCTTAGGATTCCTTCTAGGAAATGTTCTTTTAGGTTTGGTCTTTCTCTTTCTATAGTTAGAGTTTTTGTCTGGCTGTCTAGGAAGAATATAATTGTTTCGACTCCTCCTAGAATAGTTAAAGTTCTGGTAAGTACGAGGATTATATATAGGTTTGACAAGTCTCCTAGCATAGCAACCATCGAAAGAGTGACCATATATGTCACAATAGGAGCAATAAAGATTGCTCAAGATGGGGGTCTCCTTAGGAAAGTCTCTAAACAAAGGTCTTATAGATTATTGAGCCTGAACTCTATTCCTAGGTGTGACAGTCTTGAATACAGACTCACTCTTTCTAATAGAAGGGCAGACGTATTTAGCCTTAGGTGAACTTTCATGACTAGAGTGACTAGATTCCCCAATGTTAAAACTTTGAATTTTTGAATCAAACTTAGTTTTTAGAGAATGAAAGTCTGGGCATGTTTCAATAGGCCTTTTGCCTCCTGACACAAACTTGATAGTTTCAAAAGATTTTGTTTGTGTTTTCAAATTGGGACAAAAACCTATACCAGTTCGATCATCAGAATTGGTTTTAGATTCAGCAACAAATTCATCAAAACAGTTGGAATTATTTTCAAATTTTGTAAATTTTTTGAAAACAGTTGCTGTCTTTTCTTTGGTTTGTTCCAATTCTAACAATGTCCCTTTGTATTTTTTCTCCATAATTTCATTTGTTTCAGTCAAATTTTTCAGTTTTTCATCAAAAACTTTAATTTCACTTTTATGAGTTAAACATTGGGTAGTGTACTCTTTAGCATTCAGTTTAACCATCAGGCTTAAATCTTCCAATTTCTTGGTAAGATCTTTAACAGTCTTCTCTAGTCTAGCGCTTTTCTTGAGAGTCTTAGTGTAAAGTGTGTGAATGTCTGGGAGGTCTTCATTGTCCGAGTCACTAAGTGTGGTGTGTGGAGTGTCCCCTAACAATTCATTTGTTAAAATCACACACCCATTGACATCGTCATTATCGCCATCCCTTTGACTCACACATCCCGAGGTAGTACATGCAACATTCTCAGTAATCAAAGCATCTAAACCAGTAATAACCACATTCGAAGTATCAGTCATAGAATTACTTGGTTCATCCTCATTAACAAATATGGGCATGTCATCATTATAAATAATCTTAGCAAAGAAAGACATGCAAGGATCAAAAGCATCTGATGACTCAGGTTCCTCATTTTCAGAGTCACTTGAATCATCCCATGTTTTGCAGATGTTAGCTCTAGTGTGTTTGTTTTGAGTGTTCAAATTAACTCTACAGTCTTGTGCAATGTGCCCCAGTTTACCACATCTATAGCATTTAGTCTTCTTAAGGTCTCTATTAGGTCTAGCGTGAGAGTCCTTATAATTTTTGTCATTGTTTTTCTCATGAGGTCTGTGACTAGAAGGAGTTGGATAATTTGACTTGCCTTGTTTATTTGCCACTTTGTTTCTAAACTTAATGATTTTCTTGAACTGTTTTGTCATTAAGGAAATATGATTGTCCAAACTATCTATATCGTAGTCCTCATCAGAATCATCATTGGTAGTATTAAACTCAGGTTTAATCAATTTAGAAGAAAAGCTTAGATTGGAACTAGTCTGTTTCCTATGGGATTGGGTTAATTGTTTCTTAAATTCCAGTTCCATTTCCACAGTTCTTAATTTACTACTGAGTCATTCAGGAGTGAGATTTATATCACACATTTCCTCAATAGCATATCTTTTATTATCAAACTTCTGTGGCAATGATCTTAGAATTTTAGATACAATTTCTTGTCTATCATAGGTTATCCCATTTGCATGCAGTTTGGTCACAATATCAGTCAGGTTCATATAGAAGTCATCAAATGATTCAGTCTCAGACATAATTAAGGAGTTATACTGCTAGATAAGCATTTGGGTTTTAGCAGCCTTAACTCTAGTGTCTCCTTCAAGTGCAGTGACTAAGGTGTCCCAAGCTTCCTTAGAAGTGGTACAGGATGAGATTCTTTTGAACTCATGTTCATTTATTGACATAAATATAGCATTCTTTCCTTTATTATTATTTCGAGAAACTTGTTTCTCTTCTTGAGTGAACTCACTTAGAGCTTTCTTAACCCTCTCATTACTTCCTTCGTTGGCAGGTTTAGTAGGAAAAGTATAACCATTTTCAACAATGTCCCAGACATCATCTCCCAAAGTTCCCTGAATGAAAGCAATCATCCTTACTTTCCAATAAGAAAAATTGGTTCCATCAAAGATTGGAGGTCTGGTCAAGTTACCAAATCTTTCATTTTTCTCGTCCATATTTGATTTTCAGAAACACAGGATCTCTTTAAAAGCAGTTTTACCAGGCTCTGATACCAATTGAAAAAAGCGTTACTAAAGCCGTTTATGAAAATAAACTATTTAAGTAACTCCGAGTTATTTTTTGAAGAAACTCTTTTCTTAAATCAAAAAGGATTAATCACAAGATGTGTTTAATAAAACAGTATGTTCGAGATCTTATTCAAGATTTGGGCAACAAGTTTAAAAGATAGTTTAAACAAGTTTTAAACACAGCACAACCAAGAATGAGATGAGAAAATGTAGAAGGCTTATGTTCACAATTTTTTACGTGGTAAAACCTCACCAATTGAGGAAACATCCACGACTCCCTCTACGAAGTAAAATGAAAAATCCACTAAAACAAATATGAGTTACAAACTATATAACTAACATGCAAACAACTCAGACCTATATAAGTTTAGGAATGTACCCTCTGGTGTCCTCAAACTTCTCTGCAGTTCTGACTGTCGATGTAGTTCTCCCAGTTTGTCAACTTCTGATTTGTTCCAGCACTTTACGTCGACTTATGTTCTCAAGATCTTATCACCAACACTTTTCGTGTTGTAGGGTGTAAGTGTTTGTGAAGGTGATTTCTAACACATGCATGTACACACACACACTTATTAAGTACAAACAGTCCTAACAAATTACAGTTACACTATGTGCAGTGATCTTTTCTTTTTCTTTCTTCTTAGAAAACTTTGAACCTTTTTGACCTTTCAAACTATCTCAGAATCCACGGATACCTTGCTAGGAAGACAGACAAGGTCTTAATCAATCTCAGAATTTAAAACAAAAACTTTTTGATATTGAAAACCTCCAAGTGAGATTCCAAACTAGGTCAAAGGTTTAGTTTACAAGAACAAGAAACAGAAAGCATTGTATTGTTGATTTTAAAGTAAGAAAACGTTTTAGATAAAAATAATCAACACTATATTTCTCAAGATGAGAAATAAAATGAAACTAAGTGTAATGTAACATGAATAACTCAGATCTGAGATTTCTATGGAAACAGAAACTATATCTAAGTAGAAGTCTAAGTTGGAAACAAGATCTCATGAACACAAGGTTACAGCAACCAAAATAACTCAACTCAAACTCTCAAACACTCAAGAACACTCACAATGGTGTTTTTGGATATGGTGTTTTGAAGAAGTGTTTGGGTTAGGTTTTGAAGAGGATTTGGACGAAGTTAGGGTTTTTAACTTATTCTCTCTCTGGTTTCTCTCTTCTCTCTCTACTCTCTTCTCTCTCTTCTCTCTTCTCTCTTAATTTCTCAGAGGAAATGAAATGGCAAAAATCTTCGAAGTCTGAGAGAAGGGCCCTTTTATAGGATGAGAGGAAAGTTCGAGATATCTGATCCAAACCAAGGGCTGAGATCAAGTCAATTTAGATTGACTTGAATCTAATGGCTCACATAAGGCGGTGCTTAAACGAGCGCTGATTGGCTTAAAAAGTTGCACGGGGATTCATCAAGGCAACATGCAGACCATTGATAAGAAATGATCCAAGGGCTGATAACAGACGCGACTAATGTCTCAGAAAAGATACACACATCTAACCAATCAGAGGCAGACAGGTGTTGGCCAGTTATGGGATGCAAAACGCGCGTCAAAACTAATTAAACAGCATACCTTGAAGTCTCAGTCGCTTTCAGATTCCACCCAAGGTAACATTAGGCCATAAAATACAACAATTAATATTTGGAGATTGACCCCAAAACTTTTAAAACAAGTTTTAATTATTAAAAACATGATTTAAAAATTGTTTAAAAAATCCCAAAAAATTATTAAAAAACAAACTTAGGGATTTAAACACACACAACACATGTACACACACAATTATGCAATATGACATGCAAAAATGAATTCTACTGTGTGTGAGTGTTGGCAATAGGTTGTTGATCAAAATAAGAAAGAGAGATGAATAGGCAATCCAACTTCTGAGGCTCTTCGGTTTCTAGGAAGACACAATTTTGTCACAATTTCCAAACTAGATGAGCACTTATACAATATAGACTCAAGTGAGTCAAAGGTATAAGGGCTTCAAGAAATCCCCTTTTGGAATTTACAAGTTTTTTATTTTTGGGATTTTCTATGAAAATAAAGTATGTGCGAATACTATTAGGGTTGTTTGGCAGCATAATTCCAAGCCTCGGAATTGGATTTGGGAGGCCCAGTTCCAATTTTTTTTCTTTGGTACATTAAAAAAGCTAATTCATTTGGAATTAATTTATAATTCTCTTGGGTCCAATTCCATAAATTAATTCCATGTCATTTTGTAGAGATTTTGAAATCCAATTCTCATTAGAATTCAGATCGGGACATACACTAGGAAAAACACACACAAAACCCTCCCCCTCTTGCTCTCTCTCCTCCCACGTCGGCAGCTCCGATCTCTGGCAACCAACTCCCACCGAAAAAACTCACACCGACAGCTATCAACTCTCCGGAAGCTCTCCCGTAGCTATCTCTCCCTCTCTCCAGTCGTTTTCAGGTAAATTTCCTGTCGCTAAATCTGAGATCATATATATATATATATATATATATAACTTGAGATCTGATATATATGAAATCTCTGAGATCTGATATATATGTTATGTAATATATTTGTAATCTCTGAGATCGGATATATGAGATCTCTGAGATCTGATATATATGTTATGTAATATATATGTAATCTCTGAGATCTGATATATATATATATATATATATAATAGGATATGCCCGTGCCTGAAGGCACGATTACAATTTTTCAAAGTATGAGTCATGGTCAAGTCATAAATATATTATATTATAGTACCAACCACTGTCAATTTTCTTGAAGGTGTGATGAATACTTCCTACATATTGAATCAACTAAATTTTTTTGTAAAATAGTTTATATTATAATAATAAAAAAATATACACTATTTAAAAAATTTGGGCAAAATATCCTTCATTTATAGGACAATCCACCTATTTTAAGGACTAAAAATACCTAACAACAGCACTAAAAGTCCATCCGGAGCATCATATAAACAAATCATCAATTATACATTGTTTATAAAAAGTCTCATATACATTATTTATGAATAATCTATCTATCAACCCATTTGTGGCATAGATGTTGTCTTCCTTTTCAACGCTTCGGCCGCATTCACATGTCTTCCTTCAACCCCAACTCTTATAATAAGAATGATTAAGATGAAATTATTACATTATAAGAATTATCTAATAGTTTCACATTGATAAACCAAAAGAATGATTGCATGCACAAACTAATTCATGCGATAACAAAACTCATTACGTATAATTTCTAGTCAATCATATAGAAATTAGAGTACACAATTTTAAGAAACATAAAATATTTATCAGATAACTACAAAAAATTGAGTTGAAATATATATGAAATACTCGAGCTAACTCAACTCAAAGACAAACACCAAAAGATGATCAATATCAAAAACTGAATAAAAGTAATATATTTGAATCCCATCTGCAAACATAAAACCGATATTCAGATCTACTGATAATTTTAAACTTGACATCAAATACTATATGGAGCAGTGGTAGCTCACTCCGAAAAAATCCCTCCACTCGTCTTCTCAGTTTTACATTGGTAGCTAACATGCTACCACGAAAAATAATTAAAAAAAAACTGAATTGATATAATAAGTGAAGAGCAGACCTATGAATATGCCATAATAGAACAGACCTATGAATATGATCACTTACAATTCTATTACAGTGGTAGCTCACTTGCAAATGATCATTAACATATGTTGCATAAACTGAAGAGACCAGCTATAAACATGCCATAATATAACATGTTACAATAAGTGACAGTTTCATACCGAATCTGAAGCGAGACCTCTTATGTGCGAGTGTTTTAAAATCAAAATCTCAAGTATCTTTAAAAGGAACACAATTTCATAGTATCAACGTACCATATGTAGTAAGCAACACAATCTTAATTGTATGTGAATCACAAAGAGATAATTAATTAAACATCCAAACAAAATAGGTACAAAACATTAGCAAACCTTGAATATGTGTGACCTCTCTTGGAAATACCCCAACTCAATTCATGAGATCAGTGAACTATCTTAGCAAATCCCATTCCGAAGCTCGACCCTACAAGAGATTTGTGAAAATGAAAGAAATTGAACATTAGAAACGCAATTAACCAATAAAAATAGGCAATACGTAATGGAATCAACCATTAAAAACAAACAATATGTCACGGGTTCAATTATGGAATTCTATATCATGTGTCACTCTTCATAGAAGTTACTCAAACCATCATCCTCTCTTGTTCTCTAGTTCCGATAATGCTATAACTGGTCCAAAGCCTTTTATAAATTGCAAAAGCAGATACATTAAAAGTCAGATGTATAAACTGCAAAGCGAAAATTCCTTCATCACTGATCCTATTCAGATAAGGTACTGCAGATAATTCTTTGATGGATACTGGTCTCGTTGGAAAAATTATCCCATGAAGTGGAAATAACATCATGCTTCAAACCAAAATTTGAATGAATTAGACTAAAAAATAAAATTGCAAATCTCTTAAATTTATTAGATTACATGAAGTCAGTAGTAACATTATTGTATAATGAATCGAATTCTAATCATTACACTACTTGAGAATTGTTATTTAAGAGGTATGCTCAATTGATTATACAATAGTTCTAGCAGTTATGAACTTCTATAATAGGTATGCTTTATAGTAGTTATGAATAGCTATAATAATTCTAGAAGGGAAAAAACATGAGAGGTATGCTAAATTATTATCCCGATAGAGCAAAGAAAACTGAAATCCTCATAGCTAGATCGGGTAAGAAAGTCCCTAAACACCAATATAGAAAGATTTTCGTATATTCTGAACTTTATGAATAATCTTATAAGCCATTGAGATTCAACTTGTTCATTATTTATGTTAGTTGATCTTGTCAATTTTGGTTTCGCATAAAAAATTGGCCAACCTTTAGTTCACGAACTTGGGGTCGAGTTTTAGTCCCATCACCATGTTGTGTCCAGTCTTGACATTCATAATCAAAATTAGTATATCATGTATTACTAATTATGAGTTGTGCTAAAGTCAAAATTATCTCACTCGTTGTACTAAAGTTTCCCAACATCAGTGCAACAAACGAAAACAGTCTCGTTCGATTTCTACCATCAGTTCAATTTCTGTTTCCTTCCCCATATACATGTTTTAGCCTATCGTGTATGAGTTTGGGAAGCACTTCATCAGAGAAAAGTATTATCTTTGTGTAATTTGATTCAAATTTCTTGCTAATCGTGGAACAGTCCATCTTTTTTAATTTTGAGGAGAATTACTTGCTAAAGTACCTGGCTATGGACCATGCCTTGGCATGTGTTGGGGGGGGGGGGGAGCAAATGACCCAAGCCGAGCCAAGTATTAGGTTGTCCAAGCTTGGCTTATCTGTAATATAACTCATCTTAAAAAAGAATCAAACAAAAACCTAAATTTGAAATTAGATCTACATAATAATCATACCAAGGGTCAATAAACTATGAAATGTAGCCGTACATGTTGAAACTAAAGGGTCAATATGCTAAGAATACCTAAGAATTATAGCATATATTCAAATATATATGATAAATTAAGGGGCATGTTTATGTGTAAGAGGGTACGGGATAATACATACGTGCTTGTGAGAGAGAGTGGTAGCAAAGGAGGGTGTCAGCGGAGCTGGGCAGCAGCGGAGGAGACACAATGTGTACACGCAAACGAAGACACTTAAATTGATGATAAAAGTACATTATACTGCTAAAAGAAATAAACTAAGAAAAATGGCGTCTCAATTATGGTTGCCATTAAATGTTATATTTCTCCATCTTCTTGATCTACCAATAACTAAGCTTGAGTAGCAACAGCAATGAGAGCTGTTGCACTTCCAGCTCTCATTCTCCTCAGATGATGGTTCCTAAGTTTCTGATTAAGGGTTGTTTACTTTCCTCTCAGAACCTTTGACCAGAGGGGAGGCTATGTAAACATAACCTTTTTGTTACATTAGCATCTTGAACCTTTATATTTTTTAGTCTACAATCTGAACGCCAACAAATCTAACAAATTAGACAAATAACATAGAAGAAAAAGAAAACTTGAAAATGAACAGGAAGTGTACCTTAATAGGGCTTTGAAGTGTTGTGGTCTTCAAGACAACTCATGATTCCTGAAAATTAACAGGGAGTGTACCTTAACAGGGATTTCTTAAACTAACTTATATTTATAATGAATGTTTGGAGTTTGTTCGAAGAGTAAAGAATTTCACAAAGCTTGGGATTGAGTCTCCAATTATATCTAATATAAAATCAAAGAATAAAAGAATCAAAGAATCATAGAATTGTGGAGATATGGTTTTGTAAACGTTCAGAATATCAGCATACATGATTTGTAAACATTAAGAATAACAACATACATGTCTCAATAAAGTGCTAGTGGATAATACAACAGTAGGCACATATACATAACATGCCTCAAATGTTAAAAACAACACTTATGTCTCAATAAATACTTTAACAGTAGCCACTTTATCTACAATCTTTTTAAGATGAACATAAATGCCAGTCGTCAATAATAGCCAGTCTTGAATTTAAAATGAAAAGAAGGCAGACTAATCAAGTTACAAATTTATCTTCCCTCAACCAAATTTTAAATTAGGACAGAGATCAAAGTTGCCAACCTATGATTCTAAATCCACATTGAGGAATTTCCTGCTAGATGGGGATAAGTAAACCTTACTCATTGGTGACCAATAATAGAAAACTAAAAATAACATAGAAAAAAAATAAGCAAACTGAATTGGTCCCTAAATTTATATTATACACACATTAAAGCTTATGGAAGTTACACAAAACTAATCTTACACAGGTCTCGGATTAACTCCACTCAATAATCCATTTCAAGTTTTTAATCACTTAAAAACTTTATCTCAAGTTTTCAATCACCTAAACACACAACTTTTTCAGACATAACATCCTATGTACCATAGCCTACCTTAATAATATGACAAGAAAATAAACAATCTACTACACTGTATATTGTGTCCATGAAATGAAACCTCACAATGATCTAGTTTCCTACATATTCATTATCTGTACACTAAGATAAAGACATTTTTCACATCCTAGTTGGGATCATCCTCACCTTAAAACTAATTTATAACAAATTGAGATACAAATAAATTTCTTTAGAGATGGAGGAAGTGAGATGATTGAAATAATTCGATCATCTTGTAATCGATCCCATCTGCATCTAGGATGTTAGAAATGTGAAAAAAATGCAAATGTATTGCTGCTGAGATGCAGATGCATAGCATGTTAAAAAATGCAGATGTATGGCTGCTGAGATGCAGAGCATGTTAAAAAATGCACATATATGGCTGCTGTTAAAAAATGCAGATCATTATATATGCCCCCAGTTATTCTTAGAGATGAATGATTGCTTTGAAGGTGAGCCTGAGACGACTTGTTAATTTGACCATGAGAGCATGCTCAACAACACTCCTCTGCCTCAACCTCTCCACTTTTTCGCCTTCTTTCATTTATAATGTCTCCACTTCCGTACACTGCTTCAGCTTCAGCTCCAATCTCTTTAACTGACGATTTACAATAAAAATGAAATTTCAAAGCTAATAAAAGCGTTTTAAGGATCTAATGCAAGAAATCATCCAAGTAGTACGAATCTAATTCAAGTTATTTTGATTGTTGAAAAAAAATAAAAAGGACTAACTAAATCGTAATTCCATTGCGAGAGCTATCTGTGGCAGTTTATGCCCATCGAGCAACATATATGTGGCAGTTTTATCCCTATCAACCTCAGTTGTATTTTGTTTACCCATGGCAAGCCCTTTGCTGAGTTATTGTAAAAACTCTAATTTATAATGAAATGATGACATTAATTAATGGATTTCATTTTAGACTCCAAATGTTAAAAAAACATAATTATGATAACCCAAATAAGAAAAAAAAAACTTGAAAGAAATATTCAAAATATAAAGTAAAAATAAAAGTAACTTTTGCAAAATCAAATTTCTAAGTCACAACTACTGTCACGCTAAAAGTATAAACAACTATTGTTAAATACCAACTGAACATAAAGAATTAGACACCAACTAACTTGGTAGGCCTTTACTAAATTCAAAACCAATTGAACAAATGAACCATAAAAAAACCTAGATCGCATAAAAAAGTGTTTGAAAGGAAGAGTGTATACTGAGAGAGACATACCAGTAACGTTCCTAAGTATATTAATGAGAATTTTCCTAAAAATATCCATGGACCTCCATATGTAAAAAAGAGTTTGGAGAGTGAGGCCTAAAAACATCCATGGACCTCCATATGTAAAAAAGATACATATTCAAAAGACATAAAACATGATTTAAATATGGAATCACAAAAGGAAAACCAAAACATACATAACTTACTAAAATTAGTCACTATACGAAGGGGTAATAATTAGACATTTTCACTTTAGCATAAGATTAACAATTGTAGTTCAACCACTTCAGTAAGGAGAGGGAGAGAACTGGAGATATTCCAATACGCACTGAATAGAAAAAAAATCTGAATTTCATACTGGTGATAACACCAATGCCACACGGTTGGTCGGAATTCACCGCCTGAATTTTTGTGATCTCAATCTTATTGCCATCTGATGGTAATGTGAGCCACACTTGATTAATTGCAACGCAGTCCATCATCTCTATCAACATCTAAAAAATTCTCATTACCGAGGACTATAAAATCCTCTTAGAAATAAATTATGAAACTAAGTGTTCAAGTCCGTGGAAATACATTATATTAGTGCGACACTAAGCAACGACATATTTGGAATTAAAATTTGAATAGATGATCATAAGCATTTTAATATATTCTAAATTTAAATCACTTCGGCAGAAGAATACGCTGCAATGATCATAAGCATTACAATAAAGTGTATCATATATATGAAAACCCATTATAATCAAGGATCATATCAAATAGTAACTGAAAAGATTTACATAATATGTTTATCCTGAACCAATGCCTCTATGGCTGTTTCAAATAAGAGAATATTATTTCAAATAAGAATAGAGTTATGCCAGATACACGGAACCTCCATGGTTGTTTAAAAATATAGCAATGCTTGCGATATGTACTCAATGAAACCGAGTCGGAAAATAGAGAGACCCCTGGCAACATAGGACGGAACTAAAATGGATTGCGAATAGGATCTGGGTAAAAAATGTCACCTGAGCATAGTTGATAAGAAAATCATAATCTTGAAACACAATTAGAATATCCAAATTTTAAAATCATATTTTGACCCCTCAATTAGAATAACAAAATTTAAGCTTACACCCGTAGAATTATTCTACAAAACAATTCAACTTTTAAACAAATAGCAATCTGAGATGGATTTGGCGGCTATTGCCTTTGCACTTTATAAATGAAACAAAATGGTATGAAATACAATTAATGCCTTCGCCGCTAACAGATAGATCATCCATTAGTGATGTTAAACAGTAGAGCCATTCGGTCAACAATTGCCTTTGCCACTTCTGCTTCCACCCCAAAACATTCATGATAAAAAATCATTAACACCCCAGAAACGTTCATGACACAAAGAACTAACACCTCAAAATAGAGATTATTTTTGTAAGCCAAAATAGACAGAAATTATCTTATGCTAAGGCAACACATAAGCCTATAAATCAAGGCTACAAATTATATTGTCAAACTCTGTGCCCATAAGCCTATAAATCAAGGCATAAACTTTTCAAAAAGACAAACTAAACAAAATGAAAGAAAATCACAATATAGATTGTGGTTTACTAATTAAACATTTACACCAAAGCTTAATCTCTCAAAACCTAAATACTGGAAATACCGATTCATAACAACCGAAAATCTATAGGCATCAGAATAATGTGGAATTCAATGGCTAACAATTAAAGTAAGTGAAGAATAAAGGCAGTAATTTGCAAAAAAAGAGGTGAATATGAGAGATCACCTTCTAATTTTAACATATAGTTTCATATATTCTCCTGCAAAAAAAGAGATGAATATGAGAGATCACATTACATATGAATATGGTACTTCTCTAACTAATTATTAAAATTATATAAAACATATTTAAAATTAGAAAAATTGAAAAATCAAGTTTTAAATAAGAAAAATACAAAGATACCTAGCAGTGGACGGATATTTATTTGTCCAAAACCCATTACTCCTCTTCACTTCCACACAACTATTATTACTCCTCTTGAGGAAAATGACTTCTTCTGAGAAATACATAGCAGTTAACGGATTTGAAAAACACATAGGAGTGGCCGAAACTTTAATTGTAGACAAATAAATGGATAAAAAAATTGCACACATAAAAAGATGGAAGAGAGAGATATAGTATATAGATCCATACCTTCAAAAGATCTGGATTTGGAAACAAATAATAGGTATCAAAAACCTGATATTACAACCAAGATACATATAAACCAAGTTAAAGTCAAAATTGAAAGTAAGAAAAACTAAATAGTGAGAGGGAAAGGGAAAGGGTGTTGTAGCGTCCGCGATGACAAATGAGAGGTGGTTTCTACCGATGGTGAAAAATGGCGGTGGGCAAGTGCATATGTCAGCTCCCTCTCGTGAGAGAGAGGGGGAGAGGATTCGGGGTTGTGTGTCTGCATAGAGAGATTATTTTAGGTCTTTGGGAGGTGTATTAAGAGAGTTACATTATTACCCATGTTTTTTAATTAAAGTGGATTTGGGAAAATGAACCATAGTGAGACAAAAGAGGGGGAACCAAATAATTGTGGGGTAAAAAAGTAAAATGCATCTCATCTCATCATCACCGTTGGATCGTTACCTTGTTGGCTTCGATCTAAACCGTGAAGTGTCTCCCAAACTTATGAATAGTAAAAACACCATTGTAACTTATTATATATATATATATATATATATATATATATATATATATATATATATATATATATATATATATATATGACATATAGGACTGTTTATACATATATTAGTAGACATATATTTTTTTTATAAACAGTCATATGTACTAATATATCTGCTAATATATTTTTTTACAAACAGTCAAATATTTTTTTTTATAAACAGTCATATGTACTAATATATGTACAGTCATATATTAGTAGACATTTATTTTTTTATATTTTTTTTAAACAGTCATATGTACTAATATATGTACAGTCATATATTAGTAGACATATATTTTTTTTATAAACAGTCATATGTACTAATATATGTACAGTCATATAATTTTTTTCGTATGTACTAATATTTTTTATAAACAGTCATATGTACTAATATATGTACAGTCATATAATTTTTTTCATGTGTACTAATATATGTACAGTCATATAATGTTTTTTATAACATATATGTCTACTAATATATGTATAAACAGTCATATATGTCATTTTTTACTAATATATGTCTAAACAGTCATATATGCCATTTTTTTATAACATATTTGTCTACTAATATATGTATAAACAGTCATATATGTCATATGTATACGTATATATGTATAAACAGTCATATATATATATATAGGAAAATAATAGGGAGATCCGATTTGTGGACACATTTGGGGGACACTGTGACGTGTCGGTGATGTGTCAATGATGTGTCCACCCAATGTGTATGCGACAGACACGCCACCGTGTTCCCCAAATGTGTCCACGAATCGAGTCCCTGTAGCATCACTCATATATTTATGACTGTTTATATATATGTATATGTATATCTGAGATAATCTGTATTGGTAATGTATATGAGATAAACATCAAACCGTATTGATAAACTATTTTGGTAATGACTATATATATATATATATATATATATATATATATATATATATATATATATATATATATATATATATGCAAAATAAAATGTTATATAAAATGTTGATTTTTATATGTGATTTTTTTATATGTATATACATACTACATATCTAATTTTTTAATACATATTTCAAAAAATGGGTCATTGTTTGTCGGCGATTCACGACTTGGTTATGAATGAAAATGACTCTAGAGAAAAAAAGAAAAGAAAAATAGTTATAGGATATCATATAGTTATTTCAGCAGCAATTGCGTTGTGGTGGCATAAAACACATTTATTAAAGGAGCCTTCCGAAGATTTGAGAAATGCAAGACAAATATATTTGAGAAGACTTTATTATGGAAGTGATACAACTTGTAGAGAACAATTGCATCTTGGCATAAATGTGTTTAATAATTTATGTAACAAATTACGCGATAAAAAAATTATTACGTGAAACGGCGCACGTTCGGATAGAGGAAGTTGTGGCTATGTTTTTATATATGTTTGGACATAGCCTAAAGAATCGGGTTGTCAAGTTTCAATTCATCAGCTCGGAGGAGACAGTTAGTCAACATTTTAATGCGGTTTTGCGTGCTATAATTAAATTAGGGAGTGAGTATTTGGTCCAGCCCGAGAAAGAAATTAAAGGTTATGAAGATGAAAAGTGGGAATGGTTTGAGAATTGCCTTAGGACTTTGGATGGAACATACGTTCCCATGACAGTTCCTTCTCAGGATGAAGCGAGATATCGAAATAGGAAGAGTTTTAATGCAACAAATGTATTAGGAGTTTGTTCCCGTGATTTGAAATTCACTTATGTTTTAGCTGGATGGGAAGGCTCGATTGCTGATGGAAGTTTTTTACGAGATGCACTGGCAAGACAAAATCCATTAATTATTCCAAACGGTGCACATCCTATTCTATTTTAAATAATTCATAATATTTTTCTTTTTTTGTTCTATTTTAAATAAACTTTCTTCTAATGTAGGTAAATATTACTTTGTTGATGCTGGATATACAAATAGACCTGGTTTTTTGGCACCTTATAGAGGCACGCGTTACTATCTTAATGAGTGGTCAAGAATGGGAAATAATCCACAAACATACAAGGAGCTATTTAACCTTTGAGGTGAAAACTCATGTGAGAATTATAAATGCGTGTGCCATCCTCCACAATCTTATACGAATGGAGCAACCAAATGATCCGTTATTGGATATGGTAGACGAGGATTTACGTAATGAAGATCCAGAAGAAAGTGATGAAGATTGCATAGATGAGGATGATGTAATGGATAACCATAGTGCAACCAATATAGATCGTATTAGACATGTGAAAACGACTAGGGAGTGGACGCAAAAAAGGGATGCATTATCACAAGCAATGTTTCTTGCATACCGAATAAGGCAGCGTCGATGATAAATTTTCCATCTGGCTTACCTTTCTAGTTATACACTTAGTTTTAGCTTAGTTTAATTTATTTTCAAGTGTAATTGATTAATGTGCATGGTTTTAGTTACTTGATTAATGTGTATGGTCTTATCTTACTTGATTAATGTGTATGGTTTTAGCGTACTTGATTAGTGTGTATGGTTTTAGCTTACTTGAATTTATTTTCAAGTGTACTTGATTAATATGTATGTTTTTAGTTTACTTGATTAATGTGTATGGTTTTATCTTACTTGATTAATGTGTATGGTTTTAGCTTACTTGATTAATTTATTTTAAATTTAATTATTGTAAAGGAATGGATTCTGATTCTCAAGTTAGAGAAGGGACTAAGAAGGGGAAAGGATATTTCTCATGGACACCAGAGATGGATAAAACATCATGCACTTGATTTATAGATCAGATTAATCAAGGGAACAAGTTGGATGGAAAATTTGCATGGAAACCGGCGGCATGGACTAGTGCTATAAATATCTTGATGGATGAACATCACATTTTCGTGACAAAGAAAAATGTCCAATCACGCCTCAAGACTTGGGAGAAGCATTATCATGTTATAAGTCAAATGCTATCAACATCGGGGTTCTCTTGGAACTACGATATGGGTAGATTGATGTTGAGTAAAGTGTATGGAATGCATATGTTCTAGTAAGTCTTATTTTATAAGTCTTATTTTAACATAATCATTACTTTTGTGGTATATATTGTTGTTCTTTTAAAGACTTTTTATTTTATCTTAACATTTAAAATTGAATTTATTTTCAGGCTCATCCTAAAGCTATCCCATATCGAAGTAGAATTACAATGGATAATTGGGATAGTTTATGTGCTATTTTTGCTCAAGATAGTGATAATGGGGATGGTGCTCGAATGACATTAGATGATGAGATGGAAATGACAAATAATGAAGAGTCTAACAACTTGGAAGATACATTGGAGATTGATGAGAGGACCCTTGAAGACGACGCTACACATACATCTCGAGTTTGAAATGAACAAGGGAAAACAAATGCATCATCTTCATCTATTTCTCGCTCGAAGAAGAGAAAGCATTCTGGTTCTAAAGCACTTTTGAATGTCTTGGGTCACAGGGCATAGTCACTTTATCTTTTTTTAAATTCCGAACCTTCCAAGGCAATAACTCAAATGGTATTAGATGAGGTTTTGAAGGTTCAAGATTTGGATGAAATACAAGTCTTGAAAGTGGTTGATCTTTTGATGGATGACCAAAGGAAATTTGAAACTTTTTCTGGTCTTCCGAATGAGCTGAAGAGGCGATGGATTCTTATGCATCTTAGCGCGTGATTATTATAACAATTTATTATTCTAATATGTATTGAGTTGTTATGTTATTAGGTGGACTTTTTTTATATGGTAATGTTGCTTACAAATTACCTCTAGTTTTACCAACTCTTAAATTTAGATGAACTTCAATATATCTTATTTTAATGCTACTTCAATCATTAATTCTTGTTAAAGTGTGATATGATTTGAGTCCACATTTCATTTATTAGAATCTAGATTAAAAGTATAATTTGTTAATAGTTCACAAACTACTTAAATTCCAAAATAATTATGTATTTGATCCAAACAAGGGATTTAGAATTATACTAGAATTCCAAAAGAAATCTACACTTGAACCAAACAATTGAAATGGAATTGAAATTCCGTGAATTCCAATTCCATAGAATTAGAAGTCCAATTCAATTCCAATTCCACGCATCCAAACGGACCCTTAATAAAAAAGTTCAGAATTAAGATGTGTGATGTAATGAAGTAAAGTACTAAAGCAAAAAAGAAGTAACTCTTGAAAAATTAAGAGAATTTTAAAAAAAGAGGGAGAAATTGACCTCTTTATGAAGACTTGAAGTAGATTTTGCTTGTAGATGAGCTTATCTCAAGGTGAACTGATGGTGGTTTGAGGAGGTGGGTGGGAATTTACTCAAAAGAGTATGAAGATGATGGAAGGAATGTGGTAAATGGGCTTTTAAGGAAATAACAACCTTTAATTCGAGGGAATTCTCTCTGAATTGCTGAGAGGGATGTTCAGGGGTTCTGAGGTGTGTCCTTCAAAGTGAGGTCATGGATTCTATTTATTGGGTGCTGATAATCATGGTTATAGACATTCCTATTGGTATAGAACCCTAGACACACTGCTGATAGGCATGGTCCTGGGGTTGCCAATTGGTAGTCTGAGGTAGGTTTTTTAGAAAAAAGAATCGTAAAACCCGTAAGTCAGAATTATGCACGGGAAAGAATGTTGGAAAGGTTATTTTGATCCCTTTAAGATTCCATTGACACACTCCCGAGTGCAGGAGTTAATCAAGGTCAAACAGGGCTCGGAAGCGTCTGTAGGTCACTAGATAGGAAATTTCCTAAGGAAAATGGATCGTTCGTCTGAATCGTAAAGTCAATTAGAACATAGGATAGAGCATTAGAAAGATTATTAATATCCATTCGAATATTCATTTAGATTCTTTCTATTTGGAGAGTGACCTTGGTAAAACGGGGCCTAGAAGCGAAGTAATAAGGGTCATTCATCTGTACTGTAAGGCTGATTTGTGCACTAGGTGGACCATTGGAATGGGTATTTAGAGGCCTTCAAAGATTCATTCAGTCTCATTCGAGCTAAAGAGTTGATAGGAGTCAAATAGAGCCCGGAAGCACCCGGTGGCCTTCGAATCAATTTTTTAGGGTAAAATGAATCGTTCATCTGAATCGTAAGGCCAATTTATAGATGGGGCAGACCATTGGAAAGGGAGTTCAGATCCCTTCAAGGATTCATTGAGCTTTGGCTCAGGAGAGTAAGATGATTGGGGTCAAAATGGGGCTCGAGTGCACTCGGTGGCGTCTAGATTAGTTTTTAATAGTAAAATGGATTGTTCGTCTAAATTGTAAGGCCGATTCGTTCATGAGGCAGGACTTTGGAAAGTGGATTCAGAGCCCTTTAAAGATTCATTACATTTTCACTCGGATGAAAAGGTTGATTGAAGTCAAGCGGGGAAAGGGAGCCCCTAGTGGCCTCTAGATCGATACTCAGAGTATAACCTAGGGTTTACGATCTGTGACTGAGTGCTAGGGACCTAAGGGGGTTCTTAGGAGGTTCCTAGGATGGGGTGTCTACAGAGAGCCCTTCGATGGGAGAGCTTGGAACAAGTTAAGGTCATTAGATGATAGACACCACATCAACATTGGGAAAGAGTTTTTGGTAAGTCAATTATGAGGACCAAGCGAATGAGGTTGACCGATTCAGTAGGTTGAGGTAAAAAAGAGACAAGGAATACCAATTCAACGAGTCGAGGTCAGTTCTAAGGATCTAAAGAGATAGGGATGACTAATTCAACGGGTCGAAGATGTGTTTAGATTGCTTCTAAGGGGATAGGGATACCAATATAGCGGGTCGAGGTTAATTCTAAAGTACTGCTAGGGATAATCAATTCTGAGGGTCGAGGTCAATCATGATGACTTGCATCTTGTAGGGATAAATTATGCGAGCGGATGTCAATTCTGAGGACCTAAAATTGTATCTACCAATTCTAAAGGCCGAGATTAATTTTTAGGACCTAATTTTTTAACGACCAACTCTGTAGGTCGACATCAATTCTAAGGACCTAACGTTGTAGTGAATGATTCTACGGACCGAGGCCAATTATGAGGACTTAAAGTTACAGTGATCAATTCTACGAGCCGAGATTAATTCTGAGGACCTGGAGTTATGGAGACCGATTCTGAAGGCTGGGGTCAATTCTGGGGACCTAAAGTATTAGTGGCCAATTCTGAGGGCCGAGTTCAATTATGGGGATATAAAGTTTTAATGACAAATTTTGAGGGATGAGGTCAATTTTGAGGACCTTGAGTTATGACGACCGATTCTGAGGGTAGAGGATAATTTTAAGGACATAAAGTTATAGCGATCAATCCTGAGGCTCGAGGTCAATTCTGATGACCTTAAGTTGTAGAGATCAATTCTGAGGGGAGAGGTTAATTATGAGGACCTGAAGTTGTAGTGACCAATTTTGAGGGCTAAGGTCAATTCGAAAGACCTAAAGTTATAGCGATCAATTATGAGGGTCGAGGTCAATTATGAGGACCCTAAGTTGTGACGATGATTCTGATGGCCTAAAGTTATAGCGACCAATTCTGAGGGCTAAAATCCAAGGTCAATTATGAAGACCTAAAGTTATAGTGACCAATTGTGAGGGCTGAGGTTAATTTTGAGGACCCAAAGTTGTGTCGATTGATTTTGAGGGCCGAGGTCAATTATGAGGACTTAAAGTTATAGAGGCCAATTTTTAGGGTCGAGGTTAATTCTGAGGGCCCAACTCAATTTTGTGGACCTTAAGTTGGGATGACCAATTCGAGGGGCGGGGTCAATTCTGAGGACCTAAAGTTGTAGTGACCCATCCCGAGGGCCGAGATTAATTTTGAGGACTTTAAGTTGTAGAGGATAATTCTGAGGGACGAGGTCAATTATGAGGACCTAAAGTTATAAATTCCAATTCTTAGGACATAAATTTATAGAGGACAATTCTGAGGGCCGAGGATAATTCTGAGGACCAAAAGTTATAGTGACCAATTCTTAGGGTTGAGGTCAATTCTTAGGACCTTAAGTTGTTACCACAATTTCTGAGAGCCGAGGTCAATTTCGAGGACCAAAGTTGTAGTGACCAATCCTGAGCGCCGAGATCAATTATGAGGACCTTAAGTTGTAGGTCGAGGTCAATTTTGAGGACCTAAAGTTATGAGGACCAATTATGGTGACAAGATATTTTTTAAGGGCCTAAAGTTATGATGATCGATTCTGAGAGCCGAGATCAATTATGAGGACATAAAGTTGTAGTGACCAATTCTGAAGGCTTAGGTCAATTCTAAGGACTTGAAGTTGTAATGCGGGTAGTTGCTCTCTTGGGAATTTTAAATTATCTTGGGGGGTGCATATGCACATGTGGTTTCAGTGGGGATTGTGTTGCTTTGGGACTTTGTTGGGGAAGGATTTATCTTTGAGATATCTAACTAGAGATTATGTTATCTTGGCACTCCACTTGTGGATGTTTAAGCTGGGGAATTGTAGACTTAAATGCGGACGCATTATTGGTTCAACTTGTGGAACATGTTGAGTATAGATTTGCAAGGTTAATCTGACTGGGGATTTTGTTAGGGTTAAGAGCGTAAGATTGATCCTGTTATGGATTTTGAGAGTCTTGTAAGGGGATTTTAGTGACCCAAAAGTGATTTACTTGAGGAAATGAGTTCCCATATTTTCTGGGATTTTTTTGAATTTTTGGGTAATTTTTAGGATTTTTCTGGAATTTTCTAGCATTTTCTGCACAAATTTTGGAGGGGGTGCCGATAGGCAGTCCTGGGGGGTGACAATCGGCAAGGGCACCAACTCCTTGGCTTCCTTAGGAAGTGGAAAATATGATTATCGACCGACAAGATCAAAGGGCCTGCTGATCGGTAGGCCCCTTAGCCTTCTATAAAAAGGGCGTAAATCATCCCTATTTTTCACACCTTTAAGTGTTTGAATGTTATTCTTTCTCTCTCAAAGAATTATGCCTAAGTCTTTCTTACTTCAAGACTTCAAATGGCAAGTTTAAGTGAGGTGTATGGCAATGTGTTGTTGGTTGTCGATGATTGAACTGCCACTCTAGACTGTCTTTGATATGTTTAAGCCTGTGGCTATCGAGCGTACTCTTCTACATGAGCTGTCACACCACCGTTCGTCTAGGGTGAGGAACCCTAGTGGCTATGTGTTACACCCCGCCAAATTTAATCATGGCTGATCAGTCCTTTATCAAAATAAATAGGAATCTCATTTAGTTCATCCTTAGCATCACTGTCGAAAACCATTTTAAATTACTAGCCACCTATGTTAATTTAAATCGATGTTAAGTTTATCTTTCATTAACGTAACAACATGCAGAAAATAAAATATTATAACTCATATATAATAAATATAATAGTCTGAATCATCACACCATCAATAGATAAATAATAAATACCGAATAAACCATCGGTTCCCAAAACAAAAACCAAAACATAAGTCTACCGAAATAAACAAAATCCAAGTACATCGTCTGAATAATAAAACTAAAAGTGTATTAATTGAAAGGTCCAACATGCCTAAATGAACTACTGGATCAAACCCTAGTCTAGGAATGAATAACATAAGGGTCTAAGCATCCACAATGATGTAGCTACGCATTCCTAGAATGATTCCTCAAGCTTGGCGTCCCTGTGGTTGGACACCTAAAATGTTTTGAAAAATATTTTGACACGTGTCAGAGACCAAAACCATTTGAAGAATATTTAGCAAGTAATTAAAATGCATCAGTTAAAGACACATTAATACTTTTCAAATTTAAGCAAATCTCGCACTCTCTTGAGATATCACTCATCCCTCAACTATTGTGCATACCTAACGCTTGCCTTCTAACCCAACTAGTTATACTACCCCACCTAACTAGTCATGTTACATATCTTTCTATCACTCTACTCTTTCCCAAGCACTTCATTCCTTTGGTTTCTAAGTTATTTTTCTCATTAAATTAGTTAAATGTTTCTATTTTATTTAATCATATAACTTTCACACTCGTTATATATAAAACTAGTTAGAAACCCGCGCGATGCGCGAGTTATACGTTAGCATCGGGGAAATTGCAAAAAAGGAAAAATGCTAAAACGGAAATAATAAGTCAATTAACACCCCCATTTCTCATCTAAAATTCAATAGTTGTTAAAAACTGTAAAATTACAACTAAACTCATATACTGACAATGGGTAGAAATATATGATGCACATTTCTTGTGTAAAAAACTAATAAAGTATTAGAAAGATTGTAGGATGGTAAATACAAATAAATAGATCAGTTAAAATTTATGCAAAAATAATTCGACCTAATTTTAACTTATACTGTAAAAATAAATTAATTTAGGGGGGCGGTCACTAAAAGTTACCAAAAATAAAATTATAATAAGAAATTTAACCTAACCATTCATGTTTACAATTAAATTACAATAATTCACATCTACAACAATAAAGATTTAATTAAAAAAAATGGGTATGACAATATTAATAATAGAATAATGATATCAGTACAAAATAACTCCCCCAAATCTAATGTGGACGCCACATCATTCTCTCACATACCTATCAAGTATTATCATAAGGTGAGGGTCCTGCCAGACATAAAAACCAAGTCATTTTGGGGGAGGTTTGGGAGATTTATTTGGGTATGTATCACAGTGTATCTTCAAACCCACCTCCAAGTCTCAAAAACCCATTAATATACACCTCCATGGTATCACCAATCTCACCCACCAATTAAATTTTGCAAATGGCCAATCTCATGTTATCAAAACTCATTCAAAAATCCAATGTCACTCAAACCTTAGAAAAAACCCAAGAACTATAATCATGGATTCTCAGTTAATTTGAAAACCATTATGTCCGTTCAAAACATTTCTTCTACACACCATACTCCACTCAGAATGGGAAGTGAATGAACCAAAAAATCTGAACTGTCCAAGCTGTTCAGTGGGACAGTAGCAACCAGATGTGTTTTGGAACGATTTTCGAATTTGGACAATTGCGGAGTCTCTCCTCACGTGACGGACTCCACCGTCATTTATAACAGCAGAAATTTGGTCTTTGAGACTTGGAACATGATATTGGGCATATCAAGTTAGGTAGACTGAACAATAAGATATAGTCTATTTCAGTCTCTATCTTCATGCAGAAATCTAATCAGAACATGATCTTGGGCATATCAAGGGTGGTTGCTCTTGGGGACTCCATCGTCGCTCATAACATCAGAACATGATATTGGGATACCTTCTAGAAATCTAATTAATTATTTCTGATTTTAGATATGTAGGTAGTGATGATCAAAATTAGAACTGTGAGAAATCTTTGGAAGGTAGTGACGATCTGCCCTTCGAAGGCCCATCTTGTATATTTTTTGGACCTATTTGCACCGTCGAAAGAATTTTGACCAATTGCTGAATGAGTTGAAAATTCTCTTCCGTGGTGTTCTGTCTACCTTCAGAAGAGATTTCTCATAAATAGCAGATGTAAATTGGTTCCGGCTATATAGAAAGAGAAGGGGAAACGCTCAGAAGAGTAAAAGGTTAGGAAAAGGGAAGGACGGACAACAGGAGTCACGTGATTAATATCCCAATTGATGTTTAGTATATGACATGGATAAGCTCTATGCTCATAAGTCTTAACTTCTTATAAACTCAATACCTTCAACTCTATAGCTCTCCAAATCTCCACATCATCTTTTGAAGGACAATTTGTATCAGACATTGTTTCCACAACCTCTTCATCTTAATCATCATTCTCCCTTAATCATTTTAATTCATAGTGGACTATATATAATAAACAACAGAGAGAGAGAGAGAGAGAATGATACACTAATGTTTCCAAGAAGAGTATTGATATTGCACAAATAAGAATGTACCATTTTTTTTAATTCTATTTTGTATATGTTGAGACATGATAATTCCATCCCAAACAGTTGAAAATCAATAGTTTTACTCCACTGCCAAAAGTAATTAAAAGTATTCAAATCAAGATTGCTTCAAGGAAAAATTATATTACCAAAGTAGAAGTGACTTTTGCGAAATCATATGATGCTTTAAGCAACTGTCCAATATATTTTATGCATTGCATTATTATTATTTTGATATGACAATAGACAGAATATTCAATAATAAAAAAATATTCTTCCACCAAATATCAAAATTCTCAAAAAGATAAACTATATAAATGAGTTCTTGGTAACGCATGGATCGTCAGTAAAAGCAAAATCAGATGCATGAACTGATCACCATCTAGTGATTTCAATCTCACGCGCTATTCATTTGTGATTTGTGGTTATTCTTCATTTGAAAAAGTTTGTTTCCATGTGGTGTAGGCATTGAAGAATTGTGGTTTCTATATAATAGAATAAGGTAAATGAATTGATGCCATGGTGGTGGTTGGTGGTTTGTACTATTGCTATAAAACCTTCATAAAGGGCTATAGTTACTACTCATGTACAAAAGGGCCACATGTTTTCGCACTCCCATTCAGCCCCCTACTATTGACATTTGATTAATTAGTTTAACTGAACATATCATGTTTTTCAAATTTAAAAAATGAATAAATAAATGTTCACAACATCACAAAAAAGTAATTTATTTTCAACATATTGGAAGTCACTGCTCACTTTTGTTGATTTAGATTTTGATATGAGCTTGAGTTACTGAAAATTTACTTATAAAAAAAATGTTATTGAGGAGAGAGAGAGAGAGAGAGAGAGAGAGAGAATAGAGGAAGAGGCAAAATTCTATCAAAGAGATTAAAAGAAAAGCGTGAAGATAAATTATAATAGCTTCCACATGGATATCCTAATTGAGAGGGAGCATTAATTCTCTTATATAACATTTTATAGTATATAAAAGATACATTCACACTTCATGTATTTAACCCGTATATAATTACCCACTCTATTATATACATACATATATACATCACACACATGTCGTGTAAATAACCATCCACCTCAAGTAATAACTGACTAGATGCTTGTCTCTACAATGATATCATATCCTAAGTATACTCACTCTAACCCGATTACCATAAGTCGGTTAACTCGCACCGAAATAGGTAATTATAATCATAAACACAGTGGAGGCGGTTATATTCCGCGAGACTGAGGCTTAATCATACCCAAAACGTCTCACCTCAAAAATAAATCACACAATAAAATAGTAGACAATATTACATGGGGAATATACTCTCCTTACATTCACAAGCCAGGGGATTTACTCACATCGCGCAACCTTCGATGATAGCACTAGAGGGGTATGATTTCACAAAAATATCATGCACACCGATATTTATAAAACACACACACACACACACACACACACACACATATATATATATATATATATATATATATATATATATATATATACTAACTCTAATTTTGTATACATATAATTAAAATAAATCTAGTTAACCCATGCCTAACACCTGTAGCACTAGCCTATAATCCCCGAGTCTATTTTTCCAACTTTAAATTTACTTAATTTCACATCCATTAAATAATTCAAGTAGCTTCACTTGCTAAAATACCCAGGCTCATCAATCGGCATGTATTTAAATATTAATGAATTTATCTTACTTAATTCATTCTTAAGTTAGTCACTATTTCACACTTTTCTAAACCCAAATATATCCACCCATTATCCCTAGGTAGTAGGTTTACATTTATTTTTCACTAAATAAATAATCCCTAAGAAAATTCCAAGGATATTAGAGCCCATATAAATAAATAAAAAAAATTGTCTAGAAACAGGCTTCATCGATCGATCGATCAATGATGCTCCGGCAACTCTTCTTCCCCCAATCTGTTTTCTCCATTATTGTTTACCCAGACCTCCATGGATTATTCCCAAACCTTACCCCAAGCATACCTAGTGTTTATCACACATCAAAATAGGTTCTAATCGCGATTTAAACCCTTAAACATCCCTAATTTCTCATGAACTTGCATTATTTCGCGAATTGGGTTTCTCAATTTTAATCAATCCTCTCATTCATTTTGATTCCATAATCAAAATTAAGTGAAATTAATTACTGGGTTTCAACTATAAATCAGATTCCAATAACTTATAACAATATTTCAACGTCAATTGAACATTAATTCTACATCTAATGTCCAAATCCCTAAAAACCCATTTTTCATTTGACAACCCTCCCCAAAACGAGTTTATCTACACCTACCATGCTATGAACATGCATTTTTACAATATAAAGCAGAGGAAACTTAATCACTTTCTTTCTAGGTTCGTAGGGTCTGATTACGCATTGTAAAAGACGGATTTGACACTAGCACACCCAATTCCTACTTGAATTTGGCTCTTAAAGCTTCCTTCTTTTCTTCCCTCTCTCTTATCTTAATTTATACGATTTAGAATCTGATTTGTAACTCACTCTAACTCTTAAACTTAGGTTTAATATCCCAAATACCGAAAGTTGGCTAACGGGCCAAGCCCAAATGACCCAAATACTCCCGTGTGGGCCGATTATGTCTAAAAAGGTCCCCAGACCCAATTACTACCCTCGGGTACACTATTTTGACTATCTCGACTCATTCGAAACCAACAGTGACCTCAAAATTGCCATCTGAGTCATCCTATAATATTTTCGTAACTCGACCTCATACAGTGGAGATTTAATGATGTCACGTCATTATCACTCGCTATGACATAAAATAATTATTTACTATTCACTTAGTAATTTAATTACATAAATATTAATCTTTATCTCTCCTGATTAATATTTTAATAAAAATATAATAATTAATTCAATTAAATTACTTCACACGTGTAATTTAAAATGAGCGAATAAATTTAAATTTTAAATACTCAGAAATATGGGGTGTTACATACTTTCCCCCTTACAAAGGAATCTCCCCCTAAAAATTGGGACATACCTATTATGAATAACTCAGGATATTTCTCATGCATGTCATCCTCCCACTCCCATGTCAAGTCGTAAATGTTGTGGAGCCCCCACTGAACTCGAACCAAGGGTACCACCTTAGACCGTAGCTTACACTCACTACGATCAAGTATTTCCACCGCTGCAAGTGCTCCGATAGTCCTAGCTTATAGGCCACTGGTCCCACACCCTCTTGATAATCAAAAATAGTCCCACGTATCTCGGTGTTAGGTTCCCCTTCTTATTGAACCTTTTAATCCCCTTTATAGGAGACACCCATACAAAAACTTGGTCACCAACCTCTATCTCTATGTGCCTTCTGTCTGCATCAGCGTAACTCTTTCGCCTGTCCTGAGCTATAAAGATGCGCCCTTGAATCATTCAATCTTGGCAGTAGTGTCCTAAAACATCTTTGGCCCCAATAGCTTGTTGTCCCCCACCTCTAATAAGTAAGTGGGGAATGACAAGGTCGACCATATAGTGCCACAAATGGTGTCATGCCGATGGTGAACTAGTATGAGTTGTTATACGCAAACTTCACCAATAAAAGATACTGCTCCCATCCTCCCCCGAAGTCAAGTATGCACATCCTCGGCATATCCTCAATCTTCTTATTAACTCGCTTCATCTGCCCATTTATCTGTAGGTGATACTCTTTGCTCAACCGTAAATCCATGCCCATGGACTACTGAAAGCTCTGCTAGAAGTGGGACACAAAAATCTTAATCCGGATATGACATAATATTAATCAAAACTCCATGTGGCCTCAGTATCTCAGCAATAAACAGGTGCACATAATGTCTTGTCTCAACAACCATACGAACCGATAGAAAATGGTCCACCTTAGTCAACCGATCTACTATCACCCAGATGGAGTCGTGACCTCGCTGCGATATCGATAACCTGGTAATGAAATCTATAGAGATACTCTTATACTTCCACACTAAAATATCGAGTGGCTGTAACTTCTTCGTCGATCTCTAGGGGTCTGCCTTCACTAGATGGCAGGTAGCACACTTCGAGATGAAATCTGATATGTCCTGCGTCATCCCCAACCACCAATATTGTCTACGCATATCCTGGTATATCTTATCCCCACCAGGATGTACCATAAACCTCGACTCATGAGACTTTTACATCATTGCATGTCTCAAATCCTCATTCTCTGGAACCATGAGTCTCCCATTGAAGCGCATACCTCCCTTAGAACTAATCAAATAGAACTCTTCACTATTAGCTAGAAACTATCAAACTCTTTCTTAGAAATACTGTCCCCTTCTTGGGCTTTCACCACCCTCATAACAATCTTAGGCAAGAGAACTAATACGAGCATACAGGCTCTAGTAACCTCGTCATCATGTCGAAGCGCCCTCCACTTCGCCTTCCAAAACTCTATTATCTCCCCCTTTAACCATCGTCTCAACGTGTCTGCCACTACATTAGTCTTCCCAGGATAATATTGAATATCAAACTGGTAATCCTTCACGAATTACAACCATATCCACTGCCTCGTGTTTAGATCCTTATACGCGAATAGATACTGAAGTGATTTATAGTCCGTGAAGATAGTGCCTCCAAATCCTCAAGGAAAACACAATCGCAGCTAACTCCAAGTCATGCGTGGGGTAATTCCTCTTGTGGGGCTTAAGCTTGTGAGATGCATAAGATATATCCCTCTCCTCCTGTTATAGTATAACCCCAAGTCCCTACAAGGATGCATTTGTGTAAACTCGATACTCCACTCCTCCCCTAGGCAATGCCAGTACAGGTAGTGAGGTTAATTTGTCCTTTAGCTCATCAAAAGCTAATTGACAATGGTTGTCCCAAACAAACGGCACCCCCTTACGAGTTAAGTTTTTCAACGGACCCATAATCTTTGAGAAACCCTTAATTAATTGTTAATAGTATCCTTCCATCCCTAGAAAACTGCAAACTTCGATCAGTGTCGTGGGCTGTTCCCACTCCCTCATCGCTAATACCTTACTCGAATCAATAACAATACCCCTGTAAGACACAACGTAGCCCATAAACTGCACCTCCCAAAGATAAACCCACACTTCTCGAATTTAGCGTACAACTTGGGATCCTATAGTGTTTGTAAAACCATCTGCATATTCTCGGCATGATCATCCTCAGACCGAGAGTAAACCAGAATATTGTCGATGAAAACGATCACAAACTGATCAAGGAACTCTCTGAAAATCCAGTTCATCAGATTCGAGAACATTGGTGGCACATTGTTTAACCTAAATGGAATCACCCTAAGCTCGTATGACCCATATCATGTTAGAAAATAAGTCTTAGGAACTTTCTCCTCTCTAACGCGCAATTAATGATATCCCTACCTCAAATCTATCTTGGAGAATCAAGTTAGTCCTCTAAGCTGGTTGAACAGATTATCGATCTGAGGCAACAGGTACTTATTCTGGATCGTGACCTTGTTCAACTCCCTGTAGTCGATACATAACTGAAGTGATCCATCCATTTCCTTGAAAAACAACATCAACGCAACCCACGATAATAAACTCCGTTTAATGAAACCCTGCCCCAGGAGATGCTGAATTTGCACCCTTAACAACCGCATCTCAGATGGGGCCATGCGATAAGGCGCTCGGGTGATAGGCCTCGTACCCTACGCTAGGTCAATAACGAACTCAATTTCCCAGCTAGGAGGCAGCCCGGGTATCTCCTGGAACACATCCTTAAACTCCTTAATGTGACCACCTCCTGTGAGGTCTCCTCCTCAATGTAATACAAATGTGTGCTCAACCCTCCCTCCAGAAGAGGAATCGCCACTAGGAACATCTCCTGCCCTAGAATAGAGAACACAATGCTCCTCCCGAAACAATCCACCATCACCCGGTATCCAGCAAACCAATCCATACCCAAAATAATGTCATAACCCTCCATATCTAATACTAGAAGGTCGACGGCTAAACATAATCTCCCCATATCAATATCCACACCCCTACAGATCGAGTGTATAAGAGAGTCACTACCCTAAGGTGACTCTACACACATAATAAGACTATCGGTTGTCTCTAATAAACATGCTGCATGTGCAAATATAGTTGCTATAAATGAATGTGATGCCCCCATATCAAATAAAATCCTACCCTCAAGCTCATGAATAGGAAACATACCCTCTACTACAGGTGGCGCCTGTGGGGCCTGCTGTATGACTGCATCTCGAACCTTATAAATACATTCTTACCATAAGTGCCCCTACTGTGGTGGGGATGGTGCTACTTGGGGTAACTGCGTCTGCTACCCCTAATGGGTACCCTACTGCTGTGGTCCCCTATCTCTAAGTGGAAACTCTCTCTTCATATGACTGGACGAGGTCTGTCCCATTAATGAGGAGTTATCGGGCATGTTAGGGGTCAACCCTATACATGGCGATAGCTATGCCTAATTTCTCCAGTTCTCCCCAAGTTATCTTGTCGGAGTG
Source organism: Sambucus nigra (assembly GCA_949130495.1). Lineage (NCBI taxonomy): Eukaryota > Viridiplantae > Streptophyta > Magnoliopsida > Dipsacales > Adoxaceae > Sambucus > Sambucus nigra. Next base: position 671,514,632 of record OX422207.1, on the reverse strand, counting down.
GCTTTAAATATCTCCCTCGGTGGCTAGACTGTTGGTTATCAAAGGGGCAATTTATATTTAGATGGTTATGTATTCTATACATCTGAGGGGATTTAAGGATGTCAGCTTTGTTGAGGCTATCGCCTTAGGCCTTACAAAGAGGCTATTATTATTGATGGGGGCCTTGACTGCAGATCCATAGGTTACTGTGATAACGGCTTGGATGTCTTACTACCATAATCCTGTGGCGGTGGGGGTGGTGGTGGCGGTGGCACCGGCTGAGACCCTAAACGGCCAGGATGCTTGGAAGGAGGTCCGCTCTGAGTTTCTAAGGGGAGCCCCGTAATGCTATTTATGTGGATTATAGAGAGGTTTCACTTGGTGACCCCTCCTGAGTATCCTTTTGCAGCTATGACCATTTTCTTTGTTCGACCTTTCTTCAGCTTCGGCCCATCTGTGGAGAGTTAGGTAAACCAGTTGGTAGAGCATGGGGCCCGATGCCTTCGTTGGCCAGTACCATGATGGGGGGACTTACTCCCTATATTGTATCTTGGATATTATCAGTATGTATAGTTGGTTGTAATGCCCATATTTTTATGCATTTAAAAATTAATTAATTCAGGTAAAAATTTAAATTACTTGCGTGTCGTAACTTAATGGAATTAATTATGGAAATATTTATATAAATATTAATTGGGAGAATAAATGGTTAATATTTATGGGAATTAGATTAGTAAGTGAATAGTAATAATTATTTACGTCATAAGTGTATTAGTGACGTGGGATTTACTTATCTCAGCCGGTAATCGGTTATAGACTAAGTTAGGCGTGAGATAAGAAATTTTGTAAATTAATTCAAATGTCAATTCTGAGTGCACGGTTGAGTCCGAATGAGACAAGATAGTCATAAAAGAGTACTCGGGATAGTAAATGGGTCTCGGGGTATTTTTAGGCATAATCGGGCCCACACGGGGGTATTTGGGTCACTCGGGCTTGGCCCATTAGGCTAAAAACTGGATTTAGCTTTAATACCTAACTTGGGAGAAAAGGAAAACGGGATAACGCACAAGAGATATCCTAAGATATTGAGAGGAACCCATAGAGAGTGGTTACACTACAAATTGAGGTCTTTTAAAGACAAGACAAAGAACCAATTGGGAGTTCATCATCAAGCTTGCAAAGTAAACCCTCGGATCAAAATCTACGAACCCGAAAGGAAAGTGGTTATCTTGCTATGATATTAACTGATGTTATTCAATTCATATTTTTGTGATGTGGAATTTAGAAATTTGTTTTGGGTACAAAGGGGTACAAAACGGGGTTCTTGTAGAAGGAATACTTAAATAAGATTCAATGTGGGAATTAATTTTGTGACATGGTTCTGTGGTGATATTTGATTTACATGGGAAAAACCCAGTAGCAGTTATGGACGAATTTGGTGTAATTAGATGAAATTGGAACCTAAAGAGTAAAAGCTCGGGAGTTTCCCCAAATCAGAAAGGTAGAAATTTGTGAGATTTAATTAATTTTTGAGGTTCTATGAGAGGTCCTGATCATGTTCTTATATAGTTATGATCTTGTTTGTGCTTGGGTTAGACCAAGGGAAAGGTTAGGAATTGTAGAATTTCGTTTATGGATAAAATATCAAGGCAGAGAAGATGATCACCTGTTCGATCCATCGATCGGCGGTTGGGGGTCGATCAATCGACCCTTCAAGATTTTTAGCAGTTTGGCCTAGGGATCTATATGAGTAAAATTTTTAGATGCAATTTCCCCCTGGTATAATTAAGAGAGAAAAATTAATTATGGGAGTTAATTATTAATAATTATAAAAGAATATAATTGGGAGTGGTGTGGAAATTAAGGGCGACACATTTCGAATGAATTTTGAGAAATAAATTCCGAAAGAATAAAATAACAAATTGGGTGAATTAGTTCGGAAATGGAAGTAGGGTAACACTACTCACTTAAATTAATTATTGATGAAAACTAATTAATTTAGAATCGGGATTTAGACTCGAGTAATATATTAATTTCGGGCCACGAGAGCGAGTCCGAGTACAGTGGTTGGGCAATCCCAAGATAATTCAATTAATTAATGTGCAAATTAATTAATAATTAGAGTTGGACCATAAACTCAAGATATACATATAGGCTAGTGTTACGGATTTGGTACACGCTAAAGCCGGGATATTTTATATAAATACTATCGCATACCGTATAAAATATTATATATATATATATATATATATATATATTTTATATATATATATTTTATACGGTATGCGATAGTATATATATATATATATATATATATATATATATATATATATAATACACTTATGACGTGAATAATTATTACTATTCACTTACTAATTTAATTTCCATAAATATTAACCATTTATTCTCCCGATTAATATTTATATAAAGATTTCCATAATTAATTCCATTAAATTATGACACGCAATTAATTTAAATTTTTACCCAAATTATTTAATTTTTAAATGGGGGTGTTACATACTCCCCCCCCCCCCCCCACAAAGGAATTTTGTCCCGGAATTTAGGTCGTACCTGTGGTGAATAACTCTGGATATCTCTCCCGCAAATCCTCCTCCTGCTCCCAAGTAGACTCGTCAACGCTGTGATGACCCCACTGTACTCCCACTAGTGGAACAACCTTGGATCGCAGCTTGCACTCACTATGGTCTAAAATAGCTACCGGTCTCTCCTCATAAGAGATGTTTGGCTGTAAGTCAATCTCCTCGAGTGGAACGTGCCAGAAGGACCTCTCACTCCTTCGATATTTCTTCAGTGATTCCACATGGAACACGTTGTGTATCCGCTGAAGGTGCTCTGGCAAACCTAGTCTATAAGCTACCGATCCCATCCTCTCAATAATAGGGAAGGGTCCATGTACCTTGGAGCTAATTTACCCTTCTTACCGAACCTCATCACCCCTGTAATAGGGGACACCCGGACCAATACCTGATCCCTGACTTCCAACTCCATATGTCTCCTTCAAGCATCAGCATAACTCTTCTACCTATCCTGAGTTATCTGATTCCGTCCCCGAATTAGCTCTATCTTGGCAGTCGTCTGGTGGACAATATCCGGCCCCAATAACTTGTTATCCTCCACCTCTAACCAACATGTGGGTGAATGACAAGGTCTCCCGTACAGTGCCTCGAATGGTGCCATGCCAATTGTAAATGTAACAACCCTCGCTTTTGGGAGCCCATTTTTATATTTACTTGCTATGTTGGGTAGTTGCTTATATTAAATACCGGGTGTGGGTAAGTATTAATTTGATGAAATAAGTTAATATTTACAATTAAGTTGCATTATTACCATGTGGGTAAGTGATTATTACCATATAGTGTTTGTTTTGTCATGGAAATTAAAATGGCAATTTGAATTAAAATGGAACCGGAATTCAAATGGTTTATGAAATTTCCAAATGATAATTTGGAGGGTGTAGTTAGTTCCGGGAGGTACGAGACAGTCAAAATGTGTGCCATATTGTATTTTGGGATTTTGGGCACTTTTGACTGGTTTTGGCATATCGCGTATTAGAAATTAACTATTGCGGTATTATCACTTAAAGGTTGGAGACTTTTTAATCTTAAGCCACGTTTAGTTTTCCCCAAGTCTTCCATTTCCTCTTATTTGCCCTAAGTGTTCTAGCCCTAGAGTGAGAGAGAGTGAGAGTGGAAGATTGGAGAGAAAGGGGAAATCTTGAAGATTTGTGGTTTGATCTTGCTTCCTTCTTCAACCAAGCTTGGTATTGAAGCCCCAAGGCAAGTTTTCTACTTGCTATTATATGGTTTAAGATGAATAATTAGTATGGTTAGTTAGGTATAATCTTGATGCTATATAATTGTGGTTTTTGGTTGGATTTATGGGTATCAACATCTTTGATAGAGTTAGATTGTTGATTGAGGTGGAAAAATGTGGTTGGGAGCATTTATGATCTTTGAGTAGTCATTAAATGTAGTTGGTTGATTTTGGGGTTGGTTATTGATTTTGGGTTTTGAAGATAATAGGAGAGAGAGGTCTAGGTCTGCTATGGCCAGTCGACCGCGTCTCTCAGACCGGTCGACCGGGCCTTCGGAGGAGGGCACACTGCTTTTTTCAAAGGCACGAATTAAGGACGCGGTCGACCGCGGTTCCACCATAGGTCGACCGGTCCACCCGAAATGGACTTTCTGCTTTCTTTCAAAAGCTAAACTTTGAGACGCGATCGACCGCGGTCTTAGGACCGGTCGACCGGTCCCCTGTTTTTTTTTAACCAAATTTTCTACTTTGGTTTTAAATCCCTTTTCTTCCCCTAGGAACTTAGGACTCTTCTTGAATGAAGTAAACCTTGGCTTTTAGTGTCCTAGCTGAGTTGGTTGTCACCCTAGTGTTGAATGGGTTTCACTTGGGGTTAAGTCCCGGGGAGGGGTTATCCTAAGTGATGCTAAGGCATCACTTCTCTTCGTGCATCCAAAAATATGGATGGAAATTGTTGGCCCATACTTGGAGACTTAGGGGCTTGAAATGAGGCATATGAGACCTTAAGCTCGGGAAAATAATATGATCCCTTGGAGATTTATTCTAGGCATAACCTAGGATGATAATAAAATGAATTATCCTATGATAACGGTTTCAAACAAACGAAACATGTAAATGTTAATGAAAAGGAAAAGTATGGTTTTTATAGTAAATGCTAATTTACTTAAACACACCTCTCTAAATGATATCATAAGGGAAGCTCGCGCATGAGGTGATGTTCCTTGGCTAGTGAATGCAGGGAGACTATAGTCCTCGGCCATATGCGGGTTTATTATATGTATTTTTCTGCGCTAGTGAAGTAATTCCGGGTGTGGTTATGACTCACTCGCAGGCATATGGCCACTTCCCGACGTGCGTTAGGTACCCAGGCTGCCTTGTTTGATGGGCCCCTGGAAGATGATAGTCATTTAGGGGCGCACCCAGTGGGGAAACTCGGAGGGGCGGTCTTAGAATCGTTATATGTATAAGAATATGACTTTTCTAAACTCAAGTGGGACTTGAGGGTTGTATAATTTCCACTAAATGATATTATTGATAATTACCTTCCTGCTAAGAAATGGAAATTGGAATAAATGAGGAAATAATGATTAGTGTATTCCTATTAAGGAATTGAAACTGGGTTAAAGTGGAAATTGGTTAATAGAAGCTTTTAATTTAATCATTGCATCATCTTCCTTTCCTACATAGTTTATTTAAGCATGTCATGTTAGTTGTTTTATTAGTATTCATGCTTAGGTTATTAGATTCTGCTTTCCTTTGTCATGATTAACTATTCATATCTAGCACGCTTTGTCTTCATCTGGGAACTATATATAAATCGGGTCCTGACCCGTCCATTTTCCTCTATGTTGTGTTTGTTTATTGTATCCGCCTAGGTGCTCCTCCGCAAGGACGCCCGTGTTGATATTTCTACTCTTTTGCTTTTAAAGGAGCTGTATGAAATTATGGATATTACAGGATGTTTTGTTAGATGCCGTCATTCTTTTGATATCTAGTTATGATCGGGTCTGTCACTCGGGCGAGTGGCCCAAACTTGTAATTGTATAATGAATGTAAAACATTATATCTAACTATTGTGACTACTTTTGTGTAGCTGTGAACCGACAGCATATTCGGTTCTCTCCTTGTATAGTGGTTTTAGATGTATCTAAATTATGTTTCTTTAAATTCCACTATTGTTCTAAAATGGGTTGTTTAAATTGTTTTTTCTTAACTTCACTTTTAATTGCATAAATTGTTTTGACACCCGTTTTCCGAATTATTGGGTGGTTTTCTCGGTTACTCTTACTTTATTTGTGGTGCTGAGAATGATTTCCGTCCATGATTACCGTATATGTCGGAGTATCGGGCTGGCCACCCCTTATTTCGGAGTGCGGGTTGTCACAGTAAACTGGTAAGAGTTGTTATATGCGAACTCTACCAAAGGAAGATATCGCTCCCATCCTCTCCCAAAGTCTAAAATGCACATCCTTAGCATGTATTCTAGCATCTGATTTACTCTCTCAGTCTCCCCATGTGTCTATGGATGATAGGCAGTACTCAACCGTAACTCTGTGTCCATAGCCTCCTGAAAGCTTTGCCAGAAATGGGCCACAAAAACCTTGTCTCTGTCAGACACAGTATTAACCGGCACCCCGTGCAACTCAACTATGTCTACTATGAATAGTTGTGCGTAACGCATTATCTCAAAGTCTGTGTGAACCGATAAGAAGTGGGCTACCTTGGTCAATCGATCCACAATTACCCATATGGAGTCGTGACCCCTCTGGGATGTAGGCAACCCAATAATGAAGTCCATGGAGATGCTCTCCCACTTCCACAAGGGAATCTCCAACGGATGCATCCCTGAAGGTCTCTGATGATCAACTTTCATGAGCTGACACGTGGTATATTTCGAGACGAACTTTGTTATGTCCCGTTTCATTCCTGCCCATTAATACCGCCTCCTCATATCATGGTACATTTTATCTTCGCCGAGATGTACCGCAAATCTCGAACTATGGGACTCTGTCAACACCAAATAATAGTGACTGGATATTATTAAAATATGGTGTGTGATTATAAATATCAGTGACTAGATATTATTAAAATATATACTCTAGTTCTATCAATGGGAGGTTACGCGTAGTGGGTGAATCCCCTAGCTTGAGGAGTGGGGCGAGTATATCCCCAGGTCATAGCGTCCGTTATATGGGTGAGGGGATTATCTCACTTTCAGGGAAGGAATATGACCGCCTCCACTATGTTTATTTTTTACTAAGTTAGTGAGCGATTCTATCTTGGGGTAACTAGGTTATAGGAGTACACCTAGTGGGATAGCACTTTAGAGAATACATCTGGTGAGTTATTACTCGGGAGGATGGCTATTATTTATTTTCAACATATTTGCGAATGTTGTAATATAGTTATACGTTTGTAATAGGATAAATAATTATATATGGGTAATTTAATACATGATGTGAATTGTATTATGTGTATAATGGGAGTGAAAGTTATAAAAATTTAAGAAGGAAGATGATTAATTAAGTTAGTGCTATTAATAACTTATAAATCATATATTTAAGCATACTCGGTTAGAGTAGGGTTGTTGGAGAGGGTTATATCTGTTAGATAGTTATGGGCGATAGAACTAGGGGAGTTATAAAGTGACGTTAGGTGCACACATTATAGGAGGGGTGAGGATGTCCTCAAGGGAGTGCGACTCTAACTTAAATATGAAGCGCATGCATGAATTTTATATTACTTCAAGGTAATCAAAATGTTTTGGGTTCCAACCCTTGTTATAAACTATTTTCAAAACCTTTTAGGTGTCCAGCTACAGGGACGCCAGACTTGATTCATTCCAGGAAATTTACTGCTGCAACATATGTAGATGTTGTAGGATTTGGATAGGCACCTCTATCTCTTCTATTCATAGAATATGGACTTTATATCAGATATTTGAGCTTGTTGCTCACAGTTTTATTTAGTATTCATTTCAGATACTATGAGATTCTTATTATCCGTCTTTACATTTGTATGGGATTTTAGCCGAAGGTTTATTCGTCATGGCATTTTATTATTTGTGGTGATGATTTCTATTGGAATGGATTGTGTTAATTTATTTTCCACGGTTGCTTTTATCTTGATTAATAAAGATTAAAATTTGACATCAACTTTGAATACTAGGTGGTTAGTAATTTTATAAAAATTCGACAGTGATGTTAAGGATGGTCCATTTGAGATTCCTATTCAATTAGATATAGGAATAATCACGAGTTATTTCAATGAGCGGGGTGTCACACTGGTGGGCCTTTAATAGACTTCTCTTTATTTACCTTGGCTGCTCCTATTCCAAGTCGGTGGGAACAGATCGTGCCCCTCATATAACAAACTTCTTCCCGATGGAGAATTTAACTGAATCGCTGAGGATGTTGCTGAGCTCTTTGTGGCAGCGTTATTGGCCGTCTATCCTTCCATGACATTCCATTACCGGGTCTTGGCATGTATCTGGGGACTAACTAAAATGGCTATGTAATCGGGTAGTAGAGAGGGTCTTGGAGGAAGAGATCCGTCAGAGGTGGTTAGTGGATTTTGACACAATGGAAGATGGTGTTATGATTCTGTCCAGATTTGTTAGGGCGTACCACTCCATGGAACGTATACGAAATGTCAATCAGGAGTAGGAAAATTGGGGACCTCTAGGGGCTTGTAATGATGATGAAGCAGGGCCATCTATCAGTTGAAGGTAGTGAACCTTGTGAAGCTTTTGGTGATTTGGTGTATTTGTATTTGGGTTTTGGGGATAATTTTGTGTTGTTTGGTTAGAGATAGGTTTGTTTAAGAATAGTTTGGTCATCAGAGAGGGGTGGTTGGTTTGACTCCCTTCGCTGATACTTTGTGTAACAGCGCCAATATCGTTAATCAGAAACACAAGTTGATTTTGAACATATTTTATATGCCTCTTGATGAGTTTTACATTTGAATTATCTACAGTAATCAATAAGGCATACATAATCCTTTTGTTCATGTAAATGATAAGATGAACCGTCGTTAGAAAAGAATAGCATTTAGTGAAAAGAAGGGAACCGAACCCAGGTTTGGTGTATTATCTGCCTACGTACCTCTAGGGGTTTTAAAAAATTTCATGAGTTTCATTTTTAAAATAAAATATTTTTTAAGAGGAACGGGTATCATGCACTTCTGGGTAGGGAGACATGAAGAATACTTTTTATTTTTTTTATATAATAGAAGGGGTGAGAAGAGTCATAACGCGTCGAGATTTCAGACTAAGGGTTAAATTTCTTGAGATGGTTCAGGTTGACTGGACACGCCATCTCTTCTCCATCGAGGTCTGTGAGCATAGTGGATCCTCCTGAAAGAATCTTCTTCACTATATATGGGCCACTCCAATTCTGTTTGAATTTCCCTCTGGGGTCCCAGACGGGTTCTATGATCTCTTTGAGATCAAGGTCTCCATCTTGGATACCACGATCCTTGACTTTTCAATTTTAACCGCGCTATCTGATGATGGTACCCCTGTATATGGTACAGAGCCTTTAGTCTCTTTTCATCCAAGAGTGATAATGCGTCCAAGCGGCTCTAGTGCCATTTTTCTTCGTCCACTTTTCTATCGAGCAGGACATGAAAGGTAGGTATTTCCAGCTCAACGGGTTGGACTGCTTTCATACCGTATACTAGAAAATAAGGGGTAGCCCGAGTGGGTATTCTTATTGAAATGCGATAGCCCCAGAGGGCATAAAGGATCCGATCAACCCAATCTCTGTAACTCTTAATCATCTTGATGATTATGGTCTTGAGGATTTTATTGGTGGCTTCGATGGCACCATTGATTTGGGGTCGTTAAGGAAAAGATTTATGTCTCTGAATCCCATACTCGTTGACTAATTTTGTGACCTTAGCTTCAAAATAGAGCCCTTTATTTGAAACTAACCCATAGAGAACTCTATTTTGGCAGATGATGTTCTTTTTGATAAACTTCTCCACTATTTTGGCATTCAGCACCGCGTATGACTCATCTTCGGCCCATTTGGTGAAGTAATCAATGGTGACCATGATGAATTCGTGACCGTTTTTAGGAGTAACTTTCCCTATGACGTCTATTCCCTGAGGGGAGAAGGGCCAAAGAGAGGTCATATTCTATAGTTCTCGAGGAGGCAAGTGTTGGAGATTGGAAAATAGTGAAATGTTAAATAATGGTGGTCTAATAGTACCCTTGAAGAATGATCTTTTTAGTAAACGTTTGATCATTCATGTGGGGCCCGCATTAAACACTTAGGATCTTCTGGATCATTTCTTTAACATCAGTCCATATAATGAAGTGCAAATGGGTTCCATCGAAGTTTCTCTTGAATAGTGCTTTGTCTAAAATCATATATTGGTTTGCGAAGTGTTTCACGGTCTTTCTTATTAGCATCTTTGGGATACTTACCATATTTTAGGAGGCGCCAAATGTCATGGTACCTTAACCCGTTCATCTTATAATCCTCCTTAGTAATGAGTTTAATGTGGTAGAAAAGGGTTGGCTTAGCTTGTTTCTGAATCAGGAAAGGGGCCATTGTTATTTCCTCGGGCATGTCGACCATGGAAGCCAGGGTGGCAAGGGCATCAGCCAGGCAATTCTTTGCTCGAGGCAAGTAGTGGAAGGTGATATAATTAAACTAGGAGGTCATCTCTTCTTGGTGGTCATGGAAAGGTAGGAGCTTCTTGTCTTTGACTTTCCATTTTTTAAGGATTTAACCGATAATAAGGGCAGAGTCTATGTAGACATCTAGGTATCGAATTCCTTTATGAAGGGAGATCTTGAGGCCTACTGCCTTTGCCTCGTACTCAGTCACATTGTTGGTGAAAGGGAATCCTAGTTTGATGGTAATAGGGGTGTGAGAGTCATTAGGGGAGATTAGGAGTATCCCAATTCCGTATCCTTTATTTCTAGTAGCTCCTTCAAATAACATTTGCCATCGGAGGTCCTCCTGAGAGGTGTAGAGAATATTTTCATTTGGGAATTTAGAGACTCAAACATCAGCTTCTTCTATGGGGTAATCCGCAAGGTAGTCAAAGATGGCTCTCCCTTTTCATAGCTTTATACGTAATGCACACAATATTTAACTCGGCTATTGACATTAACCATCGGGCCATTCGGCTGGATAGAGCAAGCTTTATTAGCAAGTACTTGATGGGATCCATATGGGACTCAAGTCTGATGGGGAAGGCAATCATGTAGTGTTGTCACTTCTGCATGACCCAGACCATGGCAACACATGATTTCTCTAAAGAAGTGAAGTTAACTTTGTACCCAAACCATGGCGACACATGCTTTCTCCAAAGAAAAGAAGTTAACTTCGTACCCAAACAAATTTTTTACTAGCGTAGTAAATGGTTCTTTCCTTATAGGATTCTTTAACGTATTAGGCTACCAAAGCACATGCTGCAATTTCTATCACAGTCTAGTACGGGAGGAGGGGGAGCTAGATATGAAGGCATAGGCACCAGAGGTCGGGTAAGGTATCTCTTGATTCCGTCGAAGGCTTTTTGGCAGGACTCATTTAAGACTTTAATAAAATCTTTTCGGAGAAGCTTAAAAATGGGTTCACATATAAAAATAAGCTGGATAATATTGTAGTTTTCCCACGAATCCTTGAATTTTCTTCTCCGTCCATAGCGGTGGCATCTCAACTATGGCTTTCAGCTTGGCAGGGTCTGCTTCGATTCCCTTTTCACTAACCATGAATCCTAAGTGTTTTCCTTTTGTGATACCGAAAATGCATTTTAATGGTTTCATTTGTATGTAGTATTATCGCAGTCGCTTGAAAAACTTTTGGAGGACGGGAATATGATCATCACGAGTCTTAGATTTGATCATCATATCTTTCACATAGACTATGACTTCTTTGTGAATAAGGTCACGCAAGATAGTTATGGCAGCCCTTTGGTATATAGCCTCAGTGTTCTTGAGTCCGAATGGCATGAGTGTGTAGCAGAAGGTTCCCCATAGGGTGATGAAGGTGGTTTTCTCCTGACGGTCAGGGTGCATCTTGATCTGGTTGTATCGACAAATCCATCGATAAATGACTTGAGTATGTGGCTAGTCGTGCTATCCACGATTATGTCGATGTTGGGTAATGGGTAATCATCCTTTGAGGATGATTTATTCAAATCTCGATAGTCGACGTACATGCAAACTTTCCCTCTTGATTTCGGCGTAGGCACGATGTTAGCGAGCTATATAGGATATTTGACTATGCAAATGAAACCTACGTTCAGTTTTTTGACCACTTCTTCTTTGACTTTGAGCAGCCATTCGATGCGAAGCTTCCATAGCTTTTGTTTGATCGATTTTCATTTTGAGAATGTTGGGATCTCGTGTTGAGATATTTTGGATTCAAATGTATGGTGTGTTATTTTAGGACCATGCAAAGACATCAACAATATTCCTTCAGTAGTTCCTTAATTTATGAATGCTCATGCTCGTTGAGGGTGGCATCTATCCTAATCTCGTGCGGATGGCTACTTGAACTGAGGTTAATAACAATAGTTTCAGCATCATTAATTTGAACGGAGTTATATTGTTTGTTATTTTCCTTATTAATATCATTTAATAATTGTTCATTTGCAAAATCATCATCATGAAGAGTTTGATTGAATCAAGACAATTGATGTAAGGCACGTCAAGATACTTGAAATCTTCATTTATTTTAGTTTCAGGAAAAACATCATTGAGAACCTCGTCAAAATAGGTCTCTGTTACACTGATATCAGAAAAGGGAATAACAACATTAGATGAAGAGATTTGGATAGGGTAGACAATAAGGTCGGCTTGAGTCTAGGAAGGATGGACATGCATGGCATTCCAGTTGAGGAGAGGCATGTCAGCAGCTCTGATTTGAGTAGATGGTGCAATATCTAAACGGATCATGAAGAGACTCAGCCCCAGTGTCTATAAGTTGAATGTGTCCTCGGAATCACTTTTCTCAAAATCCTCGATAATTGTCATAACTTTCTCAGTGAGCAGTTACTACACCAAAATGCTAATTTTGTGACTGTCTTTTTATGACTGCTAATTAGGGTGACAAACTTATCACTCCAGGGAGCAGTCACAAAATTGTTTATAAATCTCGTTAGGAGTGATAAAATAAAGGGTAATAAAAAATTTGAGTCAATTTGTTTGTCACTACTAATGAGAGTCACAAATGTTACCATTTAATTAATTTGTAACTCCTATCAGCAGTCATAAATTTATAGCTGTCATAAGCAGTCACAAATTAATCAATAGGAATAATTTATGACACTTATAAGCAGTCACAAATTAATCAATAGGAATAATTTATGACACTTATAAGCAGTCACAAATTTATAACTTCTATGAGGATTCACAAATTTTGACCTGGTATAAATTTGTGACTGCTAGTAGCAGTCATAAATTTTAGTGTAAGACTTATTTTTTAACTTCTATTGACAGTCATAAATTTGTAACTGCTCTTGACACTCACAAATGTTGGACTACTTTAATTTGTGACTGCTAGGAGGGGTCACAAATTTTTTTACCTACTTTAATTTCCCTCTTCTCTCTCCTCACAACTCTCCTGCCTCTCACTCTTTCTCTTACGCTTTGGTGATCATTTCATCTGCCCGTGTATACGTTGATATTTCGATTTTGGTGAGTTTTCCATTCATTTTCGATTTCGATTTCATGTATGTTATTTATCAGTTTGATAAATTTTGATTTTGATTTCCATTTTCTGTATGTTAATTGTTTGATTTTGGTGAGTACATCCATGTATGTTATTTTATGTATGTTAACAAGATAAGAAATGGAAGGAATGATACCATTGCATTTTTATTTCCGTATATTATTTGTTTGGAATTTGTTAGCTTGATCAATGTCGGTGCCAATCGCAATCAGGCCTTCGTTGAATTTGTCAGTTATTTTATCCTTTAATTATTCCCACTTATATCTCTACATCCATCCTCTTATATTTGTTAAAAAAAATTCCCTTCACACTATAATACAATGAAAAATTGTTATGTTGTTCATTCATTTCATCCAGACATTTTTGTGTTTGAAGGGAGAAAATAAGAAAATCCCAATGTTAAGATTCAAATTAACCCCAAAATGACTTTCAGATTCAAGGTGAACAGTTATCTTCATAGCATAAAAATGGAGAAGGCTAGGTCCATGGGTTGTTGGACTTTAGTTGTTCATTTTGTCCCCGCTTCTATTTTTTTTAAATTCATTCTCATTTTATACAATTTTGGCATACTACTTTCAATAAAAGATAATAACATACAATCACAGAAACTCCATTTTGAATTTTAATTCACCTGCTTTCCATTAAAAATACAGACTCAACATTAAAAATTACACATTAAACTAGAAATCAAATCAAAGTTAAACCTAACGTTTGAGATAGAATTGATAGAAATCATATTTTGCAATGACGAAGAGGATGAGATGAATCATTGGTATGCCAAACGTTGAGTTTTATGGAAGAGGTTAAGGCAAAATAAATCGAAATTGAGGGGGCTTTATATGAATAAGAATTATTTTTCTATACCTCTAAGTGATATGTGAGATTGTAATGTTTACCTTCTTTGGTTATGATATAATTGGCTTTGTGTGATTATTCGTTGTATTTTGGTTTTGATGGCATTTGGGGAAAATCTTAACAGCCTCTTGTTAATGGATTGTAAGATTTTGTTGCATATTTTATTTGTGTAGTTATATGATGTTTAGGAGAAAGAAATGGAAATTATAATGATATGTTGTGTGATTAAAAACTTCTTTAATGTTGTCTAACACTAGTTTTCTCTACTTATAACTAATATGTGAGATTCTAATTTATGATATAATTATCTGAGTGTGATTAGTTGTTATTTGTTCTTTATGTCATTTAGGGTGAAGCTTTACTTCTGCTTTTTCTTGGTTGTAAGATTTTGTTGCATTTTCTCTTAGTTATGTAATGATGGAAGCCTTTTCTATTTTTTACCTTTAGTGATGGGTCGATTTTGATCTTCATGAATGTGGGTCACTAAAAGTTAGGAACTTTTAAGGTTATTGGATTTTGGCAATTATTATTTTTATTTATTATTTGTTTGGAATTTTGGTGATGAGTGATATGCAGAAGAAACCCATTCCAGTAACAATGATTGCAGTGAAATGATACCATTGCATTTTTGCCACATTAAATGCGTTAAGAACCTACAAATTGTCCCCACCCATGGTTGATTTATCAATTATTCTCTATTAATCAACTTGATCTTCAAGAATGGAAATAAAAATGAACTTATAAATTCATGTAAGTTATTATGGGGAGGGTGTTATTTAACAGGGTTCTGGGTTGTGATAATTTCAGTATCCATTATCAACTACATCTCCTTATGGAAGCTCAATTTGATTTCTTAAAATGCCCATTTCCTTTTTAATATAATAAAAGAATGTGAAATTTGCTTATGTCCCAAAATATTCTCAGCTAATGTAATTATATTATCTATGTCTTTTTTCTTCAATTGGAGCTAAAAAAATTATACTATAAAATAATTTTGCCATTACATGTTCTTCCATCATTGGTACTCAAGGTATTCGACTTTAAAAGAGGAAGAGTTTCAGCATATTTTTAAACCACGAAATAATTTATATTATGATATTGTGTATGGAGTCTTATATTGTGATTGATACCTTTGATAACTTTTTTCATACCGAACATAACCTTGTAGATGAGGTGGTTGAGTCCTATTGGAACTCAACCATTTCCATATCATTTGTATAGTATATGAATGTTTGTCTTGAATGATTTCCATATGATTTTTAGCCCCAATAGGTTCCAATCGATTATTGTTACTGATTAAAGGCTATAATTCATGTTTTGTTTATTTGGATACTGATTCAAGTTTTATTCATTTGGGTACTGGTTCAAGTTTTATTTTCCAAATTGTTTTAATCTTTCAAAGTTTCAAGGTTTTCTTCCAATCGATCTCATCCCCAATCAGGTATGATTAAAGGAAATCCAACTGATTATTGTTACTAATTTTCTACAATTTTCTTACTTTTTGGTTGGTATTTTACCCAATAGTGATTATATTGTTGTTTAGGATTCTTGAATTTTTATTGACTGATGAATCTGAATATTTAGGTGGCCATTGAGTTGGTTAACCCGAGGCATTTGTAGCGTTTAGGTTTTTTCTAGTTTTATTTACCCAATTGCTTTAATTCCATAAAAAATATCATATATTTTCTTTAATTGGTTCATTCGTAAATGCTATTGATTGAATATTCTGGTGTTTTATTTGTTTGGGTATGGATCCATGTTTTGCACTTTAATGACCCAATTTATGATTAGTAATTATTAGTATCTAAATATGAATTCAATTTATTTGATTTGATATGAATTTAATTATTTGCATTTTGATAACTGCTAACCGGATTAGTAAGTGGTTTGGATATGAATTATAATAATTCAATCTTTTTAGAATGTCGCTTTTGTCTATTAAAATAATCAGAGATTTTAGTGTCGACATATCAAAAAATAAATAATAATAATAATAATAATAATAATAATAATAATAATAATAATAATAATAATAGTAATAATAATAAGATATTTTAGTGTTATTAATTTGATATGTTTAATCTTCACTCTTAAAATATCGCTTCATTATGTCTACATACATAAATGTTTTAGCGCGACATGTAGAATCTTAAATTACACACGTAATATATATACATGATATAACACTAAATATATCACTACTCAAACAAATGGAAAAATGTGTAATAACTAAAATACTTGTGCTACGCACATATGTAAGTATGCCAATTTTCATTAGAAGGGACATACTCATTTAGTTTTATAATTTACTAAGTTTCTATTTATTTGTATTGTAGAATTAATGGGGTTTCCACAATATAAAGAGTGGATGGGTGAAATTTTTAGAGCGGGAAAAGTATACGTTAATGGGGTGAAAGACTTTGTGAATAATGCAATGAAGAATCTCAAAATTGATATTATCCCATGCACGTGCATTCATTATAGAAATGGTAAACGTTTGAAAGGAGCGGATGTAAAATTATATTTGATTCAGTGGGGTATGCAAACTGACGACACATTTTGGAAATTCCATGGGGAGAGGGATTATTCAAGAAGAAATACTTATCAAGGAAACGGTTCACACAGATAGTGATCCGTTAGCACATGATAGGTTAAACAATCTCATAAATGATACATATGAAGTGCATAGAGGACAAGAAAATCAAGATAGCAGAGAGAATAGTTTAGGTTGTGAGGATAATGTTGACAATGATACTGACCAAGATAAGGATTATGTACATTTAAAAGCAGCAGTCGCAACACCATTATACCATAACTCCAACCCCGGCCACACAATGTTACATTCCATGGTTGGGTTGCACAACTTAAAGAGCAAATTTGGCTTCTCGGGAAAAAGTGTTACGGTAATACTCCTTTGGGCAAAAGATTTACTCCCCAAAGAAAATACACTTCCAGTCAATTATCCAATCATTAAGCATAATTTGAAAGGTTTGGGTATGAAATACAAAATCAATTCATTATTGCAAGTATAATTGTGCTTTATACTATAAGGAGCACAAAGACAAACAAACTTGTCATGTATGTAAGTAAACTAGATATGAACAAAAGATGATAGTACATAATAAATGTTTGTTGAAAGTAGATACGCAAGTACCTAAGAAGGTGTTAAAGTATTTCCCCTTAGGTCCTCGATTGAAAATACTTTCCATTATATCTTGGATAGCAGAGGCAATGACTTCACATGGTCGAGCGAAGGTGGGTGAGAATCTCATGCAATATCCGATTGATTCATCTGTGTGGAAATCTGTGATACCCAAACTTTGCTAAAGAAATACGTAAATTTCTCCTCAGAATATCAACCGATGGGTTTAACAAGTTTGGACAATTGAGCACAGATAAGAGTATATGGCCAGTGTTTATGTCGCCTTTAAATTTTCCCCTGTCGTTGTGCATGATAAAGGAGTTCTCAAATTTTTTGTTATTGATACCAGGTCCAAAAGCACCGATTAGTGACTTTGATGTTATCTTAGATCCACTAATAAATAAATTGAATGAGTTATGGGCTGAAGGTGTGATAGCATTCGACTCATAGAAAAAGGAGGAATTCACTTTAAGAGGTATGTTAATATGGTCAATCCATGATTTTCCTGATTATATGACCTTATCTGGGTGCAATGTACATAGTTACCTGGGTTGTCCTATTTATCGAGAGGATACTGAAGCCAACTGGCTTAAGAAAAGTGGTAAAAAAATTTATCATAGTCATCGGATATTTCTGTCACAAATTCAGGTCAATAAGAAGAAATTTTCTCCCAGAAGGCACCGAGACGAGGCCACCTCCACCAAGACTTTCTGGTTTGGAGATTGAAGAAAGGTCATTAAAGGCTGATCAAAAGTTGAGGGGGAAACACCCCATAATTTTGGCCTGGAATTGTAAAAGAAAGGATGCTGATGTGAAGACGACGTGGTCAAGGAGATTAATAAAGTTCGATTTTCCACACCGGAAGGAACATCATATGCTACACGTGATAGACATTATGTACGCTGAGAAAAATATTATCGAGCATCTCCTTGGCGCATGCATTGGTGGTTCTCATTCCAAGGATGGAGAAAAAACCCGTGAAGATCTTCGTGATTTGAAGATTAGAAGATCATTAAGGTTGAAAGAAAATCCAAACACTAGAAAAAGCATATGCCAATTACATCTTATACTTTGAGCATTGAAGAAAGAAAATTATTTTAAAAAACATTAAAGGGCTTGAAGTTCCCTTCTAATTTCTCATCCAATTTACACGGGATTGTCTGAGACGTAACAAAGGATTTGAAAAAGTGCAAGTCTCACGATTGGCATGTGATAATGCAACTTATCCCTGTATTATTTGGACACTATTTTTTGGAACACAGTGATCTTAGAAGGGCCATTCTACAAATTAGCTTATGTTCCTCCCTATTGCGTGAGAAAGTTATCAATAGGAAGCACATAATGGCAGTGAAAGAAACTTTGGCCGAGGCTACATGTGTTTTGCAGAAGTATTTCACTCCTTCATTCTTTGACATAAGCATCCACCTTTTATTGGATTTTATGCGATGAAGTGCTTTTATGTGAAACAGTAAGTACCGATGGATGCATATATTTGAATGATTAATCAAAACTTTTAAAGATTACGTTAAGAATACACGACACATTGAGGGGTCCGTTGCTAAGGAGTACATTATGGAGGAGGCCTCCCTGTATGCAAAGGAATATATTACTAACCCAAACATTGAAGGTTGTGAATGCTTTGTTGATGAATTAGAAGAGTTTGCCAATAAGGAGGCGCTAGGGAAGGGTAAGGTAGTGAAGCTAAAAAGTACACAATATAACCAGGTGACTCGATATGTATTCGAGACGCATGATGACATAGATAAATGGAAAATGTGAGTTTATTTAAAATGTTTTGTAAAATATTGTAATATGTTCGATGTTATATTCATAAGAAGTGAATATTGATGTTTTTAACCTAGGCAATATAATGAGTATGGGCGTGCCAAGAGGAGGAAGGGAGGTGCAAGCGCAGACAATAATTTCAGGTCTTGGGTAGCTTCCGAGGTAACTACAGTAATACCTCCCTTTTATTTACTTTCTTTGAAACATATTCACAATACAAATATTTTCTTGGTTTGAGTTATTGAAAGCTGGTAAGTATCGACGAGGCTTGCACATCTAGCAAATGGGCCTAGTTTTGTATCCAAAGAGTTTGGACAATATCGTGTCAATGGTTTTGTGTTTTCTTCAAGCACATAAGAGCTAAAACTCATTGGGAAACAAAATAGAAACATTTCATATAAAACATTAACTCATTTCAGGGCAAGCGTGAAAGATAAATACTTAATAGAAACTGAGATGATGTATTATGGGATTATAAAACAAATTGTGCTATTAGATTATATATCTTTCAGCGTACATGTGTTTTACTTTGATTGGGTGAGAGTGGAGGACAAGAATTCATGTATGGTTGACCCTAACACCCACATAGTGAAGGTTAATTTGGCCAAGTTGAAGAGTAAAGATAATGTGAATGATGAGCCATTCGTTTGTGCATTCAAAAACTTAAAGCAAGGGTTTTTATGCAAAGATCCCTAACAACGATCCATGGTCTATTATTTTACATTCCCCTAAGTTCTTGACTACATCGGTAGACGACATAGAGGCACATATCGAGATTCAGTCTATTCTGGATGACAACCTAGAATTAAAGAAATTACTAGACATATTAGACGAGTAGATGTCTAATTGTAGCATGTTCTGTTGTTTTAAATGTTGACTTAAAGGTTATGTATAATAGAGTGTTTCAATTATTTCGTAGAACTTATTCATAGTGCCTTTTGTTCACAATTTTATTATTATATTTTACAGGATGTCATATATTGTATATACATGCAACGACTTTCAAAATAGGTCTTTTATAGAGAATACATCAATTTATTGGCACGGCTATCAAAAAATTAAACAATGCAATTACTTGTGAGATCATGTGTGGAACATACCTGAAGTATATTTATATCAATCAATACTACGGACACTACCTCAAAGTTAGGATGAAGCAGTTGAAAGGGTTTCGTAAAATAGAATCCAAGTAATGCGATGCAGTTAGTAGAGTTTATAGAACTCGAAGGAAGAAGAATCCATCCTATGTGGATAGAATTAAAGAAGATAAGGATGCGTTCAAACTCTACGGTGAGAAAACATATGCATAACAAAGTTAACATATATTATTGGCTTAGGAGAGAAGGCATACGTCCGAACTTGTTTACTGTCAAAAATGCAATTGTCAACACACTTCCGTAGACATGGACAATATAAACTTTGCATGAAATGATGAAGTATGCAACTTATGACATGGTCGAATTATCAAAATGTTTAGAATATTGTGAAAAGGTATAACTTATATTATATTTTTATATTATTTTCCTTACTCTTGTATTAACATATGGACTAATTCATAAATATATAAATGCAGAAAATATCGTCCAAGAATACAATTCCATCATCTAGTCCAAAAAGTTCAAGTCATGATGAACATTTTGATACTCGTGCAGAGGTTTACCTTAACCTATTTAGTTTTCCAATAGGTGGTAAGAATCCTTTTAAAGCTCGAGCCTTGTCTTTGTAAAATCGTGTGTTGGCTTAAAATATGAGAGTTGGGATATGGTTGAGCACATAAAAATGATGACTTGTAGGATACGCTCATGAAAGAGTTCAATCTTTCGGCTGACCAGAAGGAGGAGTCTATAAAAGCCATTGGTATTCAATTGAAGACTTTTAGAAGTAACCTACGCTTCGATTATCTTAATGGATTGGACAGTGAAGGGATAAAGGCCCTAAAGGATTGAGTACTGGAGAAAGAGCATATCCATGTATATGAGTTGAATGAAATCGTCTTGCATGAAGCATCTTAGGAGAAATTGAAACAAAGACACCAAGGCTGAGTGAACAGGACTAAAATGACTGACGTCCATTGTCTTGGTCGGATTTAATATGCATAGAAAACCGAGGGGATGGTATACATACTTTCTTATTTTAATATGTATTTATATAATATGTCTTGCTCAAATAGTTAATGCAAAATTAATTTGTAGGTGCCTAAAAATAAATGACTTGGTGATCATTCGGAAGTGTATACCGAAATTCGTAGGCAAAAAACTGGGGAGTTTCCTCAAACATAGCTAATGATATGGGGAGTTTTGTAATGTCAATTATAATAATTAAATTCCTTCAAGCTTAGTTGTTTAATCATTTTAATCGTTCATTAATAATTTTGCAGTAAAAATTGAGTGAGCTGAGAAGTAGTCAAGGTTCTTCAAGACAAACTAGTATTAATATGGATGCATTTATAACTTTTTGAGGAAAGGACACTGGGGGGAGAATCGTGTCCAAAATTAAACTTAAGGTCATTGCTTCTATAGTATCACAGTTGACTAGAGTAAAGACACGAGAAGAAAAACAAGATGAGGATATGGCATTTCTCAAATCATCCATTACCATGCTTTTAAGTGATTTTGAATCGAATGGACTCAAAAGACCAAATCCAAGTCCTTGAGATTATACTCGTGTCCCATATCCAAGTCCTCACGATTTCACTCGAGTGCCGCATTCAAGTCCCCACGATTACACTCATATCCCCCTATCAACTCAGCCAAACTTTGGAGATTCAACTGAGCCAGACTTTGGAGATTTAATTGATCCTCGATATGATCCATATGTCGATTTATTATATTTTTCAAGTCAAAGGAAAATTGCAAGTGAACAAGTTGTTGCTTCAGCTGCTACTAGAACGGTGGTGCATGGCCATCAACTGTTGATATTTGAACGTAAGGTTTACATTATTAGTGTTGAGCCAGGAGAAGAGAATCATTTGTTCTATCGTCGATGTCACGTGGTGGATACAATTAAGGATGTTGAGAAATATTGGGTGGTTTGTTCGTTACTCTGTCTTTGCCTTAAGTGATCCGGAGTAATTTGTCTTGAAAATTTTGAACAAATTGTCAAAGTGAACAAGTAGTAGTATTTGGACTCTGTTTTGAATACTAGTAATATGTTTTGAATCAATTAGTAATCTGTTTTGAGTGTATGCAGTGTCTTTTTTGAATATCAGTAATCTGTTTTAAATCAATTAGTAGTGTTTGAACTCTGTTTTGAACCATTTGTCTGTTTTGAATCAATTAGTAATATATTTTTTCTTGTGTTTATAACAAATTGCATGTGGCCTGATTATGTCTTTTTTTAACTCTATTTTTTTGACTCCTCAATATTTTATAATTGTGGTTGCTTTATTATTGGGGCTTTTGGGGGAAAAGTCCAATCCATAACATAAGTTATAAAACTTATGTTATATAATATAAGTTATATAAAGTGTTGTTATATAACTTATGTTATATAAAAATTATATAACTGTTAAGTTATATAATAGTACTGTCTCAACATAACTATTATATTGCTTTATTTTTTATTTCTTGCTCCTCTCCTCATTACCCTATTTTCATGTTTCTGCTTTCCATGCTAATACTCACATTGTACGCGCTTTAGTCCCCCTTGTTTGTAGGTTTATACATGGCATCCCCGGCATACCTAGTATTCAAAGTCCTAAATGCACGAGTTTACTCTTCGTGTCAAGCAACACACGCACAAGTCTATTGATACCGAGGCGCCATATTCAAAAAGATTTAGTCCATTGAACTTGCTCAGCAATACCCCGAGGGAGGATGCCATCGCATCAATACCCCCCACAGTTGATATACCCAGACTTCACGAAGCATATCCACCGCATGGTGACCCATGGTCTAGGTTTAGAATGATTTGTTATATGTTCATGACATTTCATGTCATCAAAGTGTTGTGTCGTTATTTTTTTTGTTTATATTTTATTCTATGTTCATTTTGTACTAGGTGCCCAATAAGGGGTTATTTGATGTTAAATTAAGTTTGAACAAGTTTTATGTATACCGGATATTTGGAATATTATAAATATGAATGAAATATTATCAAATTTTGTAGACTTGCTACATGTTCATGATATTTATTCTACTCTCATAATTTAATCATTTTGTGAAAATTTAAAGTTGATTATAATAAGTCTTACCACATTTAACCAATTCAATTTTTGTAACTGCTAATAGCAGTCACAAATTTGTCACTGCTGTCAATTTTGTAACTGCTAATAACAGTTACAAATATAAGATTCGTAACTGTTGATAGTAGTTACAAATATAAGATTCATAATTGATGTCAGCAGTTATAAATATTATATTTGTAACTACTGTCAACAGTTATAAATATCATATTCATAACTGCTGACACCAGTTACAACCAACAATTATAAATTGGGGTCATCACTCATAACCCCCATAGGGGTTATAAAAATTTGTGATTGTTGTTAGGAGCTACAATATTTCCTTTGTCACACCCTAAATTATGATGGTAACTGGCAGTTATAAAGGTCATTTGTGACTGCTAACATCACTCATAAATCACCCATTTTGGTGCAGTGGGTTGAACTTCATGCTAGAAGTCTACAGCCTAAGGGTTTCAATCTTGAAAGAAAATTTCTAGACCCAATTCCATCTTCTTATCGAACTTAGTTATACCATGGTTCAGGGAAGCTGCCAAAGGGGAAATCTTCACCTTCCTTGATAAACCTTCCATTCAAAGAGTCTCTCGAAATAGTCTTTTCTTCTTCCAAGATTCTTTTTGGTCGTAGCCGCCGGAGGGATTTGAGCTGTTCTGGTAAGGGTTGGTAGAATAGGACACATGGGGGAAAGGACTCTTTCAGAATTATGGGCCAAGGATCCCTTGTTGGCATCATTCTAGCCCCATTCCGAGCATCAAATGCATATTCTTGAACATCTGAATCACATTGACATATTCATGAGGGTTGTGTTCGAATAGACCCAGTCTTTGAAACTATCTCTTCCTGGAAGAGGAAGTGGGTCAACTCTAAATCCAGAGAAGAGCATGTAATTCATCCGATGCTAGATATCTAATATCGAGTTACTAGTACTGGCGGTGTCTGAACTGTCGTCATCCCCCCAAATGATGATAACCTGTCTATTGGCAAACAATTTCATTTTTTAATGAAGAGAAGATGATACCCCTCAGATACTGTGGAGCCCTGGATGACCAAGAAGATGTTAGATACATGTAGGTATGTCAATAACCTAGAAATCAGTGATAGGACTGATAGGTCCATCCCCTATTGTGAGTTTTATGGACCCCATTATCTCTCGGTGCGTATTGTCGTAATCACGGATGGCGAAGGAAGTGCGAGTGAGATCACTGGCTTTTAAGCCCAAGTAATTAAAGGTTCTGAGAGGGAAAACATTGAAGGAAGATCCATTATCAACAAGTGAGAGTAGGACTGTCTTTTCCAATACTTCAATGGAGATATTGAGGGCATAATTGTGGTTAGGGCCAATCTTCGGTATCTTTGCTTCGAAAAAAGAGAGGTATTAGGAAGATGTCAATACCCAACCATGTTTACATATTCTTCGGGAGTAGTGGAAGGGGAAACTGTAGTCCTGGTGAGGAGTTTTATCAGAGCATTCTGATGCAACTGGGAGGACATGAAAATCCCCCATAAGGTGATGTTGGCTTATTTTTTTTAGCTGGTCATGTACTTTACTTTCTTTAATGGTCATCTCTAGCATGGTAAGTTCTTCAAAAACTCCTTTTTCCTTATCTGTCTCGATTACCTAAGGAATCAGATCTTTGTAGTGTTTCCCTGACCTAGTTATGTGATTTAGTGAGGCGGGGAGAATATGAACTCCATGTCTTCATCTATTTGTGTCTGCCACCGTGTAAATTGCCCCCAATAAATCTTCGAAGGATATCATTCCACATAAACTAGCTACTAGACTAGTTTCTTCCTAACTGGATTCATCATCTGAGCTGTCAAAGTCATCCCCCCATTCGGTGGCGATTATTCCCTCTTGCCAAGAAAAATCAATACATTCAACAACCGTGACGACTACATTATATAGATCTTTCCACTCAATCAGGAGGTACAAGAGTGAAGGGACCAATCGTCCCTAAAGCTTCAAAGTGGTGAGTAGCTCATTAATACTGCAAATTTTGCAAATTTCACTTGTCTATCGGAATGCATCAGCCATTATCTTCACTACGTCATCTAAAATTGTCTTCATTAATGGGTACCACCCAATCATTTTACTCCCGAGCCCATTACAGTCATCTCAGCAGGCAATTTCATCCCCAACTCTAAGAGTTAGTTCAATATAGTAGGTAACTCCATATCCTTCCCCTTAGACCGAGTACGAACGACAATGCAAGCCCTTATAAGGAGTGACAACGCTTGGTCGGTAAAGTAGGTAGGGTGTAAGAGAAAATACGGACAAACTTTGAGTGGTTTGGGTGCGATTACGTGTATGATGGGTGCTTTACTACGTACAATTTGAGTAAATGGATCAAATTCTAGGTCACTCTCTAGAAAGATGGCATTTGTATGGGTTGGAAGTAGGTTATGAGTGGTTTTGGGTTTAGGATTAGCTGGTGGGGTGATGATACCCCTGTCAATTAAACCTTGGATCACATTTAAAAGGTGGAAGCATTGGTCGGTAGTATGTCTAGAAGATATGTGGAAATCACAACGGGCATCGTCTTTGAGTTTTTAGGGAGTGCCTTTGGTAGTGGACGAGGATCTAAGGGTTTAATGGGACTGCGGCTCAACAGGGCCTGGTAGATTGTCGACAGGGGAGCATGGAGCTCAGTGTACCCTTTTTTGGTAGGGTTGGGGCAACTTTTTTTGTGCCCAGAAAGTTACAAGTTTTTAAATGTTATAGATGGTTGAGACTATAGCACTGGCCGAATTCTCGTATTTTTTAGGAGTGAGCCATTCGATCACTTTCTTTAGCACACATTCGACTTTGGCAATGCCTTCCTCAATTTCTACACCATCCTATCGAAGGGCTCAAAAGTGTGGGTAGTACTGTCCTCCCATGGATGCTCGGATGTGAGGCAGGAAGTTTTTCTTCACGATACTGACTTGTTCCTCCTCGAAGGGTTTGTTGGTCATGGTAGCAATTTTTTCTCTCCATCTTCTTATGAAGCTACTAACTATTTGCCCAGGGTTTCGCTTAAGAATCTCTAGATCTCGATGCGTAACCTCTAGATCCTCATTGTACTCGTACAATGACTTGAATTCTTAGGAGAAATCCTCCCAACTACAGATTCTAGATTCTTCCAAGGACAGAAACCAATTAATGTCGCTTTCTTTCAAGGTCGACTGGAACATCTGGGCCATTATCTCTTCAAAGGCACCAAGGAGGGTTACATCTCAATGATAGCTTCTAAGGTGAATAATTTGGGGTTCTCTTCCCCCGAACTCCTTGATGTTTGGAATCTCAAATTTCTCTGTTATTCTAGCTTTGGGATAGGGAGGCATATGGGTGTAGCCCGTGTAGTTCCCGGATATCCTAACTTAGTCAAATTCTTTAATAAGAGCTTGGGGTCTTCCTTGGCCTTGTTCAGGTCTTCTTTCTTAGGATATGTGGGTACTAGCATGTTAACCCCTAGTTTTGAAACGTTCGGGATATGGAGATGAGCTGGCAGTATCCCAATTACAGGCGGCATGCGTGGAGCATGCTAATACTTTTCTGGACTCAAACAGGCTCGAGAGCGGATGGATCCATGGCACGAGGAAAGAGAACCTCGAGTTTTTTTAGAATCTGGTCCCAGTGATGTTGTATCTCATGGACCTCGATTTGAAGGTTGTTAATCTTGGCACTAAGCTGGGCCAAGATGGTCATCCGGTCAAGCTGTACATTTAGTACTTGGTCGACGTTCTCCAAGAAAAACTCTTGAAATGTAAAGACATAATTTTATAAATGCCAGTCATAATTGAGTATATCATATACCGCTACAACCATCGAAAAATCTTTAAGATCACATATGCATCAAGACGATTTCGCATATCAAGTTTCTTCAATAATCAAGCCTCCGCGATATTAATTCGATAAAGTTCACATTTTTATCCCTTAGAATTTCACTTAGAATATTAGGATATTTTTCATCAAAAAATTTCGAAGTGTTGAAGCGGAGTTTCAAATTTTTTTCATCAAAGTTAATTTTCAAAGTTTTAAGGCGCTGCATTTTTAGGAAAAGAAAGAGAAAAATATTTTTTTAAAGCTCGTTCGAGCGATAGCCTATGTCGTTCGAGCGATAGCCTATGTCGTTCAAGCGATAGGCCATCTCATGCGAAGCTTGTTCGAGCGACGCACATTACCGTTCGAGCGAACTGCATCCTTAATTTTTCTATTTGAGCGTGTTAAACAACTCTGTTTTTTAAAAGAAGACCTGCGATTTTAAACTATGACAAAACTGCTACTGCAGAAACATATGACTTCTCACTTTTAGGTTCTTAAACCTTTATGTTTTCAATTCACAAGATCCCAATGTTTATGTGAATTGTTTTGGAACCTAAGAACATACTTTGCTATTATTTAACCTTTTTGGAGTACGTCTCTACACCTGAAGACCGAGGTCATTGAAGTTCATTGCGTGTGGATCTTTGTTGAAGATTGGACTGCGGTTCATGTGGATTCGCTGCGTGGAATCCATTGCTAACTCT
The DNA here is from genome assembly GCA_949130495.1 of Sambucus nigra. Classification (NCBI taxonomy): domain Eukaryota; kingdom Viridiplantae; phylum Streptophyta; class Magnoliopsida; order Dipsacales; family Adoxaceae; genus Sambucus; species Sambucus nigra. The sequence goes on along the minus strand of OX422207.1, from coordinate 671,486,935 downwards.
AGACTGCGCATCAATATAGGTTTGCTGCGGTAAACTTATTACCGATTTCATTGTAATTGTAAATTTCTATTTAATTATAGTGAAATAAAAGTTTTTGCCGTGCGGGGATTTTTCCTGAAATCTGTGAGTTAGCATATTTATGTTTGTTGGTTTGACACACGCATACACATTGATATTTGTTTAAGGGATGAATTAATTTGATTCAAAAATTGACTCTAATTAAATAAGCTTATAGTTGGAATTTGTGAATTTGTTATAATCTTTATCACACATAGTAGTTACTTTACAAGAAGGTATATCCCGAACTCAGACAAAGTAGAAGAAGAACTGGCGGAGCAACAGGGCGGTTTGACGGAAGACCGAAGCCAACAGGGAGCTAGGCCAAAGTCAGGTATGCGATTGACCTGAGAGAAAAAATAGTTCAAATTTATTTTCGAAAGAGGGAGGAAGAAAATTTTTGGTATTTTGGAAGGAGGAAAAAAAATGTTTTTGGTATCTTTGGAAAAGGAGGGAAAAATGACAGGAATCTCAGCATGATTATTATTAATGTTATTATTAGGTTCTCACTTGTATTAGGTTTGCCTAAATGCATAAAAAATGTCGTACATGACCCGAGCTTGGAAAAATGAGGCTTGAAAATATGTGTAAGACACGGTTTGACTTGTTTCTAGGTCATGAATGGGCTCCTCTTTCAAAAAAAGGCGAAATTGCACAAAAATTTGGGCAGTATGCTAACTCAAAATTTTTGTAAAACTTCACATGGTAACTGGAAAACTAAATATGAGTGTCCTAAGTTTGAAACCTATATAATGTTTGTAAAATTTTTGGGTTAGTGGAAGGTTTTCCCCCTTGGCATAACTTCCACGATATACCTCTTGCCTATAAGGGAAATCATTCATCGGTACGTGTGGACAAGCAATTTGATACACCTGAGTGTATGTGAATTGCCTCACTATATACCTCGTGGGGATAGTATGTGTGAGAGAAAATTTGATATACTCTACGGACGTGAATGAGTTCCATAATATATACCTCCCATCGTGAGTTCGGTCAAGTGGTAAAATGTGGGGGGAACCGTTCGATATACATCAAAGATACGAGGCAATGGAAGGTGAGAGTCATATCGCTTAGACTAATTACGACCTGCAAGTCCAGCGCCCATCAAAAAGTGACCCCCTAGTACGGGACAAAATTTTGGTCAATAGCCATGCTCTTGGTGATGTAGTGTGCAAAAATGCATGAGTCTTAATTAAGATATTATAGAGAGAGAGTATTTTTTATCATTTTTATTATGATGTGTAAAGGGAAATACTACAGTAAATGGGGAGCATATACAAGTATATCTAGCATGGAAACTATAATACGCATGGATATATGTGAGTGAATATGTGATATGAGAGTATATGCAAGTGAGTGTGTGTAGTAGTGAACCTATACATGGATTAACTACAAGTGGTGTGTGATATGTCTAAGTGAGCATAAATACAAGTGTAGGAAGTGTGATTGTGTGCTAGTGAAGCCTAAGCATGGATATTCTAAGTGGTACGTGAAGCATGTGAGTGTAAAGTGAAGTTAAGTGTAAGTGTGTGATGTGTATAAGTGAGTGGAAAGTGATATTACATGAGTGAGATATAAAAAAAAGGTAAATATAAGATAAAAGGGAACATACAGATAGGTGCATATGCACACATGTAGAAAACAATAACACCCATGCAAAAATAGATTCTAGTCCTCTTATAGAAGTCCCTAGCGGAGTCGCCACTGTGGCCATCCCGAGTTGGGGGGTCGGGGTCTCCGGAGGTGGATCCCTCCTTCCTTAACCCTCTTTTCTTAGTGTGCGAATGGGATTTCATCCTTTATCGGGGCACTTATCCGTCATCGATGCGGGGTGATATGTAGAGATAGAGTCGTTAACCTATTTTTCATAAAACAGGCAAAATAAATGTTGCCTCTTCGAGAGAACGACATCAAGGACAATACTAATGATTGTGAAACCAAATAGTTCAAAGGTCTGGGGACTAAGTTACATAATAGGAAGGTTTTAGGCACCCATCCTACCCTTTTGATCTCTCATGGGAATGTATTAATCTTCTCTTGTAGAACTTCGTGATGTGTGTGCATATGTGCATAATATAAATGGAGGATGGGATCGCTCAACTCGCTTCATGGATAAAGGTGGAGCGAGGTCATCTTTAGGAGTGTTCCCAGAATAGTAATAAAAAATATAATGTAAGTATTTATCAATTCACAAATCTATATGAAGGAAAGATTGCATATATCGGACAAGACACAAGCAAATAAGCATATAGAATGTATATATTATGAATATGTGATGAGAATAAAGTAACAAATATATGTGGGAGGACTCGAGTTGAGGGATTTACCAAAGACATCTATGTATCCCAGGGGCATCAAAGTCCATGTAGTTATGAGATGATATGAGGTAGGGTTTAACCCATAAATCCAATTGAGGCTTTATTTATGTGTGTGTGTGTGTGTGTGTGTGTGTAGAAAAAAGTGTTTTAATGTGAGAAAATATGATGAGAAATCCCCTTTTGGAATTTACATGTAAACCCTCTTTTTTCTTTTTTTTAGGTTTTTCTATGAAATTAAGTATGTGCGAATACTATTAATAAAAAAGTTTAGAATTAAGATGTGTGATGTAGTGAAGTAGAGTACTACAGAAAAAGTGAACTATTGCAAAATTAAGAGAATTTAAAGACAAAGAGGAAGAAATTGACCTATTTATGAAGAGTTGAAGTAGATATTGCCTGTAGATGCATTGATCTCAAGGTGAACTGATGGTGGTTTGAGGTGGTGGGTGGTAATTTACTTAAAATAGTATGAAAATGATGTAAGGAACGTTGGAAATGGGCTTTAAAAGAAAGAGAAACTCTGAATTCAAGGGAATTCTCTCAAAATTGCTAAGAGGGATGTTAAGGGGTTTTTAGGTGTGTCCTTCAAAGTGAGGTCATAAAATCTATTTATAGCGTCAAGAGGGTGTCGATAGGTATGGTTGTATACCTTTCTATCAGCACAGATCTCTAAACACACTACAGATAGGCAGGGTCTTGGGTTGCCAATTGGCAGTCTGATGCAGATGTTTCCAAAAAATGACCGTAAAATACAAACCGCAAGTTAGAATCGCGCATGGGTAGACCGTTGGAAAGGGTATTCCAATCCATTTAGGAATACATTGAGCCATTCCCATGTTCATGAGTTAACCGATGTCAAACGGGGTTCGAAAGCGCCCGTTTGTCACTCGACAAGAAATTCTCGAAGGAAAACGGATTGTTCGTCTGAAGTGTAAGGCCAATTAGGACATGAGACGGAGATTTAGAAAGGGTATTAAGATTCCTTTAAAGATTCATTCATCATTTTTCGGTTCGGAGAGTTGACCTTGGTCAAACGGGGCCTGGAAGCGCCCAGTGACCCTTCAGAGTAAATAGGGTCATTAGTCAGTACCGTAAGGTTGATTTGTGCACATGGCGATCCGTTATAAAGGGTATTCAGAGGCTTTCGAAGATTCATTCAGTCTCGTTCAAGATGAAGAGTTGGCAGGAGTCAAATGGATCTTATGAGCACCAATTGGTCTCTAAATTAGTTTTTAGGATAAAATGGATCGTTCGTCTGAACCGTAAGGCCAATTCATGCACGGAGTTGACCATTGGAAAGGTTATTCAGATCCTTTCAAATACTCATTGAGCTTCTACTCAGGCGGTGAAGTTAATTGGGGTCAAAACAGGGCCCAGGAGTGCCCGATGGCCTCCATATCAGTTTTCGATAGTAAAACGGATCGTTAGTCCAAACTGTAAGGCTGATTTGTGCACGATATGGGCCATTGGAAAGGGGGTCCAGATCCCTTTGAAGATTCATTGAGATTTCACTCAGTCGAGAAAGTTGATCAGAGTCAAACGGGGCTCGGGAGTGCCCGATGGCCTCTACATCGGTACTCGGAGTATGACCTAGGGTTTGCAGTTGATGAGTGGGTGCTAAGGGCCTAAGGGGGTACTTAGGAGGGTCCTAGGTTGGGGTGTCTACAATACTTATTCTCATAAAATATACAAAAACTACACAAAATCTTCAAAAGTATGTTATGTTCTCATATAGGTCAGAGGATCACTAGATTTGTGGATAATATCTATTATTGTGTTCTTAATGTTGGAAGTTTGATCATTAACTTATAATCAAGTGATTTTATGGTAAATTAATCTTCTTCAAGTTCTACCATGAACACAAATCATTAATATCTTCATATTTGGTTTCATTTCACTCTAAAACTCCTTGAATGATCAAAGAAAGTATAGATTTCTTACTTCGAGCCTCTATAAGAGATAAAATCCCTTTTGTTCCTTTATTAACCATGTGGACTTTGAATCTCTCCGTGTGAGTATATAGTCTCACTCGGACCATTGAATAAGTATGACTTTGTACATATTTATCCCTTGTATATATTATTTATACACATATCAAAGTGCAATGCACAATATATTTATACACTAATTTTTTCACTTTATTATTTCTCTTCTTTTTATACAATAACATTCTAGTATGAATCTTTTATATCTACATTTGAGACCGAAAGGGTCGAGTGGGAGCCTAACACCTTCCTAATCCGTAACCTAGTCCCGAACCTTTTTCTCCCTAGTTAAACACAAAGATGACTTGCCATCATTAGGTCTCTACGGAGTCCTACCTATTCTTTTGCTTTTTTTAGTTAAAATAGACTGGAGACTCTATTCTTTTCAAATAGAGAATGAGGCGACGACCATGCATCACCTTCACTGACCCATGTCCTCCATATTTCATCCCAAAAGGATTCACAAACAAGAGTGGGGGTACGATGAGAGGAGTTCCACCTTGGGTCTGGGTTCTTATAGTTGTGACTCCGATGGCCAATTTTTTTTATTAAGAAGACTTAACTCAATTTAATGTATATTGGCATTTATTTCAGTATGTTATTCTTGTACATTCTTATATATTCTTCTTATTTTGATATATGTTCTTTTTTTATACCTAAGGTATTGCGTGCTCCGATAGTTATAAGGATACACCTTAGGCATCCCTTAAACCTTTTTTGTGACATGTATGATAAGATGCATAATTATACAAAGTGAAGATGTCTCTTGCCAAAAAATAAACGACTTTATAAAAGACACAAACTACTTCACTACATAGCATTTGCATATCACTTCATACTCCATTAACCTAGGACGCCTAATTACGAGACTTGGTTCTAACCAACACGGGTCCCTAGCAATAGTTTCCAGTCTTTTTGGCCTCGTACCATCGATATATATAGAATGGTATGTTCTCGATAAAAATCACTCACCTACTTCAACTATATCGAGTCAACTCTCTCGCATAATGTCTTTATGAGGTCTATCGGGAGGCTCGATTCATTAGATTTGGGTATTTTAAAATGACCCTCTCACACATACCCCTGAAGTATATCAGTAGGAGTCACAACCAAAGAAAGGATATTTTAGCCTCGCGTGAAGTCTTGCATAAACTCATGTAGTAGAATTCTAGGAAATAACCAAATAAAGAAGCCAATATATTCAGCAATGGTGACATATCCAAAAATGGTTTTGTATCCCCCAGAAAATTTTTCTAAAATAAGATTGGACTTTAGGATTCGAAAAATCATCTAAATTTTTGTAACTCCGAACTAGGGTCTACAAGCTAAGAGAAGAGTACCATAAGGAATGGATCGTCACATGATCTTACCGCAAAAAAATAACCACGTTGATTTAAACACATACTTGTTCCTCTTAAGATAACAATAATTCCCAATTTCCTATAACATTCAGTCACCGTTTTGGACAAGGGGTGGAAGCCACATATCTAGAACTCGAAGATCTCATAGTCTTGAAAACATGTCGAATGAAAAAGGAGTGTCACTAGCTGACATTCTGGCTAGACTAACTACTATGAGGATAAAAATGTCAACTTTATGTTAGGAGAAGATATCCCTCCAAAATCAATTAGAGAATACCAAGGGGCACGGAGAACAGTCACACCTTGCCAACAATCTACCCCCCAGTAGCAACAATCCAAGATACCACTAAACCCCTAATATGTGTACCAAAAGAAGAGTTGAGGACAATGCAGTTGAGGCTCCAAAGGATCTTCGACGCCTCAAAATGGAGTTCCAAACACTCTAGTAGATTTTTCGATAAATCCGACATGTTGATGATCTTATAGACATCCAAAGCCTTTCCCTTTATGCCAATATTAGGTTACCCAACAAATTTAAAATGTCGAATATTGAGAAGTTCATAGGAATGGGTTCAGCGATGGTCCACATCAGCTACACATCGAGCCATAAAATCCCTAGGGAATCCTGAGGATGTCATGGCACAAATTTTTAGGCAGACCTTATCTAGAGGAGAACTCAAATAGTTATTTTTCATAAATGACGGACAAACTATAAACTGTAATGAAATTTTCCAGAAGTTTGTAAAGCGCTAAAAGTCCAAAGAAGAACTAGAAATTACTCACCGGGATCTAGAAATAACAAAGCATGATATCAAAGAGCACAAGGGCACCTCCATTTCCCAATAGAGGAATAAATCCTCTCATATGGTAAACCAACCTTCATAAGAGGAGAAAGTGGCTATCGTAAATAATAATCTGATTCATACTTATCAAGAATAACTGAAAATATAATATTTTCCCCATTTCAAAACTTTGATGGATGTAGGGGACCAAATAGAGGATGATCTTATGAATCGACCTCCTAAATGTAATATTGACAATAGAAGGAATGTTCCTCCATACATAAATAGAAGAACTAATAAACCAATCACAACTGCTATCAATGTTATTCACTCCCTAACAGCTGCACATGCACCATGGATTACAAAAAGATACCAACGGATATTCCATAGCCTGTACTCTCCTAAGGAAAAACTATTGCAATGACTAAACCAAAACCTAATGATAATAGGACACCTCTACCCAACCATGGTTCTGGGGTGAATGTCCTTACTGCAGAAGATAAATTTAAAGATCCATCCCTCTTGATCGATCATGTAAACTCAAATGAAGAACTAAAATAACCAAGCCTCAAAAGTCTCATCAATAGACATCTAGATCATGTGGCACTAACATAACCCCATATGGATATAATGGTTCAAATGCTTGGAGCTTTTAAAGTCACTAGTAGAGATCCTATGGAAGTAATTTTGTACCAGTTAATGTACCTCTTGTTTCAAGAAAATTAAATTCTCTTTTTATTAAACACCATTCACAGACATAAAAACTTCTATGAATAGTGGGAAGTGATGTACGATGACGAAAAACAAGATATAGGGTACGTAAGAGGACCAGAGGATATAGAATCATACCTATTAGCTAGATTGAATAATTCAAAACAAAATACAGTCAAGGTTTATGGGCATCATCATCACCAAACAATTCAATAGTTGAGTTGTCAAATGATGAAGAATTAATATTCCATTTATATCATTTTATTGTTTCACCTCCTTTAGATGATGAGAAATATGTTTTCACTTTGTACTTCAAAGAAATATTGGAAGAATTTCCCACCCTAGATTATGATTCTATGGAAGTTGACCATATCACCACTTCTGGGAGATTTTATAAGTTGTCGGTCGTGAACCCCATTCCTTCTGGGGAAAGGGACAAAAGAAAAGGAAAGGAAGTACTTGAGGAAGATTTATAGAGATAAATCAAATAAAATTGAGTTCTAGATTAACTGAAAAAGACATGGTCCAACATCTCTATATGGGGACTCCTCATGTATTCCTAGCACTACATGGATTTCATATTGAAACATTTCTCTCAGAAAGTGGACCCATTTACACCAATCCTGAAAAACTTATAGAGACAGTCAGAAGCACGAACTTTGAATTAAAAATATCCTTCACTAACACTGAATTTCTTAAGACACGACCATATCATAAAATGGTCCTAAACATCATAATGAAAGTCTAAAGAAAAGGATTCCCATCGTGATCATCGATAATGAATTTTCCCTAAATGTCTACCCATTGAGATCTACCAAATGCCTAGGGATTAAGTATGAGGATCTCAAACCTACCACTCGGGTTGTGAAATCCTATGATAACACTCTAAGAGAAGTGATGAGTTACATTAAGCTCAGTCTTGGAATCGTCCCACTCGACAACCTCACCAAATTTTAAGTAATTGACATGCCTATTTCTTTTAATCTACTTATTGAAATACCGTGGATCCATGATATTAAAGGTGTTGTTTCATAGCTACACCAGAAACTAAAATTCTTTTGTAGAGAAAATATTATCACAATATCTAAAGATTCTAGACTACTGAAAGGGGAGGAACTAAGCACTCTAGTCCTTGAAATACAACATGAAAGTGGAGATATATACATAAATGGTTTTTAGTTGGACTCGTCTAAACAACCCATTTAAACTAATACAAATGAACATATCTCACCATCTTATTCTGAATATGGTTGTTGTAACGTTACCCGTATGATGAATAAAATGATGAAGAAAATGAGATTCCTACTGGAATGGGACATGAGAAAAATAAACAAGGGATCAACGAACCCATTAAGGAACCTCAACATTCTAAGCACTAAGGGGGTGGGTTACAATCTTAAAAGTGATGATCTTGCCTCAAAAGCACTAAAAGTCAAGGGACCAAGCTTCAAAAATTAGGGGTTACACCAGCTCTTAGTCACTCTAGCCTCAACGGACTCTTTATCAAATAGGGGTGAAATTTTCCTTTTTATGGATTTCCCTAACCATGTATAGATGCCAAATCCGAAAATAGATGACAAGATGGGAAATATTCATTGAAGATCGCCGCACATGGATAAAGGAAGAAGTGCATGAAATAGTAGCCCTGATAGGAAAGTTGGACAAGCCTTCTTCTAGCTGGACCCCCTCAAGGATATGAAGGACATCGAAATGTTTCGAGTTTATGATGGAATATGAAAAGAATTGGAATTGTTACCACCTATCGATGACTGAGGATATGTTTGAAGAAGAAATTGCTTACATGCTCCAAAAGGAACCTACACCTATAATCTATAACCTACCATTTGAGGAAAATGACCTTGTTGAAAACTACTTCGATGTAATCAATCATTGCAACCCTTTCATTGATGGAATAAATTTTAACTTTGAGTATTCTTTTGTGAAAAGCATTGATGATGATGATGAATGCACTAATAAAAGAAAAGAAATCATTTGTATAATGGAGAATTAGAATACCACCGAAAAGATCTTCATGACAAACAAACCAATTGCGCACAACCTACCGACAAAACGACAACGGTTAATTTAAGATATTTAAGTGGGATAAAAGAAATCAAAATACGTTCTTCTTTAGATGATCTATAAAGGTCTGAACTCATCCAAATACTCAAAGAATACATTGATGTCTTCGGCCAGTCTTACATTGATATGTCGAGAATCGATCCTGAAATAGTCTTCCATCGTATACCCACATATCCCGAGTCTAATCCAGTCAAGCAAAAACTCAGAAAGCTCTTACCAAAATGGTTCCTCAAGGTTAAACATGAGGTAATGAAAAAACTTAACGTGGGATTCTTAAGGGTAATCGAATACCCCATGTGGCTAGATAATATCATACTTGTCCCCAAAATAGGAGGGGATAATAATCTGTGTAGATTATAGAGATTTAAACAAAAATAGCCCCAAAGATCATAATCCATTAGCACACATAGATATGATCATCAACCTCACCGCTAACCATTCCCTAAAGTCCTTCGTTGATATATTCTCCACTAGAATCAAATAAAGATGGACCCGGAATACCAATAGAAAATTGGGTTCACTACCCCCTTAGGGAAACTTTTATTACACACTGATGAATGTCGGTGCAACTTACCAATGAGGGTCTACTACCTTGACACATGACATTACTTATAAAGAGGTTGAAGTATATGTGGATTCCATGATTGTCAAATCCAATACATGATAAGTGCAGTTATGATACTAAGGAAGTTCTTTGAAAGACTTGAAATGTATCAGATGCACCTAAACCCTAAAAAATTTGTCTTCGGAGTCACTAAAGTAAGATTACTAGGATTCCTCATCGCAAAAAAAGGGATTAAAATGGATTTAACCAAAGTCAGGGAAATTCTGGAGATGCCATCCCCACGAACTGAAAAGGAATTCAGGGTTTTTCTGGGAAGGCTCTAGTATATCAGTAGGTTCATATCTCAAATGACCTCCATTTGTGAGCCGATATTTAAGTTGCTTAGCAAAGACTTTACCAATATTTGGAACTCTACTTACCAAGAGCCCTTTAATAGAATCTATAAGTACTCAACCTCAACCTACACATCATTTTCTCATATAACCCATGATTATTGACACCACAGCGGGAGCCATGTTGGTTCTGTATGTCAAATAATCTTTAAAAAGCCATATACTACGCTAGTCGAAAACCCAATGATTGTGAATATCGATATAAGGCCTTGGAGAATTATTACTTATCTTTGGTATGGGAAACATATAAATTAAGGTACTACATGGTGTATTTTGAAATCAAGTTGATCTCTCGAATGGATCCTTTGAAATAATTACACGAATTTTTTTTGCTGACAAGCAAAATGGCTAAATAGCTATTCCTTCTTACTGAATTTGACATCGATTACGTATATCAAAAGGCCATAAAAGGTCAATCCATTATTGATTACTTTTCCAGATATCCCCCAAAAAAACAAGATAAGATTTCTCCACACTTCCCATATGAAGACATTCTAGTAACCAAAAATCAAAATGAGTACATATGGTAGTTATATTTCGACGGAACCGCAAACAAGAAAGGGTTTGGCATCCGGATGTTATTGATTTTGCCATATGGAAGACAGCAGGACATAGCCATAAATCTAAACTTTAATTGTTCCAACAACATCACCGAATACAAATCTTGCATCATGGGAATGAAGATAGCCCACAAAAGGGGAATATAAAAAATCTACATGTATTGACACTATTCCCTCATCTAGATTTGAGGACATTGGAATATAAAGGAGGTAAATTTATTTCCCTATCAAGAATGCTTAGAGAATATCACTAACCTATTTGACAATGTTTAATTCTTTTATCCCCTACGATCTTAGAACATCTTCATTGATGCTTTAGATACTCTGCCCTCCATGGTGGAAATCCCCAAAGATATGGATAAGGTACTAATGGATGTATGTAAGTAAGAGCAACCTAGGTTCATGTACAAAATATGCATAACCAAGGCCATAGATGAACAACGATGATACCAAAGCATAAAGGAGATTCTTTAAGAGGACAAATATCCTTCCGAATCTACCCATATAGACAAGATGGCACTCCGATGATGGGTCGCTCAATTCATCATGTGTGTTGGACATTTATACAAAAAGACATCCTGATGGTACCCATTTACGGTGTCTTGACAAGAGTGGAGAAGAAAGGGTGATAGAAGAAACCCATGAGGGAGAATGTGGTCCTCACTTGAATGTCCATATGCAATCTAAGAAGATAATTCTCCAATATTATTACCTGATCACCATCCAACATGGTTTCAACAAATATATCCAATGGTGTCCAAAATTCTAACAATTCAAAAACTTTCAGCATCTATCCCCGAGGGAATTGTACAACATGACATCGATATGGACCTTTTTTACCTAAGGAATCGATATCATCGAGAAGTTAACTCTAAAATCATCAAATGGCCATGAGTTTATCCGGGTAGCCATAGATTACTTCACTAAGTGGGTCAAGTATAATTGTACGATGTAATGAATGCAAAGATAGTAGCCCAATTTATATAAAAGAACATCATCTATAGATATGGTGTACTATTTAAGCTGATATCCAATAATGGAATGCAGTTTGTGATATAAGTCACAAAGCTTGTTGAGGAATACATAATTTAAAGACACAAGTCATCACCGTACCATCCACAAACTAGTGGTGTTGTAAAGTCAGTAAATATGAACATAAAAATGATACTGAGCAAAATGATCAAAGGATGCCGAGACTGGGCTGACCATATTCTATATACGCTATAGGGATATAGAATTTAGATCAGAATGCTTACTAAAGACATATCGTATATGGGATGGAAGAAATATATCCAATCAAAATGGATATCCTCTCCTTAAGTATTAGAAAACTAAATTTTTGAAGTTTACTGGGCAAAAAAAATAGAAAGATCTATCAATGTTGGGTGAATGATAATTGTTAGCACATTATCCTATGCAAGGGTACCACAGGCAAGTCACTAGGGCATTTAATAAGAAAGTAAAAATAGAAGGGTCAAGGAAGGAGAATATCTTCTAAAAGAAATCATGAAACCTATATGATATCCTTGAGGAAAGTTTAATGCCATATGGATGGGACCATATTTGGTAAAGAAGATATTATTAGTAAGTGCGACTCTCCTAGTCGATCTTGACGAAACAAAATTGCCTAAATCGATTAGTCTAGATCGTCTCAAGAAATACTACATGTGAATAAAGAAATACATCAATCAACTAAAAAGAACTACATAAGACCTCGTCCTCTATAAATAAATAAAAGATACGTTAAAAGAATCAGTAACTCAATTCCACCATAAATGGAGGTACGTAGGCAACCCTTAGGGTATCGATCAACTACATTATACCCTTTTAGGGGATGAGGTCTTTATATTTTTATTTTTTTATCTCATCTTTTAGATTCCTCAAGAAATCGATTATGGACTTATTAGGATGACACATAAAGGTTTGAGGTCCATAAGGGGACTCATTATTTATTAAAAGAAAATATTTTCACAACAAACACACATTCATTATCATCGAAAAAACAATGACTTACATAAATTCGCTTAAAGTGAATTGTTACCCATTCTATCAAAAGATTCAGAGTCATCCACCTCTTCCTCTGAAATGCTCATATCGCTTGAACCACTACTTATCTCCATATCACCAAAAGAATTTTCCTCCTTTTCTTTATAGTAGAGAAATCCGACAAACTTCCTCTAGTCTATAGAGGTTCAATCCAAAGGGCCAATGCTTGTCTATCTTCCTCAACCTCGGTGCATCTCTAATTTTCTCCCAAATCCACGAAAGGTATTCCATAGATAAGGTCATTAGTATACCTCTGAATAAACTAGGAAAAATTGAAAGAAACATTAGGACATCATTTATCTAGAGATAAAAAATTATGCACCCTAAGTATGGGATAAAGGCTCTACTGGATGTAATCGACCCAGAGGATGAGGGATCTCTTACCTTCTTCCATATTGATGCAGGATGTAAAACATAGAAAAAATAGTAAAATATAAGGAAATGATCCCATGGATAAGTGAGGAATTGTAATTTGTCTCCAAGGAAAATACCATGAAAGGTGAGAATGTCGAGACTCATATAACTAGTAGACCCACTCTCGTTCAATCTACCTAAAGTATATACATGGATAGCATAGAATGAAGTCAGCTATTCAATAAGGAAAATATATAGGGCCTATGATCAAACTCGGCCTCTCCAAGAACCACATGTATAAAATCAATGGGCTTCCTCGAAGATAAGGACATTCATGGGAATGGTAAGCAAAAGGCCAATTTATAGTTTTGCCTAAAATCAGAGCAACTGGAATTTTACCTTCCTTCATCAAAATGACTATGTCCACTAAATAAGTGTAGACACGTGTAGTGTCTGTGATCATAAAATATTGAGAGACCTGTGGAAGAACCAAGGCACATTTTTATCCTTCCTTATGCCTTCTATTAGGAATGTCATAAAGGAAGAAAGTAATAACCACCAAAAGGTTAATCACTCATTTAGTAAGAAATTCACGGGCAATTAGAAGGTCCACCTCCAGCAAGTTAATAAGAGAAAATATTACTCCTTAGCTTAAATAAGGGTCTGCAATGGGCTGGCCTATATTGTACCCTAACGGAGAATAATAATCCTCGAAGGTCAAGTAGAGCTCCTCCAAAAAATGAAAGATATGGCCCTCCAAATACCATAAATGAGCAATAGTTTGTAAGAAGACCTAGTCAATTATAATATGTCTCCAAGATAGTAATAGGTCCAGACCATAACTGTCCAGGCCTAAAAGAGACCAATTATTAAAGATATGGGTGAAAGATTCTATATAATGATTAATGACATCTTTACAATAAAAATTCGAGAGAGCAATATAAAAAAGGAAGATAAGAAAAGAATGCAGTGTGTAGACTATGAGAAGAGGAAAGCAAGAGGTGTGAGAATTAAAGACCATAGCTCTTCTCCATTTATAGGGAGGAAGAGTTAGAGGATCTTTCCTCCCATAGATCGATCGGTCCCAATGTTAAAATTAGAATATTTAGTATGTCACCACAAAACTGCGGGCTAAAAATCCAATTTAAAAAATCTATTACAAGAATAGAACATGTAATAGATCTGAAAACTTACAAAATATCCCATAATTTCAGAATAAAATATTACGACATAAATAAATTTAATAATTTTGGATTTATTTTGAGAATAAATTAAATTGGGAAGATTTAAATTAAATGAGTAAAATTTTAAATTTTAAATTAACAATTATTCGTGATTAGATAAATATAAGACTCAATTGGACATATTGGGTTGCTAGTGAAAAATAAATCACACATAAATAAATTTACGGTCATGTCGTTTAAACATAATAAAAATGTCTAAGTGAACTAGAAATAATTGGCACTCGTTTTGGGAAGCATTAGGGGCTCGGTTAAGTGTTTTAAATATTTAGAAATGGTCCTGGGTCATGGGCATATGAGTGGGGGAACTTTGAGGCTAGTTTGAGTGTGGATTTGGGTCCATTTGGGGCACAAAAGTTGGGTTTTAAGCCCAATTAGGGATTAGGTTTAATTGGTATTTAAGTGGCGGTAAACCACTTTCCCACTACTATTCAGAGACGACCTAAACACAATTGTTAACGGGAGAGCAAAGGAGAAGAACCAAATGAGGGGAAATGGGCAAGGAATCAAGGACGAATCAAAATGTCTTTCTGTAATAAATTTCTAAGGCAAGAATTCTCTTGCTTAATTTAAATTTTTCAATGTATTTTTGAGATGCATGATGATAACCCCTTAAAATTTCTGGGATTTAGATTTGATATGAATAAATTGATGATGATTAAATATTATATGCATGTATAGGACTAAATTTAATGTAGAATTAGTCCTAGAAATTTAAGTATCGAAATCTTGAAAATTTAGGGTAGATCCCATAGGGTTTGATAGTAATTGGAGACATTTTGACTATTTGATGCAGAGAATATCACTGTTGATTCACAAACTGAATATTTAATGTAGGTTCCATAACAGATGCCTTTTATTGTGAATTAAATAGGGTTGGAACTTGGAGAATGTTTCAATCGTGAAAATCCTTAACAAATATTATGTTCGGGTTAGAATATACAGTTTCTAGGATTGAGGTTTGAAATCATTAAAATCCTTAATAGATTTGAATTTTGGGTTTGAGCATATAGTTTTCTGGGTTTGGTTTCTAGGTTTGGAGTATACTGTCTTTCTGGGTTTTGAGTTTGATTCTGGGAAGAACATAGATGGTGAAGCAGCGTGGAGAAGATGAAGAGGTAGTTCGAATGATATGGGCCATCATTCGAGCGACATGAGATGTCGCGCGAACGACCCCAGATGTCGTTTAAGCGACGTTAAGGGGTGTTTGGCAATTCGTTTGTTTTGTAATTTGGGCTGGATTTTTAGTTAAGGATATAATTAGGAGACCATGCAAATTAATGGGACCGTGTATGAGTTAGTGGGAAATATATTAAAATTATGAATATGCCCACATTTAAATTGGGAAAAATTCAAACTTAACAATATGTCTAAGAACTTATTTTATGGAACGAAATTCATAATTCACTAGATGGAAAATTATTAATAAATGAAAATGTTTTGGACTTTAAGAGGGCTTTTAAATGGTAATTATGGAGTAGTTACCTATACATAATATATCAGATAATAATATGTACTTATATGTATTTGTGTGGACATACCAATATTCATGGTATGTCCTACCAGCTAGGGGGTTCGTGCGCTCCGACCGGGTACCACCCGTCGGCACAGGTGGGCTTGACATTGTGTAGGTCATATAGGTACTACGTGGAGACGCCATCTACGAGAGGTAGGTGTTGAAGCTGACCCAGCCTGTGTTACCGTTGGGTATGGGACGTGAACAAGTATCCTGCGTAGGGACCACCCCCAACTTTTGTGTGTTTTATCATGTCCACTCAAGATAAGAGATTCATCGGGACCTGCCGATAGAGTAAGAACTAGACACCAACGGTAGACGCCTTTGTGTGTCAAATATATGAAGGACATATATACCCGTACTTCATATGGGATAAATTGTAAATGTCTAAGAATGTGAACATAAACTTCTACTTTGATTCTATAATTGATAATAAATGTTTATGCCATTGATGTATAACTTAGGAGAACGGGATATTATGGGCATTGGTAATTAAATTTAGTCGGTACACTTAAGCATTTAATTTATCAAGAAATCCATTATTATAAATTTGAGACATTGTCATAATTGTCATTTGGGGGCTTATTGGGATACGGATATTATCACACTTAGATGACGGGTGAGGTGTTAAATGCATGCGAGTGACAAAGGGGATTATTCATTTTTGCAGCAAATTTATTATTGCAACTTAAATTAAATAAGTTCATTCTTGCACACCTAGGGCTCTAACCCAAATTTAAACTTCCCCCGCAACCACACCAGGGTGTTTCTAGATAGGGATAACATGATTGTTTTTATAATAGCCTTGCGATCTCTCGTACTTATTTGCTTCTCAAATTATCGACTTTAACTTAAAAAACTTGTTTATTAAGTTGTTAACAAAAAGTTAAGTTTTAAGCAAACTCCGAAATAACTCGTTGATTGAAACTCTTTTCAAAAGAAGTCACACAAGATGTGTGTAAGCATTTTAAGTATGGATGTCAAATCTGGCAGTTGGTTACCTCGGGTTTTAAAATAAAAATCTAAACTATGTCCTTTGTATGAAATCAAGCATATAAGAGATAAGAACATTCAAGCAAATTTGACACCAGATTTTAATGTGGTAAAACCCCAAATTAGGGTAAACATCCACAGTGTCCTCTACGACACAAAACAAAAAATCCACTAAACAATCACAATACAAATTACAACACTAAGCATGCAATACAAGATTCTAAACTAAGTTCAGATATTTATACCTACACGAGTTACTCCACTCTCAAAGGTATCCGAATAGCTTTAACCTCCCTCCAGGAACTTCCTTGTCTTGTCCTTGTGCACTGATTGTTGCAGCTCTTACCAACAACATATCTCTCATAAGAACCACAAATTTCTAAGTGTTTTGTACGTGAGAAGGTGATGGTGATTTGAATAATGTTGCATGAAGATGAAACTCATTCCTCTCAATTTATAAAACCACTCCTATAAATTTACAAATCAACTATATGACATGCATGACTTATTTCTGAAAATCAGACTACTAATACAATCAAATCTTAAAACATTCTTGATATTTAAAACAAGACAAGATCCTAAATGTCTCAAACTTTATTTCTTTACAAATTTATTTCACAGAATGTGAAATATGAACTATGAGACATAAACTTTTTTAGATCTGAAAAACTTGAAAATATCAAAAGTCTCTTTTTCAAAATCAGTTGATAGAATCTCAAGAAATAGTGAGATCTATGAGAAAGAAAAATATCAGAATCTACAAACATTACGTGATATGTCCTCTTTTAGAAAACCCCAAATTTCTACAAAGAAATCTAAAGTTTTCTTAGATCAAGATTCCTAGAGAGAGATATGTTAGAAGAGGTCTTCAGCACATTCAAGCAAACACTAACTTAACTCACAGAAACCCTAAACTATACTCTCAGTGTTTGGGTTTACTGGGTTTTGATAAAATTATGGTTTAGGGTTTGGAATGTGAGGGAAAACATTTACGGTTTGGTATAGACAATACCGGTTTTATCTCCACACTTTTTATTCTCTCTTCTCTCAAAATGAGACAATGGCAAAAGTCTGTTAAGGCTAACCAAAAGCACATTTTTATACTAAGCTGAGAAGGATCGAGAACCTGGGTTAAAATCAATAGTTAGAATTAAAGAAGACTGTTTGACATCTAATCCAATGGTTATTATAAAGCGATGGTTAAACGGAGTCTTATTGGTTGGTTTGTGTAATACGAGGATTGAATTCAAACACATGCAAATCGTTGATAACAATAAACCAAGGGATGGGATTACATCTAAGGTTGTAGACACAATGAAAACATAAATCCGCTCTCTACAATGCCAACACGTGTATGGTTTGGATGAAGCTACAAACACGTGTTTTTAACAATTTAAAATCCAATTTCCAACCCCAAAAGTCTCTGTCGGTTTGAAATTCTACCCAACCAAACTTTTAATGAGGAAAAAATATTTTTGTTTTAACCCCAAACAATTTAAAACCAAATTTTAATTATTTTCAAAAATGATTTAAAATGATTTAAAAATGCATAAGGGTTTTAAAAAAATATTTAGAAAACTCCTAAATATAATATGAACCATATTAACACATATATGTAGTGTGTGTCATAATTTTGGGCTCAAGAAATCATTACTTCCCTTTTTGGGATGTATTCTTGAAGTTTGATTCTTTGAGGGAGAGAGAGAGAGAGAGTGACTCATGAAAATCTAATCATATTTTGTCTTAATATCCAACCTAGTTAGAACTCCTATATGGCAGAGACTCAAGTAAGTCAACCATATAGTGTGCTCTCAATTTTCCCCTTTGGATATTAGAGACAAAATACCCTTGAGTATCCTGTACTCTTGGGTCTTATACGAAAATATCTAACTACCCATTCCCATCCTAGAACCAAAAATAAGAGAAGAAAATACATTACTCAACTACAATACAGACCAATACCCTAATAAATAGAACAAGCTATACCATTGGGTCTAAGAAAATTCCTGAAAAGAGTAAACACTAGATGTCATATTAGTTTAGTTAGTACAAGATAAAATATGAATTATAAAACAGGTACTCAAGTTTTTCTCCCCCACTTTTGCTCAAATAGACATCGGGGTGAAATAGAATACATAACCAAGAGCATAAACAAGAGTAGATTCAACGGTCTCTTATATTAAATAGTTATAGGAGGCGTCATTTATCATATGTGAGACGTCTGTACCCTAAAATCTCAAAAGCCAAATATAAATGAGAAAATACCGAGGTTATGTCAGGTGGGTAAATCTTATTATGTGAGAACTATCATACATATAGTTGTGCGAAGATAATCAATTGATTGTGATCTAATGGTTTGGTAAAAAGATCAGCTAGCTATTTTTAAGTATTGAGATACCCAATATAAAGGTCTTTGGATTCAACAAGTTCACGAATGAAATGATGTCGAATTTTTATGTGCTTAGTCCGTGAGTGCAAAACTATTTTTTTAATATTGATGGCACTTTGGTTATCACAGTACATAGTTAATTGATTTTCGGTGATACCATAGTCAGTAAGCATCTATCTAATCCATAACAGTTGAGAACAACAACTACCGACTGCAATGTATTCTGACTCTGCGGAAGACAGGGATATACAGTTTTATTTCTTGCTAGGATATTCTACGAGATCATTGCCTACGTAAAAACAAGCATCAAAAGTGCTTTTACTATCATCTGAGCACTATGCCCAATCGGCATCAATGTAACCTATAATAGTAGTGTCATTAGTGTACCATTTCAGTAAGAATTAACTCCTCTCTTAAATGCTACCTTATTGTCTAGTAGTTATTTTCTCTCAAAAAACTCCAAAAATGCTCTCCATTTACCTTCAAACCCCTTCCAAGATTAGATCCCCAAAACATAACTTCTTTATCCCCACTTAAAATCAAAAATATCCTATTGTCACTTTCTTATTTTATTTTTCTTTCAAAGGTAATTTATCTTAAAGTATCCTTACATCCATTCCATAAAAGATTGATTCTAAGTCGGAACGCTGCTAAAATGGAAAGGAACACGTGTAACATTACACGTACGTTGATCCTCAACCTTATGTTTTGAAGTCCAAATATAAAAGGTGGTGTTGTACTGCAACACCACCCTAAGATTCGTGTTCTCCATAACTTTCTTCTTTCAAGCTTAAATTTTCTCTAAAGATCATGTCTGAACTACACTTACTTCGATTTTGCCTACGGTGGATACGTAGGCGTACTAGAGAAACCTAATCTCTAAAATTCAAGTCAAATCTTGTACATATTCATCCTTATTATCATGAAGCATCCAAAACTAAACAAAAAGCTTTAAAGGTATGGTATGTTCTCATATATGACTAGAGGATCACTAGACCCGGGGATTTTATCTACTATTGTATTCTTAATGTAATAAATTTGGTCATTCTTTTATCATCAAATATGTTATCAGTGAATCAATCTTGTTCAAGTTCTTCCACCAAAAAAATCATTTGTATCTTCATATTTTATCCCATTTCACTCTAAAATACCTTGAAAGATCAAAAAGGCCTAGATATCTTACATCGATCTTCTATAAGAGATAAAATCCCTCTCGTTCCTCCATGAATTATGTGGACTTTGATTGACTCGATACAAGTACATAGGATCACTCAAGCTATCGTCCGAGTGAATAAGTTCGACTTTGTACATATATATATATCCCTTGTCTATATTACCTATACACATCTCACACTACACTACATAGTATATTTATATGCTAATTATTTTCACTTTATTATATTTGTCCTTTTTAGATCATAAAATGCTAATATAAATATTTTATATACTCCGTTGTTGAGGGGATCTGTAGACACCCCATTCTGCTCCATAAATAAATCACAACCTATCATGGCCTCCCAAAGGTGCAAATGAAATTCAAGCCTCAAGACAACTCAAATACCTCACTAACAGGCCCAAAATCTTAAAAGGCCCAAAAATAAATCACCCAAATAAAATCAAGCAAACCTAGATTAAGCCCAAAGGCTAAGTGAAAATACACTTAACCGATCGGTCCTTTGCCCCGGGTAGTTTTCTTATAAATGCTACCTTTGGTCCAATAGTTGTTTTGTTTCAAAAAAAATCCCAAAAACTCTCTCCATTTACCTTTAAACTCCCTTCCAAGCTTAAATCTAGAGTTGTAACCCAAAGACCTAACTTCTTTATCCCAATTAAAACCCAAAAGAAACCAAAAAACCCTTTTGTCACTTTCTTTTTTTATTTTTTTTCAAAGGTACTTTATCTTAAAGTAACCTTAGATACAGTCCATAAAAGGTTGATTCAAAGCCCGAACACTGTCGAAATGGAAAAGAACACGTGTAACATTAAAGGTACATTGTTCCTCAACCTTTAATCTTAAAGTTTAAATATAAAAGGTGGTGTTGTGATGCAACACCACTCTTAGATACTTTTTCTTCGCACCTTTCTTCTTTTAAGATCAACTTTTCTATAAAGGTCATGTTCGAACTACGTTGACGTTGATTCTGTCAACGGTGGATACATAGGCATATTAAAGCAATCCGATATCTAAAACTCAAGTCAAATCTTGTACATATTAATCTTTTTATTCTTAATCTCATGAAACATCCAAAAACTAAATAAAAATCTTCAAAACTATTATATTTTCTTATGTAGGTTAGAGGATTAATAGATCTGGGGATTTTATTTACTATTTATTCTTAATGTTATAAGTTTGTTCTTTTATCATCAAGTGATTTTATGAGTGAATCAATCTTGCTTAAGTTCTTTCGTTAACAAAAATCATTGACATCTTCAAATCTAGTCTCATTTCACTATAAACTAAATTGAAAGATTAAAGAAATTCTTGATCTCTTACATAGAGCCTATATAAGAGATAACATACCTATTGTTCCTTCACTAACCACATGCAATTTGAATCGCTTCATGCGAGTACGTATGCTCACTTGGATAGTCGTCCGAGTGAACAAGTATGATATTGTACATATTTATTTTTTGTATATATTATCTACACACACCTCACATTCCACTACACAATATATTTATACACTAATTATTTTCACTTTGTTATTTCTCTTCTTTTTAGATCGTAAAATGCTAATATAAATATTTATATCTATATTTGAGACTGCAAGGGAGGAGCGGGTGCCTAACATCTTTCCAATCCATAATCCAGTCCCTGGACATTTTAGTTTTTTTGTTAAACACGCAAATTACTTGCCATCGCTAGGTTTCTAGGGAGGCTTTCCTCTTCTTTTGTCTATTTTGGGTAAAATAGAAAGGCGACTCCATTCTTTTTTAAGAGAGAACAAGGTGATGACCACACATTGCCGCCAAACGACCCCTGTCATCCATATTTCTGTGGCACCCCATAAATTTATAATATATTGATCAGGTCTGATACAAACTCGTGGGAATCAAATAATTGAATATTAGTTTGATCATGATTGTAATAAAACTAAATGCATAAAATAAGTAATTAAAGTATACCATAGGTGAACCACATAACTCAAATACAGAACCAACAAACAGTAATAGTACCATCTCTTAACTACAAATGTATCACGTAAATCTAACAACTGAAATGATCTCAAGGCAGAGGCAACACAACTGCCTATATCCTAAAAATATCAATAGGAGACATTAACGAAAAGTCTAAGTAGAATAATATTATAATTAATTCTGGGCTACAATGGCTACAATATAATTATGCACCTTCTTCTCTTATTTTAGTGACTTTTAGGTTATCACAAACCCAACAATCCTATATATCACATATGTCTAATCCTCAACCCAAGTTAACCCATGATTACGTATTATTCATCTTTTATTAAATATTCATGAATAATTTTTCTACACTTCTCAAGTGTGTGTGTGTGTGTGTGTGTGTATATATATAAACAAAACACACCTCTATGTGTATATCAACATGTGTACTATTCAAATCAATTATTATAAACTTGTCTACCAGAGTACTAAAGCATTCACTGTCGCACAGCCTAGGGTAAGCTTGCCTTTCTCTCTTAGGATATCGAAGCGGTGCTATCCCCTAACCTATATTACTATACTATGTCTATGGACCAAACTACCAAAGAGGTCATCATTGCACAACCCAGGATAAACCTATCTCGCTCTCTCGTTATACCAAAGAGACATTATCGATCGGCCTAAGGTATGACACGTCTCTTTATATCGAAGTTTTGAAGCAGTAACCAAGACCGTCTCTCTCAGTTGGGATACCGAATCAGCGTCGTCAAACGGCCCAAGGTACAACACATCTCTATTAACAAAAATAATATAAATAGCATTTAGTATATATCAAATAAGTACTCATATATGCTATGTTGTATGTAAGTTACAATAAAAATACACATAATTTTTTCATTCATTTACGAGTAATTTAGAACATATTATTAAAGGTGTTAAATCATTATGTCACCCTAATATAAGTCACATTCCTTTTTCACAATTTAGCAAAACCTACAAATCTTCCAAGACTGTGCGCATGACACTAAAACACAATCGTCCACACAACCCGTGTGCATGGAGAACAATGGTGCTTGTTCGCATGTCTATACCATGAAACACTCTAGAATTCCATTTTCTACATTCTGCATCTCCTATCACAACTCCTATGTGAAGAACTACCATTTTTGGCCAATACAAAGGTCCTAGTACCTCTGATGTACCCCAAATTTTTATTTTAACTTCACAACATTCAACTATCCATCAACCTTACAAATTTTAATTGATTGATATAGTAATTATATACATATTATTAGACCTAAAAACTTAGAACCCTATGTTCAAAATTCATCTCTAAATCCTAAATTGTCAATCGATCCATGCAATAATCAAGGGCTTTTACTCAATTTCATAATTAAAACAAAATCCAACTATCAATTTATTCAATCTAACACAATTTCATGGAGAATTGTACTAACTTCCATTGAGTGAAAAAAACCTAACTTTTACTAATTAAATTCAATTTCAAATTAGTTATCTAAATTATCCAATTCAATTGGTTTTATCTTTACATTTAGAGTCCAGTGTATAATCATATTTGAACACAAAAATAATTATATCAATATACTAAATAAATTTGCCTATAAGTTCAAGTAGGTTGAATTGTAATTGAGAAGTCTAAGTTCTCCTCTTCTTCATTAACCAATTGTCCCATTTTCTTCTTCTTCAAGTATCCTCCTTCTTCTCTCTTTAGGGTCTACTTTCTCAAGTGTTAAAATGATTCTAAATAACCCTAATATCCTTTTTATATGCCTGCCCACGAAATTTAGGTTAACTCTCATATGGACCTTGACCCATTAAGCCCAAAATCACTTCTAAATGATCTAAAGGCTAGCCCAAACCATATACTAGACTACATGGATTAAAACCCACTATTTTAAGTCCTAATACAACATTCTAAATGTCCTAAAAATCAACCTAAAGTATCAAATCAACTTCTTAATATTCTAGTTTGTATAAGTACCAAAACTAATATTAAATTATTTATTTATTAAATACTTATTAATTCATTCCTTTATATTAAGTCATATTTATATTTCGAATCAAATACAAATAACATAACATATATGGAATTATAATTAGTGACATCACATGTCACTACAGACACATATAAATGGGCACATATAAAAATTAACTATTTAATTAATGCATTAAAATTATGAGGAATTACATTCTTCGCCGTAAAACTAGGAATTTAGTCCTTGAAATTCAAATTAATTATATTCATAATCTAAAATCTAAGAATATATCGCCCGTATCATCCTCATACTCTATACAGAATCTAATTGTCTTATGACGTAATACGCACTAAGGTCTCTCGTTGTATATCACGTTCGTATAACCCTCAACCCCTAGCCAGCCATTGCAAAATCAATTTATCCCATAAGTTGTTTCCATTGTGCACCCATATTAACATTATATCAGCATTGATAGTGATAAGGTGAGTTAAAATGATATGGTCCCCACCCTATCCACTAGTATGGGAAAGGACCCATACATCGAAGTGTCAACTTCACTTTGGAATCTGACTTTGCAATATGCATCCTCGGGGAGGTCTTCAAAAGTATTTGACCTACCTCTTGAGACCACAAACCATATTCTCATTCATCACACAAGCTATTTTACCTACTCCAAAAATATTTATACACATTATTATGAACACCACTATTCCCGAGGTGCCCTGAATATCTTTTAACACAACAACTTGTTAACTCTTCAAATTGGTCAATCTAAATCAGATGAACTTACATGTTTTTGTGACCCCTTTATAACCCATAAACCCTATTGAAAATCAATTGTCTACTCTTTCACTTTTATAATGGGATATCAAATCTTGCAACTCTTTGAATGTCTCTGATGTTCTACCTTATATACTGGTATGGGCCCCTTCTCGACACAAGCTCCAGCAATAGTTGTTTCACCCCATAATCATATGAATTCCTCAAATTACTGTACACCCACTTACTTATGTAATGTAAAGTAACCTATGAAGCATTATCCTTGTCCAAAACTACCATCTGTACCTTGGGACCTTATGGAATAACCAATTTCTCTTAGAAATATAACCTTCTACATTCGTTAACATACAAAGAGACTCTTCCAAGTTAAAACCTCCATTCCTTCCCTAGGTAAAGTTCCCCACTTGAGCCCAAACCTACCTTTACCCTGAATTTAGGTGTAATGGTCACCACTACAATAAATTCTTCTGATTCATCAATAATTTATATTAAAAACAAAAAAAAAACTCATCACAACAAGACACATCTCTTAAAATGATCGAATAGGTCATTGACATGCGGTAATAAGAACTTGTTTCGCATCACTACCTTGGATAATCCCATTGAGGTTAAAGACACATGCTCAAAGAATATCTTGCAAAAGGACAAATATTACCACTGTCAACTCTAAATCGTGAGTAGGACAATTGTACCTATGAGTCTTAAGCTTTTGAAAATATAATCTATAGTCATTTCATCATGGATCAACATGCCTCCTAGTCCCTAGAGTGATGCATATGTATATACCAATTACTCCACGCAACCTCATGATAACCCAAGTATGATCATGGTGGTAACTTTCTCCTTGATCTCTTCAAACGATCTCTGATAATCTGCACCCCAAATAATGATACCCAATTTCAAGTGAGGTGAGACAATGTCTTGGCCATCTTTGAGAACCACCAAATGAACCTCCTATAGTATCCCATCAACCCAAGAAACTCCTAAATTTTATTAAGGCATCATCTACTGTCTCCAATATGTAACTTTAAAAACTTGGCTAAGATCAACCTAAATCCTAGCTGCTGATACAACATGGCCCAATAATTATACTTTTCAAAGGTAAAACATACACTTAGAGAACTTAATGTGAAACCTATGTTCTCGTAATGTTTACAAAAATAATCATAAATGCTACACATGTTTCTCCTTCAATCGAGAATACACTACAATTTTATTGATAAATACTATGACGAACCAAGCTAGGATTGGTCAAAAAATCCAACATGCCCTACCCACGAATACTGATGGTGCCTTAGTCATCCCAAACAGCATGACTCAGAAATCATATGATCCATATTGCATCTAGAAATTTGTCTTCAATACGTCATCCTTATGAATACATAGCCGATGATACCCTGAGCGCAAGTCAATCTTGGATAAGAATAACGCACTCCTTAACTCATCTAATAGGTCATCGATATGTGACAATAACTATTTGTTCTGTATCATGACCTTATTCACCTCCTGATACTCTATACATATAATCGAATCGAACCATATTTCTTCTTCACAACTAAAACTAGGGCTCACCACAGAGACGGGCTCATTTTTAAGAATCTTAGATAAAAAATAGTTGAACATGTGCACTCGACTATCGCATTTCTAATGAAGTCATCTGGTACGGTGCCCTCGCAATGGGCCTTGTAACCTACACCAAATCCATACAAGATTCTCTCTCTCTCTAACTAGTGGTAATCCTGTTACCTCATCACATAGATTCATAAACTTTTGAACAATTTATATCGTGTCTAACGATACCGTGACCTCCTCGGATGAAGTCATATGGATGTAATAGAAGTATGTGCTATACCCGTCCTTGGACGATGCCTAACTATAAGAAACATCCTGTCCAAAAATAAAAATACAAAACATACCCCTGGTAGTCGATTATAAGTGTAATACATATAGTTAATACTCAAAGATAAATAATACAAATCATAAAATTACATGTCTAAATCAATAAAGCGGTTGAACATGTAAGCCGACCAACAAACTGTCATGTCTCTATAGTAACGTCGTAAAGAAGCCCCCTATCTTTTGGGGTTTCCATATGTAAAAAAATCTCGATGATAATATCTATACATCTCATAATCGTAGTAAACACACTACTAATAAAGAATGGTAACTCCTCGATATCTAAGTTAGACTCTTGGGAGTGAGCTATAAATATAATTGTACCCATTGTGACACCCCACCTATTTAAATACTCGATGATCAGTCCTTCATAAAAATAAAACAAGACTCTCATCTGGTTCATTCATAGCATCACTGTCGAAAACTTTTTCAAATTTAACATACCACCAAGTATTCAAAAAATCTGATGCCAAAATTTATCTTTTATACACAACAACATGTGGAAAATAATTATAATCATTAACCACCCACGTAGCAATAATACAACCCCAACACAAGATGAATAATGATAAAACAATACCGAATAAACCATCAGTTCCCAAGTCTAATATAAAATCCAACTGAATACAAAGTCTAACTGAAATAAAATAATGTGGGGGCAACACGCCCAAATGAAATACTGAACTGCATCCTATTCTAGGAATGAAATAACTAAAGCAACTAAGTCCAAAAACCTGCAAGCATCCACAAGTGCTGCAGCTCCGCATCCCTGGAACAGATCATCCTACTTAGCGTCCCTGTGGCTAGACACCTAAAAGGTTTAGGAAAACGTTTTGCAAGTACGGGTCAGATCCAAAGTTCTTTTGAAAATATTTATCAAGCATTTAAATTGCAGTTTAAATGAACAGTTATTAGATACACATGTTAGGTTGCGAACACT
Source organism: Sambucus nigra (assembly GCA_949130495.1). NCBI lineage: Eukaryota > Viridiplantae > Streptophyta > Magnoliopsida > Dipsacales > Adoxaceae > Sambucus > Sambucus nigra. Next base: position 671,458,847 of record OX422207.1, on the reverse strand, counting down.
CCCTTGAGTTCCTAACTTGTCTTCTATAGTGTGCACCTAATGTTTCCTACTCAACCCGCCTGGTCATCCTAACCAATCCAACTAGGGAACACGTATCTAATAAACTCCCAACAAGTCTAGCTCACCCGTACTGCCCATACAGTACGCTCCCGGATACGCTTAATTACCATTAAGTCCTTAGTTAAGTTTATCCTTAACTTACCCATACCGCCCATACAGTACTCTATCGAGTTAATTAATAATTAACATCTCTCTTATGTTATTATTAAACCAAAGTTAACATTTCACATATGTTATCATTAAAGCCTTTCCCTTAAGTTTCTCTACTTAATTTCCATTTTAGATATATACTATCCAGCCTCACTACTATCATACATAAGTAGATTAATCATTGTTTAGATATACACTATATACTCTCCTTACTATCACACATAAGTAAGATTAAACATCCAAGAGTATATATATATATACAACATCTCCCAAACTGGTCATATCGATGCACACTCACGTACTCTGCTAACAACCCAAGTACCTCTCGTACCAAATAGGGACTATTCGTTCGGTAAATCTCCTTGAACCCAAAACTCAAATAACAATCAATGGAGGCGAACATAGTTCTAAGCCTCTAGGCTATGCACATACCTAACGCACCCAAATGACATACTGAACACACTGATACATGACACATAGTGAGACGCCATAAGTTTTATGTCCTGGGACACAAATCCAGACCTCCCTGAAATCGGCAAGGTGGGATCGCCCACTGTGCGGAAACCTCCGTGATAGCAAGCAGCGTAGGTATGTTCACACACATATGAAAGTACATAATAGGTATACACAAAACCTAATCCATATGTCATACATAGGCATACACACAACCCATGAATATCATATATATAGGTATACACTCCACCTATAAACATAAATTTGTATAGGTATACACTCAACCTATAATAATCCTTATAGGTATACACTCAACCTATAATAATAATCCATATAGGTATACACTCAACCCATAAAAAAAACACCCGTATGTAGTATTTATCTCTCGAATACTCACCGTGTCATTTATTCATAATATACTCTCTATCGTATATTTTCGAGTATTATTCTCTACTCGAATGGAATGTTGTTACCCCCCTAAGTTAATTCAGTAGCTAATCCGCAATTGTCCTACTTGTCAAAATCATAATTTGCCTTATCCTTTCCATGATCCATTTTCATTCTCTCAAATACTTACGTTAAACATTAAGCCCATTTAGTAGCCTTAAATTCTCACAAATGTGACTAAGTCTCAAACTTACCAAGGCCTACTGTCATCCAATATATCCCTCATAGTATTATAAGGATGTCTCAAAAGGTTTTCAATTTATAAATTAAATTTTAAGGGCTTAAAGGAGGGAATTTAACAATTCTGGCCCAACCAAATTGACTCGGCCTTGACCCGAATCGATTCGCTAGCCGAATCGATTCGGCCAAGGATTCGAATCGACTCAAAAATATGTAGAATCCCTATTCGTGTATGCAGTTTCATTTTTCCAAGTTTTCATCAACCAAAACCTCATGATTCTTTACCAAACTTTATATTAACATTACTACAACTTATTATAATACATAGGGATGATTTCCAACGAAAAGTTTACACAAAAATGTCACTGATTCAATCCAAGAATTAAGTTTTCTTCAAATAACTTAAAACCCTAGTTTTCTCATGTTTTTCATTATTATACATCAAGAATCCATATTTTCTTCTCATGAATCATCCCAACCCCTTTGATTTCGTGTTACCAATATTAAGGAATATATCTACATGCATTCCTATTCAATTCATGGATTAGACCCACCCAAATCCACATTAAATCTTCCAAAACATGTAAATCAACCCCTATTCTACATAGGTATTATACCATGCTTAATATAAATTGCAATATAAATACTTGCCTCTCAATAGAAGGTCTCAAATTTATTTGTGTGATGCTATGGTTGTTCTCCCCTCGCTCCGATCTCGACTTCGTTGCATTCGGGGCGAAAAATGGTGTAGGAAGCTTGGTTCTCTCCTCCTCCACTTCTCCTATGGCCTCTCTTCCTTTAGATTTATGTTAACCCTAGCCCCTCTCTCTAATGGGAAGATATAAACCTATAATTTTTGGAGTTCGTAAACCACCATCTCCCGAATGATTAAAACTCCCTTAAACGGTGCCCGGTTGGTCTAAAATCGCCCTGGGACCTAAAATATACGCCCGAGTATACTATTTTGACTATTTTGACCTTTTTGGAATCATCCGTGAGCTCAAAATCACTAATCGAGTCACTTTATATTTCCACCTCAAAGCACGGCACGCTTGAAATTAACATTTCCCTAATTAATTTAAATTCTAAATCACCAAATTAAATAAGTTCTATGAATTAAAGAAATCTCATTTTACCAATTTAATTAAATTCTAAATCACCAATTTAATTAAATTCTATATCCTCAAAAATACGGGATATTACACCCATACCTGATGGTATGCTCAATAACACAAGTCATTCTACAAAATCTAATAACTAAGTGGTCTCACTCGTCCCAAGTGTAATGATTAGGCATAAATTCTTCACATTTATCCCCTTAATTTCGGTATCTTTATGATCTCGTGCGGTGTAAATAGATTGGATTTGGCTTATATTTATGCTACTAACCCTTTTTGGAAAGTATTTCATATTTTGTGTATCTCTTATGTGTTTTACTGGTATTTCATGCAAGTTAGTGCCAAAGAGAACTCAAAACAGTGAAAGAAAACCAAGAAACGGGGAGTAAAGGGCATTTTTGTAATTTTTCAGCCTTATTCCAGAGGTGGGGCCAACTGGAAAGTTTAAGAACTTTCAATTACAAGAACACTGGAAAAAACAACACCTCAATCGGAGTCCGGGTGTGAAAGTTATAAGCAGTCAAAAATAGAAGAAAAAGTCAAATAAAGAAAAGGACCGGTCCGCCCAAAAAATAAAAGAACCGGTCCGCACAGGACCTGTCCACCCAGAAATTAAAAGAATCGGTCCGCACAGGACCGATCCTCCCAGAAATTAAAAGAACCGGTCCGCATTCAAGGCAAATCGGTCCGGAGGAGGACAAGACCGGTTCGGATCAAGGCAAATCGGTCCGGCGGAGAAGGGGACCGGTCCGGTTGTCGCAGTTTTAATTTTCTAATTTTCCTCTAATAGAGAGTCCTAGTGCTGCTAAAACTCTTGGAGTCTTGTAGGGTATAAAAACCCATTTTATTGTTATTATTTGCATGGAGAATTTTAGATAATTTTCCATTCTTTTTCAGAAACCCTAGTTTTGATACAGTTTATTCCTTTAATTCCAAGATTGAAGCTTTGTTCAGATTTCAGTGATTACCAGTAATTCCAGTTAATACTTTGAGTGATTTGGTAACATTAGTAAGTAATTTCATCTGTATAATTCCTTTTTACATCAATTCACAAGTTTTCCTTAGATTAATCATGGTTTTCTGCACATCAAACACTGTTTTCATTACTTTCAGCATACTAGGATAGATTTTCTAAGGTCGGGATACATGAACCCAACCTGATGTGTTAGTTGCATGTGTATAACACTAATCCTCTGAAATTAGTGATTGATTATGACCGTATTGCGTAGGAACACAACAATTGTAGATATTTATATCTAGTTTGCCTCTGGGTAACCGGGATGATTTAGAATGCAATTCGAGTGTCACTATTGCGATACCAATTTACTCGTCCTCAGATTAAGTATGATGCGGGATTGAACCTCATATACGTAATGCCTGGGAGTACTAAATTCCGGGTCAAATTAATCAGTTAAATTTATGATTGTTATTATAACCGCAATATACTAGGGTTGGGGGATTGTATTCCCGTCCTTTTTTTCTCATCACTTAGTTCAAAAGTTTCAAATCATCTTTCAATCATATTTTAGGTAATTTAGTATAATTGCATCGTTTCATAATTTCATAATTGCATTTAGTTGTAATCAATTTTCAAAACCAAATCATTTTTCCTTTCTTTTTAGAGTCAGAGTTAGGATTCACTCATCTTTCCCGTCGTTACAACTTCGTTGTCCTTTTTCCCTGAGGATCGATACCCGACTTATCGGATTATTACTTGAGCGACAGGCTTGCACTTGAGCCTAGAGAGTACGCACTTCTGAGACACATTCTGAGTCGCGCCAAGTTTTTGGTGCCGTTGTCGGGGAATTAGGTAGACTTAGGATTAGATCGAGTCAATCCAAAGCTTTGACAAAAAAAAATTCCAAAAATCCAAAAACATAAAAAAATTCAAAAAGCACAAAAAGATTCACAATCATCTCTCACAAGACATTAATGCAAAATTCTGAACTCACTCCCACACCCCATAATACTCCAACATGCATTCACGAAAATCCAATCGTTGAGTACAACCCCGATAGCCCTCACACTCCTAATGCCCCACGGTTCTGGATTCCACCTCCCACATCGTCACACTCAATCTCAAATAACACTCTGTTTTCTTTCTTAGGACACACTTCAGAGAACGCTTCAAGCACACCTAGTGAGGATACCGAGTCGCTAAGAGAAAGAGAGATGTAGCAACACGGTAGTGCAGCTGCCAGTGAGGAAGAGGACCTATACCTCCCACTGAGAGAAATCTTATATCCCGAGCGCACTGTCACTCCAGGATGCATTATACTCCCATATAATGCCGAGAAATTTCGTTTTAAAAATGGGATGATCCAGATTTTACCCCATTACCATGGTATGGATTCTGAAAAGACATATCTTCACATCAGGGAATTTGAGGATGTGTGTGGAAATCTCAATGATCAAACTTGCACATAAGAGGTGATTCGCCTCAAACTCTTCCCCTTCTCGCTAAAAGATAAAGCTAAGACTTGGATATGGTCTTTGCCTCCAAGCTCGATCCCATCTTGGAACGAGTTGCAATCCAGGTTTCTCAAGAAATTCTTCCCACCACATTGAACGATCTCTGTAAAGGCTCAAATTCAAGCATTCAGGCAATCTAAAAATGAGCCATTTCATCGATGTTACGAGCGTTTCAATGAGTTAGTTACTTCATGCCCCCATCATGGATTTGATGCAGCGCAAATCATTTCTTTTCTCTATAATGGGCTGAATCTGAATTCCAAACAACTCGTTGAAACCATGGGTAGTGGTCCTTTTGTCGACTTAGACGCCCACGATGCTGAGCTTCACCTGAGGTATGTCGCCGAGACTACCCAATCCTGGGATACGTCTGACCCTAATGCTCAAAATTGAAATTTTCAAGTGACCACCACTCCATCGGCGTCCGGCCTATTTCATGTAGAAAATATTTCTATAGCGGACAGTCGAATCGATATACTTGAGAAAGGAGTGTGAGACCTAAGTGGGATATGTGGAAGAGGACCAACTGGATCCATACCAAACCCCGTCAAGAAGGTGTGTGAAATTTGCGAGGCGGGTCATTCAAATGAGGAATGCCCGACTATACCCGCCTACAAAGTAATGCTTCAAGAGCAAGTCAGTAGTATAGGAGGATTCAATGGTAATTTTGGTGCCCCGCACGGGAATTCTTACAACCCTTCATGGAAAAACCACCCTGGTTTTAGTTATGGGCAACAACATTCTGCAATGAATCCTAATTCACATGTTGCCCCTCCTCCACCACCACATTTTCAACAAGCTCCACACATGCAAGAACATGTGCAAGCACCACCACCTCAAGGAGAATACATCCCTCCACCGCGAAGAAGTCTCGAGGATACTATCAACCACTTTATCAATACCCAGACTGCAACTAATGCTAGGCATGAGCGCATGATGAATGACATGAATGCAAACATTTCACAGTTGCAATCATCGTGGAGTATCCAAGAGAAGGGCAAGTTTCCTGCCCAGGGCCAAAGACCTCTCCAAGGTCAAACTAGTGTTAGCTCGACACCCCATGACCATCCTGAGCAATATAGCACAATTACCACTCAACGTAGTGGGAGAGTAGTTGACTTGTCATCTCCCCCACAAGACGTACCTAAAGACAAGGAGATTTCACCCGGCACGAAAGAAGCCGAAGATGTCCCCTTGAATGAGAGTGATAAAGACGACACTAGTGAGCCCGAGGTAGTAGTGAAACCACCCACCGCAGAACCGTTTCCTCAAAGGCTAATTCCTTCCCATAAATGAAACCCACGTGATGACGTGCTAGACGTGCTAAAGCAAGTAAAGCTGAACTTACCTTTCCTCGATGCCATTAAGAAAATTCTAGCTTATGCAAAAGTCATCAAAGACTTGTTGACAGTAAAGAGAAAGATGAAGGTGAATAAAAATGTCTTTCTAGCACAGAATGTGAGCTCCATTCTACTCAATGATCTCCCGCCTAAATTCAAAGATCCTGGTGCACCCACCATTTTCTGCATTATTGGAGAAAATAAAATCGAAAAAGCCTTACTTGATTTGGGAGGAAGTGTCAATATCCTCCCCTATTACATTTATAGGAAACTTGATTTGGGCGATCTCAAGCCCACAAGGATCACTATCCAATTAGCGGATTGAACTGTGAAGATCCCACGAGGTGTAGTTGAGGACGTGATCGTCCAAGTTGACACCTTCTACTTCTCAGTAGATTTTGTCATTTGGGACACGGAACCCTCCTTCACCTCGAGCAACTATGTTCCCATCATCCTTGGGCGCCCATTCTTAGCTACGGCTAACGCAATCATCAATACTCGGAATGGGCGAATGCAACTCACCTTTGGGAACATGACCTTAGAAACCAACATCTTCCACATAGCCCAACATATGGGGGGGAAAAGATGATCTTCATGCGGTGAGCTTAATTAATGAGATCGTAGAAGAGCACATTGAGAAAATTTTATATGGAGACGCCTTAAAATCTAGCTTAGTGTCTAGTCATGGGAGCGAGGGAACTTATACCGCAATTGAAAGAGAGAGATAGGGGTTAGAAGAGAGAAAATGGTAGAGATAGAGATCGAGCAAGTAAAAGAGGACGTAGGCACTACTCGAGAGAGAGAGAGCTAGGGGACATAAGCATGGAGGAATTTGAAAAAGAATTAGGTCCGGTGGATGAGAGCCTTACCGACGAAGTCCAAACTCTATTGGATTCATGTAGTCACCTAGAAGAAAGCGAATGGAAAGATAAAATCGATGAATTCCTTCTTTGTGACCATCCACCCATACCACTAGAGGTCTCGAAGGCGAGTGAGGAGAACAGTTGTGGTTCATCTGACTTAGATCCCGACCCATGCATCTTAAAAATTGAAAGAAACCTAGGTGTTCCCTCCGAGTCAGCGCATGCAGGCCACGCTTTGAGTCAGCATCACGAGGATCCCTTTCCAATTAGTCACGATTAGTCTCCCGGTGTATCCTTTATCTATGGGTGAGGTCCCAACTTGTTTCGATTATTGGATTATAATCCTAGGATGGGAGAGACGAGGAGAGCATCGAACCCCGTGAGTGGGGTCGGGTGAGTTTGTGGAGAGATGAGAGGTCGTCGCACCCCCGATGCGTATGGGGTGATTTTTTAGTGTATTATTGAGTCATGTGTTAGGGTCATTTAGTGTCTTTATGCATTTTAAATATTTGTTTGTTTAATTTTTCTGCACTTTTCATTCGCTTTGAGTTAGATTTTAGTCCTTTTTGCTTGAGGACAATGCAAAAGTCTAAGTTTGGGGGTCACAAGTGCGTATTTCTAAAACTTCACAAATTTTCGAAAATGCCCAGAAATTTCAGAAAAAATCATAAAATTTTGAAAAACCCAAAAATATTTTTGTTCAAAATAAATAAAAATTGGAATTCAAATTTTTCAAAAATATCATTAAAAGTCGAATTGAAGTCTCAAGTTGCAAAATTCAACGTACACAAAGCCAAAATTGACCAAAGATGGAAATTGAGTGAAAATTGACGACTTAACGAATAAGTGTGGAGATTAACAAACCCGGTGAGATTCGAGCCTATCACTTTTTACGAGTTTTTATATCAATCCGAGTTAATTGTTAACTCAAAGTTCTTTTCAGCGCCAAAAAAGTCGTCAAGGATCTCAATCCTTTCATTTTGGTCAGTTATGAAAATGTGTGTGATATTGCTTTGAAAAACGTGCCAAAAATTAATCTCTAAACTTAAATTCATCTCGAAACGCATATGGTAACGCAATTGGTATTTTGGACAATGAAGTAGGCCCTCGTTTGTCACCCAAAAATATTGGCCAGAAAAAGTAGCGAAAAATTACCCCTTTTGTAACCCAATTTGAGCCAAACAAATTGTCCCTTTCGTTTGATAACCCGAAAAACCCAAATAGCCCGGAATTGCGAAAAATGGAAAAATTCAGAATTTAAGTCCAAAAAGTGCATATAAAGGGGCAAGAGAAAAAAATTAAATATGCTCAACAAAAATAGTGAGAAAAGAAAAGAAGTGAAAAACAGAAAAAATAGAGAAAAAGAAAAAAAAATGAGCAATAGCCCGGAAAAAGCACATATGGACATCATAAATGACTTTTCCAATTCCAACCTTTCCTAGCATTTTCTTTTTACCCCATATACCTTAAAACCTGAAAAAGTCCTAACCGAGTCTAAATTGCGAAATTGATTACAGCGTGGAGAGCTAATACACCAAAAGATAATAGAAGAGATTGAATGCGCGAAAAAGAGGCAATGTTCCCATTTTTAAAACCGTATTCCGTTGATGAGATCCTATCACTCTAAAATTTTCGTCTTTCTACTTGTGTACGTGACTTTGCGTCCATTATATTTACTCTTTATATCACGCATACCGAGAGAATAGCCACATTCCGAGTGATTCGTTTGAGAGAGCATTCCGTGAGAATTTGAAATCAAAACGAATTTTCGGATAAGTAACGTAATGGTCAATTGGTGGAAATTCGCGGTTAAATTTTTGGTTTCGCACACACGCACTATGATTTGAGACTTGTAAATATGACTTGATGATGACTATTTTCTGGGAAGGTTTGAATTGTACAATTTTTGCGTATTTTGAATTTTCTTTGAGTCGAATTTTGTGGGTACATTCTCTGCAAACCCTCACGAGACACCACTCATCCTACTAGGGTGACCTAGGGGTTTAAAGGCTTGTTGCATACGCTAAATGCAATCGCTTGCCTGCGAAAAAGGTATTCTATCCCAATAAAACTATTTTCAAGAGTTAAGCCTTGCTAGGATTCTTTTACATTGCTCGGGACGCGCAGAGTTCTAAGTTAGGGGGATTGGATTAGGCATAAATTCTTCACATTTATCCCCTTAATTTTAGTATTTTTATGATCTCGTGAGGTGTAAATAGATTGGATTTGGCTTATATTTATGCTACTAACCCTTTTTGTCAAGTATTTCGTATTTTTTATATCTCTTATTTGTTTTACAGGTATTTCATGCAAGTTAGTGCCAAAGAGAACTCAAAACAGTGAAAGAAAACCAAGAAACGGGGAGTAAAGGTCATTTTTGTAATTTTTCAGCCTTATTCCGGAGGTGGGGCCAACTATAAAGTTAAAGAGATTTCAATTACTAGAACACTGGAAAAAACGGCACCTCAATCGGAATCCGGGTGTGAAAGTTATGAGCAGTCAAAGATAGAAGAAAAAGTCAAATAAAGAAGAGGACCGGTCCACCCAGAAATTAAAAGAATCGGGCCGTACAAGACCGGTCCGCCCAGAAATTAAAAGAACCGATCCGCATTCAAGGCAAACCGGTCCGGAGGAGGAGGGGACCGGTCTGGCTGTCACAGTTTTAATTTTCTAATTTTCCTCTAATAGAGAGTCCTAGTGCCGCTAAAACTCTTGGAGTCTTGTAGGGTATAAAAACCCATTTTAATTTTATTATTTGCACGGAGAATTTTAGTTAATTTTCCATTCTTTTTCAGAAACCCTAGTTTTGATACAGTTTATTCCTTTAATTCCAAGATTGAAGCTTTGTTCAGATTTCAGTGAGTACCAGTAATTCCAGTTAATACTTTGAGTGCTTTGGTAACATTAGTAAGTAATTTCATTTGTTTAATTCCTTTTTACATCAATTCACAAGTTTTCCTTAGATTAATCATGGTTTTCTGCACATCAAACACTGTTTTCATTACTTTCAGCATGCTAGGTTAGATTTTCTAAGGTCGGGATGCATGAACCCAACCTGATGTGTTAGTTGCGTGTGTATAACATTAATCCTCTGAATTTAGTGATTGATTATGATCGTATTGCGTAGGAACACAACAATTGTAGATCTTTATATCTCGTTTGCCTCTGGGTAGCCGGGATGATTTAGAATGTAATTCGAGTGTCACTATCGCGATACCGATTTAATCGTCCTCAGATTAAGTATGATGCGGGCTTGAACCTCATATACGTAATGCTTGGGAGTACTAAATTCCGGGTCAAATTATTCAGTTAAATTTATGATTAGTATTATAACTGCAATATACTAGGGTTGGGGGATCGTATTTCCGTCCTGTTTTTCTCATCACTTAGTTCAAAAGTTTCAAATCATATTTCAATCATATTTTAGGTAATTTAGTATAATTGCATCTTTTCATAATTTCATAATTGCATTTAGTTGTAATCAATTTTCAAAACCAAATCATTTTTCCTTTCTTTTTAGAGTCAGAGTTAGGATTCAGTCATCTTTCCCGTCGTTACAACTTCATTATCCTTTTTCCCTGAGGATCGATACCCGACTTATCGGATTATTACTTGAGCGAGAGGCTTGCACTTGAGCCTAGAGAGTACGCACTTCTGATACACATTCTGAGTCACGTCATGTAACACCTTATTCTAATGAAACTATCTAAATGGCGGCCATACTGAGCTTGCCTCTACAATCATTTTTACTAAAAATTTATCTCGATGGGCCTAATCTCATTAGTCATAACCATAATGGTTATAATTTTCTTGTCTTTACTAGCCGTAAGAGATCATATTATTTACTCTTAGAAACCTCTCGGTGTCTACTCCCCCTATATGGTTCCTTTTGCTAGTGAGGTCTTCCTTACTAGGGTCGACTCTACACTGAATCTAATCATTGGGCCTACTTTGGCCTCAACCTTAATGATATTAGGAACTCTATCCTTTAGATAGTTATGGAATTCCTATTAATGTAGTAAGGTAACTCCAACCATATGAACATAAGTGGTTATTAACGGTTTACCAAATATAACTTTCCAAAACCTCCTTGTAAGATATGTGCCAATGCAAAAAAAATTATGTTCGCACTGAAACGAATAATGCAAATGCCATTATTTGCCTCCATATCAATCTCTTTCGATCTAGAAAGAGAAATATAGTTGAATTCCTCCTCATATCGGCTACCATGTGGTTGCATAGATAGGTATTTAAAACCATACTTCTAATGTTGTCACGAATAGTGATTAAAAACATTTCTCCTCGATCTATACACTAAGAAATTGATAAAGGTCTCAGCCCAAAAGCCCTTAACTTCCAAATGAGGTCAACATCATGTGAGGGACGTCTTATAAAGGAAATCTAAGTAAGGAAACTACCGGTCCACCCTATGTCATCTTCGAATCGTTCGTCCGGAATAATAGCATGAAACTCCCTAAGAAATCGTCGCTATACATAGTACAAATTCTAAATGGTAAAGATGTACAGTAATTAGAGAACGCAATGCAGAAAAGTGATGGACACACTCAAGATCTCTAGGACATTGGAACCTTGAATGATCTGATACCAGTTGTGATACCCCGTAAAATTTTATAATAGATTGATGGGGTCTAATACAAACTCACATGAATCAAACAATTGAATATCATTTTAAGCATGACTGTGACAAAACTAAATGAATAAAATAAATAATTGAAACATATCTAAGGTGAACCATATAAATCTAATACTGAACCAATTAAAAGTACTAGTACCAACGTGTAACTATAATTGTGTCACGTAAATTTAACTAGTGAAATGATCTCAGGGTAGAAGTGACACAATTGCTTAAGTAGTAATGTAATTGATTGTGGGATACAATATAATTATGCATCTTCTTCTTGTATTTTAGTCACTTTTAGGTTATCCCAAACCCAACAGTCTTGGATATCATATAAGTCTAATCCTCGACCCAAGTTAACCCCGTGATTACGTATTATTCATCTTTCATTGAATATTCATAAATAATTGTTCTACACTTCTCAAGCGCGCGCGTGTACATATATATATATAACACCTCTTTATGTGTATATCAATATATGTACTATTCATACAAATTATTATAAAATTATCTATCAGAGTACTGAAATGGTCACCATCTCACGGCCTAGGGTAAGCTCATCATGCTCTCTCAGAATACCAAAGAGGTGTTTTCATCCAGCCCAAAGTACTATACTATCTCTATTTACTAGAGTACCGAAGCGATCACTATCGCATGACCTAGGGTAAACTCATCTCTCTTTCTCAAGATACTAAAGCATTGTCATCAACTGTCCAAGGGTACAACATATCTCTATATACTAGTGTACCGAATCGGTAACCATCATACGGCCCACGATAGAGCCGATATCTCTCAAGTGGGATACCAAATAGCAATGGCGATCGACCTAGGGCAAAACACATCTCTGTTAACCATAATAATATATGTACTATCTAGTATATATCAAATAAACACTCATATCCGCTATGTTGTACGTAAGTTACAGTAAAAATACGCATGATTCTTTCAATCGTGTACTAACTTACTTATCTTATAACGAGTAATTAAGCACATATTATTAAAGGTTTAAATAAATATGTCACTCTAATTTAAGTCCTAATCCTCATCCCACATTACTTTTTTCTCAATTTACGGAAAATTATAATTCCACCTAGATCGTTCGCACAACGCCAAAACATAACCATTTTCATTGCCCATGTGTACGAACCACAATTGTTGCCAATCACAGGGTTAATTCATGAAACACTCCAAAATTATGTAAGGACTTAATCTTATAAATGTCCGTCAAATATAAGTATGTCGTATACCGCTACAACTCGTCGAAGAATTGAGGAAGTTTACATCTACAAAAGACAGAACCAAATTTCAACTGCACTTCAACATTCAAGCCCAACGAGATGATTTTAGTAAAAATATATTTAAGTTACATTTTCATTTCATATTAAAAGTGTTGGGATATTTTTTATAAATGTTAATAAAATATTTTTTCTAATTATAAAAAATGGTTTTGAAAGTTTTTATAAATATGTTTTTCAAAAATTATGTTTACATAAATTTGTTTCGTACAGAAGGATTAAAAGGATTTTTGTTTTTTAGGTTGAAATATATTCTAAGTCTGATGGAGAATATCGAGATTGACGCTCTAATCGTTCAAGAAAGATGCTGATCATTCAAGTGAGATCACTGTGTCATCCGAACGACAAGTGTCTCGTTCGAGGAAGATCAAGCTATCATTTGAGTGGTAGCTATTTTATTCGAGCCACGCTTCTTTTTGACCTGACATGCCACCACCTCAATGATTGCTATATAATGGTTGTCAGTGTTTTGTTTTTCTGTAGAGAAGACTTTCGCAGAGAGAAAAAATTTTATTTCAATAACTGCCTGTGCAGTTTTATTTTTATATCCAACAATTTAAGGGTTCAAAGTTTATTTTCAATTCACAATCCCAATCACTTTTATGTGAGTTGTTTTATGGAACCCAAGTCATATTTTTTCGAAATTTTATGCTGCTAATTTAGGTTCCTTTTATGGTACTGGGATGTTGACTGTGCGTCAATGAGGATTACTTGAGGGTGTTCCTTTGCTGAAGATTGGATTGCGGTTCGTGTGGTTTCGCAGCCTGGAATCCATTACTGACTCTAGGTTGTGTGTATATGTAGTTTTGTTGAGGTAAACTTATTGTTGATTTCATTATGATTGTAAATTGAGATTTAATCCATAATGAAATAAAAGGTTTTGCCCTTCAGGGATTTTTTCTGAAATCTGTGAGTTGACATATTTGTGTTTATTGGTTTGACTCACGCGCACATGTAGTTGCATGTTTAGGGGTTAATTTTATATGGTTTAAAATTGACTCTAATTAAATAAGTGTGTAATTGGAATTTTTTCATTTGTTCGAATCTTCATCGCACATAAGTTTTAAAAATTGGTATCAGAGCAGGTTACACTAATTTATTGTGTATTCCTATTTTTTCGCAAAATTTGGGTGATATTGATTTTTTTTTGAAAAATCTGTTTTGTGAAAAATCTCAATTTTTCCAATGGAGCACTTATGTAATAGGATGCCCCCCTTTGATGACACGAGTCAGAGTTTTGATGATTTAAATAGTTTGAACTTGACGTTTGATAAACGAATTGATTTTTTGGAAAAAGAAAATTATCATTTTAAATCCGTGATGGATCTTCTGCAAATGGCTCAAAATCAAAGAGATTTTTATCGTGAAAATTTTATTTCTTTGGACCATGAATTTAATTCTTTAAAATTGTCCCAAAACGAGAGTGATGATAGAGTCCAATTCTTAGAAAAAGAATTGGAGGACTTTAAAAAATTTAGGATTTCCGTTTGTGCCAAAGTGGATAAAAATATTTTACTCTATGAGTTTGTGGCACGTGAGGAGACTCTTAGGGATAAGTGTACGTATTTTAAGAATGAACATGATAACCTTCTCGGAGTTATTGAAAATTTAGAGAAGGAGTCCCTAAAATTGGAAGAGTCTAATTCTTTGTTTGAGTAAAAAATTTTGGAGATCAAAATGATTTGACAGACTCGAGTAGTACTGGCAGGAATGGTAATGGCTCATTGTGCTCTAATGTTTTGAGTGATAAATCCAAGACCATTATTTGTTGTAGGGGCTCAAAAAATCCCAAGGATGTTAAAAAAGTTCAACCCATAGTTGTCGTTACACCCTTTTACACATGTTCATATTGTGACAGCAAAGGTCACCTTAGGCATTTTTGTTTCGATCTTCGAAAAGGTCCTAGGAAGTTGAAGTCTAGAGTTCCCTTGGTTCCCAAAACTCCCATTCTTCATTGCACGGCTATTTGGGTTAGGAAATCACTTTTAGAGTCACTAGATGTTAGACTAGTTGATTCTCGGGTGCTTGCACATGATTCTTCTCTTTCTATATCATATAGATGATTGTGTTCGCATGTTTGTCATATGCTAGTTGTGCTTCATGATATATTCTTGCTAGTGTTATGACTTGTGAAATTTTTATATTAGATTTTTGTTTTTGAAAAATTTTTAAAAATACAAAAAGATTTTATTTTGATAAATTTTTGAAAAAGTTAAAAAGAGTTTTGTATTTTATTTTGCACCATATGTGAATGGACGATTAGGATAACCGAGTCACAATTTCATTCCATATCCATATGAAGATTTGATAGTGTTTTGATATGCGTCATCATTTCTTTTTTGTGCTTTACAATGTTTGGAGTCATTGAGATGTGATTAGTTGTTACTACCTACATCTTTGACTCATGAGTACCTTTAATGCATACTTGCATGGATTTATTTTGATTATTGTACTTGTTTATCACATATTAATCGGTGTGTTGTCATCTCAATTATGTCTTTAAAACGAACGATATGCAATAAAACTTGACATTAGAAATAGTGCATGTAAAAACCGTTTACCGTGAGGATTTAATTGAAACAAAATATGATGAGTGAAACACGAGAAAGGGCTGCCAGAGTTCAAAATTAACTCGTCGTGAAAGCCACCATCTAAAAGAGCCCAAAAACTTTAAAGGCAATAAAAAGATAAATATGCCAAAAAGGGGCCACCTCAAAACAAATATATAAATGATTATTATTTATGAGGGAGTTTATATGGAAAGAAATGAAAAATGGGTTTGCATGTCCTGACAGCGTCTTGAAAAAGCATTCATAGTTTTAGACGTTATTGGTGTGGGAATCACTTTTGACTTTGATGTGTTGATGGATTGAGTCAATGTCATTTAAATTCAACACTTTCAACACCTAAGGATGATTTTTTAGATTCATTCGTTAGGAGTACACATATGCATCATGCACATATGTTATGTTTGATTGCGATGATTTGCCTATCGAATATGTTCACACCCATTCATTCTGTTTCCATGATTTGGTTACATTCATGGTGTGTGATTTTTGTATAATTACTTTTGCATTTTTGGTTAAAACAATTAAAAAATCAAAAATAGTTTGTGGAAGCCTTTGAAGTACACTTTGCATGAGCGTAGTTTGATCCATGTTTGCTATGCATTTTTTTCGTGACAACTCCATAATTTTTTTTGTTTATTCATTTCCTTGTCTATTTTGGACAAATAAAAAGGGAGAGAACAAATTATGGGAGAATTTTTGCTTTATGGGGGAGATTTGATCATATTGATTGATGTAATTTCAAATTATTTCAAACACACTGCGTCATGAGGTATTTTTTTTGTCTCGTGTGTGTAAGTACTACAATTGAAGATCATTATTTTGCACACGCTGGTGAGAAAAGCTTAAAGATTTGAATATGAAGATTTTGGAGAAAAGTTTTTGGTCTTACATGTTTAGTACCTTTTCAGTTTTGGGTTCATGGGAGGGTATTAGATTTGTATAGGCATTTTATTTTTGATAATTCGGATGTTTTTATTTTGACTAGCATAGACATAGGGGGAGATTTGTAAGGACGTGATCTTATAAAAGTTCGTCACAATTAAGTATGTCATATACCGCTAGAAGTCGTCAAAGAATTGAGGAAGTTTACATCTACAAAAGACAGATCCGAATTTCAAGTGGACTTCAACATTCAAGCCCAACGAGATGATTTTGGTAAAAATATGTTTAAGTTCCATTTGCATTTCATATTAAAAGTGTTGGGATATTTTTTATAAAGGTTAAAATATTTTTTCTAATTATAAAAAAATAGTTTCGAAAGTTTTTATAAATATTTTTTTCAAAAATTAAGTTTATATAAATTTTTTCGTACAGAAGGATTGAAAGGAGCTTTGTTTTTGAGGTTGAAATATTTTCTAAGTATGATAGCGAAGCTCGGGATTAATGTTTTGATCGTTCAAGCGAGATGTTGATCGTTCAAGTGAGATCACTGTGTCGTTCAAAAGATACGTGTCTCGTTCGATCGAGATCAAACTATCGTTCAAGCGATAGCTGTTTTGTTCGAGCGACGCTTCTTTTTTACCTGACACGCCACTGCCTCAATGATTGCTATATAAAGGCTATTAGGGTTTTGTTTTTGTTTAGAGAAGACTTTCGCAGAGAGAAAAAATTTTGTTTCAATAACTGCTTGTGCAGTTTTGTTTTCTTCTCCAACAATTTAAGGGTTCAAAGTTTATTTTCAATTCACAATCTCAATTACTTTTATGTGAGTTGTTATGTGGAACCCCCAAGGCATATGTTGCTGGAATTTTATGGTGCTGATTTATGTGAATTTTATGGTAGTGGGAGTTTGAATGTACGTCATTGAGGATTACTTGAGGGTGTTCCTTTGCTGAAGATTGGATTGCGGTTCATGTGGTTTCGCTATGTGGAATCCATTGTTGGCTCTAGGTTGCATTTGTAGGTTTGCTGAGGTAAACTTATTACAGATTTCATTATGATTGTAAATTGAGATTTAATTCATAGTGAAATAAAAGGTTTTCCCCTTCGGGGATTTTTCCTAAAATCTATGAGTTTGCATATTTGTGTTTATTGGTTTGACACATACACACACGTAGTTGCATGTTTAGGGGATGATTTTATATGGTTCAAAATTGACTCTAATTAAATAAGTGTGTAATTAGAATTTGTGCATTTATTCGAATCTTTATCAGACATAAGTTTTACAAATTGGTATTAGAGCACGTTACACTAATTTATTGTGTATCCCTATTTTTCCACAAAATTTGCGTGATACTATTTTTTTTTTTTAAATCTGTTTTGTGAAAAATATCAATTTTTCCAATGGAGCACTTATGTAATCGGATGCCCCCCTTTGATGACACGAGTGAGAGTTCTGATGATTTAAATAGTTTGAACTTGACATTACTAAACGAAATGATTTTTTGGAAAAAGAAAATTATCGGTTTAAATTCGCGATGGATCTTTTACAAACGGTTCAAAATCAAAGAGATTTTTATCGTGAAAAATTTGTTTCTTTGGACCATGAATTTAATTCTTTAAAATTGTCCCAAAAGGAGAGTGATGATAGAGTCCAATTCTTAGAAAAAGAATTGGAGGACTTTAAAAAATTTAGGATTTCCGTTTATGACAAAATGGATAAAAATATTTTACTCTATGAGTTTGTGGCACGTGAGGAGACTGTTAGGGATAAGTATACGTATTTTAAGAATGAACGTGATTACCTTCTCAGAGTTATTGAAAATTTAGAGAAGGAGTCCTTAAAATTGGAAGAGTCTAATTCTTTGCTTGAGTCAAAAAATTTGGAGATGAAAAATGATTTGACAGACTCGAGTAGTACTGACAGCAATGGTAATGGCTCATCGTATTCTAATGTTTCGAGTGATAAATCCAAGACCATTATATATTTTTGGGGGTCGAAAAATCCCAAGGATGTTAAAAAGGTCAACCCATAGTTGTCGTTCCACCCATTTACACACGTTCATATTGTGGTATGAAAGGTCACCTTATGAATTTTTGTTTCGATCTTCGAAAAGGTCCTAGGAAGTTGAAGTCTAGAGTTCCCTTGGTTCCCAAAACTCCCATTCGTCGTTGCAAACCTATTTTTGTTAGGAAATCATTTTTAGAGGCACTAGATGTTAGACTTGTTGATTCTAGGGTGCTTGCACATGATTCTTCTCTTGCTATGTCATATAGATGATTGTGTTCGCATGTTTGTTATACGCTAGTTGTGCTTCATGATATATTCTTTCTAGTGTTCTGACTTAAGTAATTTTTGTATTAGATTTTTGTTTTTGAAAATTTTTGAAAAATACAAAAAAAAATTATTTTGATAAAATTTTTGAAAAAGTTAAAAAGAGTTTTGTATTTTGCTTTACACCGTATATGAATGGACATTTAGGATGACCGAGTCACAATTTCATTCCATATCCATATGAAGATTTGATAGTGTTTTGATATGCGTCATCATTTCATTTTTGTGCTTTACAATATTTAGATTCATTGAGATGTGCTTAGTTGTTACTACCTACATGTTTGACTCATGAATTCCTTTAATGCACACTTGCATGGATTTATTTTGATTATTGTACTTGTTTATCACATATTAATCGGTGTGTTATCATCTCAATTATGTCTTTAAAACGAACCATATGCAATCAAACTTGGCAATGGAATTAGTGCATGTAAAAACCGTTTACCGTGAGGATTTAATTGCAAAAAAATATGATGAGTGAAACACGAGAAAGGGCTGCCAGAGTTCAAAATTAACTCGTCGTGAAAACCACCGTCTAAAAGAGCCCAAAAAATTTAAAGGCTATAAAAAGATAAATATGCCAAAAAGGGGCCACCTCAAAAGAAAAATATAAATGATTATTATTTATGAGGGAGTTTACGTGGAAAGAAATGAGAAACGAGTTTTCACGTCCTGACAGCTTCTTGAAAAAGCATTCAGAGTTTCAGACGTTATCGGTGTGTGAATCACTTTTGACTTTGATGTGTAGATGGATTTAGCTGATGTCATTTAAATTCAACACTTTCAACACCTAAGGACGATCTTTTAGATTCATTCGTTAGGATTAAACGTATGCATCGTGCACATATGTTATGTTTGATTACGTATATTTTCCTATCGAATATGTTTACACCCATTCATTCTGTTTCCATGATTTTCTTGTCTTAATGTATATTCATGGTGTGTGATTTTTGTATAATTATTTTTTCATTTTTGTTTAAAAAAAATTAAAAAAATAAAAAATAGTTTGTGGAAGCCTTTGAAGTACTCTTTGCATGATCGTAGTTTGATCCATGTTTGCTATGCAATTGTGTCGTAACAACTCCATATATTTTTTTGTTCATTCATTTCCTTGTCTATTTCAGACAAATAAAAAAGGGGAGAACGAATTATGAGAGAATTTTTTAATTATGGGGGAGATTTGATTATATTGATTGATGTAATTTCAAATCATTTCAAACTTGATGCGTCACGAGGTATTTTCTTTATCTCATGTGTGTAGGTACTACAATTGAAGATCATTATTTTGTACAACCTGATAAGAAAAGCTTAAAGATTTGAAGTTGAAGATTTTGAAGAAAAGTTTTAGGTCTTTCATGTTTAGTACCTTTTCAGTTTTGAGTTAATGGGATGGTATTAGATTTGTATAGGCATTTTGTTTTTGATAATTCGGATGTTTTTATTTTGACCGGTATAAAAATAGGGGGATATTCGTAAGGACGTGATCTTATAAATATCCGTCATAATTAAGTATGTCGTATGCCGCTACAAGTCGTCGAAGAATTGAGAAAGTTTACATCTAAAAAATACGGATCCGAATTTCAAGTGGACTTCAACATTCAAGCCCAACGAGATGATTTTGGTAAAAATATGTTTAAGTTCCATTTGCATTTCATATTAAAGTGTAGGGATATTTTTTATAAAGGTTAAAATATTTTTTCTAATTATAAAAAATGGTTTTGAAAGTGTTTATAAATATATTTTCAAAATTATGTTTATATAAATTTGTTTCGTACAGATGGACTAAAAGGTGTTTTGTTTTTGAGGTTGAAATATTTTCTAAGTCTGATGGAGAACCTCGAGATTGATGCTCTGATCGTTCAAGTGAGATGCTGATCGTTCAAGCGAGATCGTTGTGTCATTCGAACGACATGTGTCTCATTCAAGAAAGATCAAACTATCGTTCGAGCAACAGATGTTCTGTTCGAGCGATGCTTCTTTTTGACCTGACACGCCACCGCCTCAATGATTTCTATATAAAGGCTGTCAGTGTTTTGTTTGTGTAGAGAAGACTTTCGCAAAGAGAAAAACTTTTGTTTCAATAACTGCTTGTGCAGTTTTGTTTTCTTCTCCAACAATTTAAGGGTTCAAAGTTTATTTTCAATTCACAATCCCGATTACTTTTATGTGAGTTGTTTTGTGGAACCCAAGGCATATTTTACTGGAATTTTATGTTGCTGATTTAGGTGCCTTTTATGGTACTGGGCTATTGACTGCGCGTCATTAAGGATTACCTGAGGGTGTTCATTTGCTGAAGATTAGACTGCGGTTTCGCTGCGTGGAATTCATTGTTGACTCTAGGTTGCATTTATATTTAGGTTTGCTGAGGTAAACTTATTGCAGATTTCATTGTGATTGTAAATTGAGATTTAATTCATAGTGAAATAAAAGGTTTTGCCCTTCGGGGATTTTTCCTGAAATCTATGAGTTAGCATATTTGTGTGTATTCGTTTGACACACGCACAGACGTAGTTGCATGTTTAGGGGCTGATTTTATATGGTTTAAAATTGACTCGAATAAAATAAGTGTGTAATTGTAATTTACGCATTTGCTTGAATCTTTATCACCCATAAGTTTTACAAATTCCATTCTTCCCATCCTACGGTCCTATTACAACTCCTATGTGTAGAACTACCTTTTTCGGCCTATCCTAAGGTCCTAGTACCTCCGATGTACCTCAAATTATCATTTTAAAGAACGAACATCCAAATATCCTTCAAAATTACAAATTTAACTAAATTCATATAGTAGTTCGAGAGATATTATCAAAACTAAAATCTTAAAAACCTTAGTTAAAAATTCATTTCTAAAATCCAAATCGACAATTGATCCATGTAATAATCAAGGGACTTTTCCTTAATTTCACAATTAAAACATAATCCAACTATCAATGTATTTAATATAACTCAATTTCATAGATAATTGTACTAACTTCCATTGAGTGATAAAAAAATTAACTTCTACTAATTAAATTCAATTCCAGATAAGTTATCTAAATTATCCAATTCAAGAGGCTTTATCTATATATTTAGAGTTAATTGTATAATCATATTCTAAAACTTTAAGGACATAATTTTATAAATGTCTGGGTAGTATCTAGGAATTTTTGTTTTCCTAGATCACAGTTTGTATGTCTGATACCGCTACATCTGGCACGTCTCTACACGATCTCATATGATGGCCTCAATCTGAATTCTGAGAATCAAGCATTCAACTTGTCAATCATGTGTCCCACTTCTGCCTCAACGACTTCACGTTCCACGATTTTAGGCAATTTATGCAAGTGGTACGCAAGAGAAGTCAAAACAGTGAAAGAAGGCATGATATGAAAGATCAAGAGCATTTTGGTAATTTTTATATCCACCATCTGGAGGACTGGTCAACTGAAAAGTTGAAGATCTCGACCCCATGATGATATGGGAAGAAACGGCACCTCAATCCGAGCTACGGTGAAGAAGTTATGGCCCTTTGAAAATGGAGAAGAAAAATAATAATGGAGTGACGCAAATCTCTTTTTAGTCTTCATCATTTTAAGGTTTTAGACTACATCATTCTAAATCTTTTTAGACTTCATCATTTAAAGTCTTTTTAGACTTCATAATTTTAAGTCTTTTTAGTATTCATCATTATAAGGCTTTAGACTTCATCATTTTAAGGTTTTATGCCTCTTTAAATGCACACTTAATTCCCATTTATCAAGTGCACACAATAAACCTTCAAGAGATTTATTTTACTCATTTAGGAGTATTTTTGTGGAGAAGTCGGTCCCTTCTTCATTGTTGCCCATCTGGAATTCTTGCGGGAGATTCCAACCGACGACATCGAAATTGACACATCCGGGTATTTTTGTATGTCACACTTATTTTCATTATAATCCGTGTAACCGTTCTTTAGAAATTATAGTGAAAATAATATGGTTTTGCCTTGCGGGGATTTTTCCTGATATTTTGTGTCACATGCTTTATTTTATTTGATAAATCATCTAGATGCATGTTTTTAGGATTTAATTGAAAAACTATGTTTAATTAAATATCTTCTTAATTTGGACACATAGGTATATGTTTAGGGGTTGTATTTATTTTGTTCAAAAATAGACTCTAATTAAATATGGTTTAATTGAAAACTTGCGAATAATTTTTTATTCGCTATCACACACCATGTTTATTTATGACTTTTCAAATTGGTATCAGAGCGGGTTGCACTAATTTATCGCGTATTCCTATTTTCCGCAGAATCGTATGATATTGATTTTTTAAAAAAAACTATGATTTTTGTTTATTCGCAATTTTTCCAATGGAACATTCATTTAATATGATGCCTATTTTTTACGGGTCTAATTATACCTACTGGAAAGCTCGTATGAAATCTTATTTAAAATCCATTGACGAGCGTGTTTAGTTGCTTTGTGAAATTGGGTGGACACCTCCTACAGTCACCGTTGATATTATCACCTCTTTAAAACCTGTGTTAGACTGGACTGAAGATGATTTTAAAATGTCTAATTTTAATTTCCATGGTCTGAGTGTTATTTCTGGAGCTGTCACTCCCGATGAGTTCCGCCGAATTATGACGTGCACCACATCTAAAGAAGCATGGGATGTTTTGAAACTGACACATGAGGGTACGAACGCGGTTAAAGAATCAAAGTTACAAAATTTGGCCACCCAATTTGAGACTATCACCATGTCTGAGTCTGAATGCGTTGATGATTTTTATGCACGTTTGTCGGACATTGTTAACAATTCTTTTAATTTGGGTGAGGTGATTGATAACACGTGTGTCGTTAAAAAGATTTTGAGATCTCTTCCAAAAGGCTTTATTCCTAAAGTCACCGTTTTGAACTCTTTGGAAAATTTGAAATCACTTAAGTTAGAAGAAATTATAGGAGATCTTCAAACCTATGAAATTGACATGTTTCCCCAAACCATTAAGGCTAAGGATAGAGGCTTTGCTTTAAATACTCATTTTAAGAAAAAGAAAGAAAAAGTTTGTGAGTCCGATTCTGAGGGAGACTTTGATGATTTGGCCTTATTTGCGAAAATTTTCAAAAAGTTTCTCAAAATTTCTAAAGAAAATTATTCCAATAAAAAGAGATTTTTTGATAAAAATAAAAAGAAAGAAAAGACCAAATAAAGAGGTGAGAAGGAAAAAGAGAGTGGCTCGGATGAGGAGTGTGAGGAGAAATTTGAGAGCGTGACTTTTTTTGAATGTGGGGGTAAGGGGCATAAGTCGTTTAAGTGTCCTACGTGGCTTAGAAAGAAAGGAAAGAATGTAGCCATGCCCTCCACACTTAGTGATAGTAGTGAAGGTGAGGATGATAAGACTTGTGGTAAGAAGTTTGTTGCTTTTTCGAGTCATGTGTGGACACCCTCTTTGTCCCACAATAGTGGACACGAATGCGATAGTGATGATTTGAGCGCTTCAAGTGAGGGAGAATGCGAGAGTGAAAGTGGAGATTTGTACACTAAGACCTTGAAAACAAAGAAGTATTATAGAAATTTAGGTCCTCGGGTTTTAGATTTGGAGAGAGATAAGGTGTTTTTAAGAAAAGTGTTTGCACATTTAGGTGAGCAAACTAAGTTTTTGGTCAATACTTCTCAAGATTTGATGAA
The DNA here is from genome assembly GCA_949130495.1 of Sambucus nigra. Taxonomy (NCBI): domain Eukaryota; kingdom Viridiplantae; phylum Streptophyta; class Magnoliopsida; order Dipsacales; family Adoxaceae; genus Sambucus; species Sambucus nigra. The sequence goes on along the minus strand of OX422207.1, from coordinate 671,434,394 downwards.
GGTTTTTCATAAGTTGACACCACCTTTTGAAAACCCCTCTGCACCTAACGATTGAGGTTTAACTTGTTTACTAGCATAGGGTGATTTTCATAATGACATTATTTTCCTATTGCTAGTATGTATCATTATTGTATAAACTTTTGTTTTTGAAAAATTAAAAAAAAAATACAAAAAAAAATTATTTTGATAAAATTATTTGAAAATCTAAAAAGATATTTTTATTGCACCATTTATGGATAGACACTTAGGATGACCAAGTCACAACATCATTTCATATTTTTCATGTGACTATTTGATAGTGTTTCGAGGCAATCTATCTTGTTATCTATATACTTTATAATGTTTGGAGTCATTAAGATGTAATTAAGTGTTACTTCCTACATGTTTGACTCATGATTTCCTTTATTGCACACATGCGCGGATTTGTTTGATTATTGTACTTCTCTTATCACATGTTGGTTGGGTATTTTCACTTCAATCCTGTCCTTAAAATGAAGCAAGCGTGATAAAACTTGATAAGAAAGGCGTGCCTGTAAAAACCGTTTGGTGAGATTGTATGGTATTTAAAAAAGGGGAGGGCCCACGAAAGGTAAGTATCTATACTTTGCGCTAAGGCCACCGTTAAAACGGACCTAAAAATTGAGGAATTTTATTATCCGGGGTTCAAAGAGGTTAAAAGAGCCCGAAAAAATTTAAATGCAATAAAAAGAAATTCATGCCAATTATGGGCCAATTAGATTTTTGCACCAATTCTCCAAAGTTTGAGAATTTAGTTTAACACCTCTAAAAGAAAATATATATGAGGGTGTTTGGTTTGAGAATTTAAACGAGTTTTCACATCCTTGAATATCTTGAAAAAGCGTTAAATAGTTTTGGACGTTATTGGTGTGGAAATCACTTTGACTTTGATTTGTTGATTTGTATAAGACGATGTCATCTAAATTCAACAAATTTTTACACCTAAGGATCTTTTGATGTTCATTCGTTAGGAGTACACGTATTCATCGTGCACATGTGATTGATTGAGTTTATTTACCTATCGAATATGTTCACACCTATACATTCCATCTTCATGACTGGGTTATTTGAGTTTATATCCATGGTGTGATTTTTAGTATATTATTTTTGTGTAAAACAATTTTTGAAAAATTCAAATATAGAAGATTTTTTGTGACATTTACCATATTCTTTGTTGTATATTTTTGGTAAAAAAAATTCAATTAAAAAAAATAAAAAAATAGAAAGAAAAAAAATGTGACATTTTCCATATTTATGTTTCTCATATCTGTCTATTTTGGGACATCATAAAAAGGGGGAGAATGAATTATGGGGGAGAAATTATGTTGATTTATCAATGATTTGCTTAAGATTAAATAATATTTGATTTTTGCATATCATTATAAATCAAACTATTGCGTGTCACGGGTATTTGCTTTATCTCATGTGTATAGGTACAAAGTTGATATCTATTGGATTGTACACCCTGACAAGAAAACCTTAGGGAGTTTCAAAAGTTTTGAAGATTTGAAGATGTTGAAGTTTGATTGAAGACATGTCATTCAGTATTCTCAGTTTGAGGGTTTAATGGGGATATTATCTTATATGTCATTTGTTTTTGGGAGATTGCATAATTCAGACTTTTATGTATGTATCGGCATAGACATAGGGGGAGATTTGTAAGGACATAATTTTATAAATATTCGGGTAGTATCTAGGAATTTTCGGTTTTCCTAGATCACAGTTTGTATGTCGGATACCGCTACATTCAGCACGTCTCTACACGATCTCATATGACGGCCTCAATCCGAATTTTGGGAATCAAGCATTCAATGTCTCCATCATGTGTCCCACTTCTGCCTCAATGATTTCACGTTCCACGATTTTAGGTAATTTATGCAAGCGGTACGTAAGAGAAGTCAAAATAGTGAAAGAATGCATGATATGAAAGTTCAACGGCATTTTGGTAATTTTTACAGCCACCATACGGAGGACTGGTCAACTGGAAAGTTGAAGATCTTGATGCCACGAAGATACTGGAAGAAATGGTACCTCAATCCGAGCTACGGTGAAGAAGTTATGGTCCTTTGAAAATAGAGAAGAAAAATAATAATGGAGTGACGCAAATCTCTTTTTTGTCTTCATCATTTTAAGGTTTTACACTTCATCATTTTAAATCTTTTTAGACTTCATCATTTTAAATCTTTTTAGACTTCATCTTTTAAAGTCTTTTTAGACTTCATAATTTTAAGTCTTTTTAGTCTTCATCATTTTAAGGCTTTAGACTTCATCATTTTAAGGCTTTATGCCTCTTTAAATGCACACTTAATTCCCATTTATCAAGTGCACACAATAAACCTTCAAGAGATTTATTTTACTCATTTAGGAGTATTTTTGTGGAGAAGTCGGTCCCTTCTTCATTGCTGCCCATTTGGAATTCTAATAGGAGATTCCAGCCGACGACGTCGAAACCGACACCTGCGGGTATTTTCGTATGTCACACTTATTTTCATTACAATCCATGTAACCGTTCTTTAGAAATTATAGTGAAAATAAAATGGTTTTGCCCTGCGGGGATTTTTCCTGATATTTTGTATCACATGCTTTATTTTATTTGATAAATCATCTAGATGCATGTTTTTAGGATTTAATTGAAAAGCTATGTTTAATTAAATATCTTCTTAATTTTGACACACAGGTAGATGTTTAGGGGCTGTATTTATCTTGTTCAAAAATAGACTCTACTTAAATATGGTTTAATTGAAAACTTGCAAATAATTTTTTATTTGATATCACACACCATTTAGTATTCTCAGTTTGAGGGTTTAATGGGGATATTATCTTATATGTCATTTATTTTTGGGAGATTGCATATGTGATAACCCGAATATGATTATGATAAACCATGTTTAAATCATGATTATCTTATGGGATGATGATAATGTGTTATTAGAATATATAATGTTAAGTTATTGTGTTTAGTCTAATCCTACCATCATAACTTATGAAATATTGAATTAGTCACAAACACAAATTTGTGAAGTCTTCGGTAGGAATGTTCAAGTTCGGGACTAGTTTAGGCCTATAATATAATAATTGACTTGAGGTGAAAACTAGATAATTGTATATTTATGAGTTAAGTTTGTAACACAATAAATGGTGTATTAAACAAAGGTCCGGGGAAGGAGTTATGCTGAAATTACGAACAGGGGGTAAAGTAGTCATTTAGCTTTAAGGGATATTTTGTCTTATATGGCGACACATGTCATATTTTGATTGGGCCAAGGGGGAGATGACTTATGCCGACTTTAGAGGCTTGAAATAATCTCCTCCTTCAGCATACTTCATCCATGGAGGAGTTTTAGCCTAAGGAGAGAGAAACGGGAAGTTTAAGAAGAGAAAGGTGAGGAAAAATGGGAGAAAAATTCGTGGGAAATTACGGAAGTGTCCACAAGGGGAGAAGAACCGGTTGAATAAGTGCCAGACAAAGGCAAGGGAAAAACACATGAAGTGGCCAAGGTGAGTGTACTCACTGGTAAGATGTATTTATACAAGTTTATGGATTGGATATATTGTGTTTACCTAGTTGATTATCAATATGATATGTTATACTTACTGAGTTGACTATAGATATGATATGTGATACTTACTGAGTTGGATATGGATATGATATGTGTAGTCACTGAGTTGGATATGGATATGATATGTGTAGTCACTGAGTTGAATATGGATATGATGTGTGTGGTTACTGAGTTGAATATGGATATGGTTATTGAGTTGAATATATATATGATATGTGGCACTGACGGAGTTGACTATAGATATGATATGTGATACTTACTGAGTTGGATATGGATATGATATGTGTAGTCAATGAGTTGGATATGGATATGATATGTGTAGTCACTGAGTTATGATGTGTGTGGTTACTGACTTGAATATGGATATGGTTATTGAGTTGAATATATATATGATATGTGGCACTGACTAAGTTGACTATAGATATGATATGTGATACTTACTGAGTTGAATATGGATATGATATGTGTAGTCACTGAGTTGGATATGGATATGATATGTGTATTCACTAAGTTGAATATGGATATGATGTGTGTGGTTACTAACTTGAATATGGATATGGTTATTGAGTTGAATATATATATGATATGTGGCACTTACTGAGTTGACTATAGATATGATATGTGATACTTACTGAGTTGGATATGGATATGATATGTGTAGTCACTGAGTTGAATATGGATATGATGTGTGTGGTTACTGACTTGAATATGGATATGGTTATTGATTTGAATATATATATGATATGTGGCACTTACTGAGTTGACTATAAAAATGATATGTGATACTTACTGAGTTGGATATGGATATGATATGTGTAGTCACTAAGTTGGATATGGATATGATATGTGTAGTCACTGAGTTGAATATGGATATGATGTGTGTGGTTGCTGACTTGAATATGATATGTTATACCTACTAAGTTGAATATACATATGATATGTGTTGTTAGTGAGTTGATTATGGATATGATATGTATGTGTTATGATGAGATGTTATGGCTTATTATAGCAAGGAGATGTTATGGCTTATTATAGCCAAGAGATGTTATGGCTTATCAGCAGCCAAGAGATGTTATGGCTTATTATAGCCAAGAGATGTTATGGCTTATTATAGCCAGGAGATGTTATGGCTTATCAGCAGCCAAGAGATGTTATGGCTTATTATAGCCAGGAGATGTTATGGCTTATTATGGCCAAGAGATGTTATGGCTTATTATAGCCAGGAGATGTTATGGCTTATTATCGCCAAGAGATGTTATAGCTTGTTATAGCCAGGAGATGTTATGGCTTATCAGTAGCCAAGAGATGTTATGGCTTATCACCAGCCAAGAGACATTATGGCTTATTATAACCAAGAGATGTTATGGCTTATTATAGCCAGGAGATGTTATGGCTTATCAACAACCAAGAGATGTTATTACTTATTAACAACCAAGATATGGTGAGATGTTTTATATTGTTATATAGATACGATTTATTGCATTTCATTTTATGCAATAGTGTAATAGTGATGCATTCGCTGAGCTATTTTGCTCATGGTTCCTATGTTTATATTTTTTAGGTACTGTGATCTCACTGCCAAATCTAGGAGTTCGGTGGGGTTAGTAAGGGATGCATAAAACCATAATTTTGGTCAAATGAAAAAGGGGTAATTTAATTTTACTTATCTTTGAACCGAGTTTCAATAAACATAATCATTTTAAAATATGTGAAAAGTTTTGGCTTTATGGCTTCATGCTGTTAACGAAAAAGAATACTCGTGAAGATGGTTTAGTTAAGGTAATTATGATTTGACTCACTTTGACTTTCAAACTTAATTATAAGTAACTGGGTTATGGTGTGACAACTTTGGTATCAGAGCCTAGGTTTTAGAGGTTCTGGGGTGGGGAGCGCCTAGATTTGGCAGTGGAAGTAGAAATTATTTTGAGTCATAAGTAAATTGGCTTTATTGACTAACATTTGTTAGTTATACATATATATATATTGTTGTATGGGATGTGAAATGGAAGGATCTTGCAGGAAAGGAAATGAGATGTTAAGATTTATTCGGGGATGACAACGAATGCAGGTATTTTAATTTGAATCATTGCATTATTTTATTTATGGTATGGACAAACATGTCATTGAAGGAAACTTTTTCAAGACAAAATGTGGTATATGAAAATTGTGAAGTATTGGAAGTAATCCCTTCTTATAGTGGAATATGTAAACTTCAGTAGTGTCACTTATTAATCAATGGTTTGGTGTGTGCCCATTTATGTGGGAGAGTGAGGTATGGGAACCCATATTTCGTTAAAGGATGAGATAGTAAATTGTTAGAGTATAAATAAAATGAAAATGATATGAGATAAGATTGGTCGAAAATGAGGAAAAAGTATTCCCAAATGGTTGGTAAATGAAATTACCCCTAAATTTCGGGGACGAAATTTTCTAAGGGGGGAAGGTTGTGATAACCCGAATATGATTATGATAAACCATGTTTAAATCATGATCATCTTATGGGATGATGATAATGTGTTATTAGAATATATAATGATAAGTTATTGTGTTTAGTCTAATCCTACCATCATAACTTATGAAATATTGAATTAGTCACAAACACAAATTTGTGAAGTCTTCGGTAGGAATGTTCAAGTTCGGGACTAGTTTTGGCCACTATAATATAATAATTGACTTCAGGTGAAAACTAGATAATTGTAGATTTATGATTTAAGTTTGTAAAACAATAAATGGTGTATTAAACAAAGGTCCGGGGAAAGAGTTATGCTGAAATTACGAACAGGGGGTAAAGTAATCATTTAGATTTAAGGGATATTTTGTCTTATATGGCGACACATGTCATATTTTGATTGGGCCAAGGGGGAGGTGACTTATGCCGACTTTAGAGGCTTGAAATAATCTCCTCCTTCAGCATACTTCATCCATGGAGGAGTTTTAGCCTAAGGAGAGAGAAACGGGAAGTTTAAGAAGAGAAAGGTGAGGAAAAATGGGAGAAAAATTCGTGGGAAATTACGGAAGTGTCCACAAGGGGAGAAGAACCGGTTGAATAAGTGCCAGACAAAGGCAAGGGAAAAACACATGAAGTGGACAAGGTGAGTGTTCTCACTGGTAAGATGTATTTATACAAGTTTATGGATTGGATATATTGTGTTTACCGAGTTGATTATCAATATGATATGTTATACTTACTGAGTTGACTATAGATATGATATGTGATACTTACTGGGTTGGATATGGATATGATATGTGTACTCACTGAGTTGGATATGGATATGATATGTGTAGTCACTGAGTTGAATATGGATATGATGTGTGTGGTTACTGAGTTGAATATGGATATGGTTATTGAGTTTTATATATATGATATGTGGCACTGACGGAGTTGACTATAGATATGATATGTGATACTTACTGAGTTGGATATGGATATGATATGTGTAGTCACTGAGTTGGATATGGATATGATATGTGTAGTCACTGAATTATGATGTGTCTGGTTACTGACTTGAATATGGATATGGTTATTGAGTTGAATATATATATGATATGTGGAACTGACTAAGTTGACTATAGATATGATATGTGATACTTACTGAGTTGAATATGGATATGATATGTGTAGTCACTCAATTGGATATGGATATGATATGTGTAGTCACTAAGTTGAATATGGATATGATGTGTGTGGTTACTGACTTGAATATGGATATGGTTATTGAGTTGAATATATATATGATATGTGGCACTTACTGAGTTGACTATAGATATGATATGTGATACTTACTGAGTTGGATATGGATATGATATGTGTAGTCACTGAGTTGAATATGGATATGATGTGTGTGGTTACTAACTTGAATATGGATATGGTTATTGAGTTGAATATATATATGATATGTGGCACTTACTGAGTTGACTATAGAAATGATATGTGATACTTACTGAGTTGGATATGGATATGATATGTGTAGTCACTAAGTTGGATATGGATATGATATGTGTAGTCACTGAGTTGAATATGGATATGATGTGTGTGGTTGCTGACTTGAATATGATATGTTATACCTACTAAGTTGAATATACATATGATATGTGTTGTTAGTGAGTTGATTATGGATATTATATGTATGTGTTATGACGAGATGTTATGGCTTATTATAGCGAGGAGATGTTATGGCTTATTATAGCCAAGAGATGTTATGGCTTATCAGCAGCCAAGAGATGTTATGGCTTATTATAGCCGAGAGATGTTATGGCTTATTATAGCCAGGAGATGTTATGGCTTATTATGGCCAAGAGATGTTATGGCTTATTATAGCCAGGAGATGTTATTGCTTATTATCGCTAAGAGATGTTATATCTTATTATAGCCAGGAGATGTTATGGCTTATTAGTAGCCAAGAGATGTTATAGCTTATCAGCAGCCAAGAGACGTTATAGCTTATTATAGCAAAGAGATGTTATGGCTTATTATAGCCAGGAGATGTTATGGCTTATCAACAGCCAAGAGATGTTATTACTTATTAACAACCAAGATATGGTGAGATGTTTTATATTGTTATATAGATACGATTTATTGCATTTCATTTTATGAAATAGTGTAGTAGTGATGCATTCGCTGAGCTATTTTGCTCATGGTTCCTATGTTTATATTTTGTAGGTACTGTGATCTCACTGCCAAATCTAGGAGTTCGGTGGGGTTAGTAAGGGATGCATAAAACCATAATTTTGGTCAAATGAAAAAGGGGTAATTTAATTTTACTTATCTTTGAACCAAGTTTCAATAAACATAATCATTTTAAAATATGTGAAAAGTTTTGGCTTTATGGCTTCATGCTGTGTACGAAAAAGAATACTTGTGAAGATGGTTTGGTTAAGGTAATTATGATTTGACTCACTTTGACTTTCAAACTTAATTATAAGTAATTGGGTTGTGGTGTGACAGAATAATTCAATTTTTTATGTATGTACCGGCATAGACATAGGGAGAGATTTGTAAGGACATAATTTTATAAATGTTCGGGTAGTATCTAGGAAATTTTGGTTTTCCTAGATCACAGTTGCTTGTCTAATACCGCTACATTCGGCACGTCTCTACATGATCTCATATGACGGCCTCAATCTGAATTCTGGGAATCAAGCATTCAACGTCTCCAACATGTGTCCCAATTCTGCCTCAACGACTTCACGTTCCACGATTTTAGGCAATTTATGCAAGTGGTTCGCAAGAGAAGTCAAAATAGTGAAAGAAGGCACGATATGAAAGTTCAAGGGCATTTTGATAATTTTTACAGCCACCATCCAGAGTACTGGTCGACTGGAAAGTTGAAGATCTCGACGCCATGAAGATACTGGAAGAAACGACACCTCAATCCGAGCTACGGTGAAGAAGTTATGGCCCTTTGAAAATGAAGAAGAAAAATAATAATGGAGTGACGCAAATCTCTTTTTTGTCTTCATCATTTTAAGGTTTTAGACTTCATCATTTTAAATCTTTTTAGACTTCATAATTTAAAGTCTTTTTAGACATTATATTTTTAAGTTTTTTTAGTCTTCATCATTTTAAGTCTTTAGACTTCATCATTTTAAGGCTTTATGCCACTTTAAATGTACACTTACTTCCCATTTATCAAGTGCACACAATAAACCTTCAAGAGATTTATATTACTCATTTAGGAGTATTTTTGTGGAGAAGCCGATCCCTTCTTCATTGCTGCCCATCCGGAATTCTTGCGAGAGATTCCAGCGGATGACATAGGAACTGAAACCTACGAGTATTTTCATATGTCACACTTATTTTTATTATAATCCGTGTAACCGTTCTTTAGAAATTATAGTGAAAATAATATGGTTTTGCCCTGGGAGGATTTTTCCTGATATTTGTGTCACATGCTTTATTTTATTTGATAAATCATCTAGATCTATGTTTTTAGGATTTAATTAAAAAATATGTTTAATTAAATATCTTCTTAATTTGGACACACAGGTACATGTTTAGGGGCTGTATTTATTTTGTTCAAAAATAGACTCTAATTAAATATGGTTTAATTGGAAACTTGAGAATAATTTTTTATTCGATATCACACACCATTTAGTATTCTCAGTTTGAGGGTTTAATGGGAATATTATCTTATATGTCATTTGTTTTTGGGAGATTGCATAATTCGGATTTTTATGTATGTACCGGCATAGACATAGGGGGAGATTTGTAAGGACATAATTTTATAATTGTCCGAGTAGTATCTAGGAATTTTCTATTTTTCTAGATCACGGTTTGTATGTCTGATACCGCTACATTCGGCACGTCCCTGCACGATCTCATATGACGGCCTCAATCCGAATTCTGGGAATCAAGCATTCAACGTCTCCAACATGTGTCCCAATTCTGCCTCAACGACTTCACGCTCCACGATTTTAGGCAATTTATGCAAGTGGTACGCAAGAGAAGTCAAAACAGTGAAAGAAGGCACGATATGAAAGTTCAAGGGCATTTTGGTAATTTTTACAGCCACCAACCGAAGGACTGGTCAACTAGAAAGTTGAAGAGCTCGACACCACAAAGATACTGGAAGAAATTTCACATCTATCCAAGCTACGGTGAAGAATTTATGGCCCTTTTAAAATGGAGAAGAACAATAATAATGGAGTGACGCAAATCTCTTTTTAGTCTTCATCATTTTAAATCTTTTTAGACTTCATCATTTTAAATCTTTTTAGACTTCATCCTTTAAAGTCTTTTTCGACTTCATAATTTTAAGTCTTTTTAGTCTTCATCATTTTAAGGCTTTAGACTTCATCATTTTAAGGCTTTATGCCTCTTTAAATGCACACTTAATTACCATTTATCAAGTGCACACAATAACACAATAAATCTTCAAGAGATTTATTTTACTCATTTAGGAGTATTTTTGTGGAGAAGACGGTCCCTTCTTCATTGCCGCCCATCTGAACTTCTTGGGGGAGATTCTAGCCGACGACATCAGAACCGACACCTGCAGGTATTTTTGTATGTCACACTTATTTTCATTATAATCCATGTAACCGTTCTTTAGAAATTATAGTGGAAATAATATGGTTTTGCCCTGCGGGGATTTTTCCTGATATTTTATGTCACATGCTTTATTTTATTTGATAAATCATCTAGATGCATGTTTTTAGGATTTAATTGAAAAACTATCTTTATTAAATATCTTCTTAATTTGGACACACTGGTACATGTTTAGGGGTTGTATTTATTTTGTTCAAAAATAGACTCTAATTAAATATGGTTTAACTGGAAACTTGCGAATAATTTTTTATTCGATATCACACACCGCATTTATTTACGACTTTTCAAACACCAAACCAATTTCATTAATGTACTAAATAAACTTGCCTCTACATTCAAGTAGGTTGAACTCCAATTGACATATCTCAATTCTCCTCCTCTCCAATGATGAATTTCCCTCTTTTTTCTTCTTCAAGTAGCCACCTTCTTCTCTCTATAAGGTTTCCTTTCTCATATGTTAAAATGATTACTAATAACCTTTATCTCCCTTTTATATGCTTACCCTGGAAATTTGTGTTAACTTCCATGGGGACCTTAACCCATTAAGCCCAAAATCACTTTTAAATAGTCTTAAGTTTAACCCAAACCATATACTAGCCTAGGGGGCTGAGACCCATTATTTTAAGTCATAATCCAACATTATAGATGTCACAAATATCAACCTAAAGTATCAAAACAACTTCTCAATATTCTAATTTTTATAAGTCCCGAAAATCAGTATTAAATTATTTTTTATTAAACAATTATTAATTCATTCACGCGTATTAAGTCATATTTCAATTTGAATCTACTATAAATAATGCAACATATATGGAATTATAATTAGTAATATCACATGTCACTGCAGGACAATATAAACAAGCATACAAAAAAATTTAATATTTAATTAATGCATTAAAATTACATTAAAGTTACGGGATATTACAATCTTCTCCCCTAAAATAAGGAATTTCATCCTCAAAATTCGAATTCATTATATTGATACTATAAAATCTAAGAATATCTCGCAGGTAACGTCCTCATACTCTATACATAATCTACTCTTATTCTGACCTAATATACATTAAGGTCTCTCTTCGTAACTCACGTTTGGCTAACCCTCAACCACTAGCCCAACCATTTCAATATAAACGTCTCCCTCAAGGACTTCCTCCATTGTGCACCCATATAAATATCATGTACACACTGAGGGTGATAAGGTGTGGTCAAATTATATGGTCCCCACCTTGGGAAAGGACCCATGCATTGGAGTGAGAACTTCACTTTGGAATCCGAGTTTGCAATATCCATCCTCGAGGAGGTCCAAAGTACCTGACCTACCTCTTGGGCCCCCAAAACATGTTCTCATTTTCCACACAAGCTCTTTTGCCTACTCAGGCAATATTCATACACCTTTTATGAACACTATGTTCTCGAGGTGCCCTATATATCTTCCCACACAATAACTTGTTAATTCTCAGTTCTTAATCAAATTTTTCAATCCAACTCAGATGACCTTACTTGATTTCGTTACCCTTTTGGAACCCATGAACCCTATCGAAAATCGTTGGGTTTACTCTCTCTCTTCTACAATGGGATATGAAACCCTGAAACTCTTTGAAAATCTCTTGTGTTCTACCTTATATACTGGCATGGGCCCCTTCTTGACACAAGCTATACCAATAGTTTTTTCACCATATTAACCGTATAAATTCTTTAAATTAATTTACACCCACTTGCTTTTGTAATGTAAAGTAAACTACAAAGCATTCTCCTTATCCAAAACTACCGTTAGTCGCTTGGGACCTTTAGGCACAACAAATTTCTCTTGGAAATGTAACTGCTATATTCGTTAATGTAGAAATGGACTCTTCCCAAATACAACCTTCATTCCTTCCCTCGGTAAAGTTCCCCACTTAATCCCAAACCTACCTTGACCCCAAATTCTGGTATAATGGTCATCGATGCTAAAAATTCTTCCTTTTCATTAAGAGGTCATTATTAAAACCAATGATGTACTCATTACAACAAGACATTTTTCTTCAAATGATCGAATAGGTCATTGATAGTGATAATAATGACTTGTTCTGCATCGAATATCTGTTCAAAACAAATTAAAAGATATTCTAATTTTGATGAAATAATTTTATAAAATAAATTGAATATCTGTTCAAACCCAATTTAGAAAACGACAACCGACATTTTTAAAATTAGGTACATTAAAGTAATTTGCCTACATTAACTTTATTCTTTCACCATAATCTGAAAAGATTTCCTTGTGTTTGCATTGCTACCTTATTATAATTTTCCATCATTAGGAACATATATATTTAAGTAATAGCCAGGTTATGAACCATATCTAGGTTGTGAATGATTTAACAGTACTAGATATGGAATTCTGATTTCTCATGATCAAGCTGAATCCAACTCACCGGAATTCCTATTAAGTACGATTAACCCATATGTTTATAATATATTTGAAGAATAAATATAAGGCATTCTCAAAATCGTGATTTTTATTTCAATATGGACCGACACGCCTTTATTAAAAGTAAACGGAAAAAATGGTTTTAATAATAGAACCCCCAACACAATAAACAACCCATAATATTCTAAAATACCAAAAGTTTTCAGATTTGGTATGTGATATATAGTTTAGGTTTTCACTATATTTGGACCTTATAAAATCTTTAGATGCTACAGAAAAGCTTACTTAGTGTTATCACCTAGTACCCGCCCATTCACATAAAAATGATTTATATGCCACCAATTCCTTAGATATTTTTCTTAGATTTATGGGCTAGAATAAATAGGTAACATATTGAAATAAATAAATAAAAATTATTCTTTATTACTTCTACTGTTCGAAGCCAGAATCTTATACTCAAAAATAATTATTGCATTTTTCACGCGGTTATATTATACAACATTTATTATTGTAAAATATTACTTTTTCATAATCCTGAAGTTTCATGGTTTAACTATTTGATATTATACAATGCTCGTTTCATGTCACCTTAATTGTTTTCCATAACCCTACATGATTTTAAATGATATTTTGACCTATTTAATGATTTTTTACAAAGATATTTATGATTTTATATGATCTGTATATTTATTGATGTTATCATAAGGGTATATATATATATATATATATATATGTGTGTGTGTGGTTTTTATGATTCACCCTTTATTGATGAGATAATTTTCCCGTCGTTAAGGGGACAAAAGTACGTACCTGAAGTATAAGCTAATCTGAAGAATGATATTTTCTTGAAGAACGACGAGAGTTATTATGGAATACTTCCACTTTGTCTCATATAATCCCACGTATCGCTTAATGCAAAAATTAAGTGAAAAGGATATTGAAACATCAAATGATTAAAAAAAGTTGAAATCTTAGATGCAGTCACATGGACTAGTTGCAAGTGTGCTTTTCAAAATCATTATCCCATCAAGAAAAAAATTATTCGCAAGAAAACAAATATGTTACATGCCGAAGCATGGACGACTTATATGTACCAACTACTTTATTCCCTAGTAGATGAGGTCAATGCTCCAAAAGATATCATACATAACTCTCCAGAAGAGGTTATGAAAAAAATATAAACTTTCTCTAAAACTTGAAAAGAGGATTTTTCTATAAAAAAAAAGACACAAGTCCCTGAAGTGACTATAAGGCCCCTGAAGTAGGCAAAGGTACATAATATTAATAGGATCTTTATGTTTCATACATTAATAGAGAAAAGTGGGATCACCAAATATGATCATCAATGACATAATTAAATATATTGTATGCTATACAAACATCAAAGGAAAAAAATACTACAAATCCACATACTATAAAAGAATGTCAATAAATAATATATCGAACAAAATGAGAAAATGCCATGATGGCATAATTTAAGTCTCCAAATAAATGTGGTGTATGCAAAACTATAATAAAAAGCCCCATGCAATGTTGACCCTGGAGGTTACAAATGTGAATTTATAAGAAAGAGAAGTAAAAAAATTTTGCTAAAAATTGCCCAACGTGTGGTACCAGGTTTCCTGTAAAACTGAAGATTAATTATTTACTAACATACCATCCCATTACAACCATAAATACTTTTCAGATATCTGACTAGCTTAGTAGTTTTTTGAAATTTATTGTATATGATACTCATGAATAACATAACTTCTTATTTGTACGAACCTTAGATAAGAAATATATATGAAAATCATAGAAAGATTTTTTTTCTTGAAGCAAGGTCAATGAGCAAGTACTTAATTTGAAAAGGATATTCATTTTGCAACTTAAACCAATCTGAAGGGGTATAGGTACGCACCTTCTTTAAAAATACTTCTCTATGGAAAGGTATGAAATTAATTATATATTCGAGCGTCACATTATACAAACATACTTAAAATAATATGCTCTTGAAGATCTTAATAGAAACGAAAATACATAAATAAGAAATTCAAAAGTGAATGACCTTGAAATAATTAGTTATTGCCCCGGCCTGCAGATCGAGAATAATTATGGTTAAAACTTATCCATAAGTTAAATGAATTGAAAAGTCTTGTAATGCACTAGCATATATTAAGAACTCCCTTAGAGAGAAGTGGTCAACAATAAACATATAGGGGTGAATAGGTTTGAAAGGATCTCATGACCAATTCTTGAGTTTTACAAAAAATTCTTTTACATTGAAGTTACTCAGTACAAATATAACTAAAAATTTGATTAACTCACACAATAATGTAATTAGGTGAATTTAAATGAACAAAACTAGATCTAAGTGATGTGTGTGATCAAATGTGTGAATACGATTATAAATCAATCATAATCAACCATAAGACAAATTTACAAATAAAAACTCCCACCAAGGGGTGAAAAAGTCTCGACACACTCCAATTCTCATTTCTAATTCAAAGAAATTTTACAAAAGGTAAGAAGGTACCTCTCACACAATCCTTATCATGTAGTCACCTATGAACCATTGAACTCTTACACATAGTTAAGAATAATATGAAATGATCTCCATGTCACAAATGGAGAATTCCATTCTCTTCCTTGGAAGTCGCGCCACACTCCAATCTCTACAATAGATTGAAGTGCCTCTACTTTTATATTTAGGAGTAGATGATCATACAATTCAAATATAGATTGATTTGAAATGCATAGTCTATGTGGATATGATTCAAAACACTCTCAATTCTATTTCAAATGTATATATCAAGTATAGATCTAAGTTTTGACAATTTTGGAAGGAATAAGTGAAATTGGAAAGAGAAGAAAAGGTAAAATGTTCTCAACCTCAAAAATAGTCTAAAAAATGTATTCAATTTCTGATGTTTTTAGATCTATAAATATGAGAGGGAACTTAGCCTTTAAGTAGGATTTTTCCAAAAACTGATATCGTCATGCGCACAATTATATATGATCATGCACATGATTCTTTCTCGTGTGGGGCAAGTCGTGCGCACGAGCTTAAATCATAGTCGTGTAAATGGAGGTCGTGTGCATGGGCCGAAAGTATGGTCATGAGAACGGTCAAAGAACACAAGCCTCCAAAAGGTTTTAACATTTCAAAATAAGGCCTAACTAATTCCCAAGTTAGTTTCAAAAATATTTTAGAAACTCTGAGATTGTCGTAAACATATCAAAAACTTGTTCCATCAATTTTCAAAGTCCTCGCACATTTTTAAAAACATTTTGTGCACGTGTGTGTGTTTAGACATAATCAATTCACAATATATTAAAAAAGTATTCATATCAATGTGAATGCATGGCATTGGAATTCTTCAACTAGTTTTGGTGCATGATCTTAAATCTTCATGGTTCATCTAACCTAAACTAGATCGCGCCTCACTCATAACGAATCAAGTCTATTTCACTTGATGGACGACCCAAATGTTTTGTCATGGGAATCTAGATAACTTTATAACTATATATAAAATTACATTTTTAATCTCCCCCTTTTGCCTATTCCGTGTTAAAAATTCAAAAATCGAGAATAATCTTATTACCCCTACAAGACTCACAACTCAATATCCATATAGTGAAAGTAGGAGGAAGTTAATGTACAAAATCAATAAGACAAAATGACAATACAAAATTCCTATCTGGACGTGGGTTGGAGTAGAAATCATCAATGCTTGAAACCATATAAAATGACAAACATCACACAGACAATAGCATGCACAAAGAGTAACTCCCCCTCTTTGGGAATCCTCCAAAAAATCAATGTGATATAGAGGATATAAAATATGTAAGCATGGGAAATATGAAATCATCTAATATCAATGAGAAGCACATTCATTATAGCTCCCACTAAACAACATCTCCCCCGATCATAAATATTTCTCCCCCTTTTTTATACGTCCCCCTTTTTAGCACATGGGACATGGGAAAATTATTCCCCCCACCCCTTTTTGTTATGGAAAAACAAAGAAAACAAATATAGTATAGAAAAAGAATATAGTATGGTAATCAAGATCACGATGACATAGAGAAATAGCGACGCAAGATCTTGGAAAGTATGTATAATACCAAAGCTATAACAAGGGAACACACAATGAGCATATACAAGTGTATTATCACATGAATCTCAAAACATGAACTAGTAAATGAAAGATATCAATCAATAAGGATAGAAGCAAGATATGTGATATACAAATAATATAACTAGAATCAGATCATATACAAATCATGGATATATCAATATAAGCATAATAATATGATACTAAATAGGAACCAAGATACCAATTGAGAATGTACCAATTAAGAATGAAAATCCATAAATATAATATAGTGTACCATAAGATTCAAGATAACTTAATGACAGACAAAGATTACAGTTACATCACCAATTCACATAAACATCCAAATATCCAAGTTGACTATTCATTTCAAACTCTTTAAAAGCTTATTTTTCTTATTCATGGAGTTTGACTTGATTAGCTAAATTAACATTCAACTTTTTTCATTTTAAGAAGTTTAGCATTTATCAAATCAACATTTTGACTCAACGATTTTCCATTTCGAATTTCATCACACTCATTAAAATCAATAGATTTTGATTTTTTCAGAGAATGAGAAGATTTATTTTTCTTTTTTTCCATTTTAAATATCAAATGTTCTATCCTTTCCTTAAGACTCAAAAGCATAGGACAATCTACACTCGGACTAATATTAGAAGGGAGATAAAAATCTAGTATCATAGAACCCATTTTAACACAAGTAAAAAAAAGCAATAATTTACTCAAGCAAAGCATAGGCACAAACAAACAAGATCAATGAGCAAAAATACACAATCAACACAAGATCAATTCAAGCACGTTAATGCTATTCAACTGAGCACTTGGCTCTGATACCAATTGAGAGGTGTGTAATGTGCACTAAGTAAAAATCAATAATAAACCTAGAGGTGGTGAATAGGGTTGAAGGGATCTAATGGCCATTTTTTATTTCAAATAATTCTGCTTGCACAATCAAGTTACAC
Organism: Sambucus nigra; assembly: GCA_949130495.1. NCBI lineage: Eukaryota > Viridiplantae > Streptophyta > Magnoliopsida > Dipsacales > Adoxaceae > Sambucus > Sambucus nigra. Next base: position 671,416,302 of record OX422207.1, on the reverse strand, counting down.
AACACAAATATAACCAAATTGAATCGGCTATGCACATAATAATGTAATTAGGTGAATCTAGATAAACAAAACTAGATCTAAGTGATATGTGTCATAATATATGTGCATATGAGTATAAATCAATCACAATCAACCATAAGATAGGTTTACGGGGGAAACCCCCACCTAGGGGTAATAAAACCTCGATGCACTCCAATACTCGTTTCTACTTGAAAAGTAATTTTACAAAGGGAAAGAAGGTACCTCTCATATAACCCTTATCGTGTAGTCACCTATGAACCTTTCAAATCTTTCCCATAGTCAATGAGAATATTCAACGATCTCCACGCTTGAAGTTGTAAGGTTATATGAACTAAGGTTATTTCTTAGAATACACACACTAAACTATAAAAATTTTCCAAAGAGAGGAATATTCCAATTTTAGTATCCTTTGCAAATTAGTAAGTTAGCAAGAACAATAATCAATTAAAGTGATGGAATTGACAACTTGATTAAGAGATATAAATTTAGCCAAATTTTATCCTTTTTATCCTACACATACATCTAGGTGATTAAAGGATATAAAATAAGAAATCACAACCACAACGTGCCAATGTACGAGGAAAACCCAAATGGGAAAAACCTCGGACGGCTGGGCCTAGAAAAATCCACTACAAATAAAGGTTTTACAAGGGACACAAAAGACTTACAGACTTGACTCACTAAGACATACTGATGCCATCTCCTCTACCTCCGTTTGTAATACGCGAATATTCAACACGTTGCACGACACTGCTCATGTCTAGGTATCCACTGAAGGCCAAAGTATCGTCTCCAATCAACTAGGACGCAGAAATCCATCGCATATGTCCATGATGAAATTCAGGTTGAAAGCATAGGGTATTGGTTCATTCAAAATCAAATTTGTGTTGGAGAGTTTTTCATAAAAATGAAGACAAGAAATAATCTTTTGAAATGTGCAAATCCCTCTTCGAAAAACTGTATTTTCATCCACTTTATAAAACTGAGAAAAGTAGTGGACCAAAGCAGTTATTCAAAATAACCACAGAAAAGATTTTTTAAAAAATTCATAACTGACAAACTCGTTCGAACGAGGTCATTCGAACGAGTTTTCTAACGATAATCCAAGTGAAATATAAGGCAAGTCATTAAAAATCTCGTTAGAACAAATTCGTTCGAACGACAATTCTAACGAACCTTCTAACGATATGACAGTGTAAACAGGCCAGGTTTGTTAGACCCAAGTCGTTCGAACGACCTGGGCTGATTTCGAATGAAAATTTCATTTTCTCCAAAAATGATTTAATATTAATTTGAAAATTTTCCATAATATTTTAGGTGAATTAAAATTAACTCCAATACATAAATTGAATTTGGGTCATATACCTTTTGGGAAAAAGAGAATGAAATGCAATTTGATGAAGCGTGAAAAGCCAGATGCTCGAATCTCCATGGATGATAGATGTGTGACTTGATAAGACCCAAAAATATTTTGTCCAACGGAATATAGCCAAAACTACAAATGACTCGATTGGAAATTTGTCCTTACAAATCTCCCCCTTTAGCTATTCCGGGACAAAACAAAATAAAAAAAAATATAACAAAAAAGACACTGAATTTTCTAAGCCAGCCGTCAAGCCGATTCTAAAGCCCGTCCCAAAACCCAAAAAAAATGACAGACAAACAGACTCGACTGAGAATTGGATGCAGATAAGTTGGCGATATATGGGAAAATGAAAATGAAGGCCTACACACATGAAACAACAAACACATAAAACATATGGGGAAAATAGAGAATATAAATCATCGTAACGAAATTATGGTACACATATGTGAAACATGTTAAAAGCATGTTAAACTCCCCCTAACAATAAATAACAATAAACTCCCCCTATCAATGTTTCTCCCCCTTTTAATACCGAAAAAGACAAAGGGATAGAATTAAACCTGCATGGTTAGAGAAGTTCACAAGAAGAATAAAAAATAGTAGCAAAATATCCAACACATGCCAATATCATTATATGTAATAATAGAATCAAAATAAGAAGTAAATATCAATAACCATAAATATGGGAAAACAAATATCCAAACATAATGAAAGAGTATCCAACTAAGTTCATAATTTAGTAAAAGTGAGATAACAAAAATAAATATGATCCTCTCGCCCTTACAAGTTCATAGTTTGATAAACTTAAACATAAAGAAAATCAGGGAGCTGGAGCGTCATTGGGGGAATTATCTGGAAGGGATCTGGAACCGAATGATCCTGCACCAAGACGCATCTCCACATGATAAATATCCTTAAGATGCTCAAGTAGGATGGAATCGCGACGAGCCTGGGCTTCATCTCGATGAGCTTGAGCCTCCTCCCGACGAGCCTGAGCATCATGATCCTGCTGCATGTTAAGCAAAAGCTCCTGCATAATAGACATGTCCTGGCGCCTTTCTTCCTGAATTTGCTCCACCTATGAACGAACAAACCTAAGATCCTCCGATGAAAGTGGGGGGAGCACAAGAAGATGATGGTCTTATGGGAGAAGGAGTGGAGGCAGTGGAGGATTAGGAGGATGCGGATTGAGAGGTAGTGATCTGTGGAGTATCAGGGGGTAAGTGACCACGAGAGTGACCAACGGAGGACATATCAATTGTTTGGTATCGGGTCACAGGGACATCTGAGGGAAGACGATGTCATCCCGCATCAAGACAATAGTGAGTGATAATGAACGCAAAAGGAAGTACTTACCCAACGGGACCTAATGGGTTGACTTTTACAGATTTAATAACTAGAAAAATGAAGGCGAGGAGGTCAATGGCAGCTCTAACGCTGATAGCAAACATGAGATCCATGTGCAACTTGGTAATTTGAGTGGATTTGGCACGAGGAATGAGACAGGCACAAACAATCCAATTGAGTACCATAAAATTTGGATTTAAATTCTTATGATAAATTGTAACAGTACCGAATTGAATAATGCGACTCACGGCGCTCATGATAAGACCAGAGGCAGTACGAGAGTTGGGAAGCCAAGGATAAGAGGGATTTGTGACATGGTATAATGGGACAAGATGAGCGATGGATTCAGGAGAGACGATGACTTCGCGACCTCGTACTCTAGCGAAATATGATCCTCACGAACACTCATCCAAAAGAAAAATTCTCTAATAAGGTCGGGATAAATTGAGTCAGTGAGATTGAACAACGGGTCCTAACCCAAATCAAAAATCCAAGAGTGAATAGCAGTCCCAGCTAGAGAGGGGAGATTGACGATTTTTTCTCGAACATAGGATCGAGTGGAAAATCCTTGGGTATGGTATTGGGTATGACTGTCTAGAGTTCTCCAATGCAGTTTGAGATCGGGAAATAACTCATCAACATTGATGATTCTCTGGCCAATGTTGTCACAAATACAAAGTAATATATCGATTGAATGTGCATGCCCATAGATCTTCAACTTATGTCTCCCATTAACAACTTTATGTTGAGAGTTTTATTTTGAATTAACAATCAAGCTAGATAATTTTGCTCTTTGCAATTTATATCATTTTTTTTCAATGCCTCAATACATTTAGGCTTTTTTACTATAATGCAAATGGAGGATATTCACGTAAAAACTTTTTGTTTTTCGCAGCCCGAGTCCATTGCTAAAAACAATAAACAACTGGATGAATATTCGTACATTTTTTAAATCCAGGCAATGGATGGTCATGCACAATTTGGATTGCTTATAAGATAGATGACTAAAATTGATAAGACAACATCAAATCTCACCACATGAGTGCAATGCAAAAAATACATCCTCAATATTTTGTGAAAAGTGTGTGCAAGAAGGCAAATATATGAGGCAATCACAGAATTATATATCATAAACGAGCATCAATGCGCACAAGAGAAACGAAGTTCAAATTAACTACTCATCAAAAGCCACATGGACATAAAAGGGAATAGATATCCGAACACATCGAACACAAAATCATATGGACAAAATTTGTGAAACCACTTCTAATCTTTCCCTCTTTCCTTGAAAAGAAGAAAAAAAAAATTTTTGGAATTTTTAATAAAATATCTACAAATTATAATCTAGTTCATAGGTAAAAGATAGACATGAAACACAGCCTAAACTAGATAGACGACTTCGATCTCAATCAATGGAGCAAACCCCAATCGATTTCCTAAGGTTTTTAAACCTAAGGGCATCTAGAGGTTTGGTAAAGATATCAACCAATTGTTGATTAGTGCCTACGAAGCTTAAGGAAATAATTTTCTCTTCAACCAATTCATGAATAAAATGCTCACGAATCCTAATATGCTTGGTTATAGAATGTTGAAGGAGATTATGGAAAATATGAATTGCACTTGTATTGTCGCAATAGATAGTCATAGTGCCTTGAGAAATACCTTAATCTTCCAGCATTTGTTTTATCCAAAACATATAGAAATACCTTGTATTGTCGCAACATTTGTTTCATCCAAAGGCTTCATTCGAACGAGTTTTCTAACGATAATCCAGTGCAATATAAGGCAAGTCGTTAGAAATATCGTTAGAACTAATTCATTCGAGTGAAAATTCTAATGAACCTTCTAACGATATGATAGTGTAAACAGGTCAGGTTCGTTAGACCCAGGTCGTTCGAACGACATGGGCTGACTTCGAATGAAAATTCCAATTTCTCCAAAAATGATTTAATATTAATTCAAAAATTTTCCACAAATACTTTAAGTGAATTAAAATTAACTCCAACACATAAATTGAATTTGGGTCATATACCTTTTGGGAAAAAGAGAATGAAATGCGATTTGATGAAGTGTGAAAAGTCGGATGCTCAAATCTCCATGGATAATAGATGTGTGACTTGATAAGACCCAAAAATGTTTTGTCCAACGGAATATTGCCAAAACTACAAATGGCTCGATTGGAAATTTTTCCTTACAACACTGCTAATAAAGAAGTCCATTACATTCCTTGGAAGTAACACCACACTCCAATCTCTCAAATAAAATGAAGTGCCATCTTTTTTATATGTAGGAATATATGATCATACAAATAAAATGTAGATTAATTTGAAATGGATAAGCAATGTGGGTATGAACCAAAAAGACTCTTAATTCTCTCTCAAATACATATATCAAGTATAGTTTTGAGTTTTAATAATTTTGGAGGGGATAAGTTAAATTGGAAATATAAGCAAATGTAAAATTCTTTCAGCCTCGAAAATGCTCTAAAAAATGCATTTGAGTTATGACGTTTTCAGATCTATAAAAATGAGAGGGAACTAGGCATTTAAATTGGATTTTTCCAAAAACTAAAGTCTTTGTTCATAGGTTTAGATTTGGACGTGCGCATAATTTTATCCAGTGTGGAAATAATGGGAAAGTCACGCGCATAAGCTTAAATCATAATCATGTGAACGGAGGCCAAGAGCACAGGCCTAAAGTATGGTCGTGCAAATGGTCAAAGCATACAAGCCTTGAAAAAGGTTTTATAATTTCAAAATAAGGCCTAGCTAATTCCTAAATCAGTTTCAAAAAGAAGTTAGAATCTCTGAGACTGTTTTAAACATTTTAAACACTTATTCCATCAATTTGTAAAGTCCTCACACATTTTTTAAAAACGTTGTGTGCATGTGTATGTGTTTAGCCATAATCAATACACAATCTCATAAAAGGATATAGTCTTCACTCCAATATGAATGCCTGGGTTCATAATTCTTTAACGAGTGTCAATTCATGATTTTCAATCTTCAATTTTCAAGGTTCATCTAATCTAAACTATACCGCGCCTCACTTATAATGAATCAAGTCCATTTAACTTGATGAACTCAATGACTCAAATGTTTTGTCATGGGAATCTAACCAGCTTTAAAACTATAAACAAAATTACATTTTCACCCTTTTAATATACTCATGGTCTCTGGTGTTTGGATATTAAAATATTCATATTGTCCTAAACAGGATGAAAAATATAACTTTGGTCCAAAAGTACCATATTTGTATGCTATTATTGCATTGTTAAGTTTGGTCCAGAAGTATCATACTTGTATATTATTAGTATATTGAAATACGTAGTATGATCTATGATATCGGACATAGTATTCACATTCAATCTCTTGGTAAAGGGCAATTACCATTAGCTTACATATATGGGACTAATGTTAATCATATTATATAACACATTCATGGGATCAATAGTATGAGACTTTTAGGTTTAACGATCCACCTCTAGTTAGTTATATAGATGCAGGTTATCTTTGTCGTGCTCATAAGGAACAATCAAAGAACTCCTGAGTTTTCGCCAAGAAAAACATGTTGATACCACTACCTGTGAAGTAAATATGCACATATAGCTTAACTTTAAAGAGGTTACATCAAGAGAGATATGATAGACGCATTTTGATCTTTCTACATACATAAAATCTATAATGGTCATCCAATTGAAGCCAAATAGATACGATAAAGTGAGTTGTTCACCCTTTTTCACTAATGTCGAGCTTTAAAAAAATGAGATTAAAGTGACGATGCATATGATCTTTTCACTCAATGCTAAAAGTAATATTTTAGAATCTTGCGTCTAAAATAGTAATGCATCGACTAAATCATTAGAGAAATTCTATAGTCGGGGGGAGTAATTAATCAAGATAGAATATTATCAGTGGAGAATAAAAAAAATGATATTTATGGACATATGTGCATTGCACCTTTTTTCTTTAACTAGGTTTTTCTGGTAAAGATTTTAACGAGGAAGTAACCAACGCTTCCAACACCGATTCAATTATCACAAAAGTTGTACTTTTTTCCACATAGTTTTTCCTTAGTAAGGTTTTAATGAGGCAACAGTCATTGAATAGCGAATAAGGTGTAAATTCAAGGGGGAGTGTTGTAAATACTTCATATTATGGATGTCCACATACATTCCGTATAATTAAATGTGTGTCTTGGCTATCCTCACTTCGTACTATAAATAGGGGTGAACCCCCTTGACTATTGACATATCGATGGAATAAAAAGTTTATATTTCTCTAAATTCTTTTGTGTCTTGTTTCAAAACATAGTTGAACTTTTAACTGACACGTTACCATTTCATTAAGTTTTTTTTTACAAAAACTAAAAGTGAAAAGAACTGAAATTACAGTGGTTAAATCTTTAAAAAAATACATTGACCCAAGTGAAAAAGTAGGCAAAGTTCGTTATCCATATTCGTAATTAACCCCTATTCTAATCATAAAATATTTACTTTTCAATTCAATACGTCTTCATCACCATACCTTTTTCTTTCATCTATCTTATATATACCCTAATAACAAGTAATTTACTATTAGTCTACATATTTAATATCAAAGTTAATGTTTATTGTTAGAATAATATTATAGATAGTAATATTATAGATACAATAAACATGTATTATATTCATAATATTTTTCCAAATTTTATTGTGGTGATGGATCTTACTTGATATATCTCACTAATTTGGTTTCAAATATATTACTTTTATGGAAAACAATTTGTAAATCAAAGTTATAACTTTTCAAAGTTTGAAAAGGAAGAAAAAGTAAAGTTAAACCTTTTAAAAGATCTCCTCCAATAATTATGAATGAGTGGTTGTAAAAGTATATATATGTCAAATTAAAATCCCAAAAATTAAGCAAATGACCCATTTAACATTTGAGTAGTCAATAGGGCTTGTATATGGAAAATCTCTCTAGATGGGATCTATATGTAAAGCCCCTATATTTGTTTATGATATTAAAAATAGACATATATTTAAAAAATATCAAATAATTTACGAAAACTACTCAAGGAGAATGAAGGGCATCATTACACTATGAATCTTACCACAAAATTTACTTTCATGGTCTCATTTCTTTGACTTGCTTCCATTTAATAATATGGATTTTTCGAAGTCCATTTGTCTTATTTATACTAGGGACTTTTACGGTCTAGTCCTCAGACTAGCAATTTTGGACAAAAAACCAGGCCCAACAAATTTTAAACGATTAGGTCCAACATATAAATACCCCAAAATTAAAACAAACACGCACTATTCAGAAATCGAAGGGCCAAAAACACTGTATTCTCTCTTGAATCAAAATCTTAATCGTACCATCTCTTCTATCAAAACCCCAAAACGAATCTATTTCTCAATCAAATTTTGGTCAACAACAACATATAAATACACCTGATCGAAGCTCTAGAAACTATGTTCGATCAAAACCCTAACTCTCTTCGATCAAAACCCTAGCTCTCTTCTTTCAAACCCTAATCGTTGAAGTTCTACATTTTACATTCTAAATCAAATTCTTCCAAACAGCACTAACAAGTATGTATACATTCTCTTATCACCTTTTTGTCCTTGTGTATTTTGTGTTCTCATATGTATAAATTTGTAGACATATGGACTGATGAAATCACATTCTTCTTTTTCATGATATGTATTTCATCATATATTTGTTTCCCTCATTTTAATTGCAAAACACACTTAATCCATGTTAGATATATGTATTTCATCATTGTACTTTTCCTCTTGTATACATCATTTATCGAGGATTTAACTAGGAATATATACATGATTGGAATATGTACATGTACAAGCTCTGTGTTGCGTGTACTATGTGTATTTTGCGTGTACTTTTTAAAAGTACACGCAAAATAAACAAAGTACACGCACATTGAAAATGAATTTCTTAATTCATTATGCGTTTACTTTTATGTTTTATACGTGTACTCTATAGAATATGTACATGTAAAAGCCCTGTGTTGCGTGTACTATGTGTATTTTGCGTGTACTTTTTAAAAGTACACGCAAAATACACAGAGTACACGCACATTGAAATTGAATTTCTCAATTCATTATGCGTGTACTTTTATGTTTTATACGTGTACTCTATAAAATATTTATTTCAAATCCATATTTGATCAATCCTATGTTATTTTGGTCCGCGCCAGCGGCATTTGAATGATATTCCATGTGTTTTTAAGAAGTATTATTATTTTGTTAATATTTAGGAGTGTTTTTTGTCCAATAGCCAGCTGCGTTTGAATGATATGTTATTAGCTAATAATCAGTTTTATTGCGTGTACTTTTTCATTTTTTGCGTGTATTTTGTTTAAAGTACACGCAAAAAATTCAGAAAGTACACGCACATTGAAATTCAATTTGTTCAATCCAATATCCATGTACTAATGTGTATTATGAGTGTACTATTTTGTATTGTTGTGTTATTGTTTAGAAATCATACGATCAAGCATGTTCAACTACAAAACTGCTGCTTGCACGTTCGAAGATCTTAACAATACAAAACCTTTCACATTGACAGTGAATAGTACTAATGATGACGAAATTCATTTTCTCCTTCGCATCAATGATAGAGATAAAAGGGTACTTGGTTTCTACTACTACTATGAAGACATTTACTGCACTTTTGATGTGTAACAGCTTCAAGTAACTGAATCGAAAGCGAAGGATTTAGCTAAACGAATTGAGCAGTATTGCTTAAGGGGTTTTGATAATGTTGGAGCTTTTAGCATTCAGCTATTGTATCACTTCTTTACTGAATATGTTAGGAGTAGAGAATCTTGGTTTTTGACTTGTCGAGCAACCTCTGTTAGGTATTACCATGAAACTGACGATATATATTATCGCCTTTAGCATGTATTTTGATGAGACTTGTATAAATTGTTTGTGAGAATATTGCATGTACTTTTGTTAAATACGCTGGTATTTTATTGTTTTAGTCTATGTTTTATTCTAATTCTCATGTATTTTATTTTTTGTACATATCATTATAGGTTAGTAATTTAAATTTTGTTTATAGATCAATATAATGGGGATGAAGATGAAGGCAAGAAGAGGAAAGAAACAAAAAAAGAGCAGTTCTGATGATAGTTCTTCATCTAGTTCCAGCTCCAGTTCTAGTGTGGCATTGAAAGCTAAACGTCCTGCAAAGAAGAATGACCAATATCGGTCAAATATTGTTAGCTTTCTCCATGATTTGCATCAGATTAAAGATAAAATAAACAATAGCCATATTGAACTTCTTAAGAAGACTCCATTTTGGGAGCTTTTCAATGCCTACTACAGTGAGAAAGTAGTAGAAGTGGACCACAAGAAGATGGATAAAAATATTTTATCAATTATCGAGTTGTACAATACGAAAACCAAAAGTTTTCGTATGAAGAGTAGTATTCCAACAATGCCAATAGATATAAGTGAAATATTTGGCATACCCCAGGTTGAGGGTTTAATATCAATAGAACTGAAAAAGCGATCGAATACTGCTCAAAAATATGGATTACAAGCACGATACTTCTCAAAAAGAATAGGAAAGTCAGAAATTTTGAATGGTTTGAAGAAATCAGTTGAATTGGAGACAGATGAAGGAATTGCTGATTTTGTTAAAATTGTGTGTCTCCGCTTCTTGAACACGTTATTTTTCTCCAACTCAAACTTCACCCTTGGAGAATTTTGGTTGAAATACATTGAAAATATTGAGGAAATGAATAAATATGATTGGGCATCTGCTGTGCATGAGTTTCTCATACATTCACTTGACAAATCAGCAAGTTCAAAACCTAACACAGTTACTGGATGTGTCATTTTCCTACTGGTGAGCAAAAAAACATGTTGATATTTCAAAATTTACATAACAATACTCACGTGTATTTTGAAAATACTCGTGATATTTTCACGTGTATTTTGAAAATACACATTTATTTTAACGTGTATTTTGAAAATACACGTGATAAATTCACGTGTATTTTTAAAATACACTTGATATTCCTGATATTTCAAAATTTACATACCAATACTTACCTGTACTTTGAAAATATTACGTGTATTTTCAAAATACATGTGATATTTTCTCTTGTTCTTTCAAAATACACTTGATATTTAACGCCTATTTTGAAAATACATGTCTTAATCACGTGTATTTTGAAAATACACGTCTTATATCATGTGAAAGTACACTTGTATTTTACAAAGTACACGTGTACTATGTTTTGTAAATATAACCAGTGTACTCTCAAAATACTCTTGTTATATTTTCTGTCAATATTATAAATGTACTTTAGAAAGTACACGTGAACTTATATTGACAAAGTACACGTGTACTTTGTAAAAATCACGTGTACTTTCAATATACAATTATAAAATTTGTAAAGTACACGTTTAATTTTGTGTGTATTTTGAACAAATCTCTTGTACTTTCCATTATGAATACCTAGGTAATACAAGTATTAAATTCATTTTGTTTTTTGTACGATCACAGTATTGGGCATGTGAGAAATTTGAAATTATTTCTCCTGTTGAAGAATATAAAGAAAATACTCTAAAATTCCTGAAGTGGAAGTTGTCGTCTTTGAAACAATGGTTTATGAAGAATGACATCGCAACAGCAACTTTGAAGCAGGCTACAAATAAACCAACTTCTAAGGATTGTCCTGTACAAAAGGAATCTCAGTTTGAAGGGCCAAGTTACTCTTTGAACATGTCTACAGAAAGTCCTATACATGTTGATTCATCATCAAAAAAAGTTGCTGAAGATATTAATGACAATGAGTTTTCACATGGTTGGAATATTCCCCTTAAAAACATTGTAACTCCAAAGAAAAAGAAGGGAAAAGATCAACCAAAGGTTAATTTGGAGGAACAAATTGCTGTTTTGAAAAGGGAATTGTTGGAAAAAAATAACCAACTATCTAAAGCAGCTGAAGACATTAATGGTGCAATTAAGAAGGTGACCTCTTTGGAGGTCGAGAGTGCCATTTTGAATGTACAGAGTCAGCTAGATCGTGATTCACTTTTTGAAGCCCATGAGGAAATGAAGAAGTTAAAGGTGGAGAATTCCAACATTTTGAAGGAAAAGGAGTTATTAAATAAGTTGGAGGTAGAAAATGCCCAACTAGTTGAGTTAAACAATTCTTTAAAAGAAAAGCTTGATCAAGTCACAATGAGTGACTCAGATAGAATTAAAGAATTGGATGAATCATTGAAAAAACAGGCAGAATCAACACGAATTTTGGAACAAAAGAATGGATATATGTATCTGAGTAATGAAGATCTCAAAAAAAGTATGATGATACATTGCAACAATGGAAAGATGCTGACATAGAAAAGATGACATTGAGGCAGAATCTTGAGGAGTCGGAATTGAAAAGAACTCAACAGGTACTTTTGAATGCAAAGTACACGCAATTTTCCTAAAGTACACGCAGTTTTCCTAAAGTACACATTTAAAGTACACGCAGTTTTCCAAAGTACACGCAGTTTTCCAAAAAGTACACGCAGTTTTCCCAAAGTACACGCCGTTTTCCCAAAGTACACGCAGTTTTATTTCATATTATTTTTACTGCAGTTTTATTTGATATTAGATATAATGCAGAGTACATGCATTATTTTATTAAAAATAATGCATTGCTTATAATGTAACATTTTTTTTGTATTACAGGAAAACAATAATAAAGTCCTTAATGACGAAATTTCGGAGTTGAAGAAAATGCTTGAAGAATCAGAATTGAAAAAAACTGACCAGGTATCTATAAAATACAATAGATATATAGTACACGCTTTACTTTCTAAATTTTATTATAAATTTTATGTATATTATAAATTTTATAAAGTACACGTATTTTATAATACACGCGTGTATATTATAAAATACACGCATGTATTAAATTACACGCGTGTACTTTATAAAATACACGTAAGAGAAAATGAATCATTGTTTCAAAAAATTTACAATCCAACATTCCTTGTTAAATATATCAGGAAAACATTAATAAACAACTCATGGACGAAATTTCGAGTTTGAAGATTGAACTAGCCTCAAAGAAAGTTCAGGGCACCCCCAAAATATCCAAAACAAAAGGACCTCTTACTAGAGGGCAGAAGAAAATAAAAGCTGACATCGAAACCGAAAAGCATGAAACAATTAAGAAACAAAAAGAGTCAAAGTTGAGAAAAGGCCTTCTAACAATAGCTGAACAAATGAAGGAAACTGACTTCAAGCTTGAAGCAATCGAAGCATACAAATATCTCGATGAAGCTTCGAAGAAAAAGATTCAAGAGTTTATTCAAAAGGCTGAGCTAGGGTAAAGTTTATTGTTTTATGATTTATCACTTCGCTAATTTATATTTTTTTTGGTACAAAAGAATAAGGTTATTATTATTATTATACAATTCTTATTGATTATATAAAATGCAGGGAATTTATTTTCCAAGGGATGGTTTCGTATGTCCCATGGGAAGATTTACTTGAAGTCCTCAACAATCAAGAAATTTCAAGCTAAGTATGTAGTCCAAATATTAGATATCCATTAAATTTCAACATTATTATTTCCTCACCATTTATTATTGTGTGAAACAGATAATACTTGCCTTTAGTGAAGTATTGAGGTTTAAATTGTCAGAGGAAGGGCTCTCCTACTCACACACTTTTTCAGATTATTGTTGGGTAAGTACAATTAAACCGAAAGTTTTGAGAAACAAAATTTCAGTTTTTTTTATTAACACAATATCTATAATTTTTATTCAGATAGAAGCTTGTAGAACAAATGAAGTCAATAAGAAGGGGGAGTTATACAGAGATTTATTTGAATACTTAGGCACTTATAATAATTTGTTCATTGTACTATGACATAGTGTAGGACATTTCACATTACTAGTGATATACAAAAAAGAAAATAAAGTGGTCCACATGGATTCCCTTCGACCGAACGACAAGGAAAAAAACACAACATTCTTCGATGATGCAAAAAAATTGGTTAGTGCCTAAACTTAATTAGTAATGTTACTTGTACTTATATTATACACGTGTACACGTGCATTATATAATGCGTGTGCTTTGTATTAGTTGTACATAATTACCCAGATTATCAAAGTACACGCATCATATTTTAAAATACACGTGAAATGAACCAATACAAGTTACGGGTACTTTAATATTACGCGTGTACTTTTAACTCTTTAGGAAAAATACACGCATCATATTTTAAAATGCACGTGATAGATAAAAATAAAATATGCATGTACTTTAATATTATGCGTGTACTTTTAACTCATTAGGCAAAGTACACGCATCATATTTTAAAATACACGTGATATGAAAAAATAAAATATGTGTGTACTTTAATATTATGCGTGTACTTTTAACTCATTAGGCAAAGTACACGCATCATATTTTAAAATACACGTGATATGAAAAAATAAAATATGCGTGTACTTTAATTTTATGCGTGTACTTTTCACTCTTTAATCTTCATATACTCTTTTATTTATATACACTAAATATTTGTCTTCTTAACAGTTTTCTGTCTTCCAAAAAACATTGTGCCTATTGAAGACTGAAGCAGAAATAATAAAAAAATGGTTTCAAAATTCAGAGGAAGTTTGATGAAGGTACACCAAATGAGTTTACATTGGATGATGATCCATTGACAGAGCAAGAAAAAAGGACAGTAGATTTCTTGCTGGAAAGTGATGTCAAATTTGACCTAATAAGAGATCATGAATGCCCTAAACAATATAATGGGTAAGAAAAACTTCATTTCTAAAAATTACTAATTTGTATCTTTTCAAAAAATATCATCACATCATACTAATTTGTATATTTGTTTTATTTTAATTTCAGGGTTGACTGTGGGGTGTTCTGCATGTACTACATTAAACAAATAAGCAGAAACAAGGAAATGCAAAAATTGTTTCAAGACCCTGACATGCTAACACAAAGAGCATATGTACTCGGGGAAATTCTTCTGTCAAAATATTTCTTCCCCCGAAAAGAGAAAAAACTTCTATAAATTTTGATTCAAATTCAAAACATATTTGTAATTTATTTTGTGTTATATTGGTTATTGCTTACAATATTTATTACACCAAAATGGTTTTTTCCCGCTGGCGCGGACCATAATCCACGTAAGGTTTAGACAAACAATGCATCTGATTGTTATGAAACAATGTACAAGAAGTTTTCACGAAAAATACAAGTGATAATTACTAAGTACACCAATGAATTCTTCAAAGTACATGCATTTTTACTAAAGTACACGCACTGGTTAATATAATAAATTTTTATTATTTTAATTGAAAACTACTTTGAAGAATTCATTAAGAACACAATAACCAAAATCAATTTATTAATCCCAACTACTCACTTCCCAACTACTTCTGGTCAAGAAATATATAACTTTCACTTTTCCTATAAAAGAGTAATATTTGTTCCTTTCTTAACCATTACATCTAGGGTAAAGATAACATAATGGCTATTCCAACAAAAAACTTGCGAGAAACTCTTGAGAGAGATGAAAGAAATAAAAAAAAATAAGGTAAATTGAGGAAAATATTTCCTCATATGAAACTGCCTTTGAGCAGTTTCAAACATATGTGAGGGAAGGCTATTCTGGACTTCCACCCAATCCTATAGATTTATTTGATGTGAATGAGGACCTTCCTCAAACACATGAAGACCTCATGTCTTTCTATACACAAGAAGTTCCCATGAAAATCGCAAAGCTGAAGGAGAAGAAGGCTCTCCATGAAGGCCTTGTAGCTGTCATAGAAGAAGAAATTCGACACTGGTCGAATTTAATTGACTCTCTCCCTGACACCCTGGATGCCTTTGACAAACATCCCTACTAGAAGCCTTCTTTAGTTTTTTAGCTTTCTTTATTTGAAAAAATTGTAGTTTATTTTTTTGTTTTTAATAAAAAATTTATTTCTTTCATGAATGTGTTCTCAGTTATGTCATACACCCAATATAGTAAAGTACACGTGAACCCTTATAAAAATGATCACGTGTATTGTTAAAAATTTAAACATTAATATCATTTCATGTAAAAAAATTATATAAATGCGTGTACTCTATATATTACACGTGGACTTTATAAAGTACACGCATAGTCTATAAAGTACACGCCTATTGAAATACTTGTATAATTATGCGTGTACTCAAGATATTATCCCAAAACATTATATAAATGCATGTACTATATATGTTACACGTGTACTTTATAAAGTACACGCATAGTCTATAAAGTACACGCCTATTGAAATACTTGTATAATAATGCCGCTGGCGCGGACCATAATAACAATAGTCCGCGCCAGTCTATAAAGTACCTGCCTGTCGGTCTCTTAGTCATTGGTGGAAGGACAGATGGATTTTCAGGAATAGGAATATTTAAGGAAATCAAATCAGGAAGAGGAACTATAGGTATCGAGTATGATTTTCTGTAGAAAGATACCTTATAGTACTCCTCAATATAATCATAAATACTGGTCCCTTTCCTCCGCACAACACAAACAGCATGAGAACATGGAAAACATCTAATCTGCCAACTCTTACACGAACAAGTCCTTTCTCCTAAGTCAACTGTTGATCGCACTTCTGAATGAACTTCAAATACATTTTGACTTGAGCGACTAATAGTCCAATGTCGGCTTTTATTCCAATTTTCATTCAGTAACTTTTGAAAAAAAGGACATAGCTCATTTGTCCAAGTGTCAGACTTAACAAGTTTGTTTGCATTGAAATTCATAATCTTCACTTTCAACTTATCAAGCATATTCATTACTGGTAAATGCCTTTCCTCCAATATCCATGAATTGAATGACTCCGCAACACTAGATGCCATGTCACCATACTGTTTACCAGGGAAATATGCACAGGACCAATTCTCGGGAGGCAAACTATCAATGAAATCGACAATAGCAGCTCCTCCTTCCTTTTTCAATGCTTCAATATTCTTGTGAAATACATCTACTGAGACAGCATATGCACAAGACAAAAAATCTTTAACAATTTTCTTTCGAAATCCATCACAATTCCCATGAATTTTCTTTTTTATATTCCCTTGTAAATGATGTATACAGTAGGAATGTGCAGACAACGGGAAGACCCTCGAAACAGCTTCAAGTAATCCATTGTTTCGATCTGATATAAATGTTATGTTTCGATATTGCTCAACTACTGCACTATGCAAATTGACAAGAAGCCACATCCGGTTATCTTCGGTTTCGGAATCAACAACAACATATGCTACAGGAAAAAGTCCTGAAATATAAAAATATATCAAAATTAAAATAAATAACATATTCATGTACAACACTTTGTATATTGATGCTGCTGACGCAGACCCTAAAACACATGGGAAATATATTATGTGTTTAATTTAAATTGTTTGTAAATAACAAGACAAAACATAAAAATGTACCGTACACATGATAAAGATAAAAAGACATGCACGTTTACTTTCCAATCTTTTGCTTGGCTTTATTATTAACAAGACTAACATCAACATACACGCATAAAAATGTAAAGTACAGGTGAACTAAACAAAAACATTCAAAGGTACTTTACATTTTTAACATGTACTTTGCTTTATTATTTCTAAATAACAACACCTATCATAAAAGTACACGCATAAAAATGAAAAGTACACGTGAAATTAACAAAAACATTCAGGTGTACTTGACATGTAAAATGCGTGTACTTTAGTTTGTATTCAACATAACATCATCATCAAAGTACACGCATAAAAATGAAAAGTACACGTGAAATTAATATAAACATTCAAGTGTACTTGACATGTAAAATGCGTGTACTTTAGTTAGTATTACACATAAAATCATCATCATCAAAGTACACGCATAAAAATGAAAAGTACACGTGAAATTAACAAAAATATTCACGTGTACTTGACATGTAAAATGCGTGTACTTTACTTAGTATTACACATAAAATCATCATCATCAAAGTACACGCATAAAAATGAAAAGTACACGTGAAATTAACAAAAACATTCACGTGTACTTGACATGCACTATGCGTGTACTTTACTTAGTATTACACATAAAATCATCATCATCAAAGTACACGCATAAAAATGAAAAGTAAACGTGAAATTAACAAAAACATTCACGTGTACTTGACATGCACTATGCGTGTACTTTACTTACTATTACACATAATAAGACATATCATGACAATACACGCAGAAAAATAAAAAGTACACGTGAACTAAAACAAAGACCTTCAAAGGTATTTTATATTTTTATGCTTGTATTTTGATGATAATGAAATGAACAAACAAAATTTCAATGTAATACACAAAATAAAATATTTACAATTAATTTACCATTGTTCCCATTCCTTGCAGTAGCTGATAGTATTGTTCCACGGTAACGGCTCTTCAAAAACGCACCATTAAGAAATAAAACAGGTCTGCAGTATTGAAATCCATAAATACATCCTCTAAACATTACAAATATTCTCTTGAATTTTTTACTCTCATGTTCCACGTCAAGGATGCAATGCGACCCAGGATTATACTGCAATAGAAGGGCACGATAATTATTCATTAATGCATAAGAAACCTTTTCATCACCATGTATATCAACAGCAGCCATTTCTTTCGCGTGCCATGCATGTTGATAAGCTATATCAAGACCATAATTCTTCTTCATATCTCTAACTACATCAATTGGTCTCAATAGCGGGTTATCTCTAAGATCATCAGCTACCAATGTTGAAACCAACTTGGAGGCTATCATTTTGGCTGACGGACTACGAAAGACACCTCTACATGTATGCTCATTATTCATTGCACGTATGTAAAAGTATCCATTTATTGTAGATAATGAAGCATGAATTCTCAACATGCAATTCTCAGTAGTCTTTTTAGAGCATTCAGTCGTTACTCGAGTTTTATCATTCTTCAAATACACATACTTGAACCCAACCTCAACGGCATACTTTCGCAATTTATCCCAAAATTCCACTACACCTCCTTCAAAACACTGCTGCTCATGACTTATATAAGTCTTCCAATCATTCGAAAGATAGACTTTAGACTTACTTGGCTCCACACCTCTAAGATAAAAGTCATTTTCAATGCAACTATTAAAATCATTTTTAGTGCCTGATGATAAAGACTCTAACCTCTGTGTATTTGTATCACCACTGTCAACCCTCTCAGAACTTGTATTACTGTAGTCAACCCCTTCAAAAATTCGATTAGAGCAGTCAACCCGTTCACGACATGTATTACATGGAAATGGTAATGACTCAATGACATATATTCAAATGAAATTAGCTTTCACGATCAATTAGGACCGCAACATACAACAAACATCATTGTCACAAACCAGCATGAATCTACATTCATCACCAAATGAATACCTCAATGAAAAACTCCCACTTCTCAAATTAGTAAACCTAATACACAACTCATTGCATATGAAATCTAATGAGCTATCTTCAAATATTTCAATACAAGCCATATTATCCAAATAACAACACCTTGCTATTACACTACTTACCATAATGTCCTGCAGTAAAACAGAAACGAAAAATATTTACTTCAAGGTCAATAATTCTAAAAATGTGTGCAATAATTTAATGCATGAAATATCAAAATATTTATTTATAATTAATATAAACTTACAGGCACTTTTTAAAAACCTATACATGAAGCAATAAAGCACACACATATTATCAAAAAATCAATCACGTGTACTTTATAAACACTGCGTGTACTTTGAAAACTGATATCGAACTGGTTATTTCCGCTGGCGCGGACCTATATCAATAAGTGATTCAATACCAAATCAAAATCAAGGACTCTTAAAATTATAATGAAACATCAATAATATTCATTCAGCACATTCAACTAACAATTACAAATATTGATAAATATAACTTATTTATGAAGAATCCAAACATAAATGCATAAAAAACACAAAATAAAAATATATACATATATAACATATAAAAAGCTATTCAATCACATGAATGAATATTACAATGAGTCTCTTGAATCAAAACAAAGGACATATACTTATTGTAATCGATCAAAAATAGAAAAATCAACTGTTGATAAAGATAAACTTGCAAATGATAGAGCCAAGTGATACAGGTAGAATAGATAATGAACACTGTAATCGATTATAGGACAGACGATCAAAGAATAAGATTGATGTTATTTTCGATTTCGGAGAATAGTCGTTAGTTGCAGAGAAAACTCCAATAGCCGATTAGGTTTATGATTTTTTTAAATTGGGGTTATTTATATGTTGGACCTAATCGTTTAAAATTTGGTTCACCGGTTTTTTTGTCCAAAATTGTTAGTCCAAGGACGAGACCGTAAAAACCTATTTATACTATAAGCAACACGTGATCGTATATTACTAAAACAAAAACATAAGTCAGATAATAAAATTGTTAGCAACTAATATTGTCCAGAAATTAATCATTTGAGCCTTTGCTAGGTATCAGGTAGTGTCTAATTCACCTTGGATCTACTACCTAGTTTGAGCTCCACCATAGATCACTGTGCCTTTATCATAAGTCTGATAATTCCAAATAGTGTATGACCCGCCTTGGATCGACTACTTGATGCACCCATATTGGACTCTGGGTGCTACCTATTGGTAGTCCCAATTGAACCATCAACTATGATATAATTGTTAACTCCCAGACGCATCACTAGCTAACAATATTGTCCCCGGTTTAACCATTTACCGCTTAGGCCTAACCTAACATTTAGTCTTAACCTAAAAGACTTCGTTTCTAGTTAAAGGATCACACTCATCTAACTAGTGTATGTTGAGTCTAGTAGATGCTTACTAGTGTCTACTCCACCTTGGATTGACTAATGGACGAGCCCATATTGGAATTTGGGTGTTACCCATTGATTGTTCCAACCGAATCATCGGCTCTCATACAACTGTTCGGCCCTAGACTCGTAATTATCCATTAATATTATCCTTAATTTAACCATTTACCGTAATACCCCATATTTTTGTGGCATTTATTTATTATGTGTTAATTAATAAATAAATTAATAAATGGGATTGATTACTACTTGTGTGACATATTAATAGTAAAATTCATAATTTAGATGATAATTAAATTTTGCATGTTGTGTGATTTTTTGTGTCGCATGTTATTAATTATTAATTGGTGATATTAATTATATTGGATTTGACTATGTATAGTTACGCGTAAAATAAGCAAATGTGTATTTTATTTTGCGCTGTGAAGTTTTATCATGTATAGTTAGGTATTACTGTTGGATTGGACTGTAGAGTGACATGGAGGCCCGAAGATGTATTTTTTTATTTTGGGATCAGGACCAAGGGTAGGTTTAAATTTTGGACTAGTTTAGATAGTATTTGAGCTCATTTGGAGGCCTAAAATTAGGCATTTTAGTAACCTTCAAATTTTGAGTTATTTACGGGTAACCCTCATGAATTGAACACTTTATACACAAAATACATATCCTAAATGCCTAAGAGATTTGGGAGAACTTGAGAAGAACTTTAGAGAGGAAGAACAAATGATCAAGAGAAGAATTCACTCGTTCTTTATCATTCAGTCAAGAAACTTCTTTCTTTATCATCGTATAATTTGTAACTTGTTTACGATTTTATCATCATGTATTTTGATTTGGGATTAGAAGCATGTTTAGGGATTAATCTACCATCTTAATCATGTTGTTATTGGGATTAATTGGGTTAATGTTTTGAACTATCAATTGGTTTTTTAATCTGATTTCAAAATTGGGGATTTTGTAGAGAACTTTTAATTGATTCATTTTGATTTATGATTATGATGTTAGAACTCATGTGTTAGGACTAAATTACTTGTATTTACTAAAACCTTATGTTTATTTGTATAAAATGTAGAAGATGAAGTTAGGTTAAAATTGGGGTTTCCCATATTTAAATCTTAATTCGTGTTAAAATGATGTTAGTCTGGGTGGAAACGAGTTAGGATCACGAATATATAGTGTATATAGTTAAAGATTGAGTTTTGGTAATTGTATTTAAGCTTTGGGTTAGTTTCTATGGAGTTTTTGTCCTCCATTTATGTTTTTGGGGGAATGATTGTCGAATGACCCGTTGGATTGATCCAGGTTTCAGATGGATCAATTCGACCCTGGAATTTGTGAGGATTGGTTGTTTTTAAGGCGACTCAATTTCGATTTGTTTCGGGAGGATCATTACGAGTTTCAGGTTTATATATATATACAGTACTGCTCTTGTGCATATCAGTCCTCATTTTAAGAGTGCGTATCGAACATGTGTCACCTGGTGGTGAGCCCAGAAGAGAGAGAGAGAGTGCCTATAATTTCTAGGCTCATCAACAAGCGACACATGTCCGGTCCGCACTCTTAAAATGTAGGTTAGTATGCATAAAAGAAGTACTATATATATATATATATATATATATATATATCAAGGTTCTAAAAAATGCGAGGCGCGATCGAGGCGTGGAGGCCAAGCCTTAAGCCATAGAAGCCTAGGCGGGCCTTAAGCATAAAAAGGCGTTGAGGCCATTTTAATATATTTTAATATTTTGTAACAATAACAAGTCTATTAAAATACTATAATTGTACATATCATAAAAATATGTTTGAATATTTGCAAATTAAAATAGTATTTGATTATTTTGGATGAGATAATGGTCCAGTTGGTAAAACAAGTCTTTAAAATGCGATATCGTTTCACTAAAGCATTGTTGTATTTAGAAAAAAGTGCGCCTTAAGGCTTTTACCAAGAATGAGGCGTAAAAAGCTTAAGGCGAGGCGTTTCTCTCAAGCCTCAAGCCTAGGCGGGCCTTTTAGAACACTGATATATATATGTGTGTGCGGGGGGATGGGTGGGTGCACACGCTCATAGTTTAATAAGTCATAAAGTAGGAGGACAATTTTTAATTAGGGTTTTAAGATTTAATAAACCTCTAATGGTCTATCCGGTGTTAGTGATGTGCATTTTCCTATTTTGTATATATATATAGCATTTTGGACTCATGGGGAATCTTTGAGTAAGGGTTTTGATTTTTATTGTTGTGATAGTGTACCGCACTCTTAGATGATAGTGCAAGACTTTGTGGAGGTCGATATGTTTAGATAACACATTCAGTCATTCACACATCGCGATGAGAGATGCGGATGACACAATCCATTGGGCGAGTTTTTTATAGTCGATGGTGTGATTGTGTGGTGACATATTTTGATCATATATTCAGTCGGTCTATGCCTCGCGACATGAGATGCGGATGACCTAATCCATAAGACGAGTTTTGATATGGGACTACTCGTTGGTGTGATTGCATAATGATCCCACATTTTTATATGTACGCATATTTTCAAATATGTTAGGTGAGGGACACCTACGAGTTTACTTATTGAAACATGAGAAGGTTCTCCAAAGGTACATGCCTTTGTGTGGTTATTATGAGACTTATAATAATGTATGATATTAGCCCAGTGACGGAAACTCTTATTAAGATACCATATGTTATATTTATGTGTTAGGATATAAGATCGTGTATATCTTTTTATTCGGGTGACTTGAGTGGGGGCACTGAATTGTATCCGTTACATATTTGATATAGTCCAGTGATGGATTCGTTTAATTTAAAATACACTAAATTATGTTAACATGTTATATTATGAGATCATGTGTATCTTATTACTCAATTGACTTAAGCAAGAATTGATACTGAGTTGTTTCTTTACATGTGTAGTTAGTCACATCCCGATGTAGTATTTCATTATATGATGTTTACATATTTAGTGTAACGATAGAGACTTACTAGTATTTATTTAGGCCTTGGGTTAGGACACTCATATAGCATTTCACTTATAATGAGGGGTGAGGTATCTCTTGCATGTCAGTGTTAATGGGTTGGCATGTTTATCATAAATGAGTCATGTTATTATTATTGCATTGATGTTGTGAGATATTTCTTGCAACTTTAGGGCGTTGACATAAATCTATAAACTATCTCCCCGAGTATTATTATTATTTTACATGAGCAGCAAGTTTGAATAGTCTGAGTTGCTACAGTTAGAGTACAGTTTATCATCCTTAGAGTAGGAGTTGTTATTTCCTTTCAGTTAACATTCCTTAGTCATTTGTATTCAAGATTTTTATAATTGAATCGAGATGGTTCCAATTCATTTTATAGTTTAGTTGAGATTATTTTATTAAAGATATTTATTATAGTGGATTTAATTTTATTGGAGAGTTATATTTTTATCTCACTTTGGTTATTCGTGTTATTATTCATTCTTATTATTATTTTGTTAATTATTTTTATTTACTCTCATTTTTACTGTTCTAAAAAACCCGCCTAGGCTTGAGGCTTGGGAGAAACGCCCCGCCTTAATATTTTGACGCCTTATGCTTGGTAAAACCCTTAAGGCGTACTTTTTCTCTAAAAATAACAATGCTTTAGTGAAACAATATCGTCTTTTAAAGATTTTTTACAAACCGGACCATTATCTCATCCAAAATAATCAAATAGTATTTTTATTTGCAAATATTCAGACATATTTTTATGATATGTACAATTTTAGTATTTTAATAGCCTTGTTATGGTTAAAAAATATTAAAATATATTAAAAAGGCCTAAACATTTTTTCACGCCTTTTTACGCCTAGGCCCGCCTAGGCTTCTAAGGCTTAAGGCTTGGCTTCCACGCCTCGATCACGCCTCGCGTTTTTTAGAACCTTGATTTTTATTTTATTGTTGATGCTGAAAATGCTATAAATTGATTAGAGCTCCCTATCTTCGGCATGTGATCAACTGCACGTGGAAAAATAGGAAGTGTTACACTTACCACTTGGGCCTAACCCAACATTTAGTTTGAACATGAAAGGCATCATTGTTAGTTAAATGGTCATACTCATTTACATATGATATGTTGGACTCTACTTCATTCGAATCGAGACAATTGTTTGATACATAAAATGTTTAACAAACACATGTCATAACGTTGATTTGGTATTACTTACATAAGCATTGCATTGTCATGAAGTATATGTAAAAGATGTCACATAAAGTTTTTGAAATACTATATAACACTAAAAAAGATAAAGCAAAAACTTGAATAAACCATAGGAATAAACAATACAAATTTTTATTGGGTTCACCCCAGTTACTTCCCTTGCTAAGAGCATTTTTAGCCATTGTCTAGATATTTTTAGGATTTTTTTTACTTTACCCCCGAAATAATATTGTAGTCAAACATAATCCCCCGCTTTTCAAATAACTAGATTTACTTCCCCATATGCATAAGGTACAAGAGGGCTGATACGTATGCTACAAGTGGGATAATGCACATGCCGAGGTAAGTCTAATTATTTTGAAAAGTGAGGGGTTATATCCACTGTTTTAAAAAATCCGCCTAGGCACACCTAGAGTTGAGGCTTGGGAGAAACGCCCCGCCTTACTCTTTTTACGCCTTATTCTTGGTAAAACCCTTAAGGCGAATTTCTTTCTAAAAACAACAACGCTTTAGTGAAACGATGTCGCCTTTTAAAGAATTTGTTTACAAACCGGACCATTATCTCATCCAAAATAATCAAATAGTATTTTAATTTGCATATATTCAAACATATTTTTATGATATATACAATTTTAGTATTTTAATAGCCTTGTTATGGTTAAAAAATATTAAAATATATTAAGAAGGCCTAAACGTCTTTTCACGCCTTTTTACGCCTAAGGCCCGCCTACGCTTCTAAGGCTTAAGGCTTGGCCTCCAGGTCTCGATCACGCCCGGCGTTTTTTAGAACCTTGGTTATATCTAATTACAATATGATGTTGAGGGTAAAGTAAAAAAACCAAAAAGTCAAAAAAAAAAAAATTATGTATATCTAAGAGCATCTCCAACAATAGTGTAAATGAGGGTTTAGTGTAAAATTTACCTAATTGTATAATTTTTATGCTCCAATAGTAGTAAGCACATAATAACTCGGTAAAATGTAAGAAGGTGTAACATATACATTGATGATACACTGTCACACCATCTTTCTCTCTGATCTAAAACTTTAAAATAATTATCTTTTAATTTACATATCCGATTATTATAAAAATTATACTCATCAAAAGCATTTGTAAAGATCTATCAATTAAGATTCATGTTCAATATTTTATCTTTTAATTTTTGTATTAATTTCTATTTATGTTACATGTGTTGTGGTGTTATTGATCTTTACATTTTTCACACTTTAAGAGCATCTCCAACGGTAATGTATAATTTAGTGTAAATCTTGTGTGTAATGTGGGTTTTACACTTTTAGTTTTGCACTTCAATGATTTTCATTCAACTTAAAGTGTAAAAATTGAAAAGGCTAATAATACACCAACACATATAGCATAAGTAAAAATTAATTAAAAAAATTGAAAGATAAAATATTGAATTTGAATCTTGTTTGATAGATCTCGACAAATGCTTTTTAATAATCTAATTTTTATAATAATGGGTTATGTAAAATAAAAGATATATCACTTTAAAGTTTTGAATGAGACAGAAAGATGATGCGGCAATGTATAATTAATGTGTATTTTACACCATTTTACACTTTGTTGCGTTGTCATATACTATTACACTATCGTTGGATTATAAAAATAATAATTCTGCTTAAACCGTATTTCCATACCAAATTGAAACCGCATACTAACGTGTCAGATATAAAACAATAGCAGCTATCAAAGGTTGAGAACAAATAGCTAAAGAATAACCAAATGCAACCGCCTATTGAGACAGTTTGCATTTGGTTTAGAAATGCGGTTCGTGTAGAAGCATTCTTATAAAAATTATACACATAATGTAAATTTTACACTATACCCCATTTTACATTAGTGTTGGAGATGCTCTAAGTTGAATGGAAACCATTGAAGTGAGAAAATAAGATAGTGTGTAATTTTAGTGTAAAACATACTTTGCGCAAAGGATTTACACTAAAATTATACTACTATTGAAGATGCTCTAAGGTGTGAAGTGATTTTTACACAAAAAAAAAGATTACATTGCCTATTTTGATCTCCAACCATTACGTTAGCAATTTTGTAAAAGGGCAAACCCAGTTTACGAAACTCCCGCAACTGCGAGGCACTTGGGAGTTCTGTTTGTGGTTGTGTAAAATTCAAAAGAATAATGTTTTGAGTCCCAAAAAAATCTCCCAAATCCTCCCCCAAACAGCATTAAATGGTGTACCTTGTGATATGAGTCCCGCCAGGGCACAAAACTTTACTGTTGTTTGGAGTAGAATTGGGGGAATTTTTTTGGGACTCATAGCACTACTCAATTCAAAATGTTAGTGTGAACCAATTAAGATTCATGTTTGGCTTTAGCGGGAAGATAGGAGAAAGAGGGGGAGTGGATTCTTTTGATTTGACGGAAAAGAGAGAGCGAGGGCTAGAGTGAGTTGAGAAGAGAGAAAAGTGAGGTGATTCTGTAAAATCATTGTGAATATGACACTAGTTAGGGCTATACACTACTTTTGGAGAGTTAAAAGTTTCGAATGTGTAAAATTTACGGAAAACAAATATATACAAGATGCATGGAGATGCTTTAAGGTGGGGAGAAGGTCCATTATAAATATTTAGTTTCAAGGGGTCGTTAGAAATAAACTTCCTAAATTGGGCAGCAACCAGTGAATGGCTTTGTGCCAATTATATGCACCTCATACCCTATTATGTGTATGGAAAATTGTACATGTATCAAATTTTGTATACCAGGTGCATTAAAGTGTTATCCCTTAATGGATGTACAACACTAATAAACTTGGTACACAAGCGTGTTGTACAAACTTAAACCGTACAACATAACTCTTCGTGTTCGAGCCATGTTTTTCCCGGGTACAATTGTAGGCACTTAAAGAGGGAAATTTACTAGTTCTTTATTGAAATTTACTCATTTTTTATCATTTTTATTTATTATACAGTTCTCTCTGCCTACTCATAAGTTGACAGTTTCTCCCGTAAATTCTGTACAATTAATGATGCAAAAGGCACCACATTATTATCTCAAACCACGATAATATGCTCGCAGCCCCCACTAAAACAGCATAATGAAAAGAAAAGCAAAAAAACTTTATCATCCATTGATGGAGGTTTTATATTCTTGAGCGCCGAATGCACTTAAGAGGATTGAAATGTGAATGTCTCGGTGCAGAAGCAAATGACGTCCTGCTCATGCCGAAGGATGACCTTATATCCCAATTATCAACATTCTTTGGGACACAGACATCGAAGAGGATTTTACCAAGAACCCCATGAGCATTAATGGTCGGTGGGGTGGAGAGAGGGATACAACTGTCTTTACTCTCATCCTGCACAGACCCCACATCCCTATCCTTGTGATACTCGACAGACGTGGGCACAAAGTAGTGGTCGTTCAATTCAAGAGCACCTCTCCGGTAGCTCTGGGTTGAGCCTGCTGCTGTTGCTTCCCTTAGGTTGCCTAGTGGCTCCGAGACCTCATGATAATGTGGTGTCTCTATGCCCATCTGAGTCTTCTCCCCTTCGAGTTGTTGAATTCTTTGGGAATAGATATAGGCAGCTTTTCCTAGTAGCTCAGTCACAGCGGCCTTGTAATCGATTGGGTAATGCCGATAATGACCTGTGTGACAGTAATTAATTCTTTAAGAAAAAATGTACTTAAAATCAACAAGACAATGATTTCAGAAGATTCAGAAATGAAATGACACGTTCAATAAGATTATGGAATACCAAAAGAAGCATATATTGTTTAGTGTCGGCCATTATCAATAAAATATATGTATTCATATTTTACACTAGACAAACGTTTGATCGCTCCCCAACTGTTGTTCAAATAAAAAAATTCAGCGTACTTTTAATTCGCAAATGCTCATAAGCCTCATATCACTAAATGACCAATCATTCTAGGCACATGTAGTCACCATGCATCACACAACAAGGAGAAAACCTGGGACTGACCCCAAGGTGGGTAGCACGACTATCCTTATTTTTCTTTCATCTTTTGTATTCTTCTAATCCAAATCTTCATTTTTCACTTGTGACCTATGAATAGGCAATTAGATTGCATAAAAAAATTATTGATTTGGCCATATCCTTCGGGATAATGTGAAGTTTCAAAATACAGTGGTGTGAAGCACACAAAAGATTACTTGCAAAACTGATGTGGCACGGTGGCAGCTATTTGATGGGCCATAGTTTACAAATATATTCAACTACTTGCAGATATGACCCACTTTCTGACAAATCAGGTAACAGCCACATCAGTTTATGGAGTCTTTCTATGTCTAGCACTAATGCTAAAAACCTTACATTTATCAGCCAAGTTGCAAGGAAGTAACAAATCTAGAATAGAATGACCGAAGTTCAGGAGCTGACCTACATGAGTAGATTTACTCCACTTCACCAATTTAACATCACCCCCAAGGTCTTGTAATCTCTGAGCAAAATTACAGATAATTTGATAGGGAGCAAGATCATCATCTTCTGAGAACAAAATGAGATATGGAGCCCTCATGCTCTACACAAGAACAACAATGAATGAACAGTGCAGACAAGTAAATTTATCAACTTTAGAAAAGTACATTTGATGTAGACTTACTACAGAAGAATACAGAGTCTGCCAATACTCCGCACGCTGTGATTCAAATCTACCAAGGAAAAGGGTATCTAGACTGGAAGACATTCTGCTTGCAATCCATGATGCTAGAAGTGGCGGACGGGACATTTTAAGGACAGTGGGATGAAGAACAAATCGAGTACCAAAATCACTTGTAAAATCTACAGGGCTAGAATCGTAAATGTGGCCAGAAACACATTCTCTAACCAGTCGATACTCGTCCTTTAAAAAAACACTATAAAATGAGAAAACCATGTGTAGAAGCTGATTATCTTAATTATTCATGTATATGGATATGTATATATACGGACATATATAACAGCATACCAGGTTGACATGTTCTTCACATTTGCCCTCAATCAGCTGCAACGTGAAAAGAGAGTAAAATCAATATAGCTGAACAAACAAGTCAGATATCCCAAGAACCTGAATGCTAAACAAACACAGATTTAAAACAGGAGGAATGTTAAATAGCCTTAAAACAGATAGTCATACAAGTATCCGAGAAATTACCTGAAGAACCTTATACATGCACGCTTTTGGGCCGCCAGAAAAAGAAGCAAAGACAACAGGGCATGGCCGAATTTTTAGCTCCTTCAAATTCATTATGAAGGGAAAAACAGTTATTAGTCAACCTAAAAACTGATTCAAGTTTCAATATATTCTAAAGTTAATGAACAGAGCTTCAACTAATCAAAAATGGAAAATAAGAGCACCATAATTATTACAATAAGATATCAAAGTTCCATCAAAAGGGAGCCAAAACATATGAAACCTACATGGCAAACTCATTATAATTTTCAACATTCATATTTTGCTCATCTTTTTAAGGGAGCTCAGTTGTATGACTATTAAAGAGATCCCTCCAAATGCAGCTCATGAAATGTTATAGAACTGACCTCAACAAGCTCATTGAGAATTTCGGATGCCAATGATGTCGCCTTATCAGGGAAAAACCTGCAAATATCAATCTCATGAAGTCAAAACTTCAATAAAATAAAAATGCCATTGCAAGGAAAGAGAGGAGAAAAAAGGGAAAGGGGGGCCTATAGGAATTTCCTTCATGCAGAAGGCAGCATGTTAAAATATTGGTAAAGCTAAAGATAATATCAACTTCAAATTTTTCACACAATCAAACATTCATTCTGCCGTACAAATCAATTTTCCTTCAATTCAACTACAAATGTAGATCTCTCATATATTGAACTTATGCCTCTGGGTTTTGTCCGTTAGAGAAGGTCAGTCAATTGCGGCTTAGTTTTGCAAGGCATTTTCTTCAGCAACATGTCTCGTATGATCAGATTCTGACCATCTCCAAACCATTATGAGAAATGCATAAAATTCATATTACATTAATATTGCACGATGCTTTTTGACAGAAATTAAGTCCAGGGAATTTGGCAAAATACAACGCGCAAAAATATGTAGATACGTTGGTAAAATGCCATCCAATTTTCCTGATGAGATTATGGACATAGGGCTTCTCCACGGCATTCCATTAACCCCTCCAATAACGGCTCAAAATTTTGTTTTCTATTTAATCTTCTCCGCACATTCATCTCCACTCACAAATTTCACCCTATTTCACCCTAAACAATGAACAAAGTTGAGATTTATGTTGTGTTTAAGCGTCATGGACCCAAAATTTACAGCATGACTCACAAACGATCTGACAGATCCTCTAGAACACAAACCCTCATTTCTCCAACCTGTGATCTCCATTGCCTGGCCATTCCTCTTTGCTTAAAAAACACTTTCTTGCATGAAAACCAAAAGATGAATACAAAATCTTTTTACAAACAAAAAAACGAACACGCTTTCATGCATAATCTCAAAAAAAAAAAATCTATAAAAAAACGGGCGGACGCTAGTGTTTAGCTGCAAGGATTTAATGAAATGCCAGGAAATAAGGTTTGAATCGTGAGAGGCTTTTCAATTTATCTTTAAAAAAAAGGTTTTCACTTGAAAAAGTGAGGCTTGCGCCTTACATGGCCTCAAGGCACAATGCCTTGAGGCTATGGTTTCTCAAAATACCCTTATAGCCTGGCCTTGACAATCCATAACCTCGCTATGAGGCTAGCCTTGAGGCTATAGCCTCAAAGGAAATTTCGAACAATGGAGCTAATACACAATAGAGCCCCTCATTGCAATTATGTTGTCAATGAGTATTCGTATGTCATGGGTATTTAACTCGCTGACATCATATACCTGAAATGGTCCACTTTTGTTCAAACCATTGCGAAGCCGTAGATTGCAAAACAAAGATACTTCGCACAGTGCCAAGAAGGCACACAAAAGAATGTTGAACGAGCTTTTGGTATTTTACAATCTCGTTTCGCCATTATCAATGGCCCATTATATACGTGCATCATTCTTTATAAAATGATAGTCGAAGATAAAAGGAACGTACACGGTATCCAGCCTTGGCAACCGATGAGCGGGAAGGTGCATCAGAGCCCATGGAGTTGCTCAACCGCAACGACATAAATAGTGCGACCTATATATTTTCACAATCCCGCATTCATGACTCCGCAACAAATGTGGCTTTGCACTACAATTTACAAGAGCATTTGTGGAATTTGTGTGACAGCATGTAGTGTTTTCTTTCTTCAATGTGTTGGATAATATTATGTTATTGCTGGTATAGGTTCATTTATGTTTTTTTTAATATTTATATGTTACATTAGTAGTAATTTAAAAAAAGTTTTCGCGCAGCATTCCAAATGTCGCGTTGCTCCTGAATTTCCTTAGCAAGATGGCGGAGGAAAATAGCAATATGTTAATTTGCTCCATGCCTTGTAGCATTTTGCTCCAAAAAAAAAAACTGATTTGCTCCAAGGCTTCCTGCATATGCAAACTTCCAGCGATAGACAAAAATCCCCAGGAAGCAAGCTTTGCGCACCAGGTCAAAAGTTTCCGGAACAAGCTATACAAATTACCCCAACAGCTTGTTTGTGCGGCATTTCATCAACCGTCCAAAATTCTCTTTAGCATTTTACTATCACTAAAAGTCGCCCTGCTCATGATGAGGAGGAAAATTGCATGACGACAATGCACCGACTTGCATAGTGTGTCATCCTCGCACGCGGCTCAGCATGTGATTGAGGATTTTCATTTTCCAGATAGGGGTGAGATTATGTGAGCACCCCCGTTGCATCGTCACCGCACACATTGGTCCCAGAGAGCATTGAACAACGAGGTACAAACATCGTTTAACTTAATTTATTTTGTTTATGTTTCATTTTTCATGTGATGTTTTAATACTTTAATGACTTAGTAAGTTGAGAAATTAATAGTTAAAACAAAATGGTAAGTTAGTAGATCAATTTAATAAATTAGTTTATTAAATTATTATCGTTTATTAAATCAATAGACTAGTAAATTAATAAATTTATAGTTGAAACTTCAAAATTTTAGTAAATTACTAAACTATCACTTTTTAAATTTAGAGTTGAAACTTGAAAATTAATAAATTAGTGTTTTCAACCCCATTATTACCACACCTTACACCCAGACTGATTGGGGCCTTATCTGGCATGGCGCTGCTTGAGAGGGGGTGAGACACGACCCACACATTTTTCTTCCCGTGCGGGGAGATAGGATTCACACATGCTGACGGGGTTGAAAGTATGGTGCGGAGAGATCGTTCCATTCGATGGCGAGCATGAAACCGTTGATTACGATCGACAATATCTCGTTGCACTCAAGGATCGTCATATCTCATCTAGCCCAGTGTAGCCGAGATATTTTCAGAAGCTGAAGGAGATGGTTAGGGACGAAAGGTTACCCGATGATTATATGCGGTATGTTCGGTCATTTTTGTTTTATGCTATGTGCTAACAATAGTGGAATCTTGGCCCCACTGATTGACTTGGACAGTTTGGGTGACTTGGACTGGGCAGTGCCATCGTGACACATCTATATACAGGGTTGGACGTGGCGTGCCGACAGGGTACTCTAAGTTTCATTCCGCATTGGTCGTCCCATGTGAAGGGATTCACCTTGATACTTCAGGACAATTTTATTTAATTTTATATTTTCATTAGCCTTCTGAAATTAATAAAATTTATTTGAATCTAATCAAAAACTGAATTTATTTGAATTTAACAATAGTATTGAAACTAAATGAAATAATTAAATCAAACAATTCAGAAAACAAAAAACAAAAAAAAACTAAATTTTCTCTCCCGCACGTTAGTATCAGGTGGAAGTTAGTCTACCGCACAGTCTGGGCAATTTGCAGCCAGAATTTGCTTGTTTTTGAAAACTTTTAGCATTTGGGTCCATACAGTAGAGAACAAATGAGCAAAATGATAGACCAAAAGAGCATTATGGTCTTGCAGTAGTTAAGAAAGCCCAAAGTCAAAAAGGGGGCACCTTACAGTGAAGTTTGATTAAACTCAATCACACCCACAAAAAGGTGAAGAAGAAAAACGAACCTTTACATCTGAACAACAAATGATTAAAAGAAAATAGAGAGAAAAACAGAACATACATATTGAGGAATTGGGAATAGCAGACAAGGGAATTCCAACCCAGAGAAGAGTAGAGGTCGACATAGCTCTTGAAGTATTTTTCATGAGTGGACACCCACGCAAACACCACCACTATTCCTTCTTGTTGCCCACTCCCACTTTCTTTTCTTCCCCAATGGTACCTTCCCCCAAACCCCCACATCCTCTCAATTCTATTACAACACAATTATCCGTCCTTTCTAGATAATAATGTTGGAGTTTTGTTACGGAAACAACGAAATATATTACTTAATTTCTTGGAACGCTTTTTTTTGGTAAAATTTCTCCCAATTCGGTTGAAACAGAATCAGAACCGCGAGTACACTATGAGTTTTATAGAATCTGCCTTCAGGATACAATGCAGTGTATGAACAGTTGTTTGATTCAAATTATGTACTGTTTGATCAAATCGAGAACACTCTGAATTTGTAACTTGATAATGTCAAAGTATAGAGGATGGAGAGAGGAGAAACTAACAATTTTCGGTGTCCAAAACAGAGGTCTGGAACTCTTTTTATAGCCATTTCTGTGACTGTGCTTCAACAGTCACAGCTCTTCATGGAGTGACTCAGCAACCGTTGGATCGTGCATGTTTGGAACAGCTGCGATCTAACGGTTCAAATTAGGCGTCCCATCGTAAGCGAATGGACATCCCCTACACGAAACGCTACGAGTTCATCTAACGGTTTAGATCAAGTCGTTTCGGATTTTAAACCCTTTGATCGGATCATTTGATCACAACCGTTGATCTGTATGGAGTGACTCAGCAACCGTTGGATCGTGCCTGTTTGGAACAGCTGCGATCTAACGGTTCAGATTAGGCGTCCCATCGTAAGCAAATGGACATCCCTTACACGAAATGCTACGAGTTCATCTAACGGTTTAGATCAAGTCGTTTCGAATCTTAAACCCTTTGATCGGATCGTTTAATCACAATTGTTGATCTGTTTTACCTCGTCAAAACTTTAGGCTCCCACGCTCCAAGCGAAGTGCCAAGTGCGCGTCAAAGCGCGCAATGCGCCCTAAGTCGCCCAATCGCCCTTTCGCGCTTACGCGTGTCGCGATTGGTGGTGCTTAAGCACCACCGCGATGCGTAGGATCATAGCCTCTTATTTGACTTGTCAACTAAGAATCTTAGTTGTCCTTTAGTTGATATACCACTACTTTTTATAGTATTCTTCCAATGTGGGACAATATGGGATTTTGAGCACTCTCATATCTTTCACATCCATTTGCTCATGTTTCTACCTTCTAAGTTAAAACCCAAACTATGTTTAAAATAAAACACCAATAATATGATAAACTATTAACAACTAAAAAATAAAATATCAATAAATATTGGAATTTATCCAACATTCCCCCACCAATTTCAATATACACAAGAGAGCAAAGCAAAAAGTCAATAAATAACTTTTGGCATTATCGCTAAAATCTAGTACATAAATGAGAAGTGTCTTTCGGACTTGAACTTCCATATGGTGAAAATAATTCAAAGCTTCATCAAGGTGCTGTGGTGAACGTATCTTGAACCAAGAACCTTTTGAGACTAGCCGGAACTATCACACATACCGATTTCTGAGTTTATAAGTGTTCTTCTAGCATGCACTTTTATGGCCTTGTGTTAATCCTGATTTCACGAGCGCTTTAGGATCGGTCTTGATTTCATAGAAAGCGGCCACACTTTCGACACTCGTATAGCTAGGTAAATCAACTTTAGTGATTCTGCGAGTCACACTTACAATTTATTAAGAAGTAACCTTCATCCTCTAACATGCAGAAAACCAACACTAGGCACATAGGAATGGAACTTTTTGTATAAATTCCTAGTGTTCCATAACTATAATTTAACTTGTTTGTACCACATTGAACTCTATTTATATTTTCAAGATATGAGTTGGGTTCCCATTAAATATAGTTCTGTTATTTAGTAGACCTTAGTCCCATTCCTTTTGAGGTGATATATATCATCTCTCTAACAAGACCTTTAGTCAGAGGATCTGCTAAATTCTTGTTCGTTTTAATATAGTTGACTGTAATTACTCCTTCCTTGAGTAATTTTCTTATAATTTGATGCCTTAGACTAATGTGTCTAGATTTTCCGTTGTAAGTTTTGTTCGAAACTTTATAAATTGTGGCTTGGTTATCACAACTTATCATAATAGAAGGTGATGGCTTTTTCCATAAAGGAATATCATACAACACATTTCTAAGCCATTCTGCTTCTTTACATGCATCTGCTAGGGCTATAAATTCAGATTGCATTGTTGAATCTGATACACATGTTTGTTTCTTGGATCCCCAAGAGATAGCTGCTCCTCCTAGCATAAAAATCCAACCAGTAGTTGACTTGGATTTTGATTCAAGATTATTCCAACTTGAATCACTATATCCTTCTAAAAGAAAAGGATATCCTACATAATGTAAGCCATAATCCAAAGTCCTCTTCAGGTATCTAAGCACCCTAGAAATTGCATTCCAGTGCTCTTGTCCTCGATTACTTATAAATCTACACAATACACTCACTGCATAAGCAATGTCTGGTCTAGTGCAATGCATGGCATACATTAGACTCCCAATAATACTAGCATATTTAAGTTGGTTCATAGCACGCCCAGTATTTTTCATTAATTTGATGCTAGGATCAACTAGTGTAGCAGCTGGCTTAAGTTCAAAATGATTATATCTTTTTAGAACTTTTTTATATAATGAGATTGAGATAATGCTAAAGAATTATCCTTTCTCACAATTTTGATTCCTAAAATCACATCAGCTTCTCCACGATCTTTCATATCAAATTTTGATGAAAGAAACCTTCAACATATTTGAGATTAAACCCAAATATTAACATGTCATCCACATATAAGCAAATAATAACACCAACACCATTTCCAAATTTACTATATATACATTTGTCGGCATCATTAACTTTATATCCATGGGACATAACAATATTATTAAACTTCTCATGCCATTGTATAGGCGCTTGTTTAAGGCCATAAAGAGATTTAACCAATTTACACACTTTCTTTTCTTGGCCAGGCAAAACAAACCCTTCGGGTTGTTCCATGTAAATCTCTTCTTCTAAATCACCATTTAAAAATGCAGTTTTAACATCCATTTGATGAATAACTAAATTGTGAATAGAAGCAAGAGATATCAATATCCTAATGGAAGTGATTCGAGCAACAGGAGCATATGTATCAAAGTAATCAATTCCATGTTTTTGCTTATAGCCTTTAGCAACTAGTCTTGCCTTAAATTTATTTATAGAACCATCCGGATTTAATTTTCTTTTAAATATCCATTTGCACCCAATAGGTTTTGCCCCGGGGGGGGGGGGGGAGATCGGAAATAACCCAAGTTTGATTTGACAAAACTGAGTTCATTTCATCATTTATTTCTTCTTTCCAAAAGACAGCATCCATAGATGTTACTGCTTCATGAAATGTGGTCGGTTCATCTTCTACATTAAGAACAAATTTAGTTTTGTTCTTAGTCTCATTTAAATACCCTTCAACTAAATAAATAACAAAATCAGGCCCAAATGTTTTTTCAGTTCTTTATCTTTTACTCCTTCGTGGTTCAACGTCATTCGTTGTTTCCGAAGAAGATATAGGTTGTGAATTTTCTTCTAAATTTGAGGAGTCAACAGTCGGATTATTATTTTCTAAACCTTGATTCAAAGTACTAAACTTTGTTAGATGTTCAAAGAATTGCACATCTACCGACTCAATGATTTCTTGAGTTTCAAGGTTTAAAAATCTATAAGTCGTACTGTTACTAGAGTATCCAATAAAAACACATTTGTAAGTCCTATTTCCTAGTTTAGGCCTTTTAGGTTCGGATTTTCTTACATAAGCAAGACATCCCCAAACTTTAAGACGTCTAAGATTAGGCTTTTTCAATGGAACTTTATTTAAAATATAACATGCGGATAAAACCGCTTCTCCCCACATCGACAAAGGTAAACCAGAACTGATTAACATTGAATTTATCATTTCAACTAAAGTCCTATTTTTCCATTCCGCCGTTCCATTTTGTTGTGGCGTATATGGCGCCGTAACTTGATGGATTATCCCATGAGTATTACAAAATTGTATAAACTCACTCGGGTAATATTCACCACCCCTATCGGATCGTAGGACTTTAATTTTTCGATTTTGTTGAGTTTCAACTTCTGCTTTATAAATTAGGAATTTCTCAAAAACTTCATCTTTACTTTTAAGTAAATATGTATATGCATACTTAGAGTAATCATCAATGAAAGTTAAGAAATATTTATTTCCACCACGAGTCATATTACTCTTCATATCACATACATCACTATGAATAAGATCAAGCATTTCGGATTTCCTCTCAACAGATTTGAACGACTTTCTAGTTATCTTCGATTGAGCACAAATTTCACATTTAGAAAGGTTATCAAATTTACAATCCGAGATTAAGCCGAGATTAGTCATATTTTTTATACTTCTATAATTCACATGACCTAATCTACTATGCCATAAAGAAATAGACTCAAGCATATAAGCAGAACTAATATCATTGATTACATTAATTTTGATCATGTCGTTACAAGAGTATTCTTTGCCAATAAATTGGCCATTCTTAGACAAGACAAACTTATCAGACTCATACACTAGTTTGAAACCTCTCTTATTGAGAAGGTCCTCAGACACAAGATTTTTACACATATCAGGTACATGAAGTACATCAATTAGAGTAAGTGTCTTTCTAGAAGTTAGCTTCAATTCCACTGTGCCTTTTCCAACTACATTGGTGCGAAGATTATTTGCCATCTTCACTTCTTTTCCATCAATTTCTTGATATGTTTTGAATGAAGAGCGGTCTTTGCATATGTGGATCGTTGCGCCGGTATCCAGCCACCATCCACTTTCATTATCAATTGAATTTTCTTCGCAAACAGTAGCAATAAGATCTTCAACATTGTTGGTTTCCTTCGACCCTTGTTTTTCCTTAAATGCCTTCTTTTTAAGACGACATTCTCGAGAATAATGGCCCGGTTTGTCACAGAAGAAACATTTTCCCTTCTTTTTCTTATTTGCACCTTGGTTCTTGAATTTTGAATCATTCTTTGCTTTAAATTTTGAGTCTTTGGTAATCTTGGATTTTTTATCCTCAACCATATTAGCTTTTGAATTACCCTCACCTTGTTCATCCTTCTTTTCTCGAATACGAGTATCTTCTTCAATACGAAGGTGACGAAGAAGGGATTCCACAGTATAATTCTTTTCATCATGATTAATTTTCTTCTTAAAGCCATTCCAAGAGGATGGAAGTTTTGAAACAATCACCTCTACTTGAAATTCATCTTGAAGATTAATACCAGCGGCTTTAAGGTCACCAATAATTTGTTAGAGTTCATGGGCTTGTGCAATGACAGATTTATCATTACTCATTCTAAAATTCATATAGTTTGAAATTAGAAACTTACGGTTGCTCGCTTCCTCGTTTTGATACTTTGTCTCCAAAGCCTTCCATAATTCCTTTGCTATCGGAATCATTCGATGAGCGCTATAAACAGTTTGAGACAAAGCATTTAGGATGTGTCCTCGACACATAAATTCGTCTTCTTTCCTCTTCACACGATTTTGCTTTATTTCTTCGGTGTCTTTGGGTGTGGGCTCGGGAATTTGTTCAAGGTTATCATCTAGAATGTATGCAAGTTTTAGTGATGTGAGGAAGAACATAACTTTCTCTTGCCAACGGGTGAAATTTCCTCCATCAAAACGGTCGAGTCGGATTAAGTCTTGAGTCATGACTTGGATAGATTGTGCCACAGTTCCTTCCATTTGAGTGGAGTAATAAGAATAAGATTTTGCCTAATACTGTTGGAGTTTTGTTATGGAAAGAACGAAATATATTACTTAATTTCTGCAAGGCACGTTCTTGGAACGCTTTCTTTTAGGCAAAATTTCTCCCAATCCGGTTGAGACAGAACCAGAACCGCGAGTACACTATGGGTTTTATAGAATCTGCCTTCAGGATACAATGCAGTGTATGAACAGTTGTTTGATTCAAACTATGTACTGTTTGATCAAATCGAGAACACTCTGAATTTGTAACTTGATAATGCCAAAGTATAGAGGACGGAGAGAGGAGAAACTAGAAATTTAGCGGTGTCCAAAACAGAGGTCTGGAACTCTTTTTATAACCATTTATGTGATTGTTCTTCAACAGTCACAGCTCTTCATGGAGTGACTCAGCAACCGTTGGATCGTACCTATTTGGGATAGCTGCGATCTAACGGTTCAGATTAGGCATCCCATCGTAAGCGAATTGACATCCCCTACACGAAACGCTTCGAGTTCATCTAACGGTTTAGATCAAGTCGTTTCGGATTTTAAACCCTTTGATCGGATCGTTTAATCACAACCGTTGATATGTTTTACCTTGTTAAAACTTTAGGCTCCCACGCTCCAAGCGAAGTGCCAAGTGCGCGTCAAAGCGCGCAATGCGCCCTAAGTCTCCCAATCGCCCTTTCGCGCACCGCGTGTCGCGCTTACGCGTGTCGCG
Organism: Sambucus nigra; assembly: GCA_949130495.1. Taxonomy (NCBI): domain Eukaryota; kingdom Viridiplantae; phylum Streptophyta; class Magnoliopsida; order Dipsacales; family Adoxaceae; genus Sambucus; species Sambucus nigra. The sequence continues at coordinate 671,375,846 of OX422207.1, read as the reverse complement.
ATTGGTGGTGCTTAAGCACCACCGCGATGCGTAGGATCATAGCCTCTTATTTAACTTGTCAACTAAGAATCTTAGTTGTCCTTTAGTTGATATACCACTACTTTTTGTAGTATTCTTCCAATGTGGGACAATATGGGATTTTGAGCACTCCCATATCTTTCACACCCATTTGCTCATGTTTCTACCTTCTAAGTTAAAACCCAAACTATGCTTAAAATAAAACACCAATAATATAATAAAATATTAACAACTAAAAAATAAAATATCAATAAATATTGGAATTTATCCAACAAACAATACACACCCGCTTTTAGTATGGGTTCATCTTGGAGTGCCATACTCCATGTGGTTATTTAGAGTGGCGCTGCTACATGAACCGGTTGTGTGTCCGGTGGACAAAATTTTTGTAGAGCTCATTAAAATAAATAAAGTGAGAATATTTTTTAGGATCAAATATGAAAAAAAAAATCAAATATTTTTTAATATACATTTAGGCTAAGTCTTTTATTTTTTATCAAAAAGTCTCTAATTCTCTTATCTTTAAAGTTCCGCGCCAGCGGCATGGTAAAGCCTTTTTGACATGGTGAAGGACTTTTTTTTGCAAAATAAATAGGCTTGGACTAAACGTGTATTAAAAAAATTCGAGGGACTATTTGGTATATGCCCCTATTTTTTAATCAACTATACAAGTATTTTGTGCATCAGGTGCACAAAACCGGTGCAACTATCATTTTTCTTTTTGTTATGTTTCTAGAGATATGGGTGTTAATACAAAATGGCCCTAAAGTTTCTCTAGTTGATAGAAGGTATTCTTGTTTGTTTGATTCGATGGATCACATCATTTCGCGGTTTGTTGGTTACATACGCCAAAGCGTGACTACATGGATAATGCGAAGCGGTCACGCATCCAATAATTTTTCGTTTTGTTCAGATTATTTTGAGTTCTCATCCACTTATATGATCATATTTGTAGTACTTCCTTACTTTTTTTAAAATTTGCAATACATTCTCATTTCGTTAATTCTCCGTTCAAAATGTTGGTCAACATTAATTACTATTGACATTTTGAGTTTTTCCTCTACTTTTTTTATATTTTTTTAATAGAACCCATTTAAAAAAAACATTGTATTATAACCCTAATCTCTTAACTCTCCAATTTTTTTATTGAAAAAAACCTTAATTGACATATAATAAAACAAATCAATTTTTTTTTTGAAAAAGTCTAAAAAATAAGAAATTTAACAATATGTTAAAAACTTTATGTTATTTTAACAGATTTTATTTTTTTAAATGTATGTTGTATATATATATGTGTGTGTGTGTGTGTGTGTGTGGATCCCTTTTTATTTCTTATGCGGAAAGTGTTTTAAGGATGACAAAAATAATTTCTCTTTTTATGAAAAACCTTTTTCTAATTTTATAATTCGCACCAAGTTGAGAACAATTTTAACTTAACCAAAATTTATCTTGATTAATCATAAACATCCATCTAGTGATTAAAGCAAGTAAAATGAAGTAAAGAATACTCACAACGCCGGATGTACGAGAAAACCACAACGGGAAAAAAACCTTAAACGCTCCAAGCCAAACAATCACTATGAATGTGGAATTACAATGAACAGACATAAGTCTTACTCAACGACTCAATCCCCATGAGACTTGACGCTCTTCTGATCTTCAACCACTCCTCTCACAGTGCCCACGCATAAAATCCTTTCAAGAAACCTGCCCATAACACACGCGTCCACATATATCTCAATGTCCAGCGAGATGGCTTGTAACATCTATGATGTTGAACACGGTTCTTCCGCTTCTTCACTGCAAAAATCAGCAATGTTCTTCAGAGAAAACTTTCTTCTTGGTGCTAACAAGATCACTCTTGCATATAGTAATGAAAACTCGAATCTTGTAAACTTTAAGGATGTGTTTAGACTTAAAAACCTTATAAAACAATGTGCATAAACGTTCTGGTTCGTAAACTCTTTTTCCAGAATGCACATCCTCAAAATCTTATAGAAGCACACCATTAAATACTTTTCTTGAGGCGGCTGCTCGCTCGAACGACGTGACCTATTGCTCAAACGTGCTGACTATGTCGTTCGAACGACGGTGGCATTGAATGACAGAGTATGTCGTTTGAACGATGCAACGAATTAGAGACCTAATTAAACACTGCTATAATCCGTCCTTATCAAAATAGAACTAAGTGTAAACGATTTCAAACACTTTAAAAACGTTTTAAAACTATTTTCTTAATAAAATAACATTCTTAAACATTTTAAAATAAATTCTCAGTCCCATTAAAATTATGCATTCATTCTTGAGTGATCTCGGAATGCAATTAAACTTGAAGACGAATAAACTTGCACCAATTAAACATTCAACATAATTAATTCCTTGAAGCTTTGCCGCAATGTCTTCAACAAACTTCAACACGTCATAATATGTGTGGGATCGCAACAATAAAAATCTCCATATGACTATTTTGTTCCAGGAATAAGTCAAAACTATACAATGGACTCAATTGAAAATTTTGTCCTTACAAATCTTCCCCTTTGACTATTTTAGGACAAAACCAACAGTAAATGCCTAAGTCGGGACATCAAGTCGTATGACGCCTAAATCTCATTCCAGAAACCCAAAATCAAAAATACAGGACAAGACTAGTAAAAGATGGTCCAACAAGTATGAATTATCTCTGAATGTCTGAATATGATGTAGTCATGAAATTTTAAATCTCTTTAAGAAAACCTACACACATGAAACATACAAATACCCAGTGAAATATGGAGGAACAAATGATATAAATCAATATGTAAAAATAAATCCAAAGCATTTTTTATGTGAGCGAAACATTATATCAATATGTAAATATCATATAAATCAGGATACCAAGCTTATCACACAAAAACTCCCCCTACATCACATACATCTTTCCCCCTTTTTGTCTCGAATAGACAACACGGTGAAAACATAAACATATCTAGAATCAGATAAATGAATGAAAATATAGCTAGATATAAATGAAACAACCAGTTAATAATGATCAACAATATCAAATTCATAGCTAAAAAATAATAATCACACAAAAGAATAAGCAATCTACGCAGGTGTGATTAAAAGATCCAATGCAATAAAATATCAAATCTATCAAAGTAAACTTCATGAACCGAAACCAAAATCAAATAGCACTACCAATATATATAACCATAAGGAGTAGGGTACTAAAACAGAATTTACACAAAAATTCAGGGGTCGCTCGAACGAAGTAGCCTTATCGTTCTAACGACTTTGGTTTCTTACGAGATGGGCTTCGCGCGACATTGAGTTCTCACTCGAACGAGATAACTCAAAATACACAATCAGTGTAGAAAATCATACAGTTTTTCCTAGTGAAAAAATTTCGTGAAAAAACTAACTGGAAGGGGTAGAAAACTATAGAACAGTAACAAAACAGTAGCTAAAGCCAACAAAAACATTATGAGTTAGAAGCTAACGTAGTACCGACGTGCTCAAACATGAACATGGAATGTATGGGCGTGAACTACAACAAATGATTCACAATTCCAGCACATCGAAACGATCAAGAAGCTCTAATTGATAGCTATAAATCATCAAACTTTATTTTAGCCATATGTGACAATTAAAGTGTGAGCTAAATGAACTAAACAATCAAACATGCACACAAATCCGGAATTTTGACGATTCTACAAACAATAGCGTCATGATGCGATTTTTCAACGTTGGGATTTGTGGTGCAAACCCGTTTAAATTATCCATCTAAACTCCCTCAAATATGTCATATTTTTTCTTTGGGAATGAACATAAACTAATTTGGCCCAGTTTTTGGCATATGATTATTTTTATTGCCTTTAATTTTTTCAAGCTCTTTTAAATGATGGCTTTCATGACGAGTCAATTTTACACTCTCGCCTCCCTTTCTCGTAAACACTCATTATTTTTTCAATTATTATCCTCACGGTAAACAATTCTTACATGTACACCTCCTCCTTAAGTCTACTTACCCATAGATGACAAAATTGAGATAAGGACATTTTACCAAACTCAAATATGCAAGAGATGTCAAACATCCATATAAACTCGTGCATGTGTGCAAATATGACATATATACAAGGTCGAATCAAGATGCAAATCAACTTCGAAACAACCCCATAATACAATGGTTAAGATCATTCTAAGCATCAATAATTATGACCAATTTTTGCAGCCACGTGGATATTGAAAGGAAAGGGGGGTCAAACACACCAATAAGCCACAATTAAACATGTAAACTCAAAAACACAAAAAAATAGAAAATCTTTTTGGTTTTTCAACACATTTTGACTTAAACAAAAGCAAAATCTTTTTGTATTTTCTCAAAAAAATATTTAACCAAAAATCTTTTTGTATTTTTCAAATAAGACTCTATAAATGAAAAATATAATACAAAATGATACACATGTCATAACACTAGCAAGATAAAAATCATAATGCAAAAACTAGCGTATGACAAACATGGTAACACCATCATCCTTTAGATCTAGCATGGGAAGAATCAAGTGCAACCAAATGAGAACCATGAAGTTTTAGTCCTAAAGCCACTAAATTCGATTTCCTAACCCAAGTAGGTGTAACATGACGGGTGGGGTTTTTGGGAACTGACACTACTTTATTCCTAAACTTCCTACGAGCATTCCCAAGGTCATAGCAAAAATGTCTACGATGACCTTTCCTACCGTAATGTGTGCAAGTTTAAAGACGGCGGGAATGATTACCAAAATGTCGACCTTTCCTCACGTTCCTAGTGGGATCTCTCACACGGTTAGTATTGATTTTGGGAATGAGAACAACTCTATCATCGTAGCCTATACCACACCCATCACTTTTGACTTGGATGGTGCCTAACATCCTATCTAATTTTTCTGACCTAGATTCCAAGTCAAACTTAACCTTACTCGAGTCTCTCAACTTCTCCTCTAACTCACAAATCCTAGACTCAAGCACACGTCTAGACTCCTCAAACTCTAGAATCTCCTTTTTCAACACCTCTATCAAACCACGAAGTTTATCTCTCTCTTTCTCCACATATTCTATCTTCTCCCTAAAAATCTTCTCCCATGCCCTAAGATCCTCAATCAAAGTATCATTACTTTCTATGGCTCGCTCATTCAACCTAGCTTGCAATTCAGAGTTTTCCTTTTTCACCTTCACTGCCTCGACATACAACTCATTAAAAGAAACTTGCAACTCTTTCACATCAACTTCCTCTTCCTCACTCACTATACCCTCACTCACTTAGGATTCAACGGCCTTGGATGTTACATGCACATGATAATCTTCATGGGAAGATTTATCGTCATCTCTCGCATGACGTGCTAAGAAAGTAGCAAACTTTCTCTCATTGGGGGAACTCTCTCCCTCTTTCGAATCACTATCACTTAAGGAGTCACTATAAGCTATCGATTTTTTGCCCACTTTCTTAGTCTAGTGGGACATTCGGCAACCTTGTGACAATACCCCTCACACCCAAAACACCTATCTGACTCAACCCTATTAAATTTTTCACTTTTATCTTTAGGGGTGAAATCGACCTTGTTGTTCTTGAATTTCTCAAATGTTTGGCATCTTTCGATTGCTTTTGAAACTTAAAATATTTTTTGAACTTCTTTACCAACAAGGCGACATCCTCAAAATCAGAATCAAAATCATCATCCGAAACTTTAGTTTCCTCCTTTCGTACTTTCAAATCAATGCCTTTTTCTTTCTTTGGAACTTGATTGGAGGTAAACATATCGAATTCATAAGTTTGTAAGTCACCTACAATCTCTTCAAGTTTCATCGAATAAAGCATACGTAAGGAGTTTAAAACAGTCGCTTTTACATCAAATCTACTCGGTAAAGATCTCAAAATTTTGTTTATCCCAAGGTTGTCAGGAATCTTTTCTCCTATGTTAAACGACGAGTTGACAATATTAGACAATCTAGCGTAAAACTCATCAAATGACTCACTATCTAACATCTTAATCGTCTTTTACTGTGTAGTGAGGTTTTGTAACTTAGACGCTGTGACACCCCGCCTAATAAAATACCGGACGATCACTCCTATATCAAATTATAACAGGAGTCTCATATGAATAATTCTTAGCATCACTGTCGAAAACCAAATTAATTACTAATAACCTATTAGGCTGGCGTAAAAATTTCACTTAACTACTCTTTTTAAACAACTTCTAAATTAAAACATCCACACAGTTTATATGAATGAAACTAAAATGAAATAAAATAACCGAACACTCGGTCCAATTATGATACAACAATATCGAATGCCGCGCAAAAAGGCAGTAAAAGAATAAATAAATGCAATTGGGTTATTAACCCGAATGTTTATACAGTACCTCCTATCTAGAGTACAAGGATAGAAGCATCTATCGAGAACCTGCCTGCATCCACAGCTGCTGCAGCAGACGTCTGACTCAAAAGAAGTGTTATCCAGGTGTCCCTGCGTCTGGACACCTATATATATATATATATCAAGAGAGGGAAAAGTAGATAAACGGGTCAGAGCCCGAGTTTGAAAAATATTTAGAAAGTGCATAAATGCCTTATTTTTTAAAATAGGTTTTATCTCATATTTAAATTTGGTATGGCACTCCCATGAGATACCCCCCACCTCTCTTCTAATAGTGCACTCCTAGTGCATCCCTCTAAACATCCTAGTCAGACCACACCGACTAACTAAATTGTCACCCATCTTCTAACAACCCTAGTTAATCCAAGTACTAAGGGCTAAACTTCTCCCCAGTCTCAACACTATGCCATATTCATGCGTGGGGTGTATCGCAAAGCGAAATCCAAACAAGGAATCCCCCCGATACACTACTACGCAGCAAGGTCGATCGTCGAGATCCATTAGACCCTCAGTACGCGAAATATATATATATATATATATATATATATATATATATATATATATATATATACATACCATATAAGAAATCCCAATATTAGAGCACTAAGGGTTAAACTTCTCCCCAGTCTCAACACTATGCCATATTTGTACGTGGGGTATCTCGCAAAGCAAAATCCAAACAAGGTACCCCCCAATACACTACTACGCGGCAAGGTCGATCGTCGAGATCCATTAGACTCTCGGTACTCAATTTATACATATTCATTTTTATATACGTATCATGTTACACGTCCGGATATATATCCCGGAAAGAGAATTCATTTACAACATGTTTACCAATTTCATTTTTCATTTTTCATTTTTCATTTCAAAACTTTTCATTTCCTTTCTTCTATCCAAGAATTGTATTTAAAATCCAATTTTATTATCATAAAAATGTTTTTTTCCAACTTATATGCTCCCATTTCCCTTCTTCCATCCAAGAAATGTATTTAAACCAATTCATTTATCCCATTTCCCTTCTTCCATCCAGGAAATGTATTTAAAGCCAATTTATTAACATAAATTGCTTTAACATCAATAATGTCCCAAATTATTGAGAATAGTTATATTTCATATCATATAAGGATTCTAAGACCGCCCCTCCGGGTTTCCCCACTAGGCGCTCTCCTAAATGGCTATCATCTTCCAGGGCCTATAAATCAAGACAACCTGGGATCCAACAACGCAAGACGTCGGGAAGCGGCTATATGCCTGCGGGAGAGTCATAACCACACCCAGAATTACCTCACCAGTGCAGTAAAACGTATAATAATCGCCCATATGGCCTAGGACTATATTCCCCTGCATTCATTAGCCAGGGGACTTCACCTCACGCGCGCAACTTCCCTTATGATAGCATTTAGAGAGGTGTGTATATTAAATTATCATTTATGAAAATCATTTCTTTTCCATTTTGAAAACATTCATTTTTACATTCATAAAACCATTTGCTTACTTATTAATCACCAAATTTTGGAATATGCATTTCTTATTCTCATAGTCATATATATTACCTTGTTCTCATACACAAGGAATATACTACATAATACACATCCGTATTATATTTTATATATACTGTAATCACATAGTATACATACTATATATTCCTCCTCGAATATATATAAATGGCCATAATTGCCAATCACATCTAGCGATGACCAATAATCCCAAAGATTTTCTCAAAGAATCATAATCAAGCATTCATATATGCATGATACTATACTCAAAGTATTTCCTCACTTTTATAAATAATAAATACCTTAACCATCTCTAAGGATTTAGTGGATATCTCCAAATTTCCATCCTAATAATCTCATAGGATTTACTCAACCAATATCAATATAATTATGCTTTCCTATACGCATAAATTATATAGGCCTAAAAGCCCACATAAATATCCCGGGGATTATTCTTCCCCTAACACTCTTAAATTAAGGAGGTTGTGGTTTCCATTTTCATGAACCCAAGGACTACATCTCGTCTAATTAATCATTTAGGGATCCCCACCTTATTTTAGGGACCCCAACATTCTAATTCCTTAACTTATCTATTTTCCTCGAAAATATAATTTAAGGGTTACACATTAAAACCCTCACCTTGCCCTCCTAAATCTCCTCAATTGGAGGACTATATACTACTAAAAGATCCCTTATGTTATCCCATAATTAACCTCGAATCAATTGGAATTGGAATTCATACCATCCAATTCACCCTAGGAAAAGTTGTCAACTTTCCTGAAGGGTCGATCGATCGACCCTTGGCCGTCGATCAATTGATGGCTCGATCGATCGATCCCCCATGATCGATCGATCGATCATGGCGGGCAGCTTCTTCTCCGAGAAGCTGTTTCGGCCATTAAAGCGTATCCCAAGCTTTTTTCTCCGCACCCAACATCCTACAACCTCAACCAACTATAAATACACATACAATAAGGGTTCTAAACATCCTAGAACCCTCACCAATTAATTTCGATTAATTTCTAAGTTTCTCTAATTAGAAAATTATTGGGGTTTATTCATTTTAACTACCGAAAACCTGTTTTATCCACGAAAACCCAACCCAAAATCTTTAGGGTTTGTTAATACCAAACTACGATATGAGATTTATGCTCAAAAGTAAATAAAGAAAGTAAACACTTGCCTCGTGGTTATAATCCGACGATCCCGAGTCGAGTCCGATGGAGTTTGGCCAGAGATCTCCCTTTTTCTCCTCTTTTTCTTCCTTCCTCTCTCTATTCTCTCTTTTCTTTATATTCTCTCCCTCTCTCCCTCCTTATATAGGGAGAAAAGGGTTTATACCCCTTAAATCCCAAAAACGACTCGCTTACTCAATTACGAGCCCTTTAAACTCTAAAATTTCCCGAAACTCCATTTCGACAATCGGACACTCTTTTTCGACTATCTCGGCCATTCCGAGACTCACGGCGTAGTAGAAATTACCATCCGAGGTACTTGACCGCAACCCCCTATTTTAACCCATACATAATAATGTGGGCTTTCCAATTAAAAATCTTACTTTTTGTCGCTTTACTCAACGGCGATATATAATTGAAATACTTCGACCTATTTAATCCCAAAAGTAAGTATTGCACCCATCAAAATCATTAAATCCTTGAAAATCCCAAAAATCACTATTTTGAGAAATTCCTCAAATTTCCAATTTATACCCAATTATGGAATTTAATTATCTCCAAAAGGACGGGTTGTTACAGACGCCCTAACCGAGCTAGTTCCATCGTGAGTAAGTGCAAGTGTATCCCAAGCCTCTTTTGATGTTTCATAAGTCATGATTCTATTATACTCTTCCGGTGTGACATGTGAGAAAATTACGTCCAAACCTTTAAAGTTATAAGGTGCAAACCTATGTTCAGTCTCAATCCATGATTCAACGGATTTCAAACTAGTGACCTCACCCTCTTGTGTGACTGGTGGTGACTAACCCTTTTCAACCGTTAACCACACACGCTCATCAATGGATTTTAAAGCACTTCTCATTCGCATTTTCCGATAAGCATAATATGTGCCATAAAAAATCGGAGCACGAGAACTGTCAAAACCTCCAAAAAAATCAACTCAAAAATATTTTTGTTACTATTTAAAAAAATAATGTGCAAACTTAGTGTGCACATGAGCCTGATTCTCTCTCTCTCTCTCTCTCTCTCTCTCTATCTATCTATCTATATATATATATATATATATATATATATAATTGTATCTTAGTTATAATAAAACATTTTTTTATTATTTTCAATATATAAAAACTCAAAAAAAGTTAAAACTAATCTTTTTAATTTTAACAGAAGAAAGTGCGAAAGAAGTCATGAGTCCAACATCGACGGTATTTCATGTCAAGTCCATTCCCATACTCATGTCATACCACCAAATTGTGTAAATCTAATAAGATGACAATTTTTTTTTATAGTAGAGGTTGACAAAAAACCAAATCAACTTCAATTTCCTTAATATCAATCTCACAATACAATCAATTACAAGTGAAACATTGATTAAAATCCAACCGTTGGCTTCTTCTTTACAAATTATGGCTAATGGAATCACCACAATGGGCATCAAGTTTGTGTGGAAACTCACAAATTCTCACCTAACCTAATATTCCGACTATTGAATTTTCCCTCCTCTAGTGCTTTTTAAATTTGGATTTGATTTTGTGATTCATGTGAAAGGAAAGGGAAATTTGATGTCAATGACATGGCCATCGATGCAAGTGACCTAGGCCTTTACAGACTTATTGACGGCGATGTATGTATAGTGGAGCCTAAAAGCGACAACGCCTATGTAAAATTTTGAATTTAAAAATGACCACACAATATAATGGACGGTGGCAATGGTTGTTATGGCACCCGCCCCTACGATTTTGATCGTACTCGTATAATTTGGTGACTTGGTATGACCCAATTAAGCTTTGGACTTTGTAAGCTAGATTATGCGCCAAATTTGGATGATTTTGAGGCTTTGGTACAATTAAATGGATTTATAATGGACTTATTTAGAGGATTTAGGGTCGTTCGAACGATACCATGGGTCGTTCGAATGAGATCTTAATCTCGTTAGAACTAAGACCAGGTCATTCGAACTATAGTCCTCCTTCATTCAAACAACCACTTCATATGACCTTTCAATGACCCATCCCTGTTTAGAAAATCTACTCTCATTAGAATCTCATTTGAAGTACGTTCGAACGAAACTGCAAAAATCAGATTCTACAGTTTCAGAAAATGTTGTCACGATCTAGACCGTTGGATTAAAACATGTGTCACACTTCCATGACAATAGACCAACTTGGGGGTTGAGCTTTGGATCATTTTTTGAACGTAACCTTTAGGGTTTTTGGAGTATTTAATGATTTTTTGGGGCCATTTCTTATATTTTAAATCATATTTTCTCTCTCTCTCTCTAACTCTTAGAGCTTCTCCACTACCACTCCTCCACATAAACCACCATACTTTTAACCATTTTCCACCCTCTTTAAGCCTAGAAAACCCATTTTCACCACATGTTAGTCAAGATATCATTTTATGGAGATGTCGTTGGGGATTTTTGGAGAAGAAATGAAGAGCATTAATGGAGTTTGAAAGAAGTTTTGCTGGGAGATTTCATGGAGCATGCTTGTGGAGCTAGGTAAAATCTTTAAGGCCACCTAGGAGGTGGGAGGTTGCCATCATCCCTATTCTTTATCCAATCATGTTAGAGCGTTTTAAGGTGGGAAACTCTACTCTTTAAGTTTAGGAACTCTATTCATTAGTATTTGCTCTTGTATGTAGAGTTTTAACAGTAGAATGCATGCATGTTGTAAGAAGGTTATTTTCTCATGATTTATGTAAAATAGTTTTACAAATGGTTTCAAAGTTTTGAAAAGATGATATGTTTTCAAGAAGAGTTTGTATTTAAACATTTTATGAAATAAAATATTTTGAAATGATATTTATCTTATTAAGATATTTTATGCATAAAGTTTAAGAGTTTTTATTTTTTTGTAAAAATGGGATTCCTATGAAGTTAAGCATTTATTCAAGTTTTGAAGAACAATAATGTTCTTTAGTCTTGAAAAGCATGTTTTTGCCAGTATTATGAAATTTCTTATGTTAATCGTATATTAAACTCATTTTTTTATGGAACTTTGCATTTAAAATCCCTCTTCCCTATGTATAAATTAAAGTTTTTTTTGTGATGAGCATATAAACAAGCATAATAGAGGTTTTAATGAGTTTTAACATGAAGTGAAGAAAATAGAAATTTCAGCCCCTTAAGTGTGCTAATGAATATTGAAAATGTGATAAGTGTATGTTTCAAGACTACATGTGTTAATAAACAGAAAATGGTATTTTTCTTGTAAAGTAGTCTTCAAAATGCCAAATTATTTTTTTAATAAAAAAGTAATGAAATAAAGAGATTTCCAACTTGATACGTGTGTTACTGCAAAGTGTTAAAGACGTTTTAATAAGTTAAAAACATTTAAGAAGTTAGTATGTGTAACTTAATAATGTTTTTGAAAAAATAACACTTCTGAAAAGAGAGAAAAATACAAGTTTGGAAACAAATGGGTAAAATGATAATTTTACATAAAGTGGAATATTTTTATGAAATAATTTTTTTGGAAATGGTGTTACACAAAATGGTCCTAAATGGGAGTGATTTCAGAATGAAATTAACATAAATGTGTAAAGGACATGAAATGGTAATTTTCTAGAGTGTAACACAAATATGGGGTGTAGTCCCTGGAATTTTGACTTTGGCCGGTAAAAGTGGAATAATATTAACACAATAAAGTGTTAAAACACATTGAAAAATGACTCGGATGTGACTAGATAATTAAGGAGGGCCTGGAGCAATGGGGTAAAAGACCTAAAACCACTGGCCAGTGCATATGGTGGCATCGTCGGTGATATGGATCCCGTTAAAGTACGCGGTATTGGTTCATTACGAGCAAAAAGATAATGAGAAAAAGTGAAACATGAGAAAGAAATTGGTTGTGCTAAAAAATGAGAAAAGACAACCTTTGTAAAATGAAATTGATTAATATTCATGTTTGAAAAGGTAATTTGGATAAGTAATATAAAAATGACTAAGTCCAAGTAAAGTATGATTTAATGACATAAGTGAAGTAGTTAATGGGTAATCAAGAAACTTAAGATGGTTTTAATCCATAATTGATCCACGTGTGTGTTGTGAACTGATTTAAAAAGGAAAATAAGTATTTTCTAGTACCGGGTGTTCATGTGTTGAAAGGTGGTTTTCAAAGAAAATACGAAAGTGGATTTGGTGTGAGTAAACGAAAAAATTCGGTAACTAAAGTGTTTTTCCTAAACAAATGCTATTTTGTGTATGTATTTAACTGGGCGCGTTAAATTGGGAAATCAAATGTTAAGTCAAGTAAAAAGGGATAAAAAGGGGTCTTGTATAAGATTAATGTGATTTAGTCAACTCGAGTAACGTTTTGGAATAAACGGATTCATGCATTAGTATATGTATATGTATATGTATATGTATATGTATATGTATATGTATATGTATATGTATATGTATATGTATATGTATATGTATATATATATATGTATATGTATATGTATATGTATATGTATATGTATATGGTATTTTCATGTGCACTTAATTAGTACGCTATAGAGTCTATTTTCTGTCGTTTGATTCTATGTTGCATGGTTATATTTTTCAATGGGCATTCGGCTCATTGCCTTTCCTTTATTACAACAGGTTGTACTCAATTTCGTATTTTGAGAGCGTTATACATGTAAGTATTCTTTTTATTTTATGTTTGTATCTCTGAATGTTTAGATTCTGGGAATGCTTCTGACAGGTCCCACATGTATCTTGATATGAATTGAAATCTCATGCTAAACAAGTGAAATGTTAATTAAATAAAAATGGACTAGTAACATTATTTAGGTTGTCTCATTGCACTTCACACCTGATATCCGGGACGAACCGGGTTGACCCACGGGTAACTCGTAAATTCGAGTCGGGCGTTACAAATGGTATTAGAACTCTAAATTCAAGGTTCCTTTCAAAAGTGATGTTGTGAGGTCGGTAGTGGATCTTTGACGCCAGTATTGGCTTTGGGCCGTTCACGCTAGATGGGTGACGATTTCAGTTTGTGTTCTCAACGATAGAGTCAAGGAGAATATCACAATGGGTAATTCATTTCCAAGTAGTAGGTAGCCAAGTTAGTTTCCATTAATAGTTCCCCGCACTTTTTATTTAGACATGTTAGTAACTTGGGAGTGTCTGCGTAAGATATTAGTGGCAACACCGTGTTCTCTAGTGTGAGGTGACCTTGTGACATCCCTTGATGATGTGAGAGGTCTGTTAAGATGTAATAAAGGTAAATAGTATCCATTGAATTAGAGATGTGAGTTATTTAAATCTAATTATGGAGTTAGCTGATTAGAGTGGCATATCTAATAAGTATTAATTTTGTGATAAGAACACATTAGGTTCATTGGTTAGGTACTTACAGGTGGTTAATAATGATGATGTGATTAAAAGAACTTGATCCTTGGGGTGGTGTCATGTCATAAGCATTTGACGATTCAGTAGGCATGTAGATCCGTGTTGGTCATTACTTGAGGATGTGTACTCGGGACTTGGTTGATTGGGTGCTATTATTATAAATGAGTGACTAAGTAATTATCGATTAATGGATGTGTTGTAACACCCCGCCTAAAATAATAATGGGTGGCCAACCCTATACTATATTAAATCAGGGGTTTCAGATAGTCCAGTCTCAACATCAACAGTCGGTACTACATAATATAGGACTAACTACCCGATATCATATAAGCGAGATGTTAAATAATTTAAAACCTACAACCTACCATGACACAACACTATAACACTACGAATAAAGGAAAGAAAGATGCAGGAAGAACTATAAGAAATGAAATTCTAGAATAAAATGAAATAGATAACTACAACTAAATATACTACAAAGAAGTAAACCCGAATAAGCTGTCAGGTCACAGCCAATACAATGACTGAAATGGAATGAATATAAACATGTATATAAATATCCCTTGGGTACAAACCCGATGTATAACAATGAATCCTACCTAGAATTTTAAAAGTAGGAAGCGACTACCATCAAAGTCCCGCAACAGTCCGCACCTGTCACGGCTCCCAAGACTCTGGATAGAAGGTCATTCGACATCCATGCGGTAGGACACCTATAGTAATATATATATATATACAACCAGGAGAGAAAAGTAAACGGGTCAGAGCCCGAGTTGTGAAAATATTTAGCAAGTGTGTTAACCGTGCATAATAAATATCGGTGCACTATTTCATAATTAAAGTGGAATCGCACTCTCGTGAAATCCCAACTCACCTCTCATCTAAAGGCGCGCACCTATTCGCGTCCTCAATTTTTATTAGTTAAATTACCCCAATTTATTAGGACAACCTAACTTATCATAGGTCTAGCCTATACCCACGAGATCTACCATCCTATCATAACCCAAGAATCCACTCTTTCTAAATACACTTAATTATTTTTACGAACAGATATGCCATATTAGGCATAATGGATTCCGATTTATAATTTATTTAATTATAATTCTTAATGCGTTACCCATTTATAATTGGGTTGAAACATATGATTTAATTTCTAATTAACATGCATACAGAATTTTTTTATTGACAAAACTTCTCTCCAATTTCAACGCTGCGCTGCGTTTCATGCGTGGGGTGTCTCGCAGAGCGAAATCCAAACAAGGAACCACCCCGTTACACTACTCCTTGTCAACATCGATCCTGGAGATCCATTGTACCACACATAAATATACTACTACTACTATTACTATTACTATTACTACTAAATTTTAGACTACAAAATGAAAACATCTACAATCTCCAATAATATCCTTGGGATGATGTAACCGAAATATTTCTTAAACGCGATACATCAATCCCCCAATCATCTAGTACATCATAATCATCCAAGATGTACTCCATAAAAGTCCATATCCTTTCATCTATAGGATATATATAAATATATATATGGGTATTTATGTCTAACCGTATATATATATACCATCATCAATCCAATAGCCAAGTGTACATACTACATATGATGTACAAGGCCATGCACATAATATACCCGGTTATATATATCGTCGATAAACTGCATCAATGCTATCATCTTCCCAGTGCCCAGCTCACGTAGCAATACTGGGGCCACCATGGTGGGACTAAACGACACCCATCTCGTGGTAAACACACGCACACGACGTCCCGGGAAGCGGTCATAGCTCCTAACCGGCAATGAGACGAAACATACCCACCACGTCTCATCCCAAAAATACATATATATATATATCATATAATAACACACGGGATGACTATGACCTGGGGAATATCCACACCCTACTTTTCTAGCCAGGATGCTCACCCTCTACGCGCGCAACTTCCCAATGATAGCATGAGCGGGGTATGCTTAACCACATAAGTATATATATCATTCACATGCACAATATATATACATCCATATGATCCAATCATATAAATCCAACATTAAACCATCATATGCGGTTTAAATATTCATACCATGTATATCCACAACATGAATATATCCATATATTCATATCTATATAGATCTATACACATATAATCACATATCCATATATATAACTAATTCTCGTTCATAAGTATGAGATATATAAATTCGGCTATAAGTATACATAATCCTCAATATACAAGCCGTCACCACAATTTCCTTTAAATTTACCTCGATATGTGAATACAATCTCTCACTTGAAACATATTCAATCATTTTTCCCATGATGAATAGTCTCCCAAACAACATACTAACATATATATATATACCCAACATTAGGGGGATCACCCAAAGTTTAGTGCAGGAAACCATTACTACACATACCATCTATATCCGAGAGTAAATTAAAGAATCTAGCAATCATTTTGACTATCGGTATACACATGACTAATAGTCTATAAGCCTCAAGCTCAATCTTACCTTCATCAAATAATCCCATTTCTCTCGGTTTCGACTATGGTTCAATCACTTTTGTGAATCCCCTAGTCTAAGACCTATCGGATTTATTTCTTAAAGTTTTATCATTTCTAAGGGTATGCAACTAAACTCTTCCATTTGGCCCCAAATCGTATCTTAATAATATCCCATCCTTATGAGGATTCGACATAAAGGTGAGCCTGGAATTTCACAACATACCCTCGTAACTCTCTCTAAGAGTTCTTATCCTCACATCGCATCTATACTTACTTTTGGTCTATAAGTAGGATTCTCAATCCTAATGAGGTTTCCCCAAAATCTCTATACACAACTCCAAATACATACATGGATATATTCTTCTCCAAAAATTCCGAGAAGTCCCCACTATCATACTAGGTGAGAGACCCCATATAAGTCTCCAAAATATATCTATTACTTCATAAGAGAAAGCCCCAAATCAATAAACCCAACCAAAAAGGGCTAGAAGTCCTCCTAGATAAACCCCATAAAACAACCATCAAGGAAGCCCCTAATAATAAACTCCAAAAGAAAAAGGGGAAAAAAGAGAACTCCAAACTTTGGGCTAAAAACAGGGGACCGGTCGACCGGTCCCAGACCCCCGGTCGACCGCGGGTCCGAATTTTGCCTACGAAGAAATGCAGTAGGCTTTTTCCCTAAGGCGCGGTCGACCGGTCCCCAGACCGCGGTCGACCGGCCATACCAGATGCCTTGGCCGATTTTCTATTTTCAGCAGACCCTAATTCTCACACACCTAAATTTCATCACCAAGCCTCCAAATCTTTAACCCAATAATATTATTAACAAGAAAACCCATCCTACATCTTATCCCAACCATTTATATGTCATTAAACCCATGTATAAACATCAAATTCCCATTTTAGTACACAAAATTTAGGTTTTGATATTTATACCTAAAAACCATTTCTTTAACCCACAAATTATGAAATAAAATACACAAATGACTTATTTAGAAAGATTAAACACTTGCCTCCGATTTGTAGAGGTTGGATCGTCCTCGATGTCGCGGTTGGGCCGAAAACACCAAGCTTTCTTCCTCTCTCTCTTCTTTTCTTCTTCTTTCTCTTCTTCCTTTCTCTTTCTAGGGATTTTTCTCTCCTTCTCTAAATGAGAAATGGCTTCATCCGTAAGCCTCCAAATCATTTAAAACATAAACCCAATTTTAAATGTTAATACACAATTTAAATGACTCGTTTACACCAATTCGAGTCAAACTAACTTAAAAATATTTCGGAGCCGAAATAAAACCCAATGACAGTCATTTTGACTATCTCGACCCTTCCGGGATCGATGGTACCCTCAAAATCATCATTCGGAATACTTTAAAATGCCCTCTATTTTTGGGCCTCAATTCCCAAGTTTTAAAATTCTCCAATTTAAATTAAATTTTATTTTCCCAAAATTTAAATTTTCTCAGTCTAAAAATCGTGGGGTGTTACATGTGTATCGTAAGCTAATATGTGAGCTATAAGTTGTTGGTGATAAGTGTGTTACACATATAACGATGATGATTTAAAGTGACATAGAATTAAACCTTAGGTAGCATTCTATAATGTGGTTTTGGAGAATATGATTCAATATTTGAGGAATAGGATCCCTTATAACGTCGGTAGTGTGGACTTAGAGGCTTATAGGTTATACACGACATTTTATATCCTGCCAAAATCCTTAGTGTCAATGGTGGCTAATACGTAGTATATGGCGTCAGTTGTTTGAAAGTAAGTCCTTAGGGTATCCTTGGGACTTATTGCATGTAGCGTCCTTAGGAATAGGAGTCGACTTGTTGTGACGCCTTGAGGTGTTCAGTGATTATAGTTTTCCATGTGTGGAGACTTGCATGCTAGTATCCTTATAAGTATCTAATAGTCATGAGATGGATATTGGGAAACCGATAGATCTTACTTACTATTGGATAATCATAGGTGATGAAATCTTGGCAGGTCTTTGGTGATAATTGCATTGGCATATGCTTGGTGTCCATAGGGAACTACTTAAGTTCGGTGTTATAGAGTGAAAGTGTTATAATGATGGTTGTATTGAGGGTCGTGTGATGATCTCAGGCAAGGTTCTAAAAAACGTGAGGCATGGCCGAGGCGTGGAGGCCAAGCCTTAAACCTTAGAAGCCTAGGCGAGGCTTAAGCGTAAAAAGGCGTTTAGGCATTTTAAATATATTTTAACATTTTAACTATAACAAGGCTATTAAAAATACTAAAATGGTACATACCTTAAAATATGTCTGAATATATGCAAACCAAAATACTATTTTTATAAATACTAAGAAAAAATAAAAAAGAAAAGAAAAAAACGAGCATTTTTTGGACGAGAGACAGAGAGGTTTGGGATACCATTTGTTTTTTTATTATTTTGAATGAGATATTGGTCCGATTTTTTTAAAAAAAAGACTTTAAAATGCGATATCGTTTCACTAAAGCGTTTTTGTTTTTGAAAAAGTGCACCTTAAGCCTTTTACCAAGAATAAGGCGTTAAAGGCTCAAGGCGGGGAGTTTCTCCCAAGCCTCAAGATTAGGCGTGCCTAAGCGAAGCCGAGGCGCGCCTTTTAGAACACTGATCTCAGGTTATTGGTCAAGTTCAAAGGAGTCGAATCATGTAGTCCTTGGTGAGGTCATCTAATTTAATATAAATAGGTGATGCAACCTTTTAAGGAAAATTGGACATTAGTGTTATGATTTCGCATGATACTCGTTTGTCACAAGATGACTAGTATAGAAAGTGTCAACTTGATTTTGATGAGTACTAGGAAATGAATTGGAGAATTAGATTACTGATGTCATGTTAATGACTTGAGATTAGCTCCCCAGATGGAATATCAAAGTATGATTAGGGTATCGACATGTACCGACAGTGTAAGTTTGAATAGCCCCAGTAGGGGAAGGATTAATTATTGGCATGTCTTTCCAGACTTGTACGAATTAGGAGGTGTAGTCTTGTATGGTATGTTTTATCCTTATAGTTCTAATGATGACCGATGTGGTCATCACGTAGATTCAGTTTGGGAAGAATATGGAGATAAGCACAATAACGACCTTGTGTCATTGGTGGTTGTAATAAGGTGAGTGTTTCGTCGAGTTGCACTACACCAAAATGTTAATTTTATGACTGCCTTTTTGTGACTGCTAATAGGGGTGACAAACTAGTCACTCCCGGGAGCAGTCACAAAATTATTTGTGACTGCCATTAGGGGTGATAAAATTAATTGGTTAAAAAAAATTTGAGTCAATTATTTTGTTACAGCTAATGGGAGTCACAAATGTTACCATATAATTAATTTGTGACTCCTATAAGCAGTCACAAATTTATAACTGTCACAAGCACTCACAAGTTTATTAGTAGCCATAAGTTATGACTCTTATGAGAAGTCATGAAATTATAACTTCTATGAGGAGTCACAAATTTTAGTCTTAGACTTAATTTACGACCGCTATTAGCGGTCACAAATTTGTAACTACTATTAGCGATCACAAATTTTGGTCTAAGACTTAATTTGTAACTGCTATTGACAGTCATAAATTTATAACCGCTCCCAGTAGTCACAAATTTTGATATTATACTCAATTTGTGACTGCTCTTAGCGGTCACAAAAATTTTCACCTACTTTAATTTCCCTCTATCTTATGTGAAGAGATCCCGCCCTCTTCTCTCTCTTTCATCTGCCAAAACCTCTATCTGTACGTGAAGCATTTCGATCAGTGAAGAAGCCATTGGGTGTGTGCGCATTTCTGTCTTTGTTCTTTATTAATATTTTCCGACATATCTCTCTCTCTCTCCGAATCTTGAAAGCAAACCCTAAAATGCTTAAAGTTTCAGTTGTTGATTAAAAATTGAATCTTGGAATCGTTTGGGTTTCAGGTGTTGGTGAGAGCTGTTCTGCATCAATAACGTTCATTTATGCTTTTGAAAATGAAGCATAAACTGAATCTTGGAATCGTTTGGGTTGCTACTCTTTAACATCAGGTTTTCGTGTGTTCTTTTGAAACTGAAGCTCTGTTCTTCATCAATAACGTTAAAAGGTAACGTCTTGTTATGCTTTTGATTACTTATGATGTTAATAATTTTATTTTTAGCCAATCAAATTGTTCGGTGTATTGTACAAAAGGAGAAATATGAGTTTGGAGAATGTTAGGGTTTATAGTGTTGACTTCTGTTTCACAAAATGAATTGGTTATGTTAAAGGATCCTTTCTGGTAGCTTTAGATAAAAGGGGCATCATAATTTATTTGATGTTGGGTGTGTGCGCATTTCCAGAATTAAAGACTTTTTCTTAACTCTGAAGGTATATTTTTGGGTATTTTTGTTGTCTAAAGCCCTAATTTTTGTCTAAAGCCCTAATTTCAATTCTCATTGTGTGTGTGCGCATTTCGATTCTTATTATGTGTGGGTATGTGTGGGTATGTGTGTATATTTGTGTGTATGTAGAGATTTATGTTTATATGTGTGTGTATGTATGTGTATGTATAGATTTATGTTAACATGTGTGTGTATGTATGTGTATGTATAGATTTCTGTTTATATGTGTGTTTATGAGTGTATCTATATACAAATTGTATTTTATGTTAATAAGCCCAAGAAATTGTATTGAGGTTATTTTTTGACAAAATATTATTCAAAAACTCTAGACATTATATTTTTTTGACAAAATATAATCAAATGGATTTTTAATATTACGAGTTTTGCCCGAGATTTGTGATCAACGTTCTCTAGACAAAATATAATCAAATCTGATTGTTTTGTTGTGAGTATATCTACACATCGTTTGAATATTATCTTGTTTGGGAATATGTTAGATTTTTTTCAATAATCATTTTATACTATTCATATTTATTTTATCTAAAAATTAATTAAATAACCATTGTTTTGTGCTCGTTGAAGTTTTGACGTTTTGTGCTTGGTCGGGTTTTCCTGTGAGTTTTAATGCAATGATAGTATTAATGCAATGATAAACCAGAGATTATGTTCTAAATATCAGCTCAAACTTCATTTATTTTTATAATTTACTGAGTTTCTATTTGTTTGTATTGTAGAATTAATGGGGTTTCCACAATATAAAGAGTGGATGGGTGAAAGTTGTAGAGTGGGGCAAGTATACGTTAATGGGGTTAAAGACTTTGTGAATTATGCAACGAAGAATCTCGAAACTGATATTATCCCATGCCCGTGCAATCGTTGTAAAAATGGGAAACGCTTGAAAGGGGTAGATGTAAAAGTACATTTGTTTCATTGGGGTATGCAAGCTGACTACACGTTTTGGCATTTCCATGGGGAGAGGTAATTTAAGTATATTCCAGAAGAAATACTTGTCAATGAAACCGTTCACACAAATGGTGACCCGTTAGTACATGCTAGGCTAAACGATCTCATAAATGATACGTATGAAGTGCACACAGCACAAGAAAAGCAAGATAGTAGAGGGAATGCTTTAGGATGTGAGGATCATGTTGGCAACGATACGAACCAAGTTAAGGATTATATACGGTTAAAAGCAGCAGCTGCAACACCATTATACCATAACTCCAACCCCGACCACACAAAGTTATATGCCATGGTTGGGTTGCACAACTTAAAGAGCAAATTTCGCTTGTCGGGAAAAAGTGTGACGGCTATACTCCTCTGGGCAAAAGATTTGCTCCCCAAAGAAAATACACTGCCAGTCAATTATCCGATCATGAAGGATAATTTGAAAGGTTTAGGTATGAAATACAAATCAATTCATTGCTGTAAGTATGACTGCATTTTATACTATAAGGAGCATAAGGAAAAACGGGCTTGTCCTGTATGTAAGGAACCTAGATATGAACAAAAGATGATAGTACATAATAAACGTTTGTTGAAAGTAGATACGCAAATACCTAAAAAGGTGTTAAAGTATTTTCCTTTAGATCCTCTATTGAAGAGACTTTACACTATACCTTGGATAGTAGAGGCAATGACTTGGCATGGTCGAGCGGAGGTGAGTGAGAATCTGATGCGACATCCGATTGATTCATCTGTGTGGAAATCTGCAAATCAGCGATACCCGAACTTTGCTACAGAAATACGCAACGTTTGCCTCAGAATATCAACCGATGGGTTTAACCCGTTTGGCAAATTGAGCACAGATAAGAGTATATGGCCTGTGTTTACAGCACCTTTAAATTTGCCCCCGTCGTTGTGCATGAGAAAGGAGTTTAATTTTGTCGTTGTTGATACCAGGTCCAAAAGCACCGGGTAGTGACATTGATGTTTTCTTAGCGCTACTAATAGATGAATTAAATGAGTTATGGGTTGAAGGTGTGAGAGCATTCGATTCATACAAAAAGGAGGAATTCATTTTGAGAGCTATGTTGATATGGGCAATTCATAATTTTCCTGCTTATGGAACCTTATCTGGGTTCAATGTACATGGTTACCTAGGTTGTCCCATATGTGGAGAGGAGACTGAAGCCAGCTGGCTTAAGAAAAGTGGTAAACTTTTTTATCATAGTCATCGAAGATTTCTGCCCCAAAGTCACAAATTCAGGTCAATACGAAGTAATTTTCTCCCAGAAGGCACCGATACGCGACCACCTCCACCAAGACTTTCTGGTTTGGAAATTGAAGAAAGGTCATTAAAGGCTGATCAAAAGTTGAGGGGGAAACACCCCATAATTTTGGCCCAAAAGCGTAAAAGAAAGGATGTTGATGTGAAAATGGCATGGTCGAGGATATCAATAATGTTTGATTTGCCATACTGGAAGGAACATCCTGTGCGACATGTGATAGACATAATGCACGCTGAGAAAAATATCATTGAGCATCTCGTAAGCACATGCATTGGTGGTTATCATTCCAAGGATGGAGAAAAAGCCCGTGAAGATCTTCGTGATTTGAAGATTAAAAGATCATTATGGTTGAAAGAAGATACAAACACTGGAAAAAAGCATATGCCAGTTGCATCTTATACTTTGAGCATTGAAGGAAGAAATATGTTCTTAGAAACATTAAAGGGCTTGAAGGTCCCTTCTAATTTCTCATCCAACTTACGCAGGATTTTCTGCGACGCAACAAAAGATTTGAAAAAGAGCAAGTCCCACGATTGGCATGTGATAATGCAACTTATCCCTTTGTTGTTCGAACACTGTTTTTCGGAACACAAGGATCTTCAAAGGACCATTCTACAAATTAGCTTATGTTTCTCCCTATTGTGTGAGAAAGTTGTCAACAGGACGCACATAATGGCAGCCACTGTTCTAAAAAACCCGCCTAGGCTCCGCCTAGGCACGCCTAGGCTTAAGGCTTGGGAGAAACGCCTCGCCTTACGCTTTTCACGCCTTATTCTTGGTAAAATTCTTACGGCGCACTTTTTTCTAAAAACAACAATGCCTTAGTGAAACGATGTCGCATTTTAAAGAATTTGTTTACAAACCGGAGCATTATCTTATCCAAAATAATCAGATAGTATTTTAATTTGCATATATTCAGACATATTTTTATGATATGTGCAATTTTTGTATTTTTAATAGCCTTGTTATGGTTAAAAAATATTAAAATATATTAAGAAGGCCTAAACGCCTTTTCACGCCTTTTTACGCCAAGGCCCGCCTAGGCTTCTAAGGCTTAAGGCTTGGCCTCCACGCCTCAATCACCCCCCGCATTTTTTAGAACCTCATTGGCAGCAAAAGAAACTTTGGCCGAGGCTATATGTGTTTTGGATAAGCACTTTACTCCCTCATTATTTGACATAAGCATCCACCTTTTAGTGCATTTGTGCGATGAGCACTTTTATGTGGACCAGTAAGGTACCGATGGATGTATCCGTTCGAACGATTAATGAAAACTTTTAAAGATTACGTTAAAAATACACGGTACGTTGAGGGGTCCATTGCTGAGGAGTACATTATGGAAGAGGCTTCCTTGTATGCAAAGGAATATATGCCTAACCCAAACGTTCGAGGTCGTGAACGCTTTATTGATGAATTAGAAGAGTTTGCTGATGAGGAGGCCCTGGGGAAAGGTAAGGTAGTGAAGCTAACAAGTACACAATATAACCAGGTGGCTCGATATGTATTCGAGACGCATGAAGGCATAGATAAATGGAAAATGTGAGTTTATTTAAAGTGTTTTGTAAAATAATGTAATGTGTTCGATGTTATATTCATTAGAAATTAATATTTTTAGTGTTTTAACCTAGGAAATATAATGAGTGCGGGCATGCCAAGAGGAGGAAGGGAGGCGTGAGCGCAGACAATGACTTTAGGCATTGGGTAGCTTTCGAGGTGACTACAATAATACCTCACTTTTATTTACTGTCTTTCCAACATATTCACAATGTAAATACTTTCTTGGTTTCAGTTATTGAAAGCTGGTGAAGTATCGACGAGGCTTTCACGTCTAGCAAATGGGCCTAGTTTTGTAGCCAAGGAGTTTGGACAATATTGTGTCAATGGTTTTGTGTTCTCTTCAAGCACACACGAGTTAAAACTCATTGGGAAACAAAGCAGCGGCATTTTATATAAAGTATTAACTCATTTCAGGGAAAGCGCGAAAGATAAAAACTTGATAGAAGCTGAGATGACGTATTATGGGATTATAAAACAAATTATCCTATTAGATTATATATCTTTCAGCATACATGTATTTTACTGTGATTGGGTGAGAGTGGAGGACAAGAATGCATGTATGGTCGACCCTGACACCCATATGGTGAAGGTTGATTTGGCCAAGTTTAAGAGTAAAGACAATGTTAATGATGAGCCATTCGTTTGTGCATTCCAAAACTTAAAGCAAGTGTTTTATGCAAAGAGCCTCAACAATGATCCATGGTCTGTTGTTTTACATTGTCCTCAGCGCTTGACTACATTGGTAGACGATATAGAGGCACCTATCGAGATTCAGTCTATTCTGGATGACAACCCAGAATTAAAGAAATTATTAAACGCATTAGAGGACTAGATGTTTAATTGTGGCATGTTATGTTGTTTTAAATGTTGACTTGAAAATTATGTATAATAGCATGTTTCAATTATTTCGTAGCATGTATTCGTAGTGACTTTTGTTCACAAGTTTATTATTACCTTTTCCAGGATGTCATATATTGTATATACATGCAACGATTTTCAAAACAGGTCTTTTATAGAGAACACATCAATTTATCGGCATGGCTATCGAAAAATCAAACAATGCAATTACTTGCGAGATCATGGGTGGAACATACCTGAAGCATATTTATTTCAATCAATTCTACGCACACTACCTCAAAGTTGGGATGAAGTAGTTGAAAGGGTTTTCATAAAACAAAATCCAAGTAATGCGATGCAGTTAGTAGAGTTTTTAGAAATCGAAGAAAGAAAAATTCATCCATTGTGGATAGAACTGAAGAGAATAAGGATGCGTTCAGACTCTACTGTGAGAAAACATATGCATAACAAAGTTAACATCTATTATCGGCTTAGGAGAGAAGGCATACGTCCTAATATGTTTAGTGTTAGAAATGCAATTATCAACACACTTCCGCAGACATGGCCAATAAAAACTTTACGTGAAATGATGAAGTATGAAACTTATGACATGGTTGAATTATCAAAACTTTTAGAATATGTTGAAAAGGTATAACTTATATTATATTTTTTTATATTATTTCCTTACTCTTATATTAACATATGAACTAATGCATAAATATAAAAATGCAGAAAATGGCGTCCGAGAATACAATTCCATCATCCAAGCCAGAAAGTTCAAGTCATGATGAACATTCTGCCATTGATTCTCGTGATGATGTTTCCCTTAACCTATATGGTTTGCCAATAAGTGGCAAGAATCCTTTTAAAGCTCGAGCCTTGTCTTTGTTAAAATCTTGTATTGTCTTAAAATGTGAGAGTTGGGATACGGTTGAGCAAGTAAAAAAGGACGACTTGTGGGATACGCTCATGAAAGAGTTCAATCTTTCGGCCGACCAGAAGGAGGGGTCCATGAAAGCCATTGGTATTCAATTGAAGACTTTTAGAAGTAACCTCCGATCGACTTATTTTAAGGAATTGGAGAGTGATGGGATAAAGGCCCTAAAGGATCAAATACCGGAGAAAGAGCATATCTGTGACACCCCGACTAATTAAATACCGGGTAGCTACTCCTTTATTAAATTAATTCAAAATGCCAAGTTGGTCCAGTTAATAGCATCACTGTCGAAAACGTTTTAATGAATACTAACCACCTAGTATTTAAAAAGTAAGTGCCAAATTTTATTTAAAGTCTGATTAACATGCAACAAGTGTAATGAAGAAATAAATAACGCCATTCACCATACTGAAGTAAAACGAATAACCATCACATAGTGTAAATAAAGTCTGGAGGAAAACTCCTCACTACAAATCCCACAACTGAAAAGTAAACTGAATACTGAAACAATACATGCTAAAGTCTGAAAACTGAAATGTAAAAGATACTCTAAATAGAAATGGGCAACATGCCCTACAACTGATGGATAGTGACTCTGGAATCCAAAAGATAGAAGCGTCTACAAGAAAATCCCTGTAGCTTCCACAAACAGCTACAGCTCGTCACCTGAATGAGTATCCTATGCTTGGTGTCCTTGTGGCTGGGCACCTAAAATGGTTTTACAAGAAAAAGATTTGAAAAGCAAACGGGTCAGAGCCCGAATGTGGAGTTATTTTAAAAACCTGCAAGTGCATTAAAAACATTTAAAACATTAAATGCAAAGTACATGTTAGGACGTACACTCACATGATATTCTCACCTCTCGTCTAACTGTGCACTCCTAACGTAAGTACCCATCTATAACGACACAAACCACTAGCTAAGTGACATCATTTCTAGCTAGACTATCGTAGGTCCTACCCATATTACTCGGTTCTAATTAACATCATAACGCTCGTAATTAAGTAGGGTTTAACGTAAACTCAGATGCTCAATATGCAATATATATATCACTATCAGCTAACTCATTACATTCTCAAAACAATACCGTAATTATATTCACAACATTAACATGAAGGTTCCCATTAATTAAGTGTATATTATTCACAACATAAATATACAATATAAGCACCCCGAGAACTAAGCTGTGGTGCACACATACTCTGCTATCCATCCTGGTACATCACGTACATAAGGATTACATATTCTGAATCTCTCAGGAATAGTACACAGATAACAACATCACAAACAATGGAGGCGAACACAGTCACATCACATAGGTCACGCACATACCTACGCTCCTACGATCAGCTGACTTATTAATATCCCAATAAGTCTTTCTATGACCTATGTTCATCAAGGTAACCAGTCTAAATCCGGGCAACACAAGGATTAGAGGGCCCTAAGCGAACGCAAACCTCCCGTGATAGCAAGTATGGTAGGTATGTCATACACACAATTCATATACCAATACTAAGTAAACACACATCTTAGTAATACCGTAGTTTAATCGTAGTACATATCGCATTCTCGTACTAACTTATAATTATCACAATTTATACTATTCCGGTTTATAATCATACGCGCCATAATCTTCTCACGTCGTAGTAGACACTCACGTCTCAACCCAAACCGTCCATTTAATATAACTCTCGTATATAATTTACTCCTCGTAATAACCCAAAAGTCCCAAATCTATCCTTACATCATCAAAGGAAGGTTATCTATATCCTCGAACAAGTTTACGGGACTCCAAAAATCAAAACAGTCCAAAAAGGACCAAACTGTCAACTCATTAGAAGTCTCGTTCGAACGAGACTGTTCGAACGAGATTCCTCTGCCAACTCGTTAGAAGTCTCGTTCGAACGAGGCTGTTCGAACGAGATTCCAGTTCGTTCGAACGAACTGTACCTTCTAACGATATCTCGTTCGAACGAGATATCGAACGAAACCCCTTCTCGTTAGCAGCGACTGGTCAACTCGTTAGAAGCTCGTTCGAACGAGTTCGTTCGAACGACCTGGGTAGGGGCTTCTAACGAGCTGCCAGATTCGTCCCAGATTTTCTAAGTTACGTTTCTCACCATTTTTAACACCTCAATCCTTCTCCAAAGATCGTTCTAACAGAGTTTTAAGTCCTCTAATCATACTATAACATGCTAAGGTCATACACTAACATCTCTTAATACATTAAAGCATCCTAAACATCATTAAATCACAAGATTTTATACTTTTCCCCAATTTTATCAAGAACATGAACCCTAGGTTTATATCATCATCAAATCCCAGAATTTAATTCGTTTTAATATCTTCTAATCACAATTATTATGAGAGAAATCATCTACCTATCATTCTACATACAATTCTCTTCAAAATTTCCAAGTTCTAAACTCCAAACTACATGGGTTTTCATTCAACTTTCAAGAAAAATTAAAATTCTCCAATTTCTAACATGGAAAAGACATTCTCTGAAATTAAATGGAATAAAGTCACTTGCCTTGGTTGTCTCTGAGTTTGGATGATGGTTTGGTAGAACTTTTCTGCAGAATTTCTTCTCTCCAAGCTTCCTCTCCAATGGTGGCTTAAGGTGGCTAGGGTTTTGATTTGGGAAACTTAGAAAACTCTTCTAATAACCTACGTAGCCTTCTAGGTTAATATGGTTTGGTTAATGGGTTTAGTGGGTTAAATCCACATCAGATTTACATCTCTAATTTTCGTCACTTTTAATTCCTAAAAATGTAAAATTACCAAAATACCCTTTATGATGCCGGTATGGCCTAAAAATACCCCGGAATCCAAACTACACCCCCGGCTAGTGTTTTCTGACTATCTCGACCCTTCCGGACGCGTTGGCGCACTCAAAACGACCATACGGTTTATAGATTTTAAATTCACTTTTATAATCAAAATATTATATCGTGACGCGGCGGTCCCACGCGTCTCAACAAAATTTCTAGAATGCCGTATATAAATTTCACGACAACTTTTATAATACCAAATACATATATCAAAACATGTATGCACATAATCAAATACCAACTCGCATCTCGTTAGTATTTATAACCCGCATTTAATTAATTAATCCCAAAAATAAATATAGCCAAAAGTACGGGGTATTACATACTTCCCCCCTAATAACTGAATTTCGTCCCGAAATTCGAAACTAGAAAGTACCTGCTAAAAACAGCTCTGGATAACGTTCGCGCATCTCATCCTCGCGCTCCCATGTGGACTCCTCGACATTGTGATGTCGCCACTGAACACGCACTAACGAAACTATCTTTGACCGCAGTTTCCTCTCGCTTCGGTCCAAAATAGCAATCGGCCCCTCCTCGTAGGAGCTATCAGGCTGGAGATCGATGTCCACCACAGCAATGTGAGAATGAGCCAAATTATCTCTAAGGTATTTCCTTAGCGAGGAAATATGAAACACATCGTGAATCCGATGCAAATGCTCCGGTAACCCGAGTCTATACGCAACCGGTCCGATTCGCTCAATAATAGGAAACGGCCCCACATACCTCGGTGCCAACTTCCCCTTCTTCCCGAAATGCATAATCCCCTTCATAGGAGATACCCTGAGCAAAACCTGGTCCCCCACTTGGAACTCCCTGAAAAATCTCTTCGCATCAGCATAACTCTTCTGCCTGGCTTGAGCTACCCGAATGTGACTCCGAATCAACTCAATCCTTGCCGAAGTATCCTGAATCACTTCCGGCCCAAGCAGTTTGTTGTCCCCCACCTCTAACCAACATGCTGGGGAACGACAAGGCCTACCGTACAATGCCTCAAACGGAGCCATGCCCATCGTGAACTGATAGGAGTTGTTGTAAGCAAACTCCACCAGTGGAAGGTACTTCTCCCATCCACCCCCAAAGTCAATGATACTCATACGTAGCATGTCCTCCAACATCTGGTTTGTACGCTCAGTTTGCCCATCGGTCTGCGGGTGATACGCCGTACTCAACCGCAGTTCTGTGCCCATGGCCTCCTGAAAACTCTCCCAAAACCGTGAAATAAATATCTTGTCTCGGTCAGACACGATATTTAGGGGCACACCATGAAGTCTCACTATCTCTGAAATGAAGAGCTGGGCATACTGTCCCGCAGTGTAGTCTGTCCTTACGGGTAGGAAATGAGCGACTTTGGTCAACCTGTCCACAATTACCCAAATGGAGTCATGACCTCTCTGTGACGTAGGCAACCCCGTTATAAAGTCCATGGAGATGCTCTCCCACATCCACATCGGGACCTCCAATGGCTGTAGAAGTCCTGTCGGTCTCTGATGATCCACTTTAACTAGCTGACAAGTGGCGCATTTTGAAACAAACACGGTAATATCTCTCTTCATCCCGCTCCACCAATACTGTCGCCTCATGTCTTGGTACATTTTGTCCCCTCCGGGATGTACCGCGAACCGTGAGCCGTGCGACTCTGCCATCACCTCGTGCCGCAATTCTTCCCCTTCCGGAACTACCAATCTCCCATTGAAGCGTAATCCCCCGTCTGAGCTAACGGTATAGGACTCTTCTCCCTATGCTAGTAATCGAACTATCTGCTCCTGACAGAACGAATCTTTTTCCTGTGCCTTTACCACCTTCGTGACAATTTGCGGTGTAACGGTCATCACAGACATGAAAGATCGGGCCACTGCATCCTGGTGTCCCAATTCCTTCCACTTAGCCTTCCACACCCCTGCCACCTCATCTGCTGGCCTACGGCTCAACGCGTCTGCCACCACGTTAGCCTTACCCGGGTGGTACTGGATGTCGAACTGGTAGTCTTTCACAAATTCAATCCACCTACGCTGCCGCATATTCAATTCCTTCTGCGTGAATAGGTACTGTAGGGACTTGTGGTCCGTGAACAGTTGGAACTTCTCCCCCAAAAGATAGTGCCTCCAAATCCGTAGGGCAAATACCACTGCCGCCAACTGCAAATCATGCGTGGTGTAATTCTTCTCATGAGGCTTAAGCTTACGGGAAGCATAAGCTATGGCCTGTCTCTCCTGCTGCAATACACCTCCCAGTCCTTGCAAAGACGCATCGGTGTAAACCAAATACTCAACTCCCGGTCTCGGCAATGCTAACACAGGTGCTGAGGTCAATTTGTCCTTCAATTCATCGAATACCAACTGACAGGCATCATTCCAGATGTATGGTATGCCCTTGCGAGTCAGATGTGTTAAAGGACCTGCTATCTCTGAGAAACCCCGAATAAACCTCCTGTAGTATCCTGCTAGACCCAAGAAACTACGAATCTCAGTCGGTGTCGTGGGCTGTCCCCACTCCCTCACCGCTGATACCTTCCCCGGATCAACAGATATTCCCTGGTTGGAAATAATGTGTCCCAAAAACTGGACTTCTTTCAGCCAAAACCCGCACTTCTCATATTTTGCATACAACTCGTTCTGACGAAGTGTCTGCAAAACCTGTCTCAAATGCTCGGCGTGCTCCTCCTCTGTCTGGGAGTAAACTAGAATATCATCAATGAAGACAATGACAAACTGGTCTAGGAAATCCCTGAACACTCTGTTCATCAAGTCCATAAACACAGCTGGAGCGTTGGTCAAACCGAAAGGCATAACCCGAAACTCGTAAGAACCATATCTCGACAAGAACGCAGTCTTCGAGACATCCTCCTCCCTGATACGCAACTGATGGTATCCCGATCTCAAGTCAATCTTCGAGAAGAAAGAAGCTCCTCTCAACTGGTCGAATAAGTCATCGATTCGAGGAAACGGATACTTATTCCGTATCGTGACTTTATTCAACTCTCGGTAGTCCACACACAATCTCAGTGAACCATCCCTCTTCTTCACAAACAGAACTGGAGCGCCCCAAGGTGAGGTACTCCTGCGAATAAAGCCCTGACCTAACAGCTGCTCTATCTGATCCCGTAACTCCCTCATCTCAGCTGGAGCCATACGGTACGGTGCGCGTGCTATAGGTCTCGTACCCGGTAGCAAATCTATAACAAAGTCTATCTCTCGACTGGGTGGTAAGCCTGGTATCTCCTGAAACACATCCGAATACTCCCTGACTACTGGGATAGAATCTAAAGGAATCACTACCTCCTTAGAGGTATCCTCCTCAATGTAATACAGATGAGCGGTCGATCCTCCCTCTGGGCGAGGCATCGCCACTACAAACATCTCTTGCCCCGGAATGGCAAAAACAATGCTCCCGCTGAAGCAATCAATCATGGCCCTATAAGCTACGAGCCAATCCATCCCAATAATCACATCGTGAACATGCATATCTAATACTAACATGTCCGCAGGTAATACCAAACCACCAATCTCTACCCCCACTCCCCGGCATATAAAGAAAATAAGTGACCCACTCCCCAATGGTGAGTTGACACACGTCACTGTGCTCTCTGTCGTAGCTAACAATCCTAAAGCTTTCGCGAAGTGTGTAGCTATAAAACAGTGTGTAGCACCCGTATCAAATAACACCCGACCCATAGTGCCATGGATAGGAAACGTACCCTCAATCGCGGGCGGTGCCTGTGGAACTGCAGCCTGGTGAACGTTGTAGACACGTCCATACTGTAGCTGCCCCTGCTGAACTGGGACTACTGGAATGGGTGGCAATGCTGCCATCTGTGGCGGTGCGGGAAGAGCGGCGGGAAACATGGGCCTCTGTGGCTCCTGGTGAGCACCCTGCTGCTGCTGCTGTGGGGCCCTGCCCCTATCAGGACAATCCTGTCACTTATGGCCAGTCTTGCCACAAACAAAGCACTTCCCTGGGAAGTTCCCTCCTCTCTGTCCCTGCTGTCCTCGGCCCTAGTGGCCGTTACCGTTCCTCCCTTGGCCCTGCTGGCCCTGGTGAAACTGCTGCCCATTCTGCCCCTGTTGTCCCTGATGGCCGTTTGGACCCTGATGGCCCTGACGAAAACCTCCCTGCCCCTGCCTGTAGTTCCCTGACCGGAACCTCTTATTATCCCCCTGCTGGAAGCCCTGCTCATTCTGTCTCTGTCCCTGACCAGATTGTGCCCCGCTGGCACCATGTCCTCCAGTCCTACCCTGATGGCTAGACTCCCCCGACCTCTTGCCCTCGGCCATATGAAAACGGTGGTCCTGGCAGTGTAATAACGCAGCGTTAACCACATCAGAATACGTGGCCAACGAAAGGTTCCCTAGCAGATGCTGACGGATCCTCCAAGTCAACCCGTCGGTGAACTTCTCAATTTTCTTCTTCTCTGTTAGTATCTCGTCTGGAACGATATTCAACAGATTTGTGAACTCGGCCTCATACTCGGCCACAGTCTTGCCCTCCTGCTTCAAACTCATCAATCTCCTCCTCATTTCCGTATGAACAGCTGACGGAAAGTACTTGCGGTCGAACCGCACCCAGAACTCCTGAATCGTGAGAGTATCCCTCTCCTCCATGGTGGTAATAGACTCCCACCACTGTAGCGCAGATCCAACTAGCTTGAAAGTAGCTAGCACCTGCTTCTGAACATCCGTGCACTCATACATCCTTAAGTGCCTCTGCATATCCTTCCTCCACTGGCTCGAGACTACCACATCTGAGCTACCTGCAAACTCTGGCGGATGCGCTTTTTGAAAAGCGTCACGTACACGCTCCCAAGCAGACGGGAATGCATTAACCTGCACTGGCGCGGCAATCGGCGCCTGTGGTGGTGCCTGCTGAATAACGGCAATCGCGGCATTTACCGCTTGAGCTACTATAGCTGCAACCTCAGTGGCGTTCATCATGCCCTGAACTGGAGCGGGCTGGGGTTCGGGCGTTGCATCCCTGGGAACTCGTCGTGCACGTCGTGGAGGCATCTGAAATAAGAATGAAGTTTATAAGTTTGCAGTTATAAACTAAAAATAGCTGAAGAACGAAGCATACACAAAAAGAGTACAACAGTCCTAAAAGGTAGGGCTCTATATCAAAGAAACGTAGCGGAAACATAATAGCCGTACAGATCCTAAAGGACACTAGAACCTGATGCTCTGATACCACCTGTGACACCCCGACTAATTAAATACCGGGTAGCTACTCCTTTATTAAATTAATTCAAAATGCCAAGTTGGTCCAGTTAATAGCATCACTGTCGAAAACGTTTTAATGAATACTAACCACCTAGTATTTAAAAAGTAAGTGCCAAATTTTATTTAAAGTCTGATTAACATGCAACAAGTGTAATGAAGAAATAAATAACGCCATTCACCATACTGAAGTAAAATGAATAACCATCACATAGTGTAAATAAAGTCTGGAGGAAAACTCCTCACTACAAATCCCACAACTGAAAAGTAAACTGAATACTGAAACAATACATGCTAAAGTCTGAAAACTGAAATGTAAAAGATACTCTAAATAGAAATGGGCAACATGCCCTACAACTGATAGATAGTGACTCTGGAATCCAAAAGATAGAAGCGTCTACAAGCAAATCCCTGTAGCTTCCACAAACAGCTACAACTCGTCACCTGAATGAGTATCCTATGCTTGGTGTCCTTGTGGCTGGGCACCTAAAATGGTTTTACAAGAAAAAGATTTGAAAAGCAAACGGGTCAGATCCCGAATGTGGAGTTATTTTAAAAACCTGCAAGTGCTTTAAAAACATTTAAAACATTAAATGCAAAGTACATGTTAGGACGTACACTCACATGATATTCTCACCTCTCGTCTAACTGTGCACTCCTAACGTAAGTACCCATCTATAACGACACAAACCACTAGCTAAGTGACATCATTTCTAGCTAGACTATCGTAGGTCCTACCCATATTACTCGGTTCTAATTAGCATCATAACGCTCGTAATTAAGTAGGGTTTAACGTAAACTCAGATGCTCAATATGCAATATATATATCACTATCAGCTAACTCATTACATTCTCGAAACAATACCGTAATTATATTCACAACATTAACATGAAGGTTCCCATTAATTAAGTGTATATTATTCACAACATAAATATACAATATAAGCACCCCGAGAACTAAGCTGTGGTGCACACATACTCTGCTATCCATCCCGGTACATCACGTACATAAGGATTACATATTCCGAATCTCTCAGGAATAGTACACAGATAACAACATCACAAACAATGGAGGCGAACACAGTCACATCACATAGGTCACGCACATACCTACGCTCCTACGATCAGCGGACTTATTAATATCCCAATAAGTCTTTCTATGACCTATGTTCATCAAGGTAACCAGTCTAAATCCGGGCAACACAAGGATTAGAGGGCCCTAAGCGAACGCAAACCTCCCGTGATAGCAAGTATGGTAGGTATGTCATACACACAATTCATATACCAATACTAAGTAAACACACATCTTAGTAATACCGTAGTTTAATCGTAGTACATATCGCATTCTCGTACTAACTTATAATTATCACAATTTATACTATTTTGGTTTATAATCATACGCGCCATAATCTTCTCACGTCGTAGTAGACACTCACGTCTCAACCCAAACCGTCCATTTAATATAACTCTCGTATATAATTTACTCCTCGTAATAACCGAAAAGTCCCAAATCTATCCTTACATCATCAAAGGAAGGTTATCTATATCCTCGAACAAGTTTACGGGACTCCAAAAATCAAAACAGTCCAAAAAGGACCAAACTGTCAACTCGTTAGAAGTCTCGTTCGAACGAGACTGTTCGAACGAGATTCCTCTGCCAACTCGTTAGAAGTCTCGTTCGAAAGAGGCTGTTCGAACGAGATTCCAGTTCGTTCGAACGAACTGTACCTTCTAACGATATCTCATTCGAACGAGATATCGAACGAAACCCCTTCTCGTTAGCAGCAACTGGTCAACTCGTTAGAAGCTCGTTCGAACGAGTTCGTTCGAACGACCTGGGTAGGGGCTTCTAACGAGCTGCCAGATTCGTCCCAGATTTTCTAAGTTACGTTTCTCACCATTTTTAACACCTCAATCCTTCTCCAAAGATCGTTCTAACAGAGTTTTAAGTCCTCTAATCATACTATAACATGCTAAGGTCATATACTAACATCTCTTAATACATTAAAGCATCCTAAACATCATTAAATCACAAGATTTTATACTTTTCCCCAATTTTATCAAGAACATGAACCCTAGGTTTATATCATCATCAAATCCCAGAATTTAATTCATTTTAATCTCTTCTAATCACAATTATTATGAGAGAAATCATCTACCTATCATTCTACATACAATTCTCTTCAAAATTTCCAAGTTCTAAACTCCAAACTACATGGGTTTTCATTCAACTTTCAAGAAAAATTAAAATTCTCCAATTTCTAACATGGAAAAGACATTCTCTGAAATTAAATGGAATAAAGTCACTTGCCTTGGTTGTCTCTGAGTTTGGATGATGGTTTGGTAGAACTTTTCTGCAGAATTTCTTCTCTCCAATGGTGGCTTAAGGTGGCTAGGGTTTTGATTTGGGAAACTTAGAAAACTCTTCTAATAACCTACGTAGCCTTCTAGGTTAATATGGTTTGGTTAATGGGTTTAGTGGGTTAAATCCACATCAGATTTACATCTCTAATTTTCGTCTCTTTTAATTCCTAAAAATGTAAAATTACCAAAATACCCTTTATGATGCCGGTATGGCCTAAAAATACCCCGGAATCCAAACTACACCCCCGGCTAGTGTTTTCTGACTATCTCGACCCTTCCGGACGCGTTGGTGCACTCAAAATGACCATACGGTTTATAGATTTTAAATTCACTTTTATAATCAAAATATTATACCGTGACGCGGCGGTCCCACGCGTCTCAACAAAATTTCTAGAATGCCGTATATAAATTTCACGACAACTTTTATAATACCAAATACATATATCAAAACATGTATGCACATAATCAAATACCAACTCGCATCTCGTTAGTATTTATAACCCGCATTTAATTAATTAATCCCAAAAATAAATATAGCCAAAAGTACGGGGTATTACAATATCCCTGTTCGTGAGTGGAATGAATTCGTCTCGCGCGAAGCATCTGAGGCAAAATTGAAACAATGACACCAAGGCCGGGTGAACAGGGCTAAAAAGACTGACGTCCATTATCTTGGTCGGATGTCGTATGCTGAGAAAACCGAGGAGATGGTATACACCCTTTCTTATTTTAATGTGTATATATATTATATGTCTTGCTCAAATAGTTAATGGAAAATTAATTTATAGGTGCTTAATAATAAACGACCTGTTGATCGTTCGGAAGTGTATCTCGAAAGTAGTAGGCGGAAAACTGGGGAGTTTCACCCAAAGGTAGCTGATGATATGGTGAGTTTCGTAATCTCAGTTGTAATAATTAAATTCCTTCAAGTTTCATCGTTCAATGGTTTTAATCGATTCATAAATAATTTTGCAGCAAAAATTGAGTGAGCTGAGAAGTAGTCAAGGTTCTTGAAGCCAAAATAGTATTGATACAGATGCATTGATTGCCTTTAGAGGAAAATATACTAGGGGGGCGACTCGTGGTGTTGGACCCATGTCCAAAAGTAAACTTAAGGCAATTGCTCCTATAGTATCACAGTTGACTAGAGCAAAGACACGAGAAGAAAAACATGATGAGGATATGACATTTCTCAAATCATCCGTTACCATGCTTTTAAGTGCTTTTGAATCGAATGGATTGAAAATACCAAATCCAAGTCCTCACAATTACACTCCTGTCTCACATCCAAGTCCTCACAATTATACTCCTGTTCAACATCCAAGTCCTCGTAATTACACTCCAGTTCCGCATTCAAGTCCCCACGATTACATTCCTACCCCCCGTCAACTGAGCCAAACTTTGGATATTTAACTGATCCTCCACATGATCCATATGTCGATTTATTAGATTTTTCAAATCAGAGAAATATTGCAAGTGGACAAGTTGTTGCTTCAGCTGCTACTAGAACGGTGGTGCATGGCTATCAATTGCTGATATTTAAACATAAGGTTTATGTTAGTAGTGTTGAGCCAGGCGAAGAGAATCATCCGTTGTATCATCGAAGTCATGGGGCGGACACTATTAAGGATGTTGAGAAATCTTGGGTGGTTTGGCTGTTGCTTTATCTTATCCTTATGTGATCCAGAGTAATTTGTCTTGAGAAATTTGAACAAATTGTCAAAGTGAACAATTAGTAGTGTTTGAACTCTATTTTGAATATTAGTAATATGTTTTGAATCAATTAGTAATCTATTTTGAATGTATCCAGTGTCTATCTATTTTGAATATTAGTAGTGTTTGATGTTGGATTGAATATTAATATCATTTTCTCTCCGTAGCTGGTAGGGATGAGTTGATAAAGTCAGTGATTCTTCATATTCTGCTATACAACTTCTATATATACAAATGTGTATATTACTGATTTTTGTTGTTGTTCCACTGAAATCTACCCCTGCCATTGAAGCCTCTACCACCATTGAATCCTATGCCAAAGTTCTGTTAACCATGTCCATTGGAAGTATACCCACGAAAATTGCTTTGAAAATTAGGATGAAATTTCTTCTTTGACGGTTGAGAATAAGTAGCCATATTAACAACATTAGATATACCAGAATCTAAATCTTTGAGATGTTTTTCAATTCAATTTTCTTGAGCAAGAAGTAAGGATTCAATCTCAGCAATAGAGTAATCATCAAGACGTGAGGACACAGAAACTATAAACGTGTCATACACAGAAGGAAGACCTTCAAAAATTGCATCAATATGATCTTTAGTTGTAAGAGAATGACCAACAGAAGCTAATTGATCAATTATTGATTTAATTTTCAGCAAATATTCATTGATTGTTGAGTCTCCTTTCTTTGTATTCTGTAAACGAGTTTTAAACTGTGAGATCTTTGCTGTGGTTTGAGAAGCAAAGTAAGTTTCTAAAGTATGCCACACCTGTGCAGAATTTTCACAGCCTACCATTCTGGTTAACATGGATTCCATCATTGATGAAAGCAACCAGGAAAATAGAAGTTGGTCCTGCTGATCCCAATCAAGAAAGTTCTGATTGATTTTTCCTTGTACTTCATCAGCCTCATTTAAGAACTTTAATGGAGGTATAGCCCCTTTATCGATGAATCTTTGAAGTTTGTGACCACGAATGGCAGCATTGACTTGTTGCGGCCATAGCAAGTAGTTGTTACTATCGAGTTTGACAGACAACGAATGTGTGAAGACCACTGGAGTAAATTGTGGAGTTGACAACGAAGAATTTTCAATAGAAGAGGAAGCCATAGCTATGTTTTCTGTTATGATACCCTCAGCTCTGATACCATGTTAATATTAAGAGAGAAAATAAAGTAAAAAGAATTATACGTAAACCTTCATTGATAAAAAATAATGTAGTACAACTGTTTAAATACAAGATAATCTCTAACAAACCTTCTAACAAACAACCTTTAGTCAATAGAAATATAACTACTAATAACAACCTATTAACATAATCGTAACTAACTCTTGACAGGATGTATTTGCAAATCTTTACAGCATTTCCAGATTACCTCATTGCATCTTTCGGATTATGTTGGTATCTCATTCCCTCCCTCTCTATATATCTAACTTGATCATTCTTTTTATTCAAATATAATTATATAAATATAATGTTTTGGCATTTTTTCTCATTGAATCTGAAACATGTTATTTGTGACCTTTCTTTAGTTTTAGACATGTGTTAGTTTGTGATTTCGTATTATGTTGGAATTATTTTTTTATTCATTTGTGCAAGGAAGTTAGCCCCAAAAGATAGGCGTGTCTTCATTTATGAATAACAAATACCCTTAGTCATTTGTTTTATTTCAATTTATTCAAAGGCACTTTTTGGGATTTTCGAATGAATTCATTTAAATATTAATCTTAGTTTTTATTGCATTTGAGCAGGAAGGATACAATAACTAGATATCCCCGAGTTTTGATATGTCGTGGCTGCCGTGGCCTGGGGTTGTCATTGTGTCGAATGTCATTGTTTGAAGCGAGTTAGATCGGTGTCTACACCTTTTGTAAATAGGTACAATCTCGATTCATTTTATAAAAATGCATAATCCATGTGCATTTTATAAATATACATAATCCATGTCCATGAGAAACCTAATATTTGTAGGTGGCACGCACAGTTGAGTTTTGTTCTCTATTTTGTATCCATCACCTTCTTATGTCATTATAACTTTCATCTTCTTCTTTCTTCACTCTTTTTTCTATTGTTTTTGCCGGCACCAGTCGATGGATCGAAGTGCACCTACAGCATCCGAGTCAGGCCCAGTAGCCCAACTCCAGTCACCCACAACCGACATTCTTACGGGCATTCCAGTCATCATCTATGTAGAACTCGAATCATCCTCGCCATTTCCTTTTTCTTCACCTCTGTTACCTGATTCATACAACTGCTCAATATGCTTGGCTGAGTTTAGGAGTGGAGACAGAGTGAGGGTTCTACTGAGGTGTAAGCACGTGTTTCACGAGGACTGTATCGATCAATGGCTGCCGTTGAGGTCAATGCATTGCCCTGTTTGTAGGGACCATACAATTGGGCAGAGTGTTGAACCTGCAAGGAGAAATTGCAGAGATAATGGGCCTGTGACTCCATCGGTGTCATTGGCTCTTAACTTTGCTAATAGTGCCCATATACCCTATATTAGTGAGACTAGAGTCCTTATGGATCACATTTATTCAAAACTAGACCCTATATTGCAAATGCCAGCCCCTCTGTTTTCTGTAGCCCTATCCATCCTAATTCAAAGTTCTAGCAGTACCCTTATTATTGAGTTTGGAGCTGCACTTTTTCTATTTTTTTCTCTATGACCAAGCACCTATTGTTATACATATAATATATAACAACTAATATGTTGTTATAGTTAATATGTATAACAGGTGCTGTTATACAGATTATATATAACAACATATTAGTTGTTATATATAATATGTTTATTGATTGTTTCAGATTATATATAACAGCATATCAACTTATCAAACGTTATCCGACTTTCTTAAAAAGTTATCCGAGTGATCATCAATGCGTATGCACTAATGGGAACTAATGTATGTCAATTCAACATTGGTAATCTATGTATGTTTAGTGTTGGTAATGTATGTCTCCTTAGTGTAATGTCCGTTTTGTTCGGTATTGTTTTTTGAGGTCCATGCTTTTTTGCAACTAAACTGCCTTAGTGTAATGTCCGTAGATTAGGACAGCTGCATATATATGCAGGTGCATATATATATGCATATATATGCAGCTGCATATATATGTATATGCAGCTGCATATATATGTACTGCATATATATATGTATATGCATACTGCATATATATACATATATATGCAATCTGCATATATATGCATATGCTTCATATATATGCATATGCGTATGTGCAAAAGAACCCCCCCCCCCCACCACACACACACACACACACACACACACACCTGTTATCCCTTTACTTCCCCCACCGCTGCCCTGCCTTTCTTCTCTTCACCGCCATTTCCTACTACTGGCCATCTCTGCTCTTCATCCTATTCAATAGTTGTCAATAGTCTTAGCTGATACATGCATTAATACATACATTATACAAATAATATTGCATTTGATATATTATACAAATAATATTGCATTTGATATAAATTGACTCACAATATCATTTTTCTTACAGATTCCAGTAACCAACAAACTTATATTGGAGAATTGGAGAAGTTTATGTTGAAGTTCATATCGGTAAGTTCTTCTACTTTTTAGGTAATTTCTTGAAATTTTTCCAGTTGTCAATATTATTGTTAAATTAATGAAGTGGTTGAAATGAGGTCCAATATGGACCTCGAGTATTGTAGTATTGCTGTTGTTGAGTATTTTTATTTTTTTTAAATAGGGTGGATAGTCCTATAAATAAAGGAAACTCTGCCCAAATTTTTTAAAATTAGAACAGAAATATTGTACATTTATTTAGATGTACCTTTTTTTGTAATTTTAATGTAAACGAATATTGTTGCCATGGATTTAGGTTGTTTATTGATTATAGTGCCAACCGAGTATGAATATAGTAATATGTACTGTGAGTCAACCGAGTATGATTTTTTTTATTTCACTTTGTTGTCGGGTAACGATTTTTTTTTACAATTTTCGTCGTGCCTTCAGGCACGGGCTTACACTAGTATATATATATATATATATATATATATATATATATAAGCTATGGTAGTTTCTTTATCACAAAAAATGAATGTTTATATATATATATATATATATATATATATATATATATAAATCACATTTTATTATTTGCAGGCATACACATAGCATACCCGACATACGTAGTATTCAAAGGCCTAAATCCATGTGTTTACACTTCGTGGCAAGCAACACAAGCACAAGTTAATGGATACCGAGGCGCCGTATTCAAAAAATTTGAGTCCATTGAACTTGCTCAACAGGCATACTCCGAGT
Source organism: Sambucus nigra (assembly GCA_949130495.1). Taxonomy (NCBI): domain Eukaryota; kingdom Viridiplantae; phylum Streptophyta; class Magnoliopsida; order Dipsacales; family Adoxaceae; genus Sambucus; species Sambucus nigra. The sequence goes on along the minus strand of OX422207.1, from coordinate 671,332,569 downwards.
ACACGAGGGAGGATGTCACCGCATCAATACCCCCCACGGCTGATATACCTAGACTTCACGAATCGTATCCACTGCGTGGTGACTCCTGGTCTAGATTTAGAATGATTTGTTACATGTTCATGACATTCCATGTCATCGAAGTGTTGTGTCGTTATTTTTTTTAGTTTATTTTTTATTCTATGTTCATTTTGTACTTGGCGCCCACTTAGGGGTTGTTTGATTTTAAACTAAGTTTAAACAAGTTTTATGTGTACTGGATATTTGGAATATGAGAAATATAAATGAAATTTTGTCAAAATTTTTAGACTTGTTATCATGATATTTATTTTACTTTCATTATTTCATCATTTTATGAAAATATAAAGATATTTGTAATAACTTTTACAACATTTAACAAATTTAATTTTGTAACTGCTAATAGGAGTCACAAATTTGTCACTACTATCAATTTTGTAACTGCTAACAGCAGTCACAAATATATGATTCGTAACTGCTGATAGCAGTTACAAATTGGGATCACCAGTCATAACTCCATAGGGGTTATAAAAAATTGTGACTGCTGCTAGGAGTTATAAATTTTCTTTTGTCACCCCCGAAATTATGACGGTAAATAGCAGTTATAAAGGTCATTTGTGAGTGCTAACAGTACTCACAAATCTCCCATTTTGGTTTAGTGTTGAGCCTTGCCTAGGGAGATGTTAGGATACAATCACTGTACGATAAAGTTGACAATAACCTAGGTGTGTTAGGTTAGTCACGACATAATGTTGACTAGAGAGATGTACAAGGTTGGCATTGACAAAGGTGTTTGGCATTCATCGACTGGAATGGTTCGTGTTTGTCAAGGATTAAAGGAGGAAACATTACTTCTAAAGAGGGAAGCCCGGTGTTGACTTCCCAAAGGATAATAAGTTTGTATGTTACGTTCGCCTCGTGGGGATGGATGGTTCATGGTCTGATTCGTAGCGGTTGGTGACCCAAGCGAGGGTTTATTGCTAGACTAGGTTCTAATGAGAATGTCAAGGAGGAGTTGTAAACTCCAAGCATGCAACGTAGGGTCGTACTTTATAAACCATAGTCCATTTCATACAAATGGTATTCTTTCGGTACGATCGTTCATTCATTTCAATTCATCACGTTCTTTCAATTTCGATAGTCAGGATTTGTTCTTTTAATTTTGGCAAGATGGGATTGTCTCATATTGATTGTTCGTTATGGCGCAACTTGGCTCAGTGAGAGTGAGTATTGTAAGGACACAAATTTCCAATTGAGTCCATATATAGTTTTGGCTCAATTCCGGACAAAAACATTTATTCATAGGATAGTATTTATTGTAATATTCTCAAGCCTATGAAGTGTATGTTGAAGACGTAGCGGCAAAGAATTTAAAGCATCATCAAAATGCCGGTTTGCGTGCCTCGTTTCTACGTCATCAATTAAGGTTCCATGCTCCCAAGGTATGAATGTAATTATATTTATATAGGAGCTTGGAACAATATGTGTTGGGTGTTAGGTGTAATAAAAACTGCATTTTATTTTCAGAAAGAATCAATTAGAACTTTAAAATAAGTATATAAAAGTTTATAAAAGTTTCTGGGCCAAAATAGAATTTTTCAATCTTTCTGGTCGTTCGTTAGAAATGTCGTTCGAACGAGTTTTTTCGTTCGAACCAGATTTCGTTCGAACGAGTTTTGTCGTTCGAACCAGTTTCGTTCGAACGAGTTTTGCCAACGACCCTAACTGGTCAGTCGTTCGATATGTCGTTCGAACGAATGTTCGTTCTAACGAGGTATCTAACGAACTTCTAACGAGCCCAGGCTGGTCGCTCGTTAGAAGTCTCGTTCGAACGAGAATCAAGTTCGTTCGAACGAGTATCTAGAGGGAACAGTTATTTGGCAGTTTTTTTGCAGTTTTTCCCCACTCTTCCACTTGGTTTTCAACCAACTTTTTTTTTACCTTATTATGTGCGGGAAACACATTTTCCAAGACAACTTTTCCAACATTGTTTATCTCCTAGAGAGAGTTTGAGATTAAAATTAGTTTAGGAAAATGTTCAAGTTTTGAGTGTTCATTTTTAATGAAAAATTCATACACACTCTAGTTTACACCCAATGATTGTTTATCCAAGTTTCTATATTTATATCAATTGCTTGGAGTTTTTGGCACCGATTTTCTCTACCGAATTCAAGAGACGTTTCGGGTTTGCTTCTACACCCCATCACAAAGAAGACTTTTATTGAGATTCTACCCACACGGAGAAAGGCTCCATGCTTGGGTGACGGTGACCATATAAAGTCCCATCGGTGAATTCCGAGACCACGGTGGAGCTCCGTTGGTTATCCGCTAATTGGAGGTTGATACAAGAAGGAGCATCACGGCTTGAGAGGGTTCGAGTTTAGGAAGTAAGTCTTTTGTCTTGTATTTTGTAATACCGTTTTTAGTGGATTTGAGGCTAGGGCCGTCCCGAGGTTTTTTCCCGTTAGTGGGTTTTTCCTCGTACATCGCGGTGTAGTGTGACATTGTTTATTTTTATCTTGCACAAAATTTAGAACGCATGCTTTAGGTTTAATTCAAGATAAAATTTGGTTTAATTATCACACTCATTTAATTTGGGACTTAAATTAAATATGGGTTAAAATTGGTTTATTCAAGTCATTTGCTAAAATTGGTTTCGCCTAACTTTGTATAATTGTTAATTATGACTTAGGCAAATTCTAGGACTTGAATTATGTTTTAATTTGTTTTGAGAAATTAAAACTTGTTGTTATTTTTGAAAGTTAAAACCATCTCAACGCTTCCGCATTTATTTAAAAGGAAATTATATTTTAAATTTGTGATTATTAAAATCCGGGGCTTTTCAAGTATGGACCTGGTGTGGTCATTGTAGTTGGGCAGTTGATTGCGCTCTTATTTGAAATATCCTATGATTTGTACAAGTTTCATATACGTGTTGTTGCACATTTTGTCACACGATTTGTTCGTAGTATGCACTTTCCTTAGGATTAGCGATCTTATGGATTGGCCAACATGGGAATTAGAGGCTCTAGTTGTAAAGAGAGGGATTATGATTTGAGGATATCTTAAAGTGTTAGAATTCGAGGAAACATAGCACTTAGTATTATTTTTCCACAATGAGTGGATTGGTGTAATACTCGGGTGAGTGTTCCATAATTGGACGCCTATAAGGATCCTAGGTTAGAAAAATGATCTTGTGTGAGGTACGAGTTGGATGCACAATTTATGATTTAGTCAATATGTCATTTCTTGGAGTGAATGACTAGTTATGGAGTTCGTATCAAGTCTAAGTAAAAGTGTGTGGTCAGGATGACCCAAGAATCTGGGGAGACTCAGGATATGTAATCCTAGAATTTTAAATAATTCTTAATGATGGATTGGGTGTTAGTTGTGTTTCGTCTGGCACTTGAGTGAGTATCGTCCACTGGAGAGTGTTGCTTTAATAGATGTGCCGGTATGCCTTGGGTGTTGTCAAGAAATCCTTAGTTGAGCGTGATCATCGGATAAGTGGAGACTCGAGGACTATTATGTGACTTGATGGCAAACCTGATGGTCAGCCTTAGAATATGTTGCATGTCAAGTTCCTTGGTGACAACCCTTTGTGAAAGGACGTATGATGACTTCTTAATGATTGAGAATTTCAATTACCTACCCTTGAAAGATCCCTATCACTTAGAACAAGAGTTGATAACCCCCAAGACATTGAGGAATTGATGGATTGAGAATTTCAAGAATGAAATTCTATAAGGAGGGAAGAATGTAACATCTTTCCTCGCCATTCTGATTGTACCCGTGTAATTTGGTGACTTAGTATGACCCAATTAAGCTTTGGACTTTTTAAGTTATACCATGAGCCACATTTGGATGATTTTAAGGCTTTGGTATAATTAAATGGATTTATAATGACCTTATTTGTAATTTGGAGAATTTAGGGTCATTCGAACGAGACCATGGGTCGCGCGAATGAGTAACTAATCTTGTTAGAAGTAAGACCAGTTGGTTTGAACAATATGCCTCCTTTCTTCAAACAATTCTTTCAAATGACCTTCCAATAACCCATCCCTATTTAGAAAACTTACTCTCATTAGAACCTCGTCCGAAGTACATTTGAACGAGATAATGTTCTAGTTCGAACGAGATACAAATCTCGTTAAAATGAGATTGTAGAAATCAAATTCTGTAGGTTCAGAAAATATTGTTATGATCTAGACCTTTGGATTAAGAAATGTGTCACACTCCCACAACAACATATCAACTCGGGGTTGAATTTAACCCTTAGTGTTTTTGGAGCATTTAAAGGTTTTGGGGGGCAATTTCTTGCATTTTAAATTAGATTCTCTCTCTCTCTCTCCCCCCCCCCCCCCCTCTCTTAGAGCTTCTCCACCACCATCCACCACCCTAGCACAACCAGTCCTTCACCTCAACCACCATACTTTTAACCCTTTTCCATCCTATTTAAGCCTAAAAAATCCATTTTCACCACATGTTAGGCAAGATATCATTTTATGGAGATGTTATTGGGGATTTTTTGAGAAGAAATATAGAAAATTAATGGAGTTTGAAGGAATTTTTACTGGGATATTTCATGGAGCATGTTTGTAGAGCTAGGCAACCTTCTTGAGGCCACCTTAGGAGGTAGGAGGTTGCCATCATCCCTCTTCTTTATCCAACCATGTTAGAGATTTTTAAAGTGGAAAACTCTACTATTTAAGTTTAAGAACTCTATTCATTAGTATTTGGTCTTTTATGTAGGGTTTTAAGAGTAGAATGTATGCATGTTGTAATAAGCTGATTTTCTCATAATTTATGTAAAGTAGTTTTATAAATGGTTTCAAAGTTTTGAGAAATTAATATGCTTTCCAAAAGAGTTGGTATTTAAACATTTTATGGTATACAATGTTTTGAAATGATATATATCTTGTTAAGACATTTTATGTGCAAAGTTTAAGAGTTTTCTTGTAAAAATGGGATTTATACGAAGTTAGGCATGTATTCAAGTTTTGAAGAACAAAAATGTCATGCAGTCTTAAAAAACAAGTTTTTACAAGTACTATGAAATTTCTTATGTTAATCTTCTATTTAATTCATTTTATGGACTTTTGGACGTAAAATCCCTCTTCCCTATGTATAAAATTATATTGTTTTGCTGATGAGCATATAAACAAGTATAATATAGGTTTTAATGAGTTTTAAAAGGAAGTGAAGAAAATAGAAATTTCATCCCCTACAGTGTGCTAATGAATATTGAAAATATAATAAGTGTATGTTTCAAGACTACATGTGTTAATAAAAGGAAAATGGTATTTTTCTTGTAAAGTAGTCTTCAAAATGCCCAATGATTTCTTTAATAAATATAGTAATGAAATAAAGAGATTTTCAACTTGAGAAATGTGTTACTTTAAAGTGTTAAATAAGTGTTATTGAGTTAAAAATATTTAAGAAGTTACTGTGTGTAACTTAATAATGTTTTTGAAAAAACAACACTTGTGACAGGGGAGGAAAATGCAAGTTTGGAAATAAATGGGTAAAATAGTAATTTTATGTAAAGTGGAACATTTTTATGAAATAAAAATGTTGAAACGGTGTTATACAAAATGATCCTAAATGATATTATTTTCGGAATGAAATCAACGTAAATGTGTAGAGGACATGAAATGATGATTCTAAAATGTAACACAAATATGGGGTGTAGTCCCCGAAATTTTGGCTTCCACCGATAGAAGTTTAATAATGTGGACAGGATAAAATGTTAAAACAGATTTAAAAAGGACTCGGATGTGATCGGATAATTAAGGAGGGCCCAAAGCCCTGGTTGAAAAATCCAAAATAATTGGTCAGAGCGTATGGTGGCATCGCTCGCGGTGTGGAGGCCTTTAAATTACGTGGTTATAGTGCATTACGAGAAAAAAAGATAATGAGAAAAAGCGGAACATGATAAAGAAATTGGTTGTGCAAAAATAATAAGCAAAGACAACCTTCGTGAAATGAAATTGATAAATGTTCCTGTTTGAAAAGGTAATTTGGACAAATAATATAAAAATAACTATGTACAAGTAAAGTGTGAGTTAATGACACAAGTGAAGTGGTTAATAGGTAATCAAGTAACCTAAGATAGTTTTAACCCATAATTAACCCAAGTGTGTGTTGTGAACGGTTTTAAAAAGAAAAAAAGTATTTCTAACATCGAGTGTGTGTGTTGAAAGATGATTTTCAAGGAAAATACTAATGTGGATATGGTGAGAGAAAATGGGAAATTTTGGTAAATGAAGTATTTTTCTTAAACAAACACTATTTTATTTAAGTATTTAATTGGTGTTAAATCGAGAAATCAATGTTAAGTCAAGTAAAAAGAGGCAAATGGGGTATTTTATAAGATTATTGTGATTTAATCAGCTAAAGTAACGTTTTGGAATAAACGGAGTCATGCATTAGTATATTCATATGTATACATGTATGATATCTGCGTGTGTGCATAGGTGGTACGCTATAGAATCAATTTTTTGCCGTTCGATTCTATATTGCATGGTTGTATTGTCCACAGGGCATTCGGCTCATTCCTTTTCTTTTATTACGGTAGGTTGTACGCGATCCCGTATTTTGAGAGCGTTATATAAGTAAGTATTCTTTTTATTTTATGTTAGTAGCTCTGAATGCTTGGATTCCGGGGATGCTTACCACAAGTCCCACATGTAGATTGATATGAATTGGAATCGTAAGCTAAACAAGTGAAATGTTAATTAAATAAAACTGGAATAGCAACATTATTTAGATTGTGTTATTGAACTTCACATTTAACATCTAAGATGGACTGGTTTGACCTATGGGTAACATATAAATCTGGGTCGGGACATTACAGTTGTGGTGGCATTATCGATGATGGAGATCTCATCGATGAGTGTTTGACGATTCCTGAGTGGGGGATGGAGGGTTGGAGGTGGTTAAAGTATAAGTAATCAAATTTTAGAGAATATTGAGTTTCCATTGGTGTTACAATAATGACAGTACGATCGACAACATCTCCTATCATAAAAACACCCTTTTTTAATCTATTTATTTGTAGCTGCCTTATTTTACCTATCTATTACTCTATATAAAATCTTTACTAAATCAATATTAAACTATCATGCCTCCTTTGAGATTACATAATATTCTTTGAAGGTTTTTCATGAAGAAAGAGAAAATGCATTATCATGATAAATTTTTGATAGAGTCAATTTGTATGTATATTAGCTTAATTCCATTTAGATAAAACTGTTTGAGTCATAGGTTAAGATTTGAGTTAGTTTACCTTTAAAGCCTATGGCGTGTGTGAGTGAAGACCATAGTGTCCAAGTAAAGTGTCTATATTATCGTGTCATGTTTTGTGCCACGTTTCATCTTCAAGTCCCATGCATCTCACGAGTTATGAATGCGTATTATTTTTTATCCTTGGATATACTTTTTGGGTGTTTGTTTTAAAATATTTTAGGCCATTTTTCATAAAATAATTTTTTGAAGAAAATATTATTTTTATTCACATCCATTTGAATGAGATTTTTCCCTGTTCAAATGAATTTCATAAGGTCATTCAAATGATATTTTATCTGGTTCAAACGAGTAATATCAGTTCGTTCCAACGAATATCGAATCAGTATCAAATGAGATTTTTCTATCTTATAGAATGTTTTTGTTCTAAGGTGGTTTAAAGTCTGTTAAAAGAGTTGTGGTAGATCGTTCAAATGGTACCTTTTTTGGTTTAACGAAATATGCAACCTTGTTCGAACGACCTTGTGTTTTTCGTTTGAACGAGTTGCCTCAAAAATTGTGTTGCCTCCAAAATAGTTTTTTCTATATAAATGAGTGTTGTCATCGATTTTCTTTTCTCAAGGCTTTCAAAATCAGTTTCTTTAGAGCAATAAAATCATCCAAACCCAAGTTTCAACTAAATAATTTTGGGATCCAAGTTTCATCTATATATGCTTGTTTGAGATCTTCGTTTTGAGCACCAAGGTTTATATACTCATTATATTGTTGAGTATCATTTCATTCGATGGACTTCATACTTGTTTTATGTTTAACACGGTGAACACCGTATTGGTGTGATGGTTGCTGAGCCAGGCTCGATGGATACTAAGGCGTGTGAGGAGCACACGTTGTGGAAGTGCATAGGTGGACTCCTACGTGTCGCTGTGAAGAAGGTTGAAGGAATGAAGATGCATCAAGGCTTAAAGGAGTCAAGTTGGTTGTGTAAGTCATCTTTCATTCTTATGTAATTCCTATATCATAGTGAATTTTATATATCTGGGTCGTCCGAGATTTTTAACATTTGGGTTTTTCTGATACATTGGGCATTGTGTGATTGCTTTAATTTTCTCTTGCTATATTCACCTCGATGCATACTTATGTAAGATAAAATTTGGTAAATTGTTTATACAAAATTCAGTTTAATTTAGTGCAAGTTTAATTGGGTAATCGTTTAAGTTAAATTAATTTTGGAAAAAAAATTAAAAATTGATGTGTTTGGCTATCCATACAAAACCCTAACATGTAGTTGAATTTTCAATTAGTATTGGAGGAGGAGTCTATAAGTTATTTAGTCATGAATTCAGGATGTTTATATATGGAGGGTTAGTCGTTTTCTAGTCCACCTTTGTTTGGCGGGCCTAATTACACGTACTGAAAAGCGCGTATGAAATATGGACTTAAGGCCATTGACGAGCGGGTAGGGTTACTTGTAGATAGGGGGTGGACTCCACCCATAATTATTGTAGGTGATGTTCATGTTATTAAACCCATTGAGAGTTGGAGTGAGGATGAGCATAAATTATTTAACTACAATTTTCGAGGTCTAAATGCTTTATTTTGTGCAATCATACCTGAGGAGTTCCATCATATTATGACGTGTAAGACGTCCAAATAGGATTGGGCCATACACCAACCATCACATCCAGATAAATGTTTTGGATGTGATGGTTATGATCATATGATAACTGAGGGTCCCATTAAGCTAAGGAATGAAGGCAAGAAGTGGAAGGCATATAATTCTACCCTTTGTTATAGTGAAACAGAAGGGGAACCTGATTCCCTCGTTGAGCTTAATTTCACCGAGTTCACGACCAGTCATGTGATCCTATATAAAAAGTCTTTCGATGATGATAATTCTATGTATGACGATTCCAAGTCCAATTCGAGTGAAACCCAAGTGAGTGGTCAAGTGAATGAAGAAGTAGAAGAAGATGAAGATAGAAGTGGACTTTTGGTTGCCTTCGGGAGTTATACGTCGAGTCTTTGAAGTTAAAAAAGGTGAACTTAAAGTTGGAAGATAATTTGAAGGAACGTGCCATAGGGAATGATGATTCGAAATTAATTAAAGTTCTTAGGGCAAGTGAGATGACTCTTAGGGAGAAGCTCACCCCTGTTGAAGGGGATAAAGATAACCTTTGAGTATTGATGGAGAGTTTAAAAAAGGAGTCCCTAGTTTTTTATGAGTCTCATCATTTTCTTGAGTCTAGAATCGAAGAGTTAGGGAGATATTAAGAGAATTGAGTTATGTCAAATTTGATTTGGAATCTAAATCGAAAAAGATGGATAAGATGTTAGGCACCATCCAAATAAAAAATGACAACTTTAGAATCAGCTTCGATGATCCCGATTCTTTTGCTAATAAAGACAATACCAACATTTTGAGAGGGTCATCCATAGCTAAAGACATTAGAAAATGTCAACCCAAGGGTAACACTTCTCATCGTGTCTACACTTGCACAGATTGTGGTAGGAAAGGTCACCTTAAGAATTTTTTTTAATATTCAAAAAGTTCGTAGGAAGTGTAAGTCTAGTGTCACCAGTGTTCTCCAAACCCAAGAACGTCTCGTTACACCTACATGGGCTAGGAAATAATATTTGGAGGATGTTAGACTTGTTGATTCCTAGATGCTTACACGTGACTCTTCTCATATTAAATCTAACGACTGATTGTGTTTGCATGTTTTCATACACTAACTTTTGTGCTTCATATTATATATTATTGTTAGGTGTATGATGTTTGAGTGTTTTGTATTTTGATTTTTCTTTTATTGGTTCTTTTTGAGAAAAATACAAAGCGATTTTTTATCTGGTGATTTTTTTTTTTAATTTGGTGTGTATGTGACAATCCATATAAATCTTGGCAATTTCAAATTGTTTTTGAAATTGTTTTTTTTAATGTTTAAAAACTCAAAAACATATTTTTTTTATTTGTGTAGTTTACTTTTACACATTTTTATGTGGCATATCGGTGTGTTTGAATCTCATTCATTATATGTTTTCCATGTGTCTAGGATATCTAATATGGTTTACAATACTTAGGATTGTTCTTAATCATGTTTAGGATCCACTTTGCATACGCCTCCGCACACACTTTGCACGAGCTCTTTTGGATCTTAACTACCTATGTTGCATGAGCGACGTGAGGTGTTATCCTATCAATCTTGTCATATACATATCTATTTAACTATGGGGGATTTGTGATTGTAAGAACCGTTGTCCGAGAGTTTATTTTGTTTGAAAAATATGAGTAATCAATGAAAAAGGATGGAAGAAGAAATCTCCTTTTCTTGAAACGCTTCCATTAGTAAGAGCATCAAAGAAAAGAGAGGCAAAGAAAAGAAAAAAATCCAAGGCCATATTTGAAAATTTATTCTTAAAAATTGATATCTTCAAAAGAAAAGAGTGAAAAATAGTATATGTTTATTTTTTAGGGTGTTAAAGTTGAATATCAATGGATTTTCACAATGAGTCATGGTTATAATTAAATGTTTTATGCTATTGATTTGAGAATCATCAAGATTTCTAGGGTATGCATTGTGTATATTTGTCCATTTCTGAGTTCTATAGTTGACACTTGAGGTTAGATCGAAGTTTGATAAGTTAATGCTGTCAAATAAAACTCCTGGGACATATTTTGAGTGATTAGGTCATAGTTATTTTGTTTCTAATTCACGCACCTTCACTTCGTACCACTTTTGTTTAGACACATCGATATTATACAAGTGTGAAAAACTTTTGTGTTTTTTGTAGTGTTTTTACCTATATATATATATAGAGAGAGAGAGAGAGAGTGAGAGAGAGAGAGAGAGAGAGAGAGAGAGAGAAGCTCACATATGTACCAAGTATACATACTTGTTGGCCCAAACTTATTTTTGTTAAATATTAAAAAAAATTGGGGTGAATTTTTTATGTGATATTTAAACATTTCAAGGGTCCTATATAAAAAAATCAACTCAAAATATCTTTATTTTGCTATTTTAAAAAAATCGGTCAAACTTTCACTTCTTTTAAAGTGCTTTAAAAGTGTGAAAGTTTGACTAATTTTTTTAAAATAGCAAAAAACATTACTTTGAGTTGATTTTTTTTATTTTGGTTCCTTCAAATGTTTAAATACCACACAAAAACTCAACTAAAAAATAATTTTTTTATTATGTTAAAAAATCGGTATGTAAACTTGGTATGTATAGGAGCCTCTCTCTCTCTCTCTCTCTCTCTCTCTCTCTCTCTTTATATATATGGTATGTTTATTTTTGAGTCCTTGTGTTTGCATTTAATCGAGGTTTGCCATATGTTTCATCTTCGATTCAAATTGTCATGTTTTATGATCATATTGGTATCTTTTGTTGCATGTTTAAATTGGTATCTTATGCTTTAATTTTTTCTTCAAAATTAGTATCATTTGTTCATTATTTGGAATATTTGTGCTTGCATTACCGAGTTTGTTTGTCGTTGCCTGTTTGACTTCACATTATCTCATGATATACTTATTTTTCTTTATGTTTACTTGTGTTACAATTAGAGGAGATGTTTTTTTAATTATGCGCATTTTTCTTTGTTTAATCCTGAACAAAAAGAGGGAGAAATGGTATCTAACTCTTTAACTCAGGGGGAGAAATTTTTACCTTAAGAGAAGATGTCTTACCTTAGATGAAGATTGTTAGACAAAGCGGACAATTTTTCATATGTGGATTTATATTACTTATATATTCTTTTTGCATTTGAGAGGTCTGTTTAAGTGTGAAGGTTTGCAACAATGTGACAAAATTTTCAAAAGAGGAACACTACTCAAGTTTGTGTCTATCAAGTTTTTGTTTTTGGAGTTAGGATTGAGTCTTTAGATGAGTTTGACGACCCATAGGTTTTTATTTTTGTGTTTTTCCCTTTTTGGATTGGGATTGAGTCTTTATATGAGATTATTGACCCATAGGCTTTTATTTTTTGTTTTGTCCCAGAATAGCCAATGAGGGAGATTTGTAAGGATAGATTTTTGATAGAATTAATTTGTATGTATATTGGTTAATTCCATTAAAAAAAATTGAGTCATAGGTTAGGACTTGAGTTATTTTACCCTTTAAGCCTATGATGTGTGTGACTGAAGACCATATCAACCAGGTAAAGCGTCTACATTATCGTGTCGTGTTTCGTGCCACGTTTCATCTTCAAATTCCATGGATCTCATGAGGTATGAATGCATATTATTTTTTATTATTTTTTTAACATGTTTGAGGCCATTTTTCATAAAAAGAATTTTTAGAAGAAAAATTATTTTTGTGAACAGTTATTTGAATAAGATTTTTTCCCTGTTCATAAGGTCATCCAAACAACATTTTGTCTCGTTCAAATGAGTCGCATCAGTTCATTCGAACGAAAATTGAACGAGTATCAAACGAGATTTTTTTATCTGACAAAAAGGTTTTTGTTTGCAGGTCGTTTGAAGTCTTTTCAAACGAATTATGGTAGGTCATTCGAATGACACCTTTTTTGGTTCGAATGAAATGTGCAACCTCATTAGAACGACCTTGTATTTCTCATTTGAATGAGTTGCTTAAAAAATTATGCGCCTTAAAGATCATATGTTCTATATAAAGGAGTGTTGGCATCATTTTTCTTTTCTCAATTATTTTGAAATCAATTTCCTAAGAGCAATAAAAATCCTCCAAAACCTAGTTTCACCCAACTATTTTTGAGATCCAAGTTTCATCTATATATGCTTGTTTAAGATCTCTATTTTGAGCACCAAGGTTTATGTAATCTTCATATTGCTGAGTATCATCTTGTGCGATGGACTACGTACTTATTTGTTGTTTAACACAGTGGTCTCTGTGTTGGTATGACAGTTGCTGAGCCTGTATAAATGGATATCGAGGTGTGTGAGGAGTAAAATTTGTGGTAGTGCATGGGTGGACTACTACATATTTCTAAGAAGAAGGTAAAAGGAATGAAGGCGCGTCAAGGCTTGTGAAAGTGCAGATATAAGGAATGGCCTAAACAAAAGCCAATTTTGAATTTTTTTCAAATTAAATATTCAACTTAAACAGAAATAACCCTGAGCACTAAATATAAGCAAAAGTTGTGTAGACTATTTTTAGACTTTTATATTTTATCCTAGAACATGAATCTAGGTGATAACATCATAAAATAAAATAATCACAAAACTCCCGGTGTATGAGGCAATAGACTTACAATACAAACTCGACGCCCTCGCAAAACTTAACACTCTGGTTCCTTGAACCACTACACAACGACATGTAGGAGTCCACCTACACAACTACCACAATGTGTGAATCCACGCATGCCTCAGTATCCATTAATAAGGCTCATCTACTATCAACGGATTCTGAACATAGATGCACGACTTCTTTACCATAACACCACAAATACGGAGTCCCCTGTGTGTAAACAAAAAAATAGTACGGAGTCCACCGCATAAAAGGAATACTCAACAAATATGAGGAGTATAACCTTCTTGGTGCCCATAAATTGGAGATCTCAAACTACCATAAAGATTGAATCTTGAATCTCAAAGAGTTTGGGTGAAACGGAGGATTTTGGTTTATGATTGGAAAGTGATTTTTCACCAAAATTCTTTACTTAAGAAGTTCACAAAATGCCTATTTATATAAAACACGATTTTTGAGGTGGGTGAATATCGTTCCAACGAAAACAAAGTGTAAGAGAAAGTTTTATAATTGCTTATTTTATTTATATTTGGCTTATCCCCTTATACCCCACTGCACCTTCATGACTACTTTTCCGAATTCGAAGAGAAGAAGTTGATGACATTTAGAAGATTGAAGATCATTCGTCACAACATCATTCATAAGAGTTATGAGGTGGTTTGGAAAAGAAATTAATTATTCAAGGGCTATTTTAAAATATTTTTCATTTAAAGGTTTTCAAAATGTTTTAAAATGATTTTTTAAAGAATTTTTGAAAAACTCGCTAACTCATTAGAATGAGATTGGTATGTCATTCGAATGAGTTACATAGGTTCATCATAATTAGTTTCTTTCATTCGAATGAGATCTAGAATGTCACCTCTTGGGTACGCTCTAGAATGTCATTCAAAGTTTTGTTAGAAGCCGTTCGAATGAGAAAGGGTACATTGCTCGAACGACGTGGAAGTTCATTCGAATGAGTATACGTGTTTTTATTTTTTTAAACATATCTTTTTAAATCTTTAATCTTTATCTTTTTGCAATAAATTTTCCTATAAATAGAGAATCAAGATTGGACTTTTTTTGAAACCATTTTAGAGTTTTTTATGATCAAACTCTACTCCTTTTTCATCCAAACCCCTTGGATCTTTGAAGAGCACTTTTTCAAATCAAGAAGAGTACATTCAAAGTTTAAAAACCCTTGTAGAGATTTTTTCTACTGCTAAATTATGGAGTCAAGGATCTAAATACTAAAGAAGGAAGGAATTGAAGATTCCCGAGGATGATCGGTGGATACTGAGGCAAGAGCTGCTTGTTGTGGGTGGTGTTAAACTGCACCAATTTCTATTGAAGATTTGAAGACTCTTGTTTATTATATTTAGTGGATCGCTACATAGTTTATAAGTCATTATATATCTGTCAAATTATTTATTAGTGCTAAAATTAAAGATTTTTCCCCAAATGGTTTTTTCCTTAAATTCTTCTTTTGTGTATTTGGTTTGAAATTTGGCTTCATAACTTTATTGCATATTCACTTTAATTAAATCAAGATAAATTTTGGTCAAAAGTGAATTTGTGTGTTTGCCCTAATATATGGACTATCCACACGATCAACATTCTTAAATTTGTATCAGGAATGGTTACACTAATTTATTGTGTAATCTATTAAGTTTTGGGATTATATGGATAATTTTTCATAATAGGCTACCTATTTTTTATGGGTAAAATTATGCATATTGGAAAGTTAGAACGAGGTCTTCTTTAAAATCAATTGACAAGACACCTCGTGGAGCTGCAACATTATTTGAAAAAGGAATTGATCATGACTTTGAGCCTATTATTTTTTCACCCCTCTTAATTGAGACATGAGATCCAATACTTAAAGTAGAAATTACTTTGATTCCATCATTCATATTGGGATCAGGTCATTCTTAAAAATAATATTCCTTTTTCTTTTTTTTCCAACTCATTTATATCTAATCTATTTTTTCTGGCTTGGCTAGGTTGGATAGCCGAGCCACTCCCTTTTCATTATGATATGAGAAAAATCAATAAATATGGGACGTTGATTTGAATAAAAAGAATGGTCAATAATATTAAGGTGTATTGTCTCCTGCTTAAATTGAGACATCCCAGAAAATTATTATACCCTCTATTCAAAGAAAAGAAATAAGTCTTGATATAATGATGATTTATAAGAATTTAACTGTGACAACCCGCAATCCGAAATAAAGGGTGGCCAACCCTATACCCCGATGAAACGGGAAACATAGATAAATATCACTCTCAGCATCACAGTAAACATATAGAGTATCGGGAATAACCACACAATATTCCAGAAAACGGGTTATCAAAAATTTTAGTTTTGAAATTTAAAGGAAACATTTTCAAACAACCCATAATAGAAAAGAGGGTGGAAACTGCCACAAGCATATCTATATACCAACAAAATAAGAAAAGGACCGAATGAAACATCGATCAATAAAATTTACGTACTACACAATAGGTCACATGTGTCACATAATACATCCATTACACAATTACAACGGTTTGGGCCACACGCCCGAATAAAGACTGATCATAACTAGATAACAAAAATGGAGGCGTCTACACAAATATCCCGTGATACCCGCAAAATGTCACGGCTCCTCAAAAGACAAAGGGATGGGAAGGTCATTACGGGCGCCCTTGCGGCGGAACACCTGGACGAACAAAGAATATACATGCACAACCAGAAAATGAAGAACCGGTTAGAGGCCGGTTTAAGATTATCACTAGATAAATGACAGGTATTACAATAATGTACAAGTAAGTATGGATGATATTCTAGCATGGAAACATCATATAAAGAACTAAGACAGATAAATGATTATAAAAATGAAATCCAGTTATATAAGAATTTAAAAGTACTTATAAGCCTTTTTCATCTTTCATCATTTCAATTCCATCTTCTTTCCATTCCTTATCAGGAATGCATTTACTACCATGTGCTCTTTATGGCACTTATCTCAATAGTATGCTCTTTATGGCATTAATGTTCCATCGAGTCCAACTCGATAATAGAATAGTTATAAATATAAATATAACGATTCTAAGACCGCCCGTCCGGGTTTCCCCACTGTGCGCGTCCCTAAATAACCATCATCTTCCAGGGCCTAACATAAGACAACCTGGGATCCTATCGCAAACGTCGGGAAGCGGCCATATGCCTGCGGGGTAGTCAAGACCACACCCAGAATCTCCTACCCATCGCAGAAAAATATAAAACAATCGCTCATATGGCCTAGGACTATATCCACCCTGCATTCACTAGCCAGGGGGCTTCACCTCACGCACGGACTTCCCTTAAGATGGTATTTAGAGAGGTGTGTAACATCCATTTTATTTATATCCATTACATGATTTTAGTAAATTATCATTTACTTTATCCATTTATCCTTATATCAAATGCATTAAGATTATCCGGAACTGAACGTATTTCGTATCGTCAAAACCTCCTCGATAAGGAATCAGACTCCCAAGTTATTTTCCAAAGCCTCCTTTTAGGAATCATGATAGACCATCAAGTCAAACCTAGCTCGGGTTAACTCCTAAAGTCTCCAAATTTGACCTTAAGATCCCCTAGGTTATACAACTATGCGAAAGAAGTAATGCCTAATCATTACATTAAATTTCCCTTAAAAGAACCCTAGATGAACCCTTTCGAGTCTAGGGAGTCGACCCAACTCAACTAATACTCTAAAATCCTATATTTACTTCATTTAAGAAGGCCCCTACTCACTAATCCTAAAGAAAAGGATTTAAAATTTAAAAAGAAAAATTTGAAAAAGTGCAGGGTTTCCGAATCGATTCGGGGCCTAACCGAATCGATTCGGTCAGGAGATATGGGATTCTGCATTTGCCGAATCGCTTCGCCCATAAGGCCGAATCGATTCGCCCAGGAAAACTGGGTTTCTGAATAGATGCCGAATCGATTCGGACAAGGCCGAATCGGTTCGGTTCACAAGACCTGAGCACTGGACCTAAGCGAATCGATTCGCCCAGAGGGCCGAATCGATTCGGGCCTGCGATTTTGCCAAGAATGGCTATGGAGTCTTGGACTCCAACCTCTATCCCAACTCAAATCTCCTCAAACCAAACTCATTTTTCATCACCAATAGATCATCTATACTACTAATGACCACCTTAAACATCATTTATCATCCCAATCATATTTGAATGGATCAAAACCCACAAGTACATAAAGAAAACCCTAATCTAATTAAACTAGGGTTAATATATCATTATCATACAAATCATCTATCTTAAACCTTAAATAACAAGTAGAAACTTGCCTTGATTCTGAAATTGCAGATTTCCTTTGGTGTAGGAGCAAGAATCCCACTCAAATCTTCAATCTCTCTTATCTTTCTCTCTCTAGTTCTCTCTAGGTTTAGAAGTGAAATTAGGGAAAATCAGAAGACTTAGTAAGTCTAAGTCGTGGCTTAAGACAAAAGTCTCACTTAATTAACCAATAGTGCGATAAAATAATACTCAAGTGCATATTTAAGACATAATCAGTCAAAAATGCCCAAAACTTCAAAATACAATATGGTACATTATTTGACTATCTCACACGTTCCGGATTCAACTACAACCTCCAAATTATTATTTGGACATTTTATAATTCGATTTAAGTTCCGGTCTCTTTATTAAGCCAAATATCATATTAGATTCATATGATATAATAAAACATAGCATGGCAATATTCCCCCACAGTTACTAGGCATGTGCAAACTCATAGTGAATATTAACTTTTCTCCATTAAATTAATACTCAATACATAATCCCACATTTATATCTAATTACCATACCTAGTAATTAATATAAAATACGTTCTCACAAGCGAGGGTTATTACATACTCCCCCCCTTATGAGGGAATTTTGTCCCCAAAATTCAAGTGTACCTTATGAGAAGAGATGTGGATACTTTTCCCGCATGTCATTCTCACGCTCCCACGTTGATTCTTTAGCATTATGGTGACTCCATTGAACCCGCACCAAGGGCAAAACACGAGATCTCAATCTACGCTCCCCATACTCCAATATTGCAACCGGTTTCTCTTCATATGAAACATCGGGTTGCAAATCAATATCTTCGAAAGTAAGGTGCCATAGCGCACCTTCACACCTCCTATATTTCTTTAGGGAGGAAACATGGAACACATCATGAATTTGTTGTAATGGTTCTGGTAAAGCGAGTTGATATGCCACGGGACCCACCTTTGCAATAACTGGAAAGGGTCCAACAAAGCGCGGCGCAAGTTTCCCCTTTTTACCGAAACGCTTTATCCCTCTCATGGGCGACACTCTAACCAAAACTTGGTCTCCAACCTCCAATTCCATATGTCGCCGACCCGCATTGGCATAGCTCTTTTGACGATCTTGGGCTATCCGAATGCGATTTCGAATCAACTCAATCTTTGAGGAAGTATCTTGGATCATTTCAGGCCCAAGAAATTTATTATCACCCACGTCCAACCAACAAGCGGGTGATCTACACGGCCTTCCATACAAAGCCTCGTAAGGTGCCATTCCAATTGTGAATTGGTAAGAGTTATTATAGGCAAACTCAACCAATAGGAGATATTGTTCCCAACCACCCTTGAAGTCAAGCATACACATGTGAAGCATATCCTCCAACATTTGATTTACCCTTTCCGTTTGGCCGTCTGTTTGAGGATGGTATGGCGTGCTTAACCTCAGTTCGGTCCCCATCGCTTCTTGGAAACTCCTCCAAAAGTGGGAAAGGAAAATTTTGTCTCTATCGGAGACTATATTCAAAGGCACCCCATGGAGTCTCACCACCTCCTCGATGAACAAGCGAGCATACCGAGCGGTGTCATAATCTGTCCGAACGGGTAGAAAGTGTGCCGACTTTGTCAACCGGTCGACTATTACCCAAATAGAATCACACCCTCTTTGTGATCTCGGCAAGCCCGTGATAAAATACATCGATATACTTTCCTATTTCCACACGGGGATCTCCAGCGGTTGTAACAAACCTGTCGGTTTCTGATGATCGATCTTGACCAATTGACAAGTAGTGCATTGGGACACAAATTCCGAAATATCCCTCTTCATACCCGACCACCAGTACTGACGGCACATATCTTGATACATTTTATCCCCACCAGGATGAACCTTAAACCTAGACCCATGAGATTCAGCCTTCACTGCCCGCCTCAAATCTCCTTCCTCCGGAACGATGAGTCTTCCATGGAAGCGCAACCCACCCTCGGAACTAATCGAGTAGGACTCTGCTCCCTCGGACAGTAATCGGCGAATCAGGTCTTGACACTCCTTATCCTTTCCTTGAGCTTCTACCACCCTTGCCACAATGGTAGGAGTAATAGTCATTACCGACATGAATGCTCTCCCCATCGCATCCTCCTGACTGAGTTCCTTCCATTTAGCTTTCCAAACCTCAGCTAATTCTCCATTAGGCTTCCTACTCAAGGCGTCCGCTACCACGTTGGCCTTACCCGGATGATAATGAATATCAAATTGATAATCTTTCACGAACTCTAACCATCGGCGCTGTCTCGTATTCAAGTCCCTCTGTGAGAATAAATATTGCAGCGATTTGTGGTCCGTGAAAAGACTAAACTTCTCTCCCAAGAGATAATGCCTCCATATCTTTAAGGCAAAAACAAATGTGGCTAGTTCTAGGTCATGCACCGGATAATTTCTTTCATGGGGCTTCAACTTACGGGAAGCATAAGCGATAGCCCGTCTCTCTTGCTGAAGTACACCTCCCAATCCCTGAAGAGATGCATCGGTGAAGACTAGATATTCCAATCCTGGTTTTGGCAAAGCAAGGACCGGAGCCGATGTCAATCTATCCTTAAGTTTATCAAATGCAGCTTGGCAAGAATCATCCCAAATAAAGTTCACTCCTTTCCGGGTTAAGTTAGTCAAAGGGCTAGCAATCTTGGAGAAACCCTTGATGAATCGACGGTAATAACCCGCCAATCCCAGAAAACTACGAACTTCTGTAGGTGTCGTGGGTTGACCCCACTCCCTCACTGCAATCACCTTACTAGGATCCACCGATATACCCTGGGACGACACCACATGACCCAGAAATTGCACTTTCTTCAACCAAAAGCCACATTTCTCGAACTTGGCATACAGTTGATGGTCTCGCAGTCTCTGTAGGACTAACCTCAAATGCATAGCATGGTCAGACTCCGTTCGAGAGTAGACTAGAATGTCATCGATGAACACAATAACAAATTGGTCAAGGAAATCCCGAAACACTCTGTTCATCAGATCCATAAACACAGCAGGAGCATTGGTTAGTCCAAAGGGCATGACCAAAAATTCATAGGATCCGTACCTCGTAAGAAAAGCAGTCTTGGACACGTCCTCCTCCCGTATCCTTAGTTGATGATACCCCGTCCTCAAATCAATTTTAGAGAAGTACATCGCTCCTCGAAGTTGATCAAACAAGTCATCGATACGAGGTAAAGGGTATTTGTTCCGGATGGTGACTTTATTCAACTCCCTATAGTCCACACATAACCGGAGAGAACCGTCTCTTTTCTTAACGAACAACACTGGAGCACCCCATGGTGATGTACTACGCCTAATAAACCCCTGCTCCAACAACTTTTGAATTTGATTTCTCAACTCCCTTATCTCCACGGGAGCCATTCGAAAATGGGCTTTAGCAATCGGTTGAGTTCCCGGCATTAAATCAATTACAAACTCTATTCCCCGACTTGGAGGTAATCCTGGTATCTCCCGAAAAACATCTTCAAAATCTCTAACAATTGGAAGAGAATTTAGGGGAATCAAAACATCCTTAGATGCATCCTCTGCAATACAGTATAAATAAGCACTCGTACCCCCTTCCATGCAAGGCATAACAACCAGGAACATTTCTTGTCCCGGAACTGCAAAAACTATGCTTTTCCCATAACAATTTACTATCGCACGGTATTTCACTAGCCAATCCATACCCAATATTACATCGTACCCGACCATATCAAGGACGAGCAAGTCAGCTTCAAAACACAAGTTACCCAGATTAATCCCTACGTTTTTACAAACAAAGAAAATTAAGGAACCATCGCCCATAGAAGATTCAATGCTAGTGAAGGTACTTTCAGCAGATTTGATCAATCCCGTGGTCTGGGCAAAACTTCTAGAAATAAAAGAGTGTGTAGCACCCGTATCAAATAGTACTCAGCCCATATGCCCATGAATGAAAAACTTACCCTCGATCGCTGGTGGTGCCGGAGGAGCTGGAGGAAGCATAGCCTCCTGAATATGGTAAACCCGCCCATACTGCAACTGCCCCTGCTAAGGAGGAGCGATCTGATTAGGTGCCTGGGGCGGAAACTGTACATACGGCTGTTGTGGGGCCCTAGGAAGATGCCCTCCAACCAACTGAGGACACGCCCTTTTATAATGGCCCAACTCCCCACACTGAAAACATTTATTAGCCGCATTCTCCTGGTTCCTACCTTGATTGGTTCGAAATTGCCCCGCACCTCGGCCCTGCTGGCCCCTACCTCCATTTCCACCTCTACCTCCCTGTTGTTGCTGTTGACCACCTTGACCCGGCCTGTTATTATTATTGTTGCCCCAGCATTAAACCCACCAGAACGTTGACGCTTGGACAAATCCCCTTGTTGAGGATCCCTCTCTCTCTGCTTGTTCCCCGAGGATTGGGACGAAGAAGATATTCCCCCTCCGCTCCCATTTCCTCCAGGTCTCACCACTTGCCCCATTGCTGCAGCCTTCTTATTATTTTGCACAAATAATCTATGTTCTTGACAGTGAAGCAAAGCAGCATTCATCACATCCCCAAAGGTTACCAAAGATAGATTTCCAAGCAAATGTTGCTTTATTCGCAGTGCAACCCTCCTACAAATTTCGAGATCCTCTTCGCTTCTGGAGTCACTTCATCCGGTATAAAGCTTGCTAACCGGGTAAACTCCTCTTCGTACTCGGCAACCGATCTCTCCCCTTGTAACAAATCTTGAAGTTTCCTCTGCATCTCCCTTTGAACTACGGGAGGGAAATACTTTCCATCAAACAGAGTCCAAAAATCGGTGATTGACATTGTATCCCTTTGTTCGGGCGTCATCATTGACTCCCACCAGTGTAAGGCCGACCCGACAAGCTTAAAAGTAACGAGGATTTGCTTTCTCTCCTCATTACATTCCACCATCCTTAGATGGCGCTGCATATCCTTCTTCCACAGGTTTGCCTTAATAACGTCAGAACCTCCCTCAAATTCCGGGGGATGACCTTTTAGGAAAGATTCTCTTACCCGTTCCCACTGAGAAGGTCCCGTAGGAACTAGTACTTCTTGTCCTCTCACTTGAACTTGTGTCATTTGTTGTGCCACTGCAGTCATCGCTGCATTAACAGCTTGGGCCACGATATTTGCCACATCAGCGGCACTAATATTCCCCGGTGGTGGCGGTGGAGGACCAACCTCATCCTCAACAACTCTATTACGTCTAGCGGGACGTCCTCTCTTTGGCGGCATCTGAGATAGAGAAGAGATAGAGTTAGAGTATATACAAAACAATCTATCTAGCAGAAGATTGCATACGTAAGCAACAAGAAAGTCCTAACATTAAGCTCTATATCAAAGAACGCTACGGTAGAACGTGACAAGTCCGCATAGATCCTAAAGACTCTAGAACCTGATGCTCTGATACCATCTGTGACAACCCGCAATCCGAAATAAAGGGTGGCCAGTCCTATACCCCGATGAAACAGGAAACATAGATAAATATCACTCTCAGCATCACAGTAAACATATAGAGTATCGGGAATAACCACACAATATTCCAGAAAACGGGTTATCAAAAATTTTAGTTTTGAAATTTAAAGGAAACATTTTCAAACAACCCATAATAGAAAAGAGGGTGGAAACTGCCACAAGCATATCTATATACCAACAAAATAAGAAAAGGACCGAATGAAACATCGATCAATAAAATTTACGTACTACACAATAGGTCACATGTGTCACATAATACATCCATTACACAATTACAACGGTTTGGGCCACACGCCCGAATAAAGACTGATCATAACTAGATAACAAAAATGGAGGCGTCTACACAAATATCCTGTGATACCCGCAAAATATCACGGCTCCTCAAAAGACAAAGGGATGGGAAGGTCATTACGGGCGCCCTTGCGGCGGAACACCTGGACGAACAAAGAATATACATGCACAACCAGAAAATGAAGAACCGGTTAGAGGCCGGTTTAAGATTATCACTAGATAAATGACAGGTATTACAATAATGTACAAGTAAGTATGGATGATATTCTAGCATGGAAACATCATATAAAGAACTAAGACAGACAAATGATTATAAAAATGAAATCCAATTATATAAGAATTTAAAAGTACTTATAAGCCTTTTTCATCTTTCATCATTTCAATTCCATCTTCTTTCCATTCCTTATCAGGAATGCATTTACTACCATGTGCTCTTTATGGCACTTATCTCAATAGTATGCTCTTTATGGCATTAATGTTCCATCGAGTCCAACTCGATAATAGAATAGTTATAAATATAAATATAACGATTCTAAGACCGCCCGTCCGGGTTTCCCCACTGTGCGCGTCCCTAAATAACCATCATCTTCCAGGGCCTAACATAAGACAACCTGGGATCCTATCGCAAATGTCGGGAAGCGGCCATATGCCTGCGGGGTAGTCAAGACCACACCCAGAATCTCCTACCCATCGCAGAAAAATATAAAACAATCGCTCATATGGCCTAGGACTATATCCACCCTGCATTCACTAGCCAGGGGGCTTCACCTCACGCACGGACTTCCCTTAAGATGGTATTTAGAGAGGTGTGTAACATCCATTTTATTTATATCCATTACATGATTTTAGGGTGCGTTTGAATGCCATTATTTTCCATGAAAAATAAAATTTTTCCAACTATTTTCCATTTTTTAAGGTGTTTGATTACAAAATTTTCCATGTAATTGTTTTCCACAAAAGTGGGTCACGTGATGTATTTTCCATCAAAAAGAAGGAAAAGAATTTCTTGGCTACCCCCAAATAATTGGATTCCAGGTAAAAAAATTATACCCCACGTTCTCCTATAATACCTCAACTACCCACACACTCTTTGAAACTTATCTGTATCCCCTATCCGCTCACTGTGATAACTCTCAGCCATCTCTTGTTGCAGATCAAAGAAGACAATTTATTTCAGATCTGTTTTTGTCTTTTTTGTTTCAATCTGCTTTGTTCTCTTTCTGTGTATATATAAATATATATGTAGGTAAAGAAACTTCAAATGGACACCTTTATTTAGACCAAATCCTATGAATGATTGACCATAAAAACAGGTTCCTAAACTGTAACATATATATATATATATATATATATATATATATAAAACCTACAATCTTCGTGTTTTTTTTTTTGCAATCCAAAGTGCTGGACACACAATATTTCCACACGGAATAGCAATCTGTGGAAAAAAAGTAAATTTAAGATAGAAACATATAAGAAACCAAGTCATGAAAACTGACAGAAAAAGAATGAATAATTGCTGGGTCAATTATTATTCTTACGGTTGTCACATTAAATTTTAGTTTTTTTGGTCATTATAGTCTTTTTTGTTATGAATGAATGTTAAAGCATTTTAATATATGAGTTTATATTACTATTGTTTTAATGATGTGTGTTGGATTATAAATGTTGAATAATTTTTTTTTTCTTATGCTTCAAACAATAAAAATTGGAAAATTCCTAATTTTCAAGTTGGAAAATAAAAGCAATCAAACGACCGCTAGAATACTTTTCCATGGAAAAGATTTCTCTGAAAAAGTTTTCCATAGAAATCAATTCTTTTCAATTCATTTTTCAACTTTGCAATCAAACGCACCCTTAGTAAATTATCATTTACTTTATCCATTTATCCTTATATCAAATGCATTAAGATTATCCGGAACTGAACGTATTTCGTATAGTCAAAACCTCCTCGATAAGGAATCAGACTCCCAAGTTATTTTCCAAAGCCTCCTTTTAGGAATCATGATAGACCATCAAGTCAAACCTAGCTCGGGTTAACTCCTAAAGTCTCCAAATTTGACCTTAAGATCCCCTAGGTTATACAACTATGCGAAAGAAGTAATGCCTATCATTACTTTAAATTTCCCTTAAAATAACCCTAGATGAACCCTTTCGAGTCTAGGGAGTCGACCCAACTCAACTAATACTCTAAAATCCTATATTTACTTCATTTAAGAAGGCCCCTACTCACTAATCCTAAAGAAAAGGATCTAAAATTTAAAAAGAAAAATTTGAAAAAGTGCAGGGTTTCCGAATCGATTCGGGGCCTAACCGAATCGATTCGGTCAGGAGATATGGGATTCTGCATTTGCCGAATCGATTCGCCCATAAGGCCGAATTGATTCGCCCAGGAAAACTGGGTTTCTGAATAGATGTCGAATCGATTCGGACAAGGCCGAATCGGTTCGGTTCACAAGACCTGAGCACTGGACCTAAGCGAATCGATTCGCCCAGAGGGCCGAATCGATTCGGGCCTGCGATTTTGCCAAGAATGGCTATGGAGTCTTGGACTCCAACCTCTATCCCAACTCAAATCTCCTCAAACCAAACTCATTTTTCATCACCAATAGATCATCTATACTACTAATGACCACCTTAAACATCATTTATCATCCCAATCATATTTGAATGGATAAAAACCCACAAGTACATAAAGAAAACCCTAATCTAATTAAACTAGGGTTAATATATCATTATCATACAAATCATCTATCTTAAACCTTAAATAGCAAGTAGAAACTTGCCTTGATTCTGAAATTGCAGATTTCCTTTGGTGTAGGAGCAAGAATCCCACTCAAATCTTCAATCTCTCTTATCTTTCTCTCTCTAGTTCTCTCTAGGTTTAGAAGTGAAATTAGGGGAAATCAGAAGACTTAGTAAGTCTAAGTCGTGGCTTAAGACAAAAGTCCCACTTAATTAACCAATAGTGCGATAAAATAATACGCAAGTGCATATTTAAGACATAATCAGTCAAAAATGCCCAAAACTTCAAAATACAATATGGTACATTATTTGACTATCTCACACGTTCCGGATTCAACTACAACCTCCAAATTATTATTTGGACATTTTATAATTCGATTTAAGTTCCGGTCCCTTTATTAAGCCAAATATCATATTAGATTCATATGATATAATAAAACATAGCATGGCAATATTCACCCACAGTTACTAGGCATGTGCAAACTCATAGTGAATATTAACTTTTCTCCATTAAATTAATACTCAATACATAATCCCACATTTATATCTATTTACCATACCTAGTAATTAATATAAAATACGTTCTCACAAGCGAGGGTTATTACATTAACTCCTGCAGAATTGATTAAAAATGAGGTATTATTTATCGAACCCGTTTGTCTGTCTATTAAAAATGATGGAAAATTTATTATGTATCAAACCATAAGTATTTCATTAGTTCATAATGTAACTTTCCATAAAGTTCCCATTTGTCACTCAATGACGAAACTTTGTTTATTTATTTTTCTAAGGATCAACGAATCTCACTCTTAATCAAACTTCTCCTTTCCATAATGGTTCAGTTCCTATTAGTATCCATGATACAAGTCGAATCCTTGATGTAGAAATATATGACGGTGGATTTCTTCTCCATCGAAAAAAATGATACTATCGCGGATACAAGACATTAAAAAAATTAACCAAATTTACCTGTGGAATTCACTTCTATAGTCTCATATTTAGTAATTCCTGACTCTTTCTTCTATATCGAGTATCATCGAAATAAGGAAGAATACTATTTCTACGAAAAATACCCTTTATGGATATTTCAATCGAGTGAATAGCGAGTCATTCATATTAGATTATTGGATAGGTACGACCAGTAAATTCTAACTATAAAAATAAATAAAAAAATTCATCAAAGTCAAAGAAAGATCTTTACCTGGCGGCTGCAGGATAGAGATAAAATTGTTGTAACAACCCAGGTTTTCGAGCGACTATTTTATACTATTTTGCCAAATGGGCTAATTTTATAGAATGGGGGATGTTGGAGTAAATGTTATTTCCCGTGAGACTTAGGGATAATATTTACTATGCTTTGTCTATTTACCATTATGAGAAGGTAAATAGTGTTATATTGTGTATTTTGCGTCGTTATATGTAAAACGACGGTTATAACCTGTACTTAAATCGGGTATCATTAGTGAATTTAAAATGAAATTGGAACGTAAAAATAGTTCACACTCTCTCGAATGCCAAATAGGGGGTGCGGTCGTTTTTAGAACAGTCGAGTTGATCGAAATAAGTGCCACGTTATATTTTTGGGTTTCGGGCATTTTAAGGGGTTATGACTCAATTAAGTGGTTCCGAGTCATTTTAGTGGTGTATTAGCATTTGGGAGTGGGGGTTTATATTTTTAGACCCTTATAAGTCCCCCACCCCTTTTTCTTTCTTCATTTGTGTTAGAAGCCAAAGGAGAGAGAGAGAGAGAGAGAGTTGGGAGAAAGTAGAGAGAAGAGAGAGAAGGAAGATTTGGGCCGGAATCCGTCGCTACCGGAGGTGTTCAGAGACTACGAACCTCGAGGCAAGTTTCTTACTTGCTAGATATTGATTTAATGTGATAAAATGCATGTATAGTTAGGTTTTGGGGATTTAACCCATAAATGGGTATTTGTTGATTTTGGATGTTTAAACCCTTAAATCTTAGTTTTAATTGGATTTGAGGAGTATATATTAGTTATAAATGGTGTAGGATTGATTTAGGTCGAATTGTTGTTGTTGATGTTGGGAGAAATCAAAGTTTTGGGGTTTTGGGATTTTAGGGTTCTTACACCCCGTAGCCCAAATTGGGCAAAATTCCAGGACCGAATCGATTCGGCCCTAGGGGCGAATCGATTCGGATAAGGAGAGGGTTACAGGTCTTGCAGACCGAATCGATTCGGATTTTAAGCGAATCGATTCGGCAATTGCAGAAGGTCAGTTTTTGCTCACCGAATCGATTCGGCTGTATAGCGAATCGATTCGCAAGGGCGAATCGATTCGGCCCAAGGGGCGAATCGATTCGGTTCCCCTGTTTTTGTGAGATTTTCTTATTTTGATTTTTATCCCCTTTTCTTCTAGGTCCAAGGTTTAGGGACCTTCCTTTGGGAAGTAATGGGGAGTCCTAGAGGGTTGTTATGGGGTAGACTAATGCCCTAGGATTTAATGGGACATTTAGGCTTACCCGATGGCTAAGTTGCGTAGGTTGATATCCGAATGATTTAGGAGAGTTAACCTAGAGATAAATTGGAAGTTAAAATATTAGGTTGATCTTTTGGGAGACACTCCATTATGGAGACTCACTTTGAGGGTTTATGAATTATATAAACTATTCGAGGCTATTTTGAGGTTAGTGGCACTTGGGGTCTTAGGTCATTAATAATAATATGACTTAATAAGAATGAAATGCACCTTCTAAGACTTGGTGCTAAATGGCTAAATGGATGATTTCTGGAAATGTAAAATATGAGTTTTCAAAATGGAAAAAGTAATGTTTTTCATAAATGTTAATTTATGGATACACACCTTTCTAAATCGCTATCATAAGGGAAGTTGCGCGCGCTGTGGTGAAGCCCCCTGGCTAATGATGCAGGGTGGATATAGTCCCTAGGCCATGTGAGCGGTTGTTTACATATATATTTTCTGCGCTGGTTAGGAGATTCCGGGTGTGGTCTTGACTATCCCGCAGGCACATGGTCGCTTCCCGACGTTTCGATAGGATCCCAGGTTGTCTTGGAGGCCCTGGAAGATGATAGCCATTTAGGGGCGCGCACAGTGGGGAAACCCGGACGGGCGGTCTTAGAATCGTTATATATATATATATGAATATAACTATTCTAAATCAAGTTGGACTTGATGTTTTGATGAAAGTGCCATGACGAGCACGATTTAAGGCCATAAAGAGCCTATGATGATGATCATATTCCTGTTAAGGAAGATATTTTTACAAAGAGAACAATTGTGATAAATGCCTATAGAGCATTAAAAGTACGATTATATTTCCTAATAAGGAACAAATTCACGAAATGAATTAGTATATGATGAAATTAATTTGGTAAACACTTGATAAAGTGTTGTACCATTTATATGTATATTCCTAAAGATAGAATTAGGAATTGTGCCATTAGATGATGGATGAGTTTTAATTATTTTTCTTTGTGTAGCTGTAGATGTGATTTCCCACACTTATGCACACACATGTATTATTTATTATCTCGTGCTTAGGGTCTGATGGATCTCGACGATCAACCTTGCCTAAATAGTAGTGTATCGGGGGGGTTCCTTGTTTGGATTTCGCTTTGCGAGACACCCCACGCACGAATAGGGCATAGTGTTGAGACTGGGGAGAAGTTAGCCTTCTGTTCTTTCTATAACCTGAGCATCATATATATTGCGCTAGGTTGCTGCTAGAATGAGAGGTGAGGAATATTATTGTTACCTGCGAGTGATTTACACACTTACCTGCCATGCATTTTAGTCACATGGTAATCATATCAAACCCGGCCCTGACCGGTTTCTATATTTCTTTGTGTTGCACTTTCCTTGCCGTTACAGGTGCTCCTCCGCATGGACACCCGTATTTACATATTCCATTCCTGTTGTCTTGGAGCTACAGCATATTGCGGATGTTGTAGGATACTTGTAGTAGACGCTCCTTTCTACTGTACTCTAGTTATGTTCAGTATATTCATTCGGGCGTGTGTGCCCAAGGTATTGCACTCATTTATTATATTGTAAATATTGATTGTAATACTTAATATATCATTTTGTATTGGTCTGTGCACCGACAGCTTATTCGGTGATTATTTATTGTATTGTCATACTTTAGTCAAAAAATTTTGATACCCACCGTTTTTACAAATGGGATTGTCTAAGTGTTTCTCTTTACTTTTAAATTTTTTGTATATGACAATCCGTTTTCTAAAATGATCGGTGGTTATCTCATACTATTATGTTAATCGACAGTGATGCTGAGAATGGACCATCTATGATTCCTGTAATTATTGGAGTATTGGGCTGGCCACCTATTATTTTAGTAGGCGGGTTGTCACAGATGGTATCAGAGCATTAGGTTCTAGAGTCCTTAGGAATCTGTGCGGACGTTTTACGCTTTCTGCGTTTCTCTCTATTTGATGTAGAGCCTTAAGAATAAGGTCGTTGAATTCTCTTGTGAGATTTCATTCTCCTACTATGGTATGAGGACCCCGAAGATCTTCTGCGCGTTCGTGTGAGGCTTGTAAGTCGTTAGATGAAGGGCGTGGAGGAAGGCCATTGTGAGGGCATCATAGGAAGGGGTAGTATGGTGTTAGCCCTAGATTCGGGTGCGTATATCGGGCTTGTAATGGTATCAGTATGTATTTTTATATATAGTAAGTATATTTATATGGCTTCCATAATAGGGAAGTTTTGTATTTTCCTTCTCACTCGTTATGGGGCGAGTGGTGATATGTGTGTTACGTGCTACTTGTATTATATAATATGCGAGTAGAGATATTCTTAGATTGGTTGGGGTGATAGCAAGCGAATATATCGCGAGGCTATCCTAGTTCTAGTTCTAGCAAAAGGGCTAGTTATTCTATACTTTCTCCCCTGGTTACAGGTCGAGACCTTATAGAGATGGTTTATGAGGTGTAGTTTGTCTTTCTTTTATTCTTATTTGTTTTATGTG
Source organism: Sambucus nigra (assembly GCA_949130495.1). NCBI lineage: Eukaryota > Viridiplantae > Streptophyta > Magnoliopsida > Dipsacales > Adoxaceae > Sambucus > Sambucus nigra. Next base: position 671,301,323 of record OX422207.1, on the reverse strand, counting down.
TCTTATTTTATTTGTTTTTCTTGCTTGCTTGCTTTGTTTGCTTTGCTTATGTATGTTCTTGCCTTATCTCCATGACCGGCTAGTTAAGGTGACTGTGTGGAGGGGTTCCTTGTTTGGATTTTGCTTCGGCGAGACGCTCCACGCATGAACCTTAACGACGTTGGGAGTGTAGAGATGTGCATTTTCTTTTCTGTTCTTTTCTTCTTTCTTTTCTTTTCTGTTGGTTAAGTGCTGGGTTGGAAGGTTTAGCCAAGAATCACGAATATGAGTGATTAAGGGCTTAGTTAACATATACCGCAATCATTCTTATTCAAATTATGACTTCGAATATTATCTATTGAGATTGGCTGACAAATATAAAATGACTATTCATTGAGGGGAAGTATGATATAAGTGGACCAAGCGTGAATTTTAGGAGAAAGATCTTTTAGATCTCTTTCGTTTTTTTCTTTTACAATTATCTGCTCTAAAATCGCAATCTTTTTTGCTATTACTTTGGATCGCCTATAGTGTAGTTGTATATTCCCTAAGTATATTATTTTGAGCCGCGCATACCTTGACTTGGACTAAGATAAAAAAAAGACCATTTCGGAACCTAGTCAATGATGGCCCTCCACGAATTCACCTATATAAGTCGCAGCTAAAGTTGCAAAAATAAGACTTGAATACCACTTGTAAATAATCCAAGGATCATGACAGGTATAGGAACCACTGAAGGTACTAACGGTATTTAATTATGAAGGTTGGCTAGGTAACTGACCCTATTAGTCCATTCTTGCAAGGGGGCCTAGTATTTTTAAATTTAACTTAAATTTCCTCCGCTTAATGGATAACCATTTGCTACCAATGAATAATTGCTTCTCATCATAAATTGAGGTGATTGGATTTGCACCAACAGAAACCATAAATTTTATACACAATAGAGGGATACGATGGATTTTCTTATTTTTAAATAGTGAATGCCAAAAAAATTCACGATGTTCAGTACCTTTTTTATGGTTTCCCTTGCATTATCGAGTACGAGTGGTTTTTTTGTGGAATTAATGATATTTTTTTAGCGTAATTACTAGCCAAAATAATCTTTTAATACGAAAAATACTAATGACTTTTGTAATGAAAATTGGAATGATATTAACTCCTATTTATTTATTATATATGTCACGCTAGATGTTCTATGGATATAAGTTATTTAATGCTTCAAACTCTTATGTTTTTTATTCTGGACCGAGAGAGTTATTTGTTTCGATCTCTATCCTTTAACCTGTAATAGGTATTGATATGTATCCCGATTTTTTTCTTTCACTCTCAGTTGACAAGGTTGAAGTTATTCTATCTAATTATTTTTATATATAGTTTTCATAAAGATACTAAAAAAATTAGATTATTTTTAAAATCGTTTGTTGGATAATGAAAAAAAACATAAGAATTTTTTTCTTATCTTAAATTAAAAAAAAAATGAATTTAAACCTGACATGCTTGGTCTTTGTGAAAACCATGTGAATCAAGCCATAATGTGATATGTTTCCAATGCCAATAAAAAGTAACTCATCCGATAGTATTTCACATCCAAAAAACTACCATATAAAATGCATCCCAAGCCGAAATATCACAAGTAGCGCCTCGTACTGGGACATCGCAAACCCCCAACAAACAATAGAAGCGAAGTGTAAAAAGAAACGAGTTACGTTCTAAACTCCTCTTTTTTAATAATCTAGTTTTCTTGGAAAACAAAGAAATGCGATAAAAATGAATCCCGAGATAAATGATGTAATATTGCATCAACTTCACTATATTAGTTTCGGGTTTATTCTTTCTTCGACAGGCCTCATAAATTCTGATTAACAACAATATTGAAAGTCTTAAACCTATCACTGCATGGATTGTGGATGATTTTAAATGGAATAATTTTAACTCACACGACTATAGTGCAATTCCTGGAGCCATCACCCTTGACAAGTTTTGCAGCATCACGACGTGCACCACATCTAAGAAGTGTGGGATACTTTCTAACTTACTCACGAGGGTACCAACGTTGTGATAGTTTCTAAGAGAAAAAATCTCACCACACATTTTAAGACCATTACTATGCTAGATACTGAGATGTTTGATGAATTTTATGCATAATTCTTTTATTGCTGACTCTAATTTTTATTTAGGTGAGAGAATTCTTCAGACGGACATTGTGAAAAAGATTTTCAGATCCCAACTATCTCGCTTTATTCCTAAGGTCACTGCACTTGATTCGTTAGGAATTTTAGATGCGCTTAGGTTAGAAGAACTAGTAGGAGACCTTAAAACTTATGAAATCGATATGTTTCCCAAAATTGTTAAGTTAAAGAAAAAAGGGATTGCTTTGAAATTTCACTCTAAAAAGAAAGAGGAGGTTTGTTCTAACTCTGAGTATGATTTTGATCTAGATGATTGTTACACAACGCTCATTAAAATAACGGGCGACCAACCCTCTACTAAAATAAAATATGAATCTCATTTGGCTCATTCTTAGCATCACTGTCGAAAACAAATTAATTACCAACCACTTACTATTAAATTAAGCTGTGTGTCAATTTTAATCTTTATTAACGTGACATAACACCACTATAATCAAACCACAATTTATTTAAACAAATAAATAAAATCAATAATCACATAATAAATCTAAAACAGAAGTCCATTACATGAAAAACTTAATCGAATAAACCATCGATATAACATCCACATAATAAATACCAAAATAAAAATAAATAAATTTGTCTGACATAGGCAACATGCCCGAATATGAAAAGAATCATGTCTAGAGTGTGAGAATAGAAGAGAATACAATAAATACTGCAACATCCCACATCTGTCGCAGCTCCGATACTAGGGATAATAATCATGCTTGGCGTCGTTGTGACTGGATATCTAAAAGGTTTTTGAAAATAAATTTGATACTCGTCAGAGCCCAAAACCATTTGAAAGTATTTTGCACATGATTAAAATGCATAATTAGTTATGTGTCAATTCTTCCATATTTAAATTGGTACCGCACTCTCATAAGACACTACTTACCTCTCATCTAAAGTGCGCACCTAACGTATGCATTTTAATTACCTAGTTATGCTACCCGCCAACTATTCTCCAATATCCTTAAATCCATACGCTACCCTGTGTCATGTGTTTTTTTATGAAATTAGTTATCACATCCGTTTAATAATTATAATTCTCAATTATAATTAATCAATTCATTCCAGACAACTTTAAAAAATTATAATTCTCAATTATAATTGATCAATTCATTCCAAATAACTTTCACTAGTTATTAATTCAATGTTCACACATTTGTGGTATGTACTCGTATATATTTTGCTGGACCTACATATACGTATATTCTATAACACAACAAGAACATATATGTCTCATATAACTGCCATCCCTCAGAGTAATAGCTCACTGGATGGGGATCTCTATAATGCTATCATGAACTAGGGCATACACACTCATCGAACTCGACAAATCATAAACGTGTTGGAGACAGTCATAATACTTTGACAGTGAGTTATAACCATGCCAAAATTACCTCACTTCGAACTTCAACCTCACAAGGGCACATGCATGGCGCTATGACCTGGGTTCAATACTAAGTCTGTTATCATTCGCGAGGGAAGATCACACACATCTCGCAACCTCCACTGATAGAACTAGAGTGGTATATTCAAATAATTATATCATACACATAGATATAATAACACATATATACTGTCTCTATACCCGTATATATTTTCAAAAATTTTGGTTAACCGTTCTTACCACTCATAACACTTAGTCTAACAATTCCGAATATTATTTCCATTCTCAAATATTAATAATTGATTAATTAATTGAGTCCCAAAACATAATTACTGGGCACATACTCTTATCACTCAGCCCATATCCCTATTTCTCGAATTTTCATCACAAATTATACTATTCATATTCAAGTATAATTCCCTTCCCAAATACTCTAATTTGCATCCCGGAGAATCCAACTAATTTAATCCATAATCTCAATTAATATAATTTTTCAGAAGTCCTCAATTGTCCCCAGACATTCATAATTCAATCCCCGAATTTGAGTAATAACATTTTCCATCAAACGAGCCAAACTAGCAGTAACAGGGGGTCTGAATAGATTCGACTATGGGCCAAACCGGTTCACCTCTACAGTCTTCCCCAGTTCTCCCAAAAGCATTTTTTATCAACATAACTCAATTTCAATTAATCTCAATATATGTTTCTACATCAATAAATCCACTTTCAGAAAATCCCAATACCAATAGAATGATCACTAAATCATAAGTTCTTCACCAACTATTAATCTTAATGAGTTTTAACATGAATTGAATTTATCATTATACATAGTCATCATTTCCATATATGGGAATTTAAATTAACCTCTACATGCTATATTCACAAATTCCCATATAATTCAATCATCAATTTTCTAATTTAATATAACTTCATATGAATTCACAATATAAAATTTTTTGTTTAAAGTTCACCCATAAATTTGCATAATCATATGTCAAAATCAAAATTTTCATCATCATGTATCAAAACCCAATTTCATATAAAATCCCATCCTAAAAATATTCCAATTCAAAAGTTCCCAACTATAATATGAACTAAAAATCACATAGAAATGATCAGCAAGATAATTACTTTCCTTTAAATTCGTAGTGTCTGAATTTTTTGTAGAAGATGAATAATATCACCAAGTTCCGCTACAAATTTTCTCACTTGAATTGTTCTTGAATTCCTTAAGCTTTATTGACACTCCTAAGAATTCCTTTAGCTTTTATCCTTTTTCTCTTCACTTGCCCTCACACCTTTAGGTTTTAATCAAAGAACTCTTCGTATTTTGTAAAATGGTTATTAGTTTCCGTTAGCCTTTTCATTATATAACCGCAATCATGTTCTGACTCTTCACCTCCCTTTAAAAAGACCAAAACACTTGTATACTAGTCCCGACTAGTCTAAAAAGCCATTGAGACTCAAACACTACCCCCGGGTACTTACATCTGACTATTTTGACCCATTCCAAATCAACCGTGCACTCGAAATTGTCATCTGAGTCACTTATCAATATTTTCCATTTCAATCTCATATAATATGTCCCAATTAAAATATTAGTAAGCCCTGTCCATTTAGTCACTTACGACATAATATCATTTGACATCCAATTTTATTTATTTTAACATATTATTAAATATATTATCAGATAAATATTAATTCATTTTAATTTAAAATAATATTTATTTATTTTCTCTATATTTCTCGATTTAATTAAATTATGTGTCACCCACATAATTTAAATGTACATATATATATATATATATATATATATATATATATATATATATGGGGTATCACAATGATGATCTTGCTCTTTTTGCAAAAAAATTCAAAACTGTTCTCAAGATAAAAAAATAAAATACTTCCAAAGAAAACAAAAGTTTTGAGAAAGATAAAAAATTTAAATCGGACAAAAAAGATTTTGAAAAAGCGAGAGGAAAGTACCCTAAGAAAGATGAGGAAATATGTTATTAGTGAACGGGTAAAGGTCACAAAGCTCATCAGTGTTCCACGAGATTAACGATAAAGCGCAAGGGAAAAATTGCTTTCAATGCCACGCTTAGTGATAACAAAGTTGAGTCGGTGAATTCCGAGGACGAATCACCGCATGGATGTAATTTCACCACATTCATGGATAGTCATGTTGGTACATCGAGTACGTCTGATCCTAATGAGGACTCTTGATGTAAAATATTAGATTATCTCTAATTAATCAATCACAGATAAAATAAATAAGACAAAAGATTTTTAAAGTGGTTCAGCCTTTTACAATGGCCTAAGTCCACTGTTTTTGTATTGCTGACTGTTTGCCTAGAATTCTTGATAAGTGAGTTTACCAAGAAATCCAGAGTCCCCTTCTAATGAGGAGGTTATAATGTATTTATAGCCTTGAGTGACACACCCCAACCCAGTTACTTATAATTAAGTTTGAAAGTCCAAGTGAGTCAAACCATGATTAATTTAACCAAACCATAAATAAGAGTTTTAATTTCAGAGTCATCATTGTAAATCCATATAACTGAAAACCTTTTTACAACATCAGAGTAGTCATAATTATACAAACTTGCTTGAAGGATAATTTAACTTAATTACATCATTTACATTTAAACAAAATATTTGTTTCTCCATTCCTGGCTAACCCAGCCCGACTTCCTAGATTTGGCAGTGACATCACATTACCTGAAAAATGTGAACATAGGAACCATGAGCAAAAATAGCCCAGTGAATGCATCACTAATAAACTACTGCATGAATTTAAATTCAATAAATCATGTCCATATACTTATGTATTAACTTATCCGGCTCATTCATAATGAATGACTAACTTTTCCGAATCATGATTCACATATCCTGTCTAAATAGACAATTCTCCCCCATTCCTGGTCGAGGAGTAACCCCTTGTCATTAATAGACAAATCTCCCCCATTCCGGGTCGGGGAGTAACCTCCCATTTCGGTAAACCGAAATGAACAATTTCATATTCATTATATTATGATCATACCAACAACACGATACAAATATCTCTTTCCAGTGAGTACACTCACCTTGGTTGACAACTATATATTCACGTTTCCTTCTGGTAGAGATGAACTGGGTTGATTAGACCTTACACCTGTCAATCCAACTAAATCAGTACTGAACCTCAATCATAAATATTATCATAACATAATCATGTAACTTTCCATGACTATACATCAACAATATAATTCCAATTAAGTCACATTCCATAAAACATAGGTAAAGGCAAAACAGTGATATACATGTTGATAAAGTTACGGACATTCAACCGTAGGAAATACCTCATAAGGAATTTATTACCAACACCAAGTAAACATTAAATTATAATTCTCAATGTATATACACATGAAACATGTACTCAAAGTACCCTTTGTAAGGACGAAATACAAACATTCATTCAAGGGGTATCTAGTATGGCCTGAAATTATTGTCCTACATACTTAACTATCCTATATTCCTAAATTGTATAAATACAGGGGTCCAACCTTATCAATATGAAAACATATATGAATATAATTTCCAATACAAGTGACGGTGTAATTTTTCAAGCTTCCTAGAGTAAGTTATGACCATTTCTTTACAACACAAGAAATCTTCCCTACAAGCTCCTCTATTGTTCCTTCAACTTGCAAGAATTTTCATAATTTTTATACAGCATAACTTTCCATGATTTTCAAACTATTTATAGTACACATACTTAATAGTACTGAATTAAAGTTTCATAGTTTTTTGACTTCATTTGCTATCTCAAAAGCTTGATTAAACTTAGGGCATACCGAAATCAAGTATACAAACAACAACTATGCACCAATTTTAAATCATCATTATGGCCTAACCGCAAGGAGATAAATTCTAATTTTCGGATATGATATGAATATATGAGTCTAATTTCATATCCAATTGGAATTTCGTAATTCCAGTAAGCACACAAATAGATATGCAAGTTTGAATACAAGGGGTTTCAATACAAAGCAATTTTAAGGGCTTCTACACTCAACTTAACATAAACTTGCATCTAACCATAAATATATATAAAGGGCTGAAACTTTCATAAACCTATGATGATTTAGATCATATAAATCAGTAATATAAGATAAATAACTAGAATTGTAATTAGGATTACCTTCAGGGCTTTTTACGTAATTTGTACGGATTTTTCTACACCTTTTCTCCTCACTTTTCCTTCCTAAACTCCCTTATTCTCTTTCCTCAAGGTGAAACCCTTTCATGGCTGATTTTATCTGAAGGATAAAGCTATTTCAAGGGTATAAGGTCGGCCAAGGCTGCCTCCCAAGCCAACCAATCAAATTAAACCATTTGGTTTAATAAAAGACAAAATACCACTTAAAGGGAATGGACAACTTTGCCCTTTGTTCGTAAATTCGGTATAACTCTTTACTCGGGCATCCATTTGATGATCCGTTTGTTGTATTACAACCCTAACTCACATGTATACAACTTTATTGTTTTCACCTCAAGTCATTTATAATGTTATAAAGGTCAAAACTAGTCTCTAACAGGAACCTTTCCACCGAAAACAACAAAATTTGTGTTTGTAAATAATTCGACCTTTCATGATTTATGAAAGTAGGATTATAATAAACATAATAACTTAACATTAGATATACTAATATCACATTATTCATATCACATAAGATAAGCATGATTTAAATATAATTTATCGTAATTATATTCGGGTTGTCACAACTCACCCACCTTAGAAAATTTCGTCCCCGAAATTTAATATAAATGTCACTTACCAAACAAATGGGGATACTGTTTCCTCATGCTATCCTCCGTTTCCCAAGTTGCTTCTTTAACTCCATGGCTCATCCACATAACCTTAACTAAGGGAATAACTTTATTTCTCAATACTTGCTCCTTACGATCAATAATTTCCATTGGTTCCTCGATGTACGACAAGTCTTCCTTCAGTTCAATTGGTTGAGTTTTCAACTGATGAGATGGATCCGCCAAATACTTGCGAAGCATCGATACGTGAAACACATCATGTAAACTGGATAAATCAGGAGGTAATGCTAATCTATAATCCAGGGGCCCAATTCTTTCCAACACCTCATATGGTCCAATGTATCTTGGACTTAGTTTCCCCTTTTTGCCAAATCTCATAACGCATTTCCATGATGAAATACGCAGGAATACAAAATCTCCTTTCTGAAATTCCAATGGATACTTCCTCTTATCTGTGACACCCCGACTAATTAAATACTGGGTAGCTACTCCTTTATTAAATTAATACAAAACGCCAAGTTGGTCCAGTTAATAGCATCACTGTCGAAAACATTTTAATGATTACTAGCCACCTAGTATTTAAAAAGTGAGTTGCCAAATTTTAAGTTAACTCTGATTAACATGCGATAAATGACATATAAACGAATAACATCACCATATACCATAAAGTCCCAATAAAATAACCAACAAATAAATAACAAGTCTCGAGGAAAACTCCTCACAACAATCCCAATATGGAAAGAATAAAACAAGTTTGCATCCTGAATTAATTACATGCCAAAAGTCTGAAAATCTGAAATAGGAAATGTTTCTAATAGAAATGGGCGACATGCCCTACAACTGATGAAAGCTAAATATAGAGTCAAGATAGATGAAGCGTCTACTAGCAAAGTCCTGTAACTTCCACAAACAGCTACAGCTCGTCACCTGAATGAGGATCCTAAGCATGGTGTCCTTGTGGCTGGGCACCTAAAATGGTTTTTACAAAAAAATAGATTTGAAAGCAAATGGGTCAGAGCCCGAAAGTGGAGAGTATTTTAAAATTAGAAAGTGCTTTAATGACATTAAAACAAAGAATGCAAAATACATGTTAGGACGTGCACTCGCATGAAATACTCACCTCTCGACTAATTGTGCACTCCTAACGAATAACACCCATCTAAGTGATATTATTATTTAACTAAACTGACATGAGTTCTATCCTTTCTACTCGGTTCTCATTATACATTCTAGCGTCATCAACTAAGTAGAGGACTTTACTTAAACTCAGATTCTCGATTATTAGCAATACAATTCATTACAAGTTATCCCTTTATAGTTACTCAAAGCGTTTCTGTATTTATACTCATAATACCAACATGAAAGTTCTCATTAATTTAAGTGTATATTAGTCACGCCATAAATATACAATACAAGCACCCCGAGACTAAGCTGCGGTGCACACATACTCTGCTATCCATCCCGGTACATCACGTACATAAGGATCACGCATTCCGAATCTCTCAAAAATCGTTCTCAGATAGTAGCAAATCACAAACAATGGAGGCGAACACAGTCACATCACATGGGTCAAGCACATACCTACGCTCCCATGATCAGCAGACTTATTAACATCCCCATAAGTCCTTCTCTGACCTATGTTCTCGAGGTACCAATCTATATCCCCCCGTAGGCACACAAAGATTAGATGGCCCTAAACGAACGCAAACCACCTGTGATAGCAAGTATGGTAGGTATGTCATACACATCAAATCATATATACTAAGCATGCACACATCTTAGCTATTACCATATTTATTTTAGTGGTATACATCTCGTTCTCGTACCGACTTATAATGTTACTTAATTCATATGTTCCCGGTTAATTCAATTATTTAAGCCGTCAGTAACTCTCGCATCGTAATAGTCACTCACGTCCTATTCCACAATTTCTACTCAATTCAAATTCCACTTCTATGTTTTACTCCTCAATATATACCAAGTATCCCAACTATATCAATTTATCATCAAGGGAATGTTATCTTTACAATTAAACAAGGTTACGGGACACGCGAAATCAAAACAGGCCAAAAAGCCTAAACTGTCAGCTCGTTAGAAGTCTCGTTCGAACGAGGCTGTTCGAACGAGAGTTCGTTCAAACGAACTGGGCATCTAACGAGATCTCGTTCGAACGAAATACATCGAACGAACATCCCTCTCGTTAGAAGGCAAACTGTCAACTCGTTAGAAGCTCGTTCGAACGAGCTCGTTCGAACGACCTGGGCAGGTCTTCTAACGAGAGGCCAGTTTCGAGCCCAAAATTTCTTTTTTTCGTTTTTCCAACTTTCTTCACCTCTAATCCCATATACAATTCGTCCCAATAGCATTTTAAGGTTTCCAATACACACTAAACATTCGTAGGTCATAATTAAACATTTATATAAGGCCAAATCTTCCTAAACATCATCAAATCATCAAATCCCCTCAGTTTTTCCCTAAATCCCATGAACATGAACCCTGGAAAATTAAATTCATCCATAGACATAACTAAATCCATTTTTATGATTTAAAAGATGTATTTTCCTCTGAATAATCACCCTAACATTGTTCTACATGCAATCTCCTCATAAAATTATAAATCTCTAGATCCAATTCAATGGGGTTTTATCATTCTCCAAGAACAATACAATTTTATAAATCTACTACGCATGGAAGAAACATTCTTTGCAATTAACGAAATTAAACCACTTGCCTTATGTCTTTCTCTGATTTTGAGGTTGAATCTTGAAGGTTGAATTGCCATCTCTCTCTCTCTGCAGAATTCTCTTCTCTTTCTCTCTCTACAAATTTCTTCTCTAAGGATGACTGGAGGTGGAGGTTGGTTTTTGGCAAGTTTAAGGTTTCTAAACTTCTCCCGTAGCCCACTACCTAGATTGGGGTTGGAAATGGCTTAGTGGGTTAAGACTAAGTCAGATTTTTAACTCTAATTTTCGTGGGTTTTAATTCCCAAAATCCCAAAATTACCAAACTACCCTTTTACGTTGCCAGTATGGCCAAAGAATGCCCCGTGACCCAAACTAAACCCCCGGCTAGTGTTTTCTAACTATTTCGACCCTTCCGGACGCGTTGGCGCACTCAAAACGACCATATGGTTAAAAAATAAAATTCACTTTTTAATTAAAATAATTATATTCCTGACGCGACTGTCACACGCGTCCCAACAAAATTTCCAAATTGTCGTATTTCAATCTCACGACAAATTTCATAATTTCAATATTCATATATTGCCATATATACACATTATAATCAAGTACCAACTCACATCTCGCTAGTATTTTTATCCGGATTAATTTCCAATTAATACACATTTAATTCAATTAATCCCATAAATAAATATCAGAAAAATACGGGGTATTACATACTCCCCCCCCTAATAACAGAATTTTGTCCCAAAATTCGGAACTAGAAAGTACCTGGTAAGTACAACTCTGGATAACGTTCGCGCATCTCATCCTCGCGCTCCCATGTGGACTCCTCGACATTATGATGTCGCCACTGAACACGCACTAACGGAACTATCTTTAACCGCAGTTTCCGCTCACTTCGTTCCAAAATAGCAATCGGCCCCTCCTCGTAGGAGCTGTCAGGCTGAAGATCGATGTCCTCCAAAGCAATGAGAGAATGAGCCAAATCGTCTCTAAGATATTTCCTTAGCGAGGAAATATGAAACACATCATGAATCCGATGCAAATGCTCCGGTAACCCAAGTCTATATGCAACAGCCCCAATTCGATCGATGATAGGGAATGGCCCCACATATCTCGGTGCCAATTTCCCCTTCTTCCCAAATCGCATAATCCCCTTCATAGGAGATACTCTGAGTAAAACTTGGTCCCCCACTTGGAACTCCCTAAAGAACCTCTTCGCATCAGCATATCTCTTCTGCCGATCCTGAGCTACCCGAATGCGACTCCGTATCAATTATATCCTCGCCGAAGTATCCTGAATTACTTCCGGTCCAAGTAGTTTGTTGTCCCCCACCTCCAACCAACATGATGGGGAACGACAAGGTCTACCGTACAACGCCTCAAATGGAGCCATGCCAATGGTGAATTGGTAGGAGTTATTGTAAGCGAACTCCACCAGTGGAAGATACTGCTCCCATCCACCCCCGAAATCAATGATGCACATACGCAACATGTCCTCTAACATCTGGTTTGTACGTTCGGTTTTCCCATCGGTCTGCGGGTTATACGCCGTACTCAACCGCAATTCCGTGCCCATGGCCTCTTGAAAACTCTCCCAAAACCGTGAAACAAATATCTTGTCTCTATCAGACACGATATTTAGGGGCACACCGTGAAGTCTCACTATCTCTGCAATAAAGAGCTGGGCATACTGTCCCGTAGTGTAGTTGGTCCTTACGGGTAGAAAATGAGCGACTTTGGTCAACCTGTCCATAATTACCCAAATAGAGTCATGACCTCTCTGTGACGTAGGCAACCCCGTGATAAAGTCCATGGATATGCTCTCCCACATCCACATCGGGACCTCTAATGGCTGTAGAAGTCCTGCCGATCTCTGATGATCCACTTTTACCAGCTGACAAGTGGCGCATTTAGAAACAAACACGACAATATCTCTCTTCATCCCGCTCCACCAATACTGTCGTCTCATGTCTTGGTACATTTTATCCCCACCGGGATGTACCGCGAATCATGAGCCGTGCGACTCTGCCATCACCTCGTGTCGCAGTTCTTCCCCTTCAGGAACTACCAATCTGCCATTGAAGCGTAATCCCCCGTCTGAGCTAACGGTATAGGACTCGGCTCCCTCTGCTAATAATCGAATTATCTGCTCCTGACAGAACGAGTCATCTGCTTGTGCCTTTACCACTCTCGTGACAATCTGCGGTGTAACAGTCATCACCGACATGAATGATCGGGCCACTGCATCCTGGTGTCCCAACTCCTTCCACTTGGCCTTCCACACCCCTGCCACCTCATCTACTGGCCTACGGCTCAACGCGTCTGCTACCACGTTAGCCTTTCCCAGGTGATATTGGATATCAAACTGATAATCCTTCACGAACTCAAGCCACCTCCGTTGCCGCATATTCAACTCCTTCTGCGTGAATAGGTACTGTAGGGACTTGTGGTCCGTGAACAATCGAAACTTCTCCCCCAAAAGGTAATGTCTCCAAATTCGAAGGGCAAATACAACTGCCGCCAACTCCAAGTCATGAGTGGGGTAATTCTTCTCGTGAGGCTTAAGCTTACGAGAAGCATAAGCTATGGCCTAACTCTCCTGTTGCAATACACCTCCAAGTCCTTGTAAGGACGCATCGGTGTAAACTAGATACTCAACTCCCGATCTCGGCAATGCTAGCACAGGTGCTGAGGTCAACTTGTCCTTCAACTCATCAAATGCCAACTGACAGGCATCACTCCAAATGAACGACACACCTTTACGAGTCAGATGTGTCAAAGGACCTGCTATCTTCGAAAATCCCCGAATAAACCTCCTGTAGTATCCTGCTAGTCCTAAGAAACTACGGATCTCCGTTGGTGTCGTGGGCTGTCCCCACTCCCTCACCGCGGACACCTTCCCCGGATCAATAAATATCCCCCGGTGGGAAATAATATGCCCCAAAAACTGAACCTCCTTCAGCCAAAACCCGCACTTCTCATATTTTGCATACAGCTCGTTCTGACGTAGGGTTTGCAAAACCTGCCTCAAATGCTCTGCGTGCTCCACCTCTGTCTGGGAGTAAACCAGAATATCATCAATGAAGGCAATGACGAACTGATCAAGGAACTCTCTGAACACCCTATTCATCAAGTCCATAAACACGGCTGGAGCATTGGTCAAACCAAAAGGCATCTCTCGAAACTCGTAGGAACCATATCTCGTTAAGAACGCAGTCTTCGAGACATCCTCTTCCCTGATACGCAACTGATGGTATCCCGATCGCAAATCGATCTTGGAGAAGAAATAAGCTCCTCTCAACTGGTCGAATAAGTCATCGATTCGGGGCAACGGATACTTATTCCGTATCGTGACCTTATTCAACTCTCGGTAATCCACACACAACCTCAACGATCCATCCCTCTTATTTACAAATAACACAGGGGCACCCCACGATGAAGTACTCCTCCGTATAAACCCCTGACCCAACAACTTCTCAATCTGATCCCGTAACTCTCTCATCTCAGCTGGAGCCATACAGTAAGGTACGCGGGCAATAGGCCGAGTGCCCGGCGTCAAGTCGATCACAAAATCTATCTCTCTACTCGGAGGTAATCCAGGTATATCCTGAAATACATCTGCAAACTCTCGAACAATCGGAATCGAATCAAGTGGTATCACCACTTCCTTAGAGGTCTCTTCCTCTATGTAATACAAGTGAGTGGACGATCCTCCCTCAGGATGAGGCATCGCCACCAAAAACATCTCCTGCCCGGGAATGGCAAAGATAATACTCCTACTGAAATAGTCAATCACGGCTCGGTACGCAACAAGCCAATCCATACCAATAATGGCATCATACTCGGTCATCTCTAATACTAACATATCCGCGGGTAAAGTAAACCTCCCGATCTCTATACCCACGCCTCTACATACACATGAAATCACGGAACCCCTACTCAACGGAGAATCTACACATGTAACCGTGCTCTCGACGGTGTCTAACAACCCAATGGTGCATGCAAATCTCATAGTAATAAAACAGTGTGTAGCCCCCGTGTCAAACAAAATATGCCCCATAGTCCCCTGAATAGAGAACATACCCTCAATGGTTGGTGGATCATGTGGGGCTGCGTCCTGCTGAAGCTGATATACTCTCCCATACTACAGCTGCCCCTGCTGAACTGGGACCGCTGGAATGGGTGGTAATGCTGCCATCTGTGGTGGCGCCGGGAGGGCGGTGGGAAACATAGGTCTCTGAGGCTCCTGTCGAGCACCCTGCTGCTGCTGCGGGGCCCTGCCCCTATCCGGACAGTCCTGGCATTTATGGCCAGTCTTGCCACAAACGTAACACTTCCTCGGGAAGTTTCCCCCTCTTTGTCCCTGCTGCCCCCGGCCCTGGTGGCCGTTACCGTTCCTCCCCTGGCCCTGCTGGCCCTGCTGAAACTGTTGTTGGCCATTCTGACCCTGCTGGCCCTGCCGGAAATCTCCCTGTCCGTGCCTGAAATTTCTCGATCTGAACCTCTTGTGATCCCCCTGCTGGGAACCCTGGTCACCCTACCTCTGCCCCTGAGCAGAATATACCCCACTGGCACCATTTCCCCCAGTCCTGCCCTGATGGCTGGACTCTCCCGATCTCTTGCCTTCAGCCATGTGAAAGCGATGATCCTGGCAGTGTAACAGTGCAGCGTTAACCACATCGGAGTAAGTGGCCAACGATAGATTCCCCAACAAATGCTGACGGATCCTCCAAGTCAACCCGTCTGTAAATTTCTGTATCTTCTTCTCTTCTGTCGGTATCTCATCCGGGACAATATTCAACAGATTTGTGAATTCGGCCTCATACTCGGCCACAGTCTTACCTTCCTGTCGGAGATTCATCAACTTCCTCCTCATTTCCGTGTGAACAGCTGACGGAAAATACTTGCGGTCAAACCGCACCCAAAACTCCTGTATAGTGAGAGTATCTCTCTCCTCCACGGTGGTAATAGACTCCCACCACTGCAGTGCAGACCCACTAGCTTAAAGGTAGCTAGTATCTTCTTCTGGACATCGGTGCACTCATACATCCTCAGGTGCCGCTAAATGTCCTTCCTCCACTGACTCGAAACCACAACATCGGAGCTACCTGTGAACTTCGGTGGGTGTGCTTTCTGAAAAGCATCACATACACGTTCCCAACCAGACGAGAATGCATGTGCCTGAACTGGCGCGGCAACTGGCGCCTGAGGTGGTGCCTGCTGAACTACGGCTAGTGCGGCATTTACCGCCTGGGCCACAATGGCTGCAACCTCGGCGGCATTCATCGTGCCCTGAACTGGTGCGGGCTGTGGTTCTGGCGTTGCATCCCTGGGAACCCGTTGTGCACGTCGTGGAGGCATCTGAAATAAGAATAAAGTTTATAAGTTTGCAGTTATAAACTTAAAATAGCTGAAGAACGTAGCATATACAAAAGAATACAACAGTCCTAAAATATAAGGCTCTACATTAAAGAAAGCTCAGCGGAAACATAATAAGCCGTACAGATCCTAAAGGACAATAGAACCTGATGCTCAGATACCACCTATGACACCCCGACTAATTAAATACCGAGTAGCTACTCCTTTATTAAATTAATACAAAATGCCAAGTTGGTCCAGTTAATAGCATCACTGTCGAAAATATTTTAATGATTACTAACCACCTAGTATTTAAAAAGTGAGTTGCCAAATTTTAAGTTAACTCTGATTAACATGCGATAAATGAAATATAAACGAATAACATCACCATATACCATAAAGTCCCAATAAAATAACCAAAAAATAAATAACAAGTCTGGAGGAAAACTCCTCACAACAATCCCAATATGGAAAGAATAAAACAAGTCTGCATCCTGAATTAATTACATGCCAAAAGTCTGAAAATCTGAAATAGGAAATGTTTCTAATAGAAATGGGCGACATGCCCTACAACTGATGAAAGCTAAATATAGAGTCAAGATAGATTAAGCGTCTACTAGCAAAGTCCTGTAACTTCCACAAACATCTACAGCTCGTCACCTGAATGAGGATCCTAAGCATGGTGTACTTGTGGCTGGGCACCTAAAATGGTTTTTACAAAAAAATAGATTTGAAAGCAAACGGGTCAGAGCCCGAAAGTGGAGAGTATTTTAAAATTAGCAAGTGCTTTAATGACATTAAAACAATGAATGCAAAATACATGTTAGGACGTGCACTCGCATGAAATACTCACCTCTCGACTAATTGTGCACTCCTAACGAATAACACCCATCTAAGTGATATTATTATCTAACTAAACTGACATGAGTTCTATGCTTTCTACTTGGTTCTCATTATACATTCTAGCGTCATCATCTAAGTAGAGGACTTTACTTAAACTCAGATTCTCGATTATTAGCAATACAATTCATTACAAGTTATCCCTTTATAGTTACTCAAAGCGTTTCTGTATTTATACTCACAATACCAACATGAAAGTTCTCATTAATTTAAGTGTATATTAGTCACGCCATAAATATACAATACAAGCACCCCGAGACTAAGCTGCGGTGCACACATACTCTGCTATCCATCCCGGTACATCACGTACATAAGTATCACGCATTCCGAATCTCTCAGAAATCGTTCTCAGATAATAGCAAATCACAAACAATGGAGGCGAACACAGTCACATCACATGGGTCAAGCACATACCTACGCTCCCACGATCAACAGACTTATTAACATCCCCATAAGTCCTTCTCTGACCTATGTTCTCAAGGTACCAATCTATATCCTCCCGTAGGCACACAAAGATTAGATGGCCCTAAACGAACGCAAACCTCCCGTGATAGCAAGTATGGTAGGTTTGTCATACACATCAAATCATATATACTAAGCATGCACACATCTTAGCTATTACCATATTTATTTTAGTGGTATACTTCTCGTTCTCGTACCGACTTATAATGTTACTTAATTCATATGTTCCCGGTTAATTCAATTATTTAAGCCGTCAATGATTCTCGCATCGTAATAGTCACTCACGTCCTATTCCACAATTTCCATTCAATTCAAATTCCACTTCTATGTTTTACTCCTCAATATATCCCAAGTATCCCAACTATATCAATTTATCATCAAGGGAATGTTATCTCTACAATTAAATAAGGTTACGGGACACGTGAAATCAAAACAGGCCAAAAAGCCTAAACTGTCAGCTCGTTAGAAGTCTCGTTCGAACGAGGCTGTTCGAACGAGAGTTCGTTCGAACGAACTGGGCATCTAACGAGATCTCGTTCGAATGAAAGACATCGAACGAACATCCCTCTCGTTAGAAGGAAAACTGTCAACTCATTAGAAGCTCGTTCGAACGAGCTCGTTCGAACGACCTGGGCAGGTCTTCTAACGAGAGGCCAGTTTCGAGCCCAAAATTTCCTTTTTCATTTTTCCAACTTTCTTCACCTCTAATCCCATATACAATTCGTCCCAACAGCATTTTAAGGTTTCTAATACACACTAAACATTCGTAGGTCATAATTAAACATTTATATAAGGCCAAATATTCCTAAACATCATCAAATCATCAAATCCCCTCAGTTTTTCCCCAAATCTCATAAACATGAACCCTAGAAAATTAAATTCATCCATAGACATAACTAAATCCATTTTTATGATTTAAAAGATGTATTTTCCTCTGAATAATCACCCTAACATTGTTCTACATGCAATCTCCTCATAAAATTATAAATCTATAGATCCAATTCAATGGGGTTTTATCATTCTCCAAGAACAATACAATTTTATAAATCTCCTACGCATGGAAGAAACATTCTTTGCAATTAACAAAATTAAACCACTTGCCTTATGTCTTTCTCTGATTTTGAGGTTGAATCTTGAAGGTTGAATTGTCATCTCTCTCTCTCTGCAGAATTCTCTTCTCTTTCTCTCTCTACAAATTTCTTCTCTAAGGATGACTGGAGGTGGAGGTTGGTTTTTGACAAGTTTAAGGTTTCTAAACTTCTCCCGTAGCCCACTACCTAGATTGGGGTTGGAAATGGCTTAGTGGGTTAAGACTCAGTCAGATTTTTAACTCTAATTTTCGTGGGTTTTAATTCCCAAAATTACCAAACTACCCTTTTACGTTGCCGGTATGGCCTAAGAATGCCCCGGGACCCAAACTAAACCCCCGGCTAGTGTTTTTTGACTATTTCCACCCTTCTGGACGCATTAGCGCACTCAAAATGACCATACGGTTAAAAGAAATAAAATTCACTTTTTAATTAAAATAATTATATTCCTGACGCGACTGTCACACGCGTCCCAACAAAATTTCCAAATTGTCGTATTTCAATCTCACGACAAATTTCATAATTTCAATATTCATATATTGCCATATATACACATTATAATCAAGAACCAACTCACATCTCGCTAGTATTTTTATCCTGATTAATTTCCAATTAATACACATTTAATTCAATTAATCCCATAAATAAATATCATAAAAATACGGGGTATTACATTATCTGCATAAAATTTTTGCCTACTTTGTGCTATCTTTATCCGTTCTCGAATAATTTTGATCTTTTCAGTCGTCACATCTATTAATTCAGGACGCAATATTTTCCTTTCACCCACTTCATCCCAACACAAAGGCGTTCTACATCTCCTCCCATATAAAGCTTCATAAGGAGCCATACCAATAGTCGATTGATAACTATTATTATATGAAAATTCCATTAATGGCAAATGATCATCCCAACTACCTTTGAAGTCAAATACACAGGCTCGTAACATGTCTTCTAATATTTGAATCGTCCTTTCTGATTGCCCATCAGTTTGTGGATGAAACGCAGTTCTGAACTTCAAACTTGTGCCCATGGCGTTCTGGAGACGCGGCCAAAACTTAGAAGTGAACGTTGGATCTCTATCTGATACTATTGACAGTGGTACCCCATGTAAACGAATAATCTCATCAACGTACATACGTGCATACTTGTCAACATTGTAGGTGGTCTTAACTGGGAGAAAATGAGCTGACTTCGTCAGTCGGTCTACAATCACCCAAGTAGAATCATGCCCCTTTGGTGATCGGGGTAATCCTGTAACAAAGTCCATCGTTATATGCTTCCACTTCCATTCCGAAATAGGCAGTGACTAATCCTGCCGGCTTTTGATGCTCCGCCTTTACTTGCTGGCACACTAAACATTTAGCTACGAACTCTGCAATCTCACGTTTCATATTATTCCACCAGTAATACTCTTTCAAATCTCTGTACATTTTGGTACCTCCCGGATGCATAGAGTAAATTGAACTATGTGCCTCTTCTAATATATATTTCTTTAAGGGTGGATCATTAGGTACACAAATCCTATTTTTATAACACAACGATTCATCATTCTTAATTTCAGAGTCACTCTCTTTACCATCCAGGACATCTTGTTTCTTCTTCTCAAGGAATGGATCATTGGTCTGCAAATTTTGTATGCGCTCGGCCAATAAAGGTCTCACTGTGACATGTGCTAATAATCCTCCACTTTTTGAAAACTTTAATTCAATCCCCATCGATGTCAAGTCAAGAATATTTCCAATACGGGCACACTGTATGCAACCAAGCATCCTTGATGATTTTTGACTCAAAGCATCTGCTACTACATTGGCCTTCCCAGGATGATGATGAATGGTAAAGTCATAGTCTTTAATCAGCTCTATCCAACGCCTCTGTCTGAAATTCAGTTCTTTCTGTGTAAACAAGTATTTCAAACTTTGATGAACCGTAAATATATCATAAGTTTCTCCATACAAGTAATGTCGCCACAACTTTAAAGAAAAAAAAAATGGTCGCTAGCTCCAAATCATGTGTAGGGTAATTTCGTTCATGCGTCTTTAATTGTCTGGAAGCATATGCTATTACCTTCCCATTCTGCATAAGAACACATCCTAACCCCTGAAATGAAGCGTCTATATAGATCACCAAAGACTCATTCCCACATGGAATAGTAAGTATAGGGGCTGAAACCAATCGATTCTTTAATTCTTTAAAACTCCTCTCGCATTCTTCATCCCATACAAACTTCACTTCTTTACGAGTCAACTTTGTCAGTGGTAATGCTATTGCTGAAAATCCCTTAATGAATATGCGATAGTAACCTGCCAATCCTAGGAAACTCCTAATTTCTGTCATATTCTTAGGACTCTCCCATTCAACAATTGCTTCCACCTTCTTTGGATCAACATATATCCCATTTCCTGAGACAACTGTAATTCCCCGTATTTTTATGCTATATTAATTTGGGGATTTATTAAATTTAATGAGAATGATTATTTAATAAAAATCTGGAAATTAATTATGTTATAATTATTAACGTGACGAGAGTTAGTAATTATGGGAAACTTGTTGAATATTACTAATGAGCATAGTGATATACTATATTGATTATATTGAATGTCATAAGTGAATTAAATGACTATTTCGGAAATTTAAGTTGGGACGTGCCCGTGTCACGTAGGGACTAATTTTGTTAAATAAAAAGTGAATATTTTATAAGTTGTTCGTATGGTCGTTTTGAGTGTGCCAACGCGTCCGGAAGGGTCGAGATAGTCAGAAAAGTGTACCCGGGGGTTTAGTTTGGGTCTCGGGGCGTTTTTAGGCCTAATTAGTACCCCGGGAGGGCATTTTAGTCATTTTACATAATTGGGTAATTAAACCCACGAATTTTAGACATCTTTATCAGCCATTAGGTTAGCCTTTTAGGGTTAGAACTTTCATAAATCAAGTGACGGCTATTGGAGAAGAGAGGAGAGAACTCCAAGGAAAATTCAAGGCCAAAAAGCCACCGGATTTCACCGCCACCACCACCACCGCGTAGATCGCGAGACAAGGAACGCAGCCATACCAAAATCATCCGGAAATCTGCATACCAAAAATCCCAGGCAAGTATTTTACTTGCGTATTTTCGTTAATGCAATCTTTATATTAGTCTAGGATTGTTTAGAGATGGAAACTATGGAAGAAAACTCAAATTGTGTTAGGATAATGCATGTAGTTTTGATAATATGGAAATTCTGGAACCCTTGTCATGTAGAGGAATATAACCCACAAAATTTTGATGTTAAATTAGAAGGAATTTCTGGTAAAAATAGATTAGAACCTTGTTTTAGGAAAACTCTAGGGTTCTTGATGATTAGATGGGATTTTGAGTTAATTATCCATGTTTAATGATAGTTACACACATGCTTTACGTTATAAACACTTGGTATAATGTTATAATGATGATAGTAGGATTTTTGGGGTGATTAGAATGGAAACACATCGTTTTAGATGAAGAAGTTGGATGAAACCCGTAACTGCATTCTGCAGAATTTTGCCCAGGCCTGCTTGA
Organism: Sambucus nigra; assembly: GCA_949130495.1. NCBI lineage: Eukaryota > Viridiplantae > Streptophyta > Magnoliopsida > Dipsacales > Adoxaceae > Sambucus > Sambucus nigra. The sequence continues at coordinate 671,278,932 of OX422207.1, read as the reverse complement.
TCGATCGATCGAGCCTAGAGCCTCGATCGATCGAAGGTTCGATCGATCGAGCCCCAAGCTTCGATTGATCGAACCCTCCTGACAGACTTCTATTTCCCTTGTTTAATTAGTTAAATTAAGTTTATCGTGATATAATTCTTGGGCATTCTTGATAAAATAATTTGGGAGACATTGAGGACCAGTAGGGTATATGAATAATTGTTGGGACCTTTAATCTTCAACGAGAATGCTATTTATGGGATATTTACTTTAGGTTGGTAGTTTTATGAATTTAAAAGGGTGAGGTGCGTAAGAGAGTTACGTTGGAACCTAATAAAGTCACGTACTGAATTTCAGATTTGTGAGGATATATCCCACGAGTGTTAGGTAATAAGTGAGAAAACCCTTCGAGTTAAGGTTAGGAATAAAGCCTTGTGCGTAATTCTATAATTGTGAAATTAAGGATAAATGGTATAATTACGGGTGATGAGAAGAACCTACATTAATTTGATAAAGTGGTATAATTATATGATTGTGTTTACATATATTATATGCTTGTGAAAATCATGCCCACGCTACTTGCTATCCCTGAGGTTATCGCGCTGGGACAAGTCTTATCTCGATGGTACCTTTATGGGGGATATTGACTTGTACCCTAGAAGATAAATGTCCTTGGTACAGGCTATCGACGTGATAGTTCAGACGGTCCTAAGAGACGCCGGTATGTGCCATCCTCTTAGAGACTTGGAATCTATTCTTCGCCTCAATATTGTTTGTGTATGTATTGTTAATACATTTCGAGAGTGATTCCGAATGTATTCCCCTTAATATGAGTGATATGGGGCTTTGGATAGTAGAGTATGCCCGCACCATAATTTAGTTGGGGTGCTGTTATAATATATATTATACGAGTAGTTAATATATATATATATATATGAAATTCTGAAATTTGGAACTGCCTACCGTGATTTGATATGTAGGACATGGTTGATGACTAAAAATTGTAAATACTTGTTTTGAGAAAGCAGAGTATGCCTACACCATAGTTTATATGTTGGTGCAGTTAGAATATATATATATATAAATTATACGAGTACCTTATATATATATCTAGATTGAGGAATTTAAACTATTGCTGTAACGTAGTAAGTGAGGAATAATTCTGGACTAAATTATGAATACTTGTTTTGAGAGAATATAATATGTCACTGGGAAACTTATAGATTTTATAAAGTTAAAATGGAAAACTTTGGTTACTACTTGGAACATTTTTACGGAATCGTTGAACTGTAAATCTTACAAGTAATTTAAGTTAAGTTAAATCTTTTAGAAAGACTAGTGCGTTAATTGATAAAACGAAAACGTGGGGGAAGGTTAGTGCGATAGGTGTGCACATTAGAAGAGAGGTGAGTATTTTCTCAAGAGAGTGACGTACTAATATATTATTGCATTGGCCTGTATCAATTTAAATACTTGCTAAACGTATTTTAAAATCAAACACACTTTCGGGCTCTGACCCATTTCTTTTTCTCTCTCTCTCTTGTATATATATGTATATTTTCAGGTGCCCAGCCACAGGGGCGTCTTGCTTAGGATCCCTTGAGAGGAACGTGCTGCAGCTTAGGTGGGAGTTGCAGGTCACTTGAGTAGACGGCTTCCTTTATTGACTCCATTCTAGCATTCTCATTTATTGGGCACGTGTCGCCCTTTCCATTAATTCAGTTTTTGTTGGGACATTTATATTTCAGTCATTTTCAGTATTGTTCTTTGGGATTTATTCAGTATGGACTTGTGATTTTAGTTTTCATATGTTGGCATTCGATTGACGAATGTATTATATTATTTGGTTTATCGTGGTGTGATTCTTAATTGTAGAAATGTTGTTTTATATAAATAAATCCTTTTCTTTAATTAAAATTTGGAAGTTTGTATGAAAAATGTTTTTGACACTTAGTTTAATTATTTAGGGTGTTAAATTGGAAAATTTATTTTTATCGACAGTGATGCTGAGAATGAACCAACTGTTAACCCTGATTTAATTTGATAAAGGAGTGATCGCCCGGTATTTAATTAGGCGGGGTGTCATAGGTGGTATCAGGGCATCAGGTTCTAGTGTCCATAGGATCTGTGCGGCTTATTATGCTTTCAGCGCTGTTTTCTTTGATATAGAGCCCTAATACTAGGAATGTTGTGTTCATCTCTATACATTGGGAATTTGTGCTTCTGCGATCTGTTTATTTGAATGATGAACTCATCCAAATTTATTTAAATTTTCAGATGGACCATCGTGAAGAACTAGCTAAAAGGGTTGAGGGAGTCAAGGATCAAGATCGACTCACACCTCAGGTACCCCCAGAGAGAGTATCAACCGCCGAGTTAGCAGGCATCGTAGCACAAGCAGTCACCACTACAATTTTACAATACCAAGAGCGCAGCATGCAACTTAGAGAAGGCAAAAGACCTAGAGAGGTTAGCCAAATGCATGTGACCAAAGCTGACAAATGTGCGAAGACTCCGAAATTGCGACAGCAAACTACCCAAGACCGGGTAAATTCTAGTCAACAACGTGGTAAGAAAAACTAGTTTCGAAAGAGGAATAAAGCCCCAAGTCAGCAAGGCCGACACCAACAGCAGCAGGGTCAGAGGGGGAGTAACTTCAAAGGAAAATGTTTTGTGTGTGGCACGCATGGCCATAAACGCCAAGATTGCCCAAAGGGTGTTAGGGCCTCACAGCCACAATGTGCCCGTACGAAGCCACAGGGGCCATTTTTTCCAGTCGCTCTCCCAGCACCAACTCAGGTACCAGACCTACTAACCTTTCCAGTAGCTACACTGCAGCAGGGGCAGTTACAGTACAGGCATATCTATAATGTCCACCAGGCAACAGCCCCACAGGCACCAACCGCGATTTGGGGTATGTTTTCTATCCATGGAACTTTGGGTCGAATTCTATTTGTTACTGGGGAAAAAAAAAGCATTATTTTTATGGCTACATATTTTACGAAGTCCTTAGGGTTGTTTGCCACAGCAGAGAGCACCGTGGCGTGTGTCGACTCACCACTGGGGAGTGAGTCACTTATTTTCATTTATATGCTGTGGAGTAGGGGTAGAGATTGGTAGCTTGGTATTACCTGCAGACATGTTAGTTTTAAACATGCATGAGCAGGATGTGATTATTGGTATGGATTGGCTCGCAGCTTATAGAGCCATGATTGAATGCTTCGGTGGGAGCATTGTTTTTGCCATTCCATGGAAAGAGATGTCTGTAGTGGCTATGCCTCGCCCAGAGGGAGGTTCGACCGCTCATTTGTATTACATAAAGGAGGATACCTCTAAGGAGGTTGTGATTCCCTTAGATTCTATCCCTGTTGTCAGGGAGTATTCCGATGTGTTTCAGGAGATACCAGGCCTACCGCCCAGTCGTGAGATAGACTTTGTTATAGATTTACGGCCAGATACGAGACCTATAGCACGCGCACCGTACCGTATGGCTCCGGCAGAGATGCGAGAGCTACGGGATCAGATAGAGCAACTGTTAGGTCAGGGCTTCATTCGTAGGAGTACCTCACCTTGGGGCGCTCCAGTCTTGTTTGTGAAGCAGAGAGATGGTTCACTGAAATTGTGTGTGGACTATCGAGAATTGAACAAGGTAATGATACGAAATAAGTATCCGTTGCCTCAAATCGATGATCTGTTCGACCAGTTGAGGGGAGAAACTTTCTTTTCGAAGATAGATCTGAGGCCGGGGTACCATCAGTTACGTATTAGAGAGTAGGATGTTTCAAAGACTGCCTTCTTGTCGAGATATGGGTCCTATGAGTTCAGGGTGATGCCGTTCAGACTCACAAATGCCCCAGCCGTTTTCATGGACTTAATGAATCAAGTATTCAGAGAGAGTTATTGGATCAGTTGGTCATCGTCTTCATAGATGACATCTTGATATATTCACACTCCGAGGAAGAATACGCCGAGCACTTGAGGCAGGTTCTTCAGACCCTACGAGAGCATCAGTTGTATGCTAAGTACGAGAAGTGTGGATTCTGGATGCGAGAGGTACGGTTCTTGGGCCATGTTGTTTCTGAGCAGGGGATTGCAGTTGACCCGATCAAAGTGTCAGCGGTGAGGGAGTGGGGACAGCCCATGACACCGACGGAAGTGCGTAGTTTCTTGGGATTATCCGGATACTACAGGAGATTCATTCGGGGATTCTCCAAAATAGCGGGTCCATTGACGAATCTGACTCGCAAGGGGGTACCATATGTTTGGGATGACGTTTGTCAATTGGCTTTCGATGAGCTGAAAGACAAGCTTACTTCAGCGCCAGTCCTTGCGTTACCTAAGTCGGGTGTAGAGTACCTGGTTTAAATCAATGCGTCCTTACGGGGACTTGGGGGAGTACTTCAGCAGGAAGAGAAGGCTATAGCTTTTGCTTTCCGCAAGCTTAAGCCGCATGAGAAGAATTACCCCACCCACGACCTGGAGTTAGCAGCGGTCGTCTTTGCATTGAGAATTTGGAGGCACTACTTATTGGGTGAGAAATTCTGTTTGTTCACAGACCATAAGTCACTGCAGTACCTGTTCACTCAGCAAGAGCTGAATATGCGTCAGCGCAGGTGGTTAGAGTTTGTGAAGGACTACCAGTTCGACGTAGTTGTTGATGCGTTGAGCCGTAGACCGGTAGACGATGTAGCGGACATCTGGAAAGCAAAGTGGAAAGAGTTGGGTCACCAGGACGCAGTAGCCGTTCTTTCATATTCGTGATGTCAGTCACACCCGAGATTGTTACGAGGGTGATACAGGCACAGACCACCAACCCATTTTGCCAAGAGCAGATTGTGCGACTTCTAGCCGAGGGTGCTGAGTCCTATTCTGTTAGTTCTGATGGAGGTTTGCGGTTTAATGGGAGATTAGTGGTTCCAGAAGGAGCGGAGTTACGTCATGAAGTGATGACTCATTCTCACGGGTCCCGATTTGCAGTACATCCGGGAGGTGATAAAATGTACCAGGACATGAGGCGTCAATACTGGTGGAGTGGGATGAAAAAGGACATCGCCGAGTTTGTGTCCAACTGTTCTACCTGCCAGCTGGTGAAGGTGGACCACCAGAAACCATCAAGATTACTTCAGCCATTGGAAGTACCCGCGTGGAAGTGGGAGAGTATTTCCATGGATTTCATTACAGGGTTGCCTACGTCACAACGGGGCCACGATTCTATCTGGGTGATTGTAGACCGTTTGACCAAGGTAGCTCATTTTCTCCCAGTGAGGACAGATTATACCACGGGTCAGTATGCCCAGTTGTTCATCACCGAGATTTTCAGATTACATGGGGTGTCCCTAAATATTGTGTCAGATAGAGACAAGATTTTTGTGTCACATTTCTGGGAAAGCTTTCAGGAGGCTATGGGTACTGAGTTAAGGTTGAGTTCAGCTTATCACCCACAGACAGACGGACAGACAGAGCGTACTAATCAGATGTTTGAAGATATGCTACGCATGTGTGTTCTCGATTTTGGAGGAGGATGGGAACCACATCTTCCACTGGTAGAGTTCGCTTATAATAACTCTTATCAGTTTATGATTGGCATGGCTCCATTTGAGGCTTTGTATGGCAGGACTTGTCGTTCCCCAACTTGTTGGCTCGAGGTGGGGGATAACAAGTTGCTAGGGCCAGAAGTGATTCAGGAGACCTCCGCGAGGATTGAGATAATCAGGAGTCGTATTCGGGTAGCCCAGAACAGGCAGAAGAGCTACGCCGATGCGAAACGGTTCTTCCGGGAGTTTAATGTGGGAGATCAAGTGTTATTGCGTGTATCTCCTATGAAGGGAGTGATGAGGTTTGGGAAGAAGGGGAAGTTGGCTCCGAGGTACGTAGGACCATTTCCCCATCATCGAGAGGATTGGGCCGGTAGCATACAGGTTGGGATTGCCAGAACATTTACATCGCATTCACGATGTATTCCACATCTCGTCGTTGAGACGATATCTTCGGGATGATATGGCCCATACTCACATTGCGATAGATGAGATAGATTTACAGTCTGATAGCTCTTACGAGGAGAGACTAGTGGCTATTCTAGACTATAGTGAGAGGAGATTGAGGTCGAAAATAGTTCCACTTGTGCGAGTCCAGTGGGAGCATCATAATGTGGAGGAATCCACTTGGGAGCGTAAGGCAGATATACGCGAGAGATATCCAGAGTTGTTTTTACCAGGTATGCCTTATTTTCCGAATTTCGGGACGAAATTCCGTTATTAGGGGGGAAGTATGTAATACCCCGTATTTTTATGCTATATTAATTTGGGGATTTATTAAATTTAATGAGAATGATTATTTAATAAAAATCTAGAAATTAATTATGTTATAATTATTAACATGACGAGAGTTAGTAATTATGGAAAACTTGTTGAATATTAATAATGAGCATAGTGATATATTATATTGATTATATTGAATGTCATAAGTGAATTAAATGACTATTTCGGAAATTTAAGTTGGGACGTGCCCCTGTCAGGTCGGGACTAATTTTGTTAAATAAAAAGTGAATATTTTATAAGTTATTCGTATGGTCGTTTTGAGTGCGCCAACGTGTCCAGAAGGGTCGAGATAGTCAGAAAAGTGTACCCGGGGGTTTAGTTTGGGTCTCGGGGTGTTTTTAGGCCTAATTAGTACCCCTGGAGGGCATTTTAGTCATTTTACATAATTGGGTAATTAAACCCACGAATTTCAGCCATCTTTATCAGCCATTAGGTTAGCCTTTTAGGGTTAGAACTTTCAGAAATCAAGTGACGGCTATTGGAGAAGAGAGGAGAGAACTCCAAGGCAAATTCAAGGCCAAAAAGCCACCGGATTTCACCGCCACCACCACCATCGCGTAGATCGCGAGACAAGGAACGCAGCCATACCAAAATCATCCGGAAATCTGCATACCAAAAATCCCAGGCAAGTATTTGACTTGCATATTTTCGTTAATGCAATCTTTATATTAGTCTAGGATTGTTTAGAGATGGAAACTATGGAAGCAAACTCAAATTGTGTTAGGATAATGCATGTAGTTTTGATAATATGGAAATTCTGGAACCCTTGTCATGTAGAGGAATATCAACCACGAAATTTTGATGTTAAATTAGAAGGAATTTCTGGTAAAAACAGATTAGAACCTTGTTTTAGGAAAACTCTAGGGTTCTTGATGATTAGATGGGATTTTGAGTTAATTATCCATGTTTAATGATAGTTACAGGCATGCTTTACGTTATAAACACTTGGTATAATGTTATAATGATGATAGTAGGATTTTTGGGGCGATTAGAATGGAAACACATCATTTTAGATGAAGAAGTTGGATGAAACCCATAACTGCATTCTGCAGAATTTTGCCCAGACCTGCTTGATCGATCGATCGAGCCTAGAGCCTCGATCGATCGAAGGTTCGATCGATCGAGCCCCAAGCTTCGATCGATCGACCCCTCCTGGTAGACTTCTATTTCCCTTGTTTAATTAGTTAAATTAAGTTTATCGTGATATAATTCTTGGGCATTCTTGATAAAATAATTTGGGAGACATTGAGGACCAGTAGGGTATATGAATAATTGTTGGGACCTTTAATCTTCAACGAGAATGCTATTTATGGGATATTTATTTTAGGTTGGTAGTTTTATGAATTTAAAAGGGTGAGGTGCGTAAGAGAGTTACGTTGGAACCTAATAAAGTCACGTACTGAATTTCAGATTTGTGAGGATATATCCCACGAGTGTTAGGTAATAAGTGAGAAAACCCTTCGAGTTAAGGTTAGGAATAAAGCCTTGTGCATAATTCTATAATTGTGAAATTAAGGATAAATGGTATAATTACGAGTGATGAGAAGAACCTACATTAATTTGATAAAGTGGTATAATTATATGATTGTGTTTACATATATTATATGCTTGTGAAAATCATGCCCACGCTACTTGCTATCCCTGAGGTTACCGCGCTGGGACAAGTCTTATCTCGATGGGACCGTTATGGGGGATATTGACTTGTACCCTAGAAGATAGATGTCCTTGGTACAGGCTATCGACGTGATAGTTCAGACGGTCCTAAGAGACGCCGGTATGTGCCATCCTCTTAGAGACTTGGAATCTATTCTTCGCCTCAATATTATTTGTGTATGTATTGTTAATACATTTCGAGAGTGATTCCGAATGTATTCCCCTTAATATGAGTGATATGGGGCTTTGGATAGTAGAGTATGCCCGCACCATAATTTAGTTGGGGTGCTGTTATAATATATATTATACGAGTAGTTAATATATATATATGAAATTCTGAAATTTGGAACTGCCTACCGTGATTTGATATGTAGGACATGGTTGATGACTAAAAATTATAAATACTTGTTTTGAGAAAGCAGAGTATGCCTACACCATAGTTTATATGTTGGTGCAGTTAGAATATATATATATATATATATATAAATTATACGAGTACCTTATATATATATCTGGATTGAGGAATTTAAACTATTGCTGTAACGTAGTAAGTGAGGAATAATTCTGGACTAAATTATGAATACTTGTTTTGAGAGAATATAATATATCACTGGGAAACTTATTGATTTTATAAAGTTAAAATGGAGAACTTTGGTTACTATTTGGAACATTTTTATGGAATCGTTGAACTGTAAATCTTACGAGTAATTTAAGTTAAGTTAAATCTTTTAGAAAGACTAGTGCGTTAATTGATAAAACGAAACCGTGGGGGAAGGTTAGTGTGATAGGTGTGCACATTAGAAGAGAGGTGAGTATTTTCTCAAGAGAGTGACGTACTAATATGTTATTGCATTGGCCTGTATCAATTTAAGTACTTGCTAAACGTATTTAAAATCAAACACACTTTCGGGCTCTGACCCGTTTCTTTTTCTCTCTCGCTCTTGTATATATATGTATATTTTCAGGTGCCCAGCCATAGGGGTGTCTTGCTTAGGATCCCTTGAGAGGAACGTGCTGCAGCTTAGGTGGGAGTTGCAGGTCACTTGAGTAGACGGCTTCCTTTATTGAATCCATTCTAGCATTCTCATTTATTGGGCATGTTTCGCCCTCTCCATTAATTCAGTTGTTGTTGGGACATTTATATTTCAGTCATTTCCAGTATTGTTCTTTGGGATTTATTCAGTATGGACTTGTGATTTTAGTTTTCATATGTTGGCATTCGATTGACGAATGTATTATATTATTTGGTTTATCGTGATGTGATTCTTAATTGTAGAAATGTTGTTTTATATAAATAAATCCTTTTCTTTAATTAAAATTTGGAAGTGTGTATGAAAAATGTTTTTGACACTTAGTTTAATTATTTAGGGTGTTAAATTGGAAAATTTATTTTTATCGACAGTGATGCTGAGAATGAACCAACTGTTAACCTTGATTTAATTTAATAAAGGAGTGATCGCCCGGTATTTAATTAGGCGGGGTGTCACAACAACGTCCCCTAAAAACACAATTTCATTCAACCAAAACTCACACCTTCTGAATTTAGCAAACAATTTCTTCTCTCTCAAAATCTGCAATACAAGTCTCAAATGCTTCTCATGTTCCTCCATGCTACGCGATTAAATCAGCACATCGTCTATGAATACAATCACAAAGGAATCAATTAAAGGGTGGAATACCCGATTCATAAAATCCATAAAAACTGCTGGAGCATTAGTCAATCCAAATGGCATCAGCAAAAACTCATAGTGCCCATATCGAGTCCGAAAAGATGTTTTGGAAATATCGCTATCCTTCACTTTCAGTTGGTGGTAACCCGATCTCAAATCAATCTTTGAAAATACTGTGGCCCCTTGTAATTGGTCAAACAAGTCATCAATACGAGGTAGAGGGTACTTATTTCTAATGGTCACCTTATTCAACTGCCGATAATCAATACATAATCACGTTGTCCCATCTTTCTTTTTCACAAATAACACTGGGGCTCCCCATGGCGAAACACTAGGCCTAATGAACCATCTGCTTATCAGATCTTGTAATTTCACTTTCAATTCCTTCAACTCTGTTGGTGCCATTCTATAAGGAGCAAGGGAAATCAGACCAGTACCTGGAATTAATTCAATAGAAAACTCTACTTCCCTATCGGGTGGCAATCCTGGCAATTCTTCTGGGAAGACATCAAAAAACTCTCTAACCACTGGTATATCTTCAACTTTAAGTGCTTCCTTACTAACATCAACCACATACGCTAAATACCTTGTACAACCCTTACTCAATAACTTTCTGCTCTTTATTGCTGAGATAAGGCAATTAGGGACAACATTCCTTTCTCCTATAAATTGGAACTCGGGTTCACCAGGCAAATGAAATGTAACTTCTTTGCGAAAACAATCAATGGAAGCATGGTATGATGATAACCAATCCATCCCCAATATAATATCAAAATCTCGAATGGCCAACGATATCAAATCAACATAGAAATCTCGTTCCCCCATTCGTAATATACAATCTTTATAAACATGCTCAACCAGAATCACGCTTTCCATTGGGGTAGAAATATATAAGGCACAATTGAGAAATGAACATGGTCTACCCAAATATGAAACAATATCTAATGCCACAAATGAATGCGTAGATCCAGGATCAATGAGTGCATATAGATCTTTGTTTGCAATAAAAAGTTTACCTGTAACCACTTCAGGTGTAGCATGGACATCTTGCAATGTCATCGCAAACACTCTTCCTCCTTCCTTCGATCCACTTGCTTGTCCTGTATCTCTTCCCCTGGTGGCACTGCCTGGAGAGGATCCTTTATGAGGCCCCACACTACTGGCTGAAATCGCTCTTGATAACATCGGACAATTCTTTCTCAGATGGCCCTTCTGATGACAGTTGAAACATTCTATATTCAGTAGCTTTGGGCAATTTCTCTTTACATGACCCGATGTCCCACAAAAGAAACAAACATTTGGATCTCCTTGCGATGAAACTCTTAAACCTCTTCCACCACTTGGTTCACCCCTTTGAAAACTACTTCCCATGCCTTTACCATGCTGGAATTTTTGCCCTCCAAGTCTTGAATATTCTGTATCACTACCCTTTTGATAACTTGGATCAAATCTGCTTGTCTTTACACCTCGTTCTCGATTCCCTCTAGCTTCATTCACTTCCCTTTCTACTAACATGGCTTTGTTCACCAAGGCTGAATAATTAACAGTCTCTAAAGCCGATAGCCTTGATTTAATAACTAACTCTAGTCCATCGAGAAATCGGCTGCACATATCTTCCTCATTCCGTATAAACCTCGAAGCAAAACGAGATAAGGCTGTAAGTTTAGCTTCATATTCTCTAACTGTCATACTCCCCTGATTCAACATGAAATATTCCTTCTCCTTTTGTTTTCGATACATTGGGGGGAAATATTTGTCATACAAGGCTTTAACAAAAGCATCCCATGAGATCACATTCCCGCCTCCTGGAGTAATCAACAAATGTTTCATGGCATCCCACCAGTACTTAGCTTCTCCTTTCAACATATACGCCGCCAAGGTTACCTGTTGATTTTCAGGCATCCTCATTACCCCAAAGATAACTTCAATTTCTTTAACCCATACTTCTGCCTCTGCTGGATCAACTGCTCCTTCAAATGAGGGTGTGTTCATCTTAATAAATTTCTCATGTGAAGTACTTCTTTCTTCCCGGTGTATCACCTCCTCAGCCCTAGCCAATGCTTGTGCCTCCAGTTGCCTGGTCTGTTGTTCTTCCATCTGTGCCATAAATTAGAGTCATAGCACGTGCCATTTTTTTGCATATCTGTCAGTTGTTCTGGCTCGGGTTCCACATTTATCTGAACAGGTTGCTCAACCTCCGCTTCTGCTGGAATATTTGAAGCCTCATCTTCTAGTCTCATATTTACATTCCCTCGTTCCATTCTCTTATATCTGAAATGAATAAAAAATATAACAACATGAAGATATACATATCTTTCCTAGCATAATCGTTAGTATCAAATAAAATATATTTCTAACATTCACTGCCAAATCTAGATACTTCTCACTCCAGAACCTCTAAAACCTAGGCTCTGATACCAAAAGCTGACACACCCCAACCCAGTTACTTATAATTAAGTTTGAAAGTCAAAGTGAGTCAAACCATGATTAATTTAACCAAACCATAAACAAGAGTTTTAATTTCAGAGTCATCATTGTAAATCCATATAACTGAAAACCTTTTTACAACATCAGAGTAGTCATACTTATACAAACTTTCTTGAAGGATAATTTAACTTAATTACATCATTTACATTTAAACAAAATCTTTGTTTCTCCATTCCTGGCTAACCCAGCCCGACTTCCTAGATTTGGCAGTGACATCACATTACCTGAAAAATGTGAACATAAAAACCCTTTCATGGCTGATTTTGGCTTAAGGATAAAGCTATTTCAAGGGTATAAGGTCGGCCAAGGCTGCCTCCCAAGCCAACCAATCAAATTAAACCATTTGGTTTAATAAAAGACAAAATACCACTTAAAGGGAATGGACAACTTTGCCCTTTGTTCGTAAATTCGGTATAACTCTTTACTCGGGCATCCATTTGATGATCCGTTTGTTGTATTACAACCCTAACTCACATGTATACAACTATCTAGTTTTCACCTCAAGTCATTTATAATTTTATAAAGGTCAAAACTAGTCTCTAACAGGAACCTTTCCACCGAAAACAACAAAATTTGTGTTTGTAAATAATTCGACCTTTCATGATTTATGAAAGTAGGATTATAATAAACATAATCACTTAACATTAGATATACTAATATCACATTATTCATATCACATAAGATAAGCATGATTTAAATATAATTTATCTTAATTATATTCGGGTTGTCACATTGAGGCTATACATGTGAAAGGACAATGCGATGTTATCTAGTTGACATATACATCTGTACTATAATAATGAGCATTTAATGCGCAGTCGTCTTTTTGATTCTCCTGATTTGGATGCTATGTACGTTGAGTTGCTCAGAACTCTTGAGTCGCTCGATACGCTTAAGTTGCTCGGAGCCTTAAGCTCCACGGGGCGTCTAAGCTGCTCGATATGATATAGTTACTCGGGGCGCTTAAGTAGCTCGGTGACAGTATGTTGTTCGTTGAAAGTGTTTGTAATTGCCAAGTAGGTTGACACGTGTCTTCAAGTGAATGGTCCATGTCAGCAGACTAAATTTGGTATCAACAGAAGCCCCTAATGCTTCACACTTTGAGGTTGAAGAAAATTGTGGAATATTTTGCTCGAAAATTGCTCAGATTATTGGTTTTTTATGGATTTTAAGAAAATTTTCGTTGTATATAACTCCTTTTTGAACGCATAGTATCAGGCTTCAAAAATATTTTGAATTTTCATAACCACTTCGATATTTGTGCCCTTTTATTCTTTTAGCCGCCGAAAACGCAAACGTCTTCCCTTGTAATCATTGCCTTTCTCTATTCCCGAGATAAAGTATTTAAACACGGCAGAAATCCTATCGTCTTTCACTTTTCAAATATGTATCTTTGAACTCTTTATTTCTTCTCTATCTTATGCCTTCGTTCTTTCCATCGTTCATTGTCAACTGATCTCTCTTTTTCTGTAAGATTTTCTTCCCTTTCTTTTATTTACTTTGTTCATCATGGTTTATCTTATTGAGTCGCTAGACAAATTTCGGTCTGAATTTTCAATCCCTTCGTGGGTTATTTTGGAAGAACTTTATGAACCTTTTGATTATTTTTCTTTGGCTGAGGGACATTGGTTCCCAAGTCTTTTTGTGGCCAAATATGGCTTTTCTTTCCCGCCAAATCCCCTGTGTTCGGAGTTCTGCCAATATTTTGATGTTGTATGATAGAAATGACTTTTTGCGTATATTTGTTTCTTTGTCGTTGCTTGAAAAGTCATTCAACCAAAACCTCAAATACCTACAAATAATAACAAACTCAAGTGTATAGGTAAGTAAGGGGATCCACATCCTAGGGAGTAAGCTAGAGACAAATTCAATTGTAATTCACTTTTTATTTTCCTTTTGTGCTTTTTCACTTTGCTACTTTTTTTTAGCTTTTTTAATATTAAAACAATAGGGTGAGGTGATGATTTAAACTAAACTAAACCAAGATGAAAATAACTAACTAGAAAGTGACTAAAATGAAAAATAAAGTCTAACACTAAAATAAAAGATAAAGTGAGGTAAATAATTGTGAGAATAATGAAGGAGTGAGATTACACCACAAATTTTAGTTATTCTAATTAATTAATTTAATTCTCCCAAATTAATATCAAAACTACAAATCAACTCTCGTCGCAAGTGTAATTTTAATAATAACATTTTAGAATATTAAGTTTAACAGCTCACAACTCTAGAAAAATAAATCTACACTTCTTTTAATTAATCACCCGCTAGGATCGATTAATTAAAATTTATGTTAATCTTAGAAATTAAATTTAGAGTTGAAATTCAAGTTATAGTACCCCACTTAAGAAACCCCTATCTCTAGTTCGAATTTAAAATGGGTATTATAATTAGAATTTCGATTTTCTCTCGAAAATCATTTACCCTCTCTCGATGCGTAAATTTAAGGGTGAGGGATCAAAATTAATATTCAAAGGGACTTTTCAAGTAATTAAACTAATAAAAATAAAATAACATCAAATAAGGATTTTACCCCATCCCTTGAAAGGGTTTTTAGCCTAACATGGTATAAAATTTGACAAATTAATAATAAAAGGCATAAACAAATAAAATAGAAGGGTAAGAGGACAAATCTTCAAACAAGTCTCCTTGATTTGTAAAATTGGACTCTAATCTTCAATTGAAATTGAGTAACATCCATTCAAAATGAGCTTTCTACAATATTCAATTACATACAAACACTCATTTGAATCACTCAACAATTAATTTCTCATAAATATCTAGAAAAAATAAAAAGAATAAAATAAAACTATTTACAAATGATAATTTTCTCTACAATTCTCTCTCTAGAATTTTCCTATCTAAAGGCTCTTTTTATAAATGGGATCTTCATCTTCATTTATACAAGGCATGGAGCATGGAGATTAATTTGGGTAATTGGTTTAAGTGTGCATGTGGTTTGAGTGTGTCATGTGGGTAGTGAGATGAGAGAATAAAATCTGATATTGTTGTAAGGGTATTTTTGGAAAGTGGGTTAAAAAGGGGATTTGAGGGTATTTGGGTAAATTGGTTTTAAGTGGGTTCAATACACATGTGGGAATTTGTTATTTTGTTGGTTTTTGGTATGTCTTTGTTTGGTTTATGGAGGTGAAGAAAGTCATGGAAGGCATTAAAAGGGTCATGGGTTTGAAATGGGTCTTTGTTGGATGGTGGAATATGGGTTTGGTTGTTGAATGGGTATTGGGTAAAGGTAAATGGGTCTGGGGATATTGGCCGGAGTAGGGTCGGTTTTCAGTGGTATCGTCGGTGGTCGCCGGACAAGGGCTGTCGTCCGGTTGGTTGGCGGTTGGACAGGCCAGGGAAAGGGGCTGGACGGCGACGGGGGTCGACGGAGAGGGGCAGGAGCTAAAGGGGTCGGAACGAGGGTCAGGTGGCTGGTTGAATGCCACCGGGAGAGAGGAGAATGCGCCGGAGGAAGTCTCGGGTTGGAGGGTGTGCGGCCGCGGGTCGCCGGTGGCATCGCGGACTGAGGGAGAAGGGGTCGACCGGGAGGTTTAACGCCGGAGTTTTCGTCAGCGCCGGACAGATCGAGGGAAGGGTTAGAGGGTCGCCGTCGGCGGCAAACTGTTTGGTGCCGGAGTTGTCGGTTCCGGCGGAGGGTTGTTGACCGATGGAGGTTAATGGGTTGTGAGTAGCAGTGGCAAAATGGGACCCAAATAATAAAATAACCTATATTTAGTCCAATTCATATTTGACACATCTATATTAGGTCCAACTCATAATTTTGCCGATGCTAATTGTGAGGTTAGAGGATGGAGAGGGAGGTGAGAGAGAGGGTGTGTAGGTGGAGAAGATGAAATGGTGGGTATGTGGTGTGGTAGGGTGTATGAGAGTTGGTGAGGGTTAGTGAGGTGATTGTGTGTATTGGGGTGTATGGTGTTTAGGTGTGTGTAGGATAAGGGGGTTGTGTGTGTGTTTAATTAGGACACCAATTAAAATAATAAAAAGACTGAACTAAAATAAAAAAATAAAACCTAACTAAAAATAAAACAACTAAAAATAATAAAAAAATAAAAATATTAAAACTAAAAAAATAAAATCCTAAGCTATAAAAAATTAAAATAATAAAACAAAAGAAATAAAGAAATGAAAATATAAAATCTAACTAAAAATACATGAAATCCTAAAAATTCTAATCCAAACAAGATAAAATAAAATAAAACTAAAACTAAAAACTAATAGAATAAAAATCAAAATAAAATTATACTAAATAAAATATAAAATAGAAAAAAAGAAAATGAAACCTATAAAATACTATATAAATCTAAAATAAATCCTAAAAATAGAAATGACTCAAACTAAAAATCTAAAAAAATATAAAAATGACACAAACAAAACACACATAGGCTTGGGGTAAGTTTGGGCTAGGTTTAGGTTCGGGTTACGGTACGGAGAGGGAATTAGCTCCATTTATGCACAATTACTTTGATTTAAACGCTTGAGCTCTGCAACGTACAATTACGCCTGCATAATTAACATTTAAGCCCATAAGACCCATATTGTCGAGAATTGACAACTAAAATACATCTATTTGGGGTATAAAATGTACAGTTTTGGGTGCTTATCACACCACCCCCAAACAGAGCGTTGTTAGTCCTCGAGCAATAAGATAGAGAGAAAGAGAAAGATAAGTAACCAAAAGTGTACCACTTTCGCGGGCACTTGCGATTGCACTTAGCATGTGCAACAAGCCTTTAAACCAATAAATTGCCCTATAGGACGAGTTGTGTCTCGAGGGGGTTTGCAGGGAATATACCCACAAAATTCTTATTTGCAAAAATTTATTAAAAGGCAGTCAATCTCTTATTAGATGTAGAATAATCGCACAATCCATCATGAGAAAAATAATTTCAGAAATACAACTAAAATGCATAAAAAGATTAAGATAAGTAAATACTCAAGGCACATCCTCCCTAGAACTCAACGTGTGTAGTGTGAATCCGTCAAAACGGGTCGAGTGTCACAAGAGTAATTCCAAGATCGCTTTTTCGGAATCAACGCTTCAGCTTCAAATCTCACGGATATATCTCTCTCAAACGAACTCTCGAGATTAGGGTCAGTGTATCGCTCTTGTGTGTGAGGAGGTGAGTAAATGTAAGCAAGTTCAAACGTCTCACACACACATAAGAAAGAACGAACAATTAGAAAGAAAAATTATCTCATGAAAGAATGTTAATCACTATAGTGAGAACGACGAGTTATTCACCACGTCGACTTTCATTTTCCCGAACACCTATGGGAAATATGGGTGAGGGGAAAATGAGATGGGAAGGATATGATGATATGATGGATGGGTGATGTATGGATGTGGTATGTAGGATATAATGGTGATATGAATGATAAAGGATGATGGATGATTGTATATGATAGAAGAGTGTTCTATACTTTAGGCACAAATGTCTTTATTACTAACTACAAATTCTCCTTCTTTTCTTTTCTCTCTCTTTTTTTTTTCTTTCTGACTTTTCTTTTCTTTTTCTCTTTTCAATTTTTGCTATTTTTTTTTTCTTTCTCTTTTGCTATTTTTTTGTTTTTCTCTCTTTTCAAACCAACAATGAAGACATTTACATTTGAAATCACACTCTTTTATTTGAAATGATGGAAGATATATGAAATGAATGGGGAATGATGGTGAGGGGAATATATGGGAATATGGAAGAACATGGAAATGTAATGGGTGAGTGAATGGAAATGTGATATGGAAAAATGGTAAGTGTATGGATGAAAATCTAGTATTCAGGACAAATTTCAAGACACGTGTTTCTTACAACTCGAAAGTGGTGTCGTTCTCAGTGATCAAGCAAAATTTTTATGAAAGATAATGAGATCATACAACAATTTAAGTGCGGACCCAAAAGAAGTTGAATCAACTTGTGACTCGGAGATTGCGTAAAACACTCTGAAAGGGTGAAAGGCACAAATCTCACGGGCTAAAGTCTCTACTAGTGATCCTTAAGGTTCTCTTTAGAATTGTAGTACTCCTCAAATCTAAACTTAATGAAGTGATAAGTGCACAAATTTTGTTGAGTCTAGAAATTCATGGTGCAAAATTCCTTGTTACGTATTACATAAGCTATTTAGAAAAAATATTCTCTAGCTTGATTCCTAGACTTAAAAAGATGGATGATTGAAAATTTATATCAATGAGTGAGATGAAAGAAACTGCGCAAAATTTTAAAAATCAGGTTTAAAAATCAAAATTTTCCAAAAGAGGCACGATTTTGATAAAATTCCCCACCCCCAAATAAAAAGGAACATCGTCCTCGATGTTAAATAAAATGATTTTTAAAATTGAGATCATAAGGTAGGAAAGAGATTACCAGAATGAACCGCTAATGAAGGGACAGATGAAGCGAAAATGAAACCTGAATAAATAATAAGAGAAAAAATGTGTACAAGTCTATAAGCATGATAAAGCATAGAGTGATGTGAAACACCACCCTCGAACAGGATGAGACTAGTACAAGAAACGCGGGCTGCCTCCCGGTAGCACTAAGTTTAATGTCTTCAGCCAGACCAAACCATTCTCACCCTAAAGATAAGATCTATGATGGCGCAGGGCGGCATAAAATATGGGTGATGAGAAGACTGAAGCATCAGTCTTGTTGGATAGAGGCTAAAGTGGTCAATGCACCTGTATGGCAAAGTGCATCACACGATGCAAAGCATTGGTGGACCATGGGCGGGTGGGTATTAGGGTACGGGTGAGGGTGAAAAGGTATCGATCATGGGCCTTGTTGAGCTTAAAGGTGAGGGCAACTAGGGCCCTATAAGCATGGTGCTCCAATTGGTGAGGAAGGCAAAATGGTTTGGCAATAGTGATGGGGTGGGGCTCATAAAAATCACACGACCGTTCTATGAATGGGCGATGGTAATGGTCGCGCCGTGACACGCCAGGGAGCTGTTGAGAAGAGAAATCAATACCTCAAGGAAGTGGTGTGCATGGAGGAACAAACTCGGTGTCACGAAAGTGGAGAGTAGCACTACAAATACTTTAGTAGATGGAGGATGGTTTCATGTGAGGATCTAAAAATGTATATGGAGATTTGAAATGTGAAAAATCAAGATTCAAACCAGGTGGTGGGATAATGGGTGGGTCGGGTGGGATAAATGGTGGATCGGGTGGGATAAACGGTGGAGGAAGATGATCCAACTCAATCGTGGGAGACACACACTCATTGGGAGGAGTAAATGAATACTCACAAGGGAGTATGATTTCTAAAGATGGAGTTGTCAACTTCTCCACAAGAGTAGCATCGGTGAATGTGGTGGGTGGGTAAGACGAGGCACCAAGATCTAAGATAGAGGAATCACTAGAAATATTGGGCTCAACGGGAGCCATGCATGGTGGGACATCATCCAGATCCGGATAGTTAGGAACTATCACGGATTCTATCTCGGGAAATTGGTGAACACTCGTAGCCGGAGCTAACCTAAGATGGAGTGGTTCCTCGGGAACACACACGATGGGCTCAATGGGTAAAGACTCGGACATTGTTTTGGACTCAGCGGGAGTGTGAGTGGGAATAGGAACCGCAAGGTGGGGTTCATTTGGATATGGTGGAATTGGATCAGGCTCACTAATAAAAGGTAAGTCAACACATTTGTCAACTTGGGACCCGGACAATGGAATGGTCTTAACTTCGAGATTCTCGGGGTGGTAGGATTGGTCACACTCAGAATCCGTGTCACGACAGGACACATCATCATCACACTCGGTGGTAACGATGGGTGGGTCCATGGGAATATCCAACTCTCGCACACACTCTAATTTATTTAAACGTTGTTCAAGCCTTTGGAGAGCTTGAGTTTGAATGGCTTGCTCTTGCTCAAGTATGAACTTTTGCAAGAGGGTTTCGAGAGCGGATGTGGATTAAGGTGTTGGTGGAATGATGGGTGGTGGTGGCGTGTGAGGTGGACACAACTCTCTATAATCGGGACTATATATGGAGCATATTCAGATGAAGTGTGTGGGGTGGGGCCAAGTTCATCATACACGAAAGGATCGCTTTCGTGATGGACAAATGGTTGATACTCATGGGGTGCGTAGTGAGCGAACTGATCGTGAATGGGTGCACAAGGTTGCCATGACGACTGTTGGAACGTGTGAGGATCCACAACATCGGGTTGGGATTTGTATTGCGTGAAAGGGTGATCAGGCCTCCATGAATAACTCGGGTACTCACACAACTCGGGATTAGGTATAGCGGGATAATGGGCCTAGGTGGGTTCTGGGACAGTGTCATATGGATACACATGGTGCGTGGTGGGTTCCGATAAATATGACAAGTATGGACACTCATGGGACATGTGATCGGCATAATAAGAGTGGGTGCACAACAAAGGTTGAGGCACGGTGACACTTGACATTGAGGGTGATGGAATAGGAGGTGCAAGCATTGATGGGTTAAGAGTACCATCAGTACTCAAGAGAGAAGTGAAACCACTAAGTATCTCATAAAGAGACGGGTCAGGATCATTCTCACACGTGTCACCTGTAAATGGAAAATGACCAAAGTAGTCCCGTAAAGGACGTTCTTCGGCCATGTGGAGAGAAATATATTTTTTTTAATTTGAATTTTTTTCAAAAGGAAAGAAAATATTTTTGGATTTTTTTTAATAAAAATGAAAGAAAATATTTTTGGATTTTTCTAAAATGAAAGAAAGAAAATATTTTTGGATTTGTTTTTTTTTTGGAAGAAAAAGGGTGGGGAAAAAATATGGACTCTTTGATTTGGACAGACTAACTAAAACCGACTACCGAAAAAATAGAATTGGACACACACACAAGTTAAGGATAAATCCTAACTAGCACATAGCTAATTTTTATCTTTAAATTTAGTGAGAGGGTAGTCAAATTTTAATTAAGTCCGCGGGTGAAATAATATGAGTGATCTGCTTTGCAAAATTTTCTCCTATTGGGCTACCTAGTTGATTGATTTTAAATTTAGTGATGGCTAGGGTAACACACAAAGGTAAGCGAGTGAGTCGGGTGATGAAATCCTTTCCCGTGAGTGACCGGTTGCAGGTCTTAGTAATTTAATTCATCACACCATTCAAAAAAATAAATGCGAGAATAAAATCACACAAGAGCACACAAAAGAATTGACTCGTTAACAGGAGAGGCGCGAGGGTTTGAGAAATATACCTCCCACGGTTTTTAGGCCGTGGGGTGCCAAAAAATTTGAGTCGACCGGGGGGAGATCACGCCTATCTCATTCGTCCCCGGGAGTCCTACCAACCCAAGGTAGAGGCTTCTTTTCCTCGCCTTTGGATGCCCTATCTCTACCTTGTCCAGTTTCCCAATCAAGCTTTCTTCAATTATTACAATTTTAAATGGAAAATAAATGGAGTCTCTAAGCACCGCAATACAAGCAACAATAAAAATCCTAATACAAGCCTTCTAAAAATATGAAATGGTACTAAAATGCAACAAAATATATGAAATAAATGCCGAGCTTCACAATCCCAAGAATGGCAATAGCGCCATTTGATAGAAATGACTTTTTGCGTATATTTGTTTCTTTGTCGTTGCTTGAAAAGTCCTTCAATCAAAACCTCAAATACCTACAAATAATAACAAACTCAAGCGTAGAGGTAAGTAAGGGTATCAATCCACATCCTAGGGAGTAAGCCAGAGACAAATTCAATTGTAATTCACCTTTTGTTTTCTTTTTGTGCTTTTTCACTTTTCTACTTTTTTTTAGCTTTTTTAATATTAAAACAATAGGGTGAGGTGATGATTTAAACTAAACTAAACCAAGATGAAAATAACTAACTAGAACGTGACTAAAATGAAAAATAAAGTCTAACACTAACATAAAAGATAAAGTGAGGCAAATAATTGTGAGAACAATCAAGGAGTGGGATTACACCACAAATTTTAGTTATTCTAATTAATTAATTTAATTAATTGAATTCTCCCAAATTAATATCAAAACTACAAATCAACTCTCGTTGCAAGTATAATTTTAATAATAATATTTTTGAATATTAAATTTAACACCTCACAACTCGAGAAAAATAAATCTACACTCCTTTTAATTAATCACCCGCTAGGATCGATTAATTAAAATTTATGTCAATCTTAGAAATTAAATTTAGAGTTGAAATTCAAGTTATAATACCCCACTTAAGAAACCCATATCTCTAGTTCGAATCTAAAATGGGTATTATAATTAGAATTTCGATTTTCTCTCGAAACTCATTTACCCTCTCTCGAGGCGTAAATTTAAGGGTGAGGGATCAAAATTAACATTCAAAGGGACTTTTCAAGTAATTAAACTAATAAAAATAAAATAACATCAAATAAGGGTTTTACCCCATCCCTTGAAAGGGGTTTTAGCCTAACATGGTATAAAATTTGACAAATTAATAATCAAAGGCATAAACAAATAAAATAGAAGGGTAAGAGGACAAATCTTCAAACAAGTCTCCTTGATTTGCAAAATTGGACTCTAATCCTCCATTGAAATTGAGCAACATCCATTAAAAATGAGCTTTCCACAATATTCAATTACATATAAACACTCATTTGAATCACTCAACAATTAATTTATCACAAATATCTAGAAAAAATAAAAAGAATAAAATAAAACTATTTACAAATGATAATTTTCTCTACAATTCTCTCTCTAGAATTTTCCTATCTAAAAGCTCTTTTTATAAATGGGGTCTTCATCTTCATTTATACAAGGCATGGAGCATGGGGGTTAATTTGGGTAGTTGGTTTAAGTATGCATGTGGGTAGTGAGGTGAGAGAATAAAATCTGATATTGTTGTAAGGGTATTTTTGGAAAGTGGGTTAAAAAGGGGATTTGAGGGTATTTGGGTAAATTGGTTTTAAGTGGGTTCAATACACATGTGGACATTTGTTAGTTGGTTGGATTTTGGTATGTCTTTGTTTGGTTTATGCAGGTGAAGAAAGTCGCGGAAGGCATTAAAAGGGTCATGGGTTTGAAATGGGTCTTTGTTGGATGGTGGAATATGGGTTTGGTTATTGAATGGGTATTGGGTCAAGGTAAATGGGTCTGGGGGATATTGGCCTGAGTAGGGTCGGCTTTCAGTGGTGTCGTCGGTGGTCGTCGGACAAGGGTTGTCGGCCGGTTGGTTGGCGGTTGGACAGGCCGGGGAAAGGGGCTGGACAACGACGGGGGTCGACGGAGAGGGGCAGGAGCTAAAGGGGTCGGAACGAGGGTCAGGTGGCTGGTTGAATGCCACCGGGAGAGAGGAGAATGCGCCGGAGGGAGTCTCGGGTTAGAGGGTGTGCGGCCGCGGGTCGCCGGTGGCGTCGTGAACTGAGGGAGAAGGGGTCGACGGGGAGGTTTAACGCCGAAGTTTTCGTCGGCGTCGGACAGATCGAGGGAAGGGTTAGAGGGTCGCCGTCGGCGACAAACTGTTTGGTGCCGGAGTTGGCGGGTTCCGGCGAAGGGTTGTTGACAGATGGAGGTTGATGGGTTGTGAGGTTAGAGGATGGAGAGGGAGGTGAGAGAGATGGTGTGTAGGTGGAGAAGATGAAGTGGTGGGTATGTGGTGTGGTAGGGTGTATGAGAGTTGGTGAGGGTTAGTGAGGTGATTGTGTGTATTGGGGTGTTTGGTGTTTAGGTGTGTGTAGGATAAGGGGGTTGTGTGTGTGTTTAATTAGGACACCAATTAAAATAATAAAAAGACTGAACTAAAATAAAAAAATAAAACCTAACTAAAAATAAAACAACTAAAAATAATAAAAAATAAAAATATTAAAACTAAAAAAATAAAATCCTAAGCTATAAAAAATTAAAATAATAAAACAAAAGAAATAAAGAAATGAAAATATAAAATCTAATGAACTAAAAATACATGAAATCCTAAAAATTCTAATCCAAATAAGATAAAATAAAATAAAACTAAAACAAAAAACTAATAGAATAAAAATCAAAATAAAATTATACTAAATAAAATAGAAAATAGAAAATGAAACCTATAAAATACTAAATAAATCTAAAATAAATCCTAAAATAGAAATGACTCAAACTGAAATTCTAAAAAAATATAAAAATGACACAAACAAAACACACACAGGCTTGGGGTAAGTTTGGGCTAGGTTTAGGTTCGGGTTAGTGCACGGGAGAGGAAATTAGCTCCATTTATGCGCAATTACTTTGATTTAAACGCTTGAACTCTGCAACGCACAATTAAGCCTGCATAATTAACATTTAAGCACATAAGACCCATATTGTCGAGAATTAGCAACTAAAGTACATTTATTTGGGGTATAAAATATACAGTTTTGGGTGCTTATCATTGTACTTGCAAGAATAGCTCGAAATACATGGAGGATAGTTAATGGCGTACATAGCTTGAATCAACTTTATGGAACTCGATTAGGGATTTCAGAGATTATGTACTGCTATAGATGGGTTGTCAGTGATACCACATTCTATTTAAAAACTAGGTTTTTGAATAGAGCTTTAGTTGTCAATCTTTCTGATGCCAATAGGGATTATTTTGATCATGGGGTTGTTATGAAAAATTGGCAACACCGTCCATTAAATGGAGATGATGTATATCAAGGTCCCGGGTGTCCACCTTATGGCAATGGAATAGGTTATTTTTATTTTTCGAAATCTTATTTTCTTTGTGTTCGATAAAATGCATCACTGACATTTGTTTTTGTTTGTTACAGTTGACAGTAAAAGAAAATCTCCAAAAGAGGCTGATGTTAATTTAAAGCATTTAGAACTTATCTGGGATTTTCATTAATCTGTTGCTGAGGAGCATATTAGATCTGCTTCTTACTTGTTGCAGTACAAAAATTATATTTCATCTTTCACTGATCGTCCTCATCCAGTGGTAGTTAATCTTGACTAAGTACCAGCCTCTGAGACTAGTGTGGAAAGTTCTTCCTCTGAGTCGAGTACTCCCATCAGTGATTTGATGAAGAAGAGGAGAGCTCCTACCTTTTTTGACAAATCTACCTCTGCCACTGTGGAGGCAAAGAAATGTAAACAAGATGTCCCAGAAGGAGGGATAAAAATCATTGATGTACCCCCTCTTGCTGCTACTAAGAAGGCTATCGAGAAGCCCCATGTGGCTCCGAGCAAGAATGTTGTTGTTTCTCCTTCGAGTGATGTTATTGTCATATCACCAATAAAGACAACATCTTTAGTTGAAGATGCTCCAGCTCCTCTGAGGAGATTAAAGAGAAGCTCTTCTGAGAGACCTGCTGAACCTATCTCTCAACCTTTAAATGTTGAAGGTAGTGTTCCAACTTTTATTCCTTCGAGCTCTGCTATGGGCTTGGTAAAATCCTGGACTATCCCAGAAGTCCGAGGAATTGAAGATACTCTTTCTCGTGAGAGAATCACTACCCTGGCTGCTCAACACATTGCCTCAGTAAGTATCTTTAGCTCAACCCCTTTATTTTTTAATACTATGTTCATGTATTGACTTAAAGTGATTTCTTTTTTCGGCTGGTGACGTGTTTCAACAGCATTTTGAAGAAAGATGAAGCTGTCAAGGCTTAAAGCTCCTCGGGAGGAGTAGAGGAAGCTTTTGTTGGACTGACCCAATCTTTAAAAGATTCTCATCAAAAGTACGAGGAGGATAAAGTTTCTTGGGAGAAGCAATTCAAGTCCATTGAGCTGGACAAAAATCAAGCTGTGAATGCCTATAAGGAATTGGAGAAGAAGTTGAAGGAGTTTGAGCAGAGCAAAAAAAAAATTTGAACAGAGCAATAAGGAGCTTGAAGTTAAGCTCAAGTCTGCTGAAGAGGAAGTTGTTAAACTTCAAGATGTCGAGCGACAGAAAACGAAGGTGGAAGAGAAGTTAAAGGCTACCGAGGAGCTCCTTAGGGAAAGGACCTCCTCGGAGAAGGAAAAAAGGAAAAATACAGTTAAATAATTATTTAGTGCTGGTTGGGACAAAGGCTGGAATAAGGGCATGGCTGCCATGTCTTCTCAAATGGAGTATGCCTGCCTCAAATATTTTAGGGATGGATGGGTTGCAGCCTTGCAGGAGCTCAAAGTTGCTGAGAATTCTGAGTTATTTCAGCAGCACACTCATGGCCCTCCTCCCTCTCCTGGAGAAGAAGAAGAGGATAAAGCTGCTTCAGGTGAATCTTCTATGATGATTGGAGATCAGGTCCCTGCTATTCCTGTTGTTCAACCTTACTTCGAGTAACTCCAACCAACCAGCACTTCTGCCGAGCAGCTACCCTTATCCTCCGAGCAACCAGTCCCTTCCTCCAAACCTTTTGAGGAAGTCATAGGAAACAAGGAGAAAGTGTAAAGTTGTTTGGGCTTTTTTATTTTGTTGCTTTCTTAAATGTAACCTTGGACTATGTATCTCCTCTTATGATGAATAAAAATTCAAACTTTAGTTGTTTGTCTTGACTTTCTCTTTTACTTGTTATGTCTGCATCATTATTGATTCTTTTTATTTATTCTCTTTGTTAGTTTATGGCCAGGATGTAGCTCTTATCAGCTCATGACACATAATTGATGAAGAAATGCAATGACTATTCTAAAGCTGGTCATGCAGATCTTAATGAGGCTCAAATCATTGATATCCTTGGTTCAGATGCTTCTGAACGAGCACTTGAAGCTTATCAATACTTAAAGTGCTTGCTCGATCGTGCTGTTGCCAACAATGTGGCCTACTATGAGATGATTGAAGATCTTCAAGGAGCTATCGAGGAACTCCAACAGCAATATAAAGAATCTTCTACCCTTTTGCACTAAGGATACGAGAAAAAATATCAACAATTGAGTGCTGACAAAGGGTATGACAGATTTATCTCTGCTTATGAGAAGAAATAGAGTGTTCTAATGCTTGAAGTTGAAGAGCACATGCATATCACTAAGTTGTTGGATCAGGAGAATATTGCTTTGCAAGAAGAAATAAAACAACTCAAATCTGCTGCATCTTTTTCGGGAGCCTTGGTCCCTGTTAATGATGAAGGTTTTTCTTTCTTGGAGGTAGAAAATGCCAACTTACGAGATGAGTTGGAAACTTTGAAAAGAGATGGACCCTCCACATCTACTCGTGGATGAGCAAGATCTTCTTTTCGTGGACGAGCAAGGGCTGGTCGGGTTTCTATTGAAGAAGAGAGAACTCAATCGGCCTTGGAGAATCAGGCATTTCAGTTGATGGCAAAGAATCAAGCTTTGGTAGAAATGTCCAAGAAAATTCTGAATTTTACTGACCAACTCTCTTCCCAGAGCTCTGCTTTGTAAAATAAGCAAATTCTGGTGAAGAGTCTCCACGAGCAACTGGAGAGGTTAACTTATCATTTCCATAAATAACCCAGAGAGTTTTGGATGGATGGGTATAATGAATCCCTTTACCATCTTGATGCTCGAATTCAACAGTAAATTAACGAGGGGTATAAGCAAGGGTGGTTGAATGCACTGTGTGTGCTAAAATTAGAGCAGGGCCAATACTTATGGGATTATTATGAACTTGGAGTGCTCGATTTGCCCGTGCCTCCTTTTAAGATTAACATCAGTTGGCTTCCTGCTCGGGCACTTCCTCAATGCTTGATCTCCAAGTATCTCGGCGATTACAATCTTCATGCAAATTTTGAGATATCTCGCCCAGAGCAGTTGCTTGATCGGCCCTCTGTGATGAATGTTCGAATGCTGCGAGATCTAAATTTTATAAATTCCCCTTATGCATTAGATGATCCTCCTGCTGGGGTAGAACCTGTTTCAAAGGCAGAAGGGAAAAAACCAATAGAATAGGGTTTTTTATGTAATGAAGTATATTTTTCACATCATATGTAATTCTACTTGATTTGAATGAAGAAATTTTTAGTTTTTTGCCATTTTATTTTCTTCTAAATAATTTTTGGAATGTCCTTGTTTGTTTGTTTGTGAATATATGTACATTCTGTTTTGTTTTTGGATAATGGAACTTGTCCCATTTATTATTTATTTATAGTGACTTGTCACTCTTTGGGCCTAAGTAATGGAATGATTTGCATCCCATGTTCCTGCTTAGTTTGGTACTAACCAACCAGAGTTGATTGTAATTGATTTACTCACCAACCGGAGTTGGTGGTAATTAGTTCCCGACCAACCGGAGTATTATAGTGACTTGTCACTCTTTGGGCCTAAGCAATGGAATGATTTACATCCTATGTTCCTGCTTAGTTTGGTACTAACCAACCGAAGTTGATTGTAATTGATTTACCGACCAACTGGAGTTGGTGGCAATTAGTTCCCGACCAACCGGAGTTGGTTGTAATTAGTTCCCGACCAACCGGAGTTGGTGATAATTGATTTGCCGACCAACCGGAGTTGGTGATAATTGATTCTCGACCAACCGGAGTTGGTGTTAATTGATTTGTCTACCAATCGGAGTTGGTGGTAATTGATTCCCGACCAATCGGAGTTGGTGGTAATTGATTCCGACCAATTGGAGTTGGTGGTAATTGATTTGCCGACCAACCGGAGTTGGTGGTAATTGATTTTCGACCAACCGGAGTTGGTGGTAATTGATTTGCCGACCAACGGGAGTTGGTGGTAATTGATTCCCGACCAATCGAAATTGGTGGTAATTGATTTGCCGATCAACCGGAGTTGGTGATAATTGATTCCCGACCAATCGGAGTTGGTGGTAATTGATTTCGACCAACCTGAGTTGGTTGTAATTGATTTGCTGACCAACCGGAGTTGGTGGTAATTAATTTGCCGACCAACCGGAGTTGGTGGTAATTAATTTTTGACCAATCGGAGTTGGTGGTAATTGATTTTCCGACCAACCGGAGTTGGTGGTAATTGATTCTCGACCAGCCGGAGTTAATTGATGTGTAGTGTGTAACACTAATATTTCAAAAAAAATTCAACAAAGAAAGAAACTGGGTGAAACATCACTTTATTCATACCGAAGAAATTGCATTACATAGGAATTTTAGTTACCGATAATACTTGCGTAGATGCTCTGCATTCCATGCATTCTTGAATTCTTCTCCTTCGAAGGTTTCAATCTTGTATGTCCCTGGACTAACAACTTATGTTACTCTGTAGGGTCCATGCCAGTTGGCTTCCAGTTTTTTATTCTTTTGGATCACTTTCTTCAGCACATAATCCCCTTCCTTCAAATCACACTTCTTCACTCTTTTGTTATAGAACAAAGCTGTTTGTTGTTGATACGCTGCATTCCTGATTGCTGCTTCTTCCCTAACTTCTTCGACCATATCCAGGTCTAATTTTCTCATCAAATCACTGACAGGAGAATTGAAATTACGCACCCTATGCGTGGGTAGACCCAATTCAGCAGGTATGACAGCCTCACTCCTAAATGCCAACATGTATGGAGACTCTCCTGTTGCTGTTCGTGGTGTGGTACGATAAGCCCATAGCACAAAATGTAGTTCGTTAATCCAATTTCCTTTTGCATCATCTAGTTGTTTTTTCAAACCATTCAGCAGTGTTCTATTTGTCACCTCAGTTTGCCCATTGCTTTGGGGATGGCCTGGTGCAGAGTGGATCTTCAGTACATTGGATTGATGACAATACGCAGAAAACTCCTCGTTATCAAACTGGGTTCCATGGTCACTAATGAATGCATGTGGGAGACCATATCTGCAGATAATATTCTTCCAAATAAATTGATAGACTTTGTCGTATGTCATATCAATGAGAGGCTCAGCTTCCACCCATTTGGTAAAGTAATCCACAACAACCATGAGGTATTTAAATCTTCCCCTAGTCATTGGAAGTGGCCCGACCAAGTCTATTACCCACATGGCGAATGGCCAAGGAGACGTGATGGGTGTTAAGAATGCTTGGGGAGTTCTTCGGATAGAAGATAAGCGTTGACATTTATCACACTTCTTGGCATAATCTACACAATCATCTCTCATCATCGGCCAGTAATACCCCTACATTGTTATTCTTTGCAAAAGCGTCCGACCTGCCACATGGGCTCCACAAGACCCTTCATCAATATCTTTGATCAAATCTTTCACTTCGGAGGGGTGGACACATCTTTGTAGCCCTGCTATAATTTCTCATCTATATAAAATGTCACTGGTCAATACATAACGAGCAACTTTAAGCTTTAGTTTCTTGGCTACAATTTTATCTGTTGGTAAAGACCCCTCTTCAATATAGGCCCTGATGGGATCCATCAAAGATTGTCCCAAGTCAAGGGCAATGGAGTTCATCATCAAATCTTCGTCTATGCTCCGACCAGCCAGGATTTCTATTGGGATTATTCTTCGTAGCTCGGTGCTTGTGGCTGAGGCTAACCGAGCTAAGGCGTCTGCTCTTGCATTCTCCAATCTTGGTATTCTAATCAACTGTACTGCAGTAAAACTCGATACAACCTCCATTACTTTTGCATGATACTTGATCATTAATTCTCCTTTTGCCGCATATACCCCCAGAATTTGATTTACGATTAATTGTGAATCACTGAATACAACGACTTGCTCTCCCTTCATGGTTTTGGCCAAACTTAGACCTACGATCATTGCATCGTATTCGGCCTTATTATTAAAAGCCTTAAATTGAAAGTGCAGATCATACTCCACATCAATATCATCCAAACTGTTTAAACAATCCATGCTCCACAACCCGTAGTGCTCGAAGAGCCATCCACATAAAAATTCCATATAGGTACTTCATCATCAAATTTTTGATCAGACAGAGTTCCTCGGTGGAATATTTGGTGCTTCCTTTTGGCCTCCACAGGCACTTCTCACTGCTCGTTGATCATCTTGTCTTTCTCGATCGTCACTTCTAGCTGCTCGTTGATCATCTTCTCTTGCTCGTCTACCGACGTAAGTTGGTCGGGGTTTAAATTTGATGATCCTGTAACATCCACAGGTTGGTTTATATTCAACTCCTGTTCTTCGGAGGCTTCTTCTTGAGTAAACACTGCGATAAAATTAGCTACTGCCTGCCCTTTGAGTGATGACCTAGGCTCATAAATTATATCATATTCACCAAGTTCCACTGCCGAGTACATCAATATTTCTGATTTCTCCGATTTATGCAGAGCTTGCCTTAATGGAATATCGGTGTACACCACTATAGTACGGGCTTGGAAGTATGGCCTCATTCTTCTGCTTGCTTCAATCAGTGCTAGTGCCAACTTCTTCAGCCTTGGATATCTAATTTCTGCTCCTTGGTAAGCCTTGCTAGTGTAATAGACTGGTTTTTATACTCCGTCCTCCACTCTTATCAATGCCGATCTCACCGCATTTTTTGAAACTTCCAGGTACAAGTATAGTTTTTTTCCCATCACTGGTCTAGACAACAATGGAGGTGTCCGCAGATATTTCTTTAATTCTTGAAAGGCCTCCTCGCATTCATCATTCCACTCAAAAGTTTTTCGGAGTGTTTTGAAGAATGGGAGACATCTGTCTGTTGCTCGTGATATAAATTTGTTAAGTGCTGCAACTTGCCCTGTGAGGCTTTACACTTCCTTCTTCGTGGTTGGAGATCGCAGCTCCACTAGAGCCTTGATCTTTTCAGGGTTTGCCTCAATCCCTCGTTTCTTAATAATATACTCGAGAAATAAACCTTCTCGTACTTCGAATATGCATTTGGTGGGATTCAACTTCATTTGATATTTCTCTAGTTAATCAAAGGTCTGACCTAGGTCAACGAGATGATCAACAGCTTTCTTGCTCTTCGTCAGCATATCATCAATATAAACCTCTATGTTATGGCTGATTTTCTCTATAAACACCTTGTTCATTAGCCGCTGATATGTTGCACACTCATTTTTAAGTCCAAAAGGCATAACATTATAGCAATAAGTTCCCCTTGGGGTGATAAAAGAGGTACTCTCCCTGTCCTCAGGCTTCATCTTAATATGGTTGTAACCAGAAAAGTATCCATGAAACTCAATAATTCATGCCCCGAGGTTGCATCCACTAGTTGATCGATTCGGGGCAAAGGAAAATGATCCTTTGGGCATGCCTTATTGAGATCAGTGAAGTCTACACACATCCTCCACTTGTTATTTTTCTTCTTCACCATCACCACATTTGCTAGCCAATCATGATATTTTACATCTTCAATAAAAGAGGCTTTTTGTAGTTTCTCTACTTCTTCCTGTATAGCTTGGTTCTTCTCAGGACTGAACACTCTTCTTCGCTGCTTCACTGGCTTGAATTCCTTATTCACGTTGAGCTCGTGACACAAGAAACTCGGGTATATCCCTGGCATGTCTTCATGACTCCATGCAAAAGTCTGCTTTCTGCGTCTTAGAAATGCTATCAATTCCTGTTTTATCGATATATCTAGTGATGCACCAATTTGAGTTGTTCGTTCTGGATGCTCGTCGTCCAGAATGATATTTTCGGTAGCCTCTATGACCTAGACTTTCATGAGTTGAGACTCGTCTCTAGGTTCTAATGTTTCAATCTCTGCATCTTCTATTTCATCCACCTGATAGGTAGTAGTCTTCTTCCTGGATTCTTCACGCTCCTCCTATTTGGCAGATGAATAGTAGCATTCCCGAGCTACTTTTTGGTCTCCTTTCACAACTCCCACTCTAAAATTGGTTAGGAATTTTAAACATTAAGGTAAAGTAGATAGTACTGCTTCGAACTTCTTCAGTCCTACTCTTCCCATGATGATATTGTAAGCTGATTGGACGTTTTTATCCATTACGAAAAAACGTACTCTTTCTGTTCGATAAGCAGGCCATGTACCGATAAGCATATCCAACTTGATCGTCCCAAGTGGAAAAATATTCTTGCTAGTAAATCCAAGGAGGGGCCTATAATATGGCTCCAACTGTGCTAGCTTCAGATTCAAGCTGTCAAAGCATGGATAAAATATGATATCTGTCGAGCTACCATTGTCCACCAATACTGGTGAAATCACCACCTCCTTCATCCTCATCTTGATCACCAATGGGTCATCATGAGGATATAGTACACCTGCCAGGTCATTTTTAGAGAAACCAATGACCAGTTTATCTTTATTCACCTTTCTCGGGCGATCTTCTTCAGCTAAGTTTATTCGCTGAATGTACGAGCAAGCTTGAGCCTCATTGAGGTAAGCTTTTCTCTCCGCAGTCAGGTCTCCACCTCCTACATCTCCACCTTTAATAACATTACATTCAAATGATCTGAAATGGATTGAAAATACCTCACGTTCTGGCTGTCTTGGTCTTTTGGGGAGATCAGGGTCATTTTGATCATCTTCTGGATCTTCTTCGTGACTTCTCTTCTTGTCTTCTTTAGCTCGACGAGGAGATTTAAATCTTTTCCTTCTTTGGTCCCTGGTCTTTCCACCATTTTGGCGATCAATATACTTAGCCAATTTTCCTCGTCTGATGAGTGCTTCAATTTCATTCTGGAGATCTATGTAATGCTTAGTCGTATGACCATGGTCTTTATGGAACTCGCAATATTTAAATTTATTCCTTTTGTCAGGATCTGCCTTCATTTTTTCTGGCCAGTTTAGCTCCTCGCTGTTCTTAATCTCTTCCAGAATGTGGTTTATATCTACCTTCAAAGGAGTATAATTTCCAAATCTCTTCAAATGTTCCAGTGCTTGCTTTGCTTTCGACTGCCTGTTGCCACCATTATTCTTCTGATCCTTCTTCTCAGTCTTATCAGCCTCGACCTTGGTCTCCTTAGTGTCTGTATTCTTCTTCACAGCCATAGCTTCCTCGACATTCATGATTTTGGCTGCTTTTGCCATTAATTCAGCCATGGTCCTAGGCGGATCTTTGGATAAAGTGTAGTATAATTTATCTGGCAATAGTCCACTCATGAGAGCAGTAATTGCTGTTTTCTCCTCGTAATCAATTACTTCGAGTTTCTAGTTATTGAAATGAGTAATATAGTCCCTGATGCTTTCACCTATCTTCTGTCTAACACTCAATAAGTGTGCTACTCGTTTGACTGGTTTTGCCCCAAAATAGAAGTTCCCAATAAAGAGCTCTCCAGTTGAAAGAAAGTCACGATCTTCCCCCGAGGAAGGTTGTTGTACCATATTTGGACTGATCCGATAAGAGTTCCTGAAAATGCCCTGCATCTCATCTCGTCTGGAACTGCATAGATATCGGCAACAGCTTGGTATTGTTCTATAAGAAGGACATGGTCAGTTTTTCCATCATATTTAGGCGTCACCATAGGGGCTTTGAATTTTGATGGTGTGGGAAAATCCATAATTGCCTGTACAAATGGTGTCCCTTAGACAAAAGTTCTTTGTAGAGGATTCTTGGCCTTAGCCATTTCCCCTAATCTGTCCTCCAACCTCTGAATAGAGCCCTTCCATGCATCGTTTCCCTCCTTGGGCCTATTGGTTTGAGCAACTGATCGCGCTGAATTTGCCTCTTAGGATATTTCATTACGAGCAGTTGGTCGTGATTGGGCAGAGCCTTCCCTTAGATCGGATGGTCGTGGAGAGTTCCTCAACGCAATACTAGGAGGACTTCTATTCCTCCTAGGGCCCAAACGATCAAAAGGAGAGACTCTACTCAACCTTTCTAGAGCACTGGTCCTTTTCGGAGATAGAGTGATGTTTCGTTGAGATTCTGTAGCTCGTATTGAGGAAGTCCGACCAGGTTGATAATAAGGATCATTAGATCTCTCAGTACGATATGAGTTAGTGCGTCTGGATTGAGATTCCTTTGGGAATAACATTCTCCTAGTTCGCAAAGAGGGTAAACGGGTATTTCTCTAAACACTTCATTGTCCTGATTGGGCCAGCACTCCACCTTGAACAGTTTGTATAAGTTGTCGCATGGTTTCTTGCATGGCCATTTGGCCTTGGGCCAAATTAGCCATTATACCAGCCAGATCTTGAACATTTGGGGGAGTAGAAAGGTTTGGAGGGGCCCCAGTGTTTCGATTACTGGATTCATGATTATTAGCCATAGATGATGAATTATTTTGGTGAAAAATGATAAATACAGTCATTTCCCAAAGACGGCGCCAATCTGTTGATGTAAAAAATTAGATTATCTCTAATTAATCAATCACAGATAAAATAAATAAGACAAAATATTTTTAAAGTGGTTCAGCCTTATAAGAATGGCCTACGTCCACTATTTTTGTATTGCTGACTGTTTGCCTAGAATTCTTGATAAGTGAGTTTACCAAGAAATCCAGAGTCCCCTTCTAATGAGGAGGTTACAATGTATTTATAGCCTTGAGGATGTATATGTGAAAGGACCATGCGCTGTTATCTAGTAGACATATACATCTGTACGATAATAATGAGAATTTAATGCACAGTCGTCTTTTTGATTCTCCTGATTTGGATACTCTGTACGTTGAGTTGCTCGGACCGCCTGAGTTGCTCGGTACACTTAAGTTGCTCGGAGCCTTAAGCTCCTCGGGGCGCCTAAGCTGCTCGATATAATATAGTTACTCGGGGCGCTTGAGTAGCTCGGTGATAGTATGTTGTTCGTTGAAAGTGTTTGTAATTGCCAAGTAGGTTGACACATGTCTTCAAGTGAATGGTCCATGTCAGCAGACTAAATTTGGTATCAACAAGGACCTTTCCAAACATGATGACCTTGACACCGAGTCTAGTCTTTTCGGAGAGAGTGAAGGAGATGAAGTTTTGTGTGAGGGTGAAAGTGATCTGCAACGTACTTACCCCGAGCTTTACGCCGAGTGCTTTAATACAAAAAATAAAAATAAAAATTTGGCACTAAGGTTATTGTCGCTAGAGCGAGTTGAAAAAATTAAGAGAGTGCGAGTCCTCAGTAAAAGTTTCATTGGGAAAAAGAGTCATTTTAGTGGAAAGGAAAAATGGTGACTTAACCAACGAAGTGTCTAGTCTTATGAGAGATCTTCAAGCTTCATTAGAGAATCGTAAGAAACTTAAAGAACTTGTATCCCAACTCAAGAAAGATCTCGAATGTGCTCTTAAAATCAAGGTTACTATAGAGGGTACATCAAAGAAGTTAGGAATTATGTCAATCGGTCCCTCTTTAGGTCTTAGGGAGAGGAAATGAATAGATTATGACGGTGCATCCACTTCCCATGCCACATCGAAACCGGTTACTAAATTTGTGGTAAATCTTTATGGGCCTCGACCTAAATCACAAAATAAAGTTCAACCTAAATAAGTAAACCAAGGTTGTCCCAAATAGGTATATGTTTGCATCTCTTACAAAAGAAGAGGTTGCCTTAGATAATTTTGCTACAAGTTAGGAAGAACAAAACGTACACATACTCTTGCGCACCGCTATAGAGACTTTGCTTAATGTAATAATTTCAAAGGATTTCTATGCCTTATGAGAACCCTTATAATGCTACATCTAGAGTAACAATAATAAGGGCAAACAAAAGGCTACCTCCACTTGGGTACCCAAGAAAGACAACAAAGCCCTTGTTATTTATGTTTCTCTTAAGTTTCAAGATACCTCTTAATGGTATTTTGATAGTGGGTGCTCTAGGCACATGATTGGGGACTAATCATATTTTATCGACCTTATGGATCTCAAGGAAGGCAAAGTCACCTTTGGAGATGGGAGTAGGTCTCACATTTTAGGATCTGGTTTTGTTGAGATACCCAAATTTCGTGAGCAAGACAATAGGTTGTACATCGAAGGGTTAAAAGTAAGCTTGATTAGCATAATCTAACTTTACGACACAAACTTTACGATAAAGTTCGATCGATCCGAGTGTAACGTTTATGATCAATTCGATTAACTATTACTACAAGGAGTGAGGACCGATGATAATTTATATGGAATCATTCCCAATTCCTCCTTTATGTGAAATAATGCCACGGTGTCCTCTATGGACCTTTGGCATCAATGATTAGGTCAAGTGAACTTTAGAGATCTTGAGAGATTAGTGAAGAATGACCTAGTTCATGGCTTACCATCGCTTAGGAAACCAATTTCCAAGGTTTACGGTCCTTACCAATAAGGAAAAAAAATCAAGAGTCCCCATTGAAAATTGAATACCATTACCACCTCTCATGTGTTAGAGTTGATACATATATATATTATGGGTACTACTCGTATGGAGAGCATAGGTGGTAAGAGAAACATTCTCGTGATAGTCAATGAATTTTTGAGATACTCTAACGTGCTTAGAGAAAAGTTCGATGTGGTTGAGTTCCTAATAACTAAGTGTCGTGTCCTATAAAACCCACATGATGTCATTATTAATTGGATGCGTAGTGACAAAAACACTGAATTTAAAGAAGCCGGAGTGGATAGCTATTGTGATGGAGTGGGAATCAAACACGAGTTTTTGACCGTTTGTACTCTTCAACAAAAAATAGTTGAGAGCATGAACCGAATGATTAAAAAAATGGCTAGATCCATGCTTATTGGAAGATACGTGCCTAGACATTTTTTAGCAAAGGCTATTAATACCGCATGCCATATGGTGAATAGGGTATATTTTCATTCACACACGTTACACACACCATGAGTTATGGATAGGGAAGGAACCCAACCTATCATATTTCTATGTCTTGGGTAGTCCTTGCTACATTTTGAGAGATATAGAGAATTTAGGAAAGTTTGACTCCTGAAGAAATGAGGGGATATTTTAAGGATATTCATCATCGAGTAGGGCTTATAGGGTGTTTAACGTTGCAATATTTAAGGTTATGAGTTAATAAATGTCACGATTATAGATGATGATCCATTGACATTTGTTGACCCTAACCCCGAGTGTGATAACAATGCACCCCCAGTGACGATCCTATTATTCCTCATATTACCTTGACAAACCCCACTCTCGATTTAGAGGATCCATCCTCTTAGGTTCAAAAGATTAATGTCCCTTACGTTATACTTGGTGATCCCACACAAGGTGTTGAGACTCATGATCAACTTGAGAATGTGGTTGTCTACTTTTATTACACTTCCTTAGTCGAGCCCAAGAATGTGAAAGAAGCACTCAAGGATGATCATTGGATATCCTATATACAATAAGAGTGACTTAAGTTTTGCAAGAATGATGTTTAGGAGTTAGTCCCCTGACCTAGAGAGAAAAATGCGACTGGTACCAAGTGAATTTAAAAGAATAAGATGGATGATAATGTTACCATAGTTCGCAATAAGACTAGGGTGGTCACTCAAGGCTACACATAGATTGAGGGTGTAGACTTTGACAAGACATTCAATCCTGTTGCTAGGCTTGAGTCTGCCGACTTACTACTCGCCATAGAATATCATCTACGCTTCAAGTTATATCAAATGGATGTTAAGAGTGTCTTTCTTAATGGAATTATACAGGAGGAAGTGTACGTGGAACAACCAAAGGGGTTCAAACTCAAATCACCTAGGACACGTCGTATATCTTAAGAAAGCCTTGTATGTTTTGAATCAAGCACCCCATGTTTAGTATGAGAGGATCACTTATTATCTCTTAGAACGTGGCTTCAAGATAGGCGGAGTGGATAATTCATTGTTTGTGAGGAAAGAGAGTGGTGCCATATTTGTTGCCCAAGTCTATCTGGATGGCATAATATTTAGATCCATGTGCTGCTGACATTCTCACGTGTTTAAGGAGGATATAAATAGTGAGTTTGAGATGAGCATGGTTGGTGAGCATACATTCTTCTTAGGTCTCCAAGTGCGTCAACTAGAGGATGGGATATTCATATCTCAATCCAAGTATGCTAAGGGCCTAGTGAAGAAGTTTGGTTTAGACTCCGCTAAGAACTTATTCACCACTATGAGAACATCGACTAAGCTTAGGAAAGACACTTTAGGGAAGGATATAGAGAAAAAATTGAAAATTTCAAAAATAGTTAGTTTTCTTCTTCAAAAATTCATTGCACATGCTTTATTACTTATCTTTGTGATGATTTTTTCTTTTAGATTTGTGTGATGCTAACATTTCAGGATTAGTTTCTAACCCTTCGCCTATTACGGAAAAAAAAGGGGAGAACAAATTGGGGTGGGGTATTTATTTTTTAAAACTCGTACACGCCATGGCATTTCTTTTGTCTCATATGTGTAGGTCATTCCGCCTTGGTGATAATTTCATGGACCATACAGGATGAAAACTTTCAGTTGAAGATTATGAAGCACACTAAATATATGACTCACTTGAGCCTAAAATATAGGAGCTTATCTAGTTTGAAAATAGAGACAAAATCATGTCATCCTTTTCTAGAACCCTAAGTCTTATGCCTCTTCATGATCTACATTAACACCAATCAAGGATTCAAAAGGTAGTAACCTGTGATACCCCGTCTAGTTAAATACCGGGGGATCAGTCCTTTATTAAATTAAATCAAAGTGTTAGGCTGGTTCATTCTTAGCATCACTGTCGAAAATAATTTTCTTTATTAATCACCTAATAAATAATTAAGCTAAGTGTCAAAATAATTAATTTTAAAGATTAAATTCCCAGACTATAATTTAATATATGAAACCATTTTTATGAACACGGATAATAATATTAAAACAAAACCATCCAAGTGAATTAAACATGCTAGATATATCAACCAAATAAAATATCCCACATTGCAGGACAGAGTAGTATTCAAAAGCAATCCCAACTAAAATGGAATACGGAAATAAATAAAGAGTACAAATCTATCTGAGCTAAATATAACTGGAAATGGGCGACACATGCCCTACCTAATAATGATTAAATAGAAGACTGAGAAGACAAGGGTGAAGTCTTCTACTGCAAGGACCTACAACTCCCACACTAGCTTCAGCATGTCAATAGTCTAAAGGTCTAAGACTGACGCCCCTGTGGCTAGGCACCTGTAATACATATACATATACAAGAGAAAGAAGAGATGATAGGAAACGGGTCAGAGCCCGAGTGAAAAATAGCTTTAAAAAAATAGTTTAGCAAGTATATAAAATGCTTACCAGTTGATATTACATACATGTTAGTACCTCAACACTCACTTAGAAATTCTAACCCCTCAACTAATGTGCAAGCCTAACGTACTACTGAACTAATCTAGATAAAGTTAACCCAATTCACTAATCTAACCCACTTCACAAGTCTAAACCAATTTCCCTTCACCAAATTCTATTTCGAGTAATCGCATAACTATGGTTTATATCTGATAACCTTTTCTTATGAATATTAAGTGAGTTATGTTCATCTCAATACAGACTTAAGTTCTCAACCACTTCATTCATTTAATATTAATTATTTAATTTTCATCTACTTACAAGCACAGTATATTAATCATAAGTATATATATATATATATGTATACTAATAGGCCCCCCCACATAAATCTATGGTGCTGGCATACTCTGCTATCAAGTCCCCGTATCTCTCGTACAAAGGGAAATACTAGTCCGGAATCACTCGCGAATTATATTAATACAAAACACACATATTGGAGGAGAAGCATAGTTCCCATCACTAAGAGGTCATCACACACTCTCACGTCTCTTAGGACCATCTTACTTTTGTTCTCAGATAGCTTATATCAAGGATCCTATATTCTATGGTACAAGTCAATATCCCCCATAAAGGTCCAATCGAGATAAGACTGTCCCGATGTGGAAACCTCCGTGATAGCAAGTAGCGCGGGTATGATTACACACAGATATTTACATACTACATATATATACATGAACCCATATATATATTCACATTATTCAGCTTGGTATGCCCATGACCCATAATACTTTACCCTTACGTGGCACATAAAGCCTGAGTTCTACGTATAAGTAAATCATTCCTTTTATTTTCTCAATTACAGCAAATCCTCAAGGACTTCTCGACTCTCGAATTGTATCCTCTGTATAAATATAAAATCAGTAGGTGTACACTCATTAACCTACTGGTCTAAGTCCTTCTTAATTCTCATAAGACCTAATTTAACATACGCATGATTCCCCACTCAATTTATACCCTCGAAATCCAACGATTAAACCTCATATAAGTCATATCATCCGGACCCTACTTATACCCTACTGGTCATTCTCAAGTCCCATTATGATATTTGAATTATGTCCAAGGGTACTCTCATATTGATATTGGATTAAAATTTAAAAGGGGAAGAAGTTTCATTTTCTAGAAGGGGTCGATCGATTGGCATTCTTGAGTCAATCGATCGATCAAGTATGTTATAGCCTAGTTTTTGCAATTTCTAACCTACTGGTTTCGTCCAATTTAAATCATCAAACCTCCATTAACATGGCCTAAACTCCCAACAAAATATCATGAACGTTACATAAACCAATATGGAAGATTTCTAACGTAAAACATTCATTAATTACTCAAGTGTATCATCATTGTATGGGTTAATTCAAGAAATTATCATCTATCCCTAGTTTATCTAATTTTCTCAAGAATTCATTTAATTTCTAGATTTCTATCTCTACTGGGCATCAAATTTCGTGGTTAATATTCCACAAGTAATAAGATATTCATCCTAACATGATTTCTACTCCAAATTGAAATAATAATCTCCCAAATAACAATATATCATCACGAGACTTAAAATAATTATCCCCTACACTAACATGGATGTGTTATCAACTAAAGCACAAGAAGTTAGATACTTGAATAGAAATCAAAGGTCTGATCCGACGAATTTGAGTGGTATAGGAATGATCCTCTTCTTTCGATTTTCGATTGGTAGTGGAATTGGTGAGAGTGGTCTAGTGTTGGTGTCTCTCCTCCTTGGAAGCCTTTTCTCTTCTCTCTTCCTTAGCCTCTCTGTTACTATAATGTTTCTAACCCTCGAGGACTCTAACTCCCATCAGATATAACCCTTCAATTTTCGTCCATAATTAAGACCTAAAATTGGAAATTACCAAAATGCCCTTTCGGGTTACCGGTTAGGACTAAAAACGTCCCGAGACCCAAACTAAACCCCCGGGTACACTTTTCTGACTATCTCAACCCTTCCGGTCCCATTTGAGCACTCGAAATGACCATACGGGTGACTTATAATTAAATTATTTTTTATTCCATTAATTTAGTCCCGACACGACACACGCGCGTCCCGACTTAATTTCTATGATTATCGTATTATTCACTCACGATAATTTTAATAAATTCAATCTCATATATTACTTTACTCATCTAGTAATATTCAAAATAATTCTTACCAATAATTACTAAGTCCCGTAACGCTAGTAAATATTCAATTTAACAAAATTCGAAATAATATTAAATTAATTTATCCCAATAAAATTTAATTAACCCCATAATTAAAGGCCATAAAAATATGGGGTGTTATACTTTTCCCCCCATAACAAAATTTCATCCCGAAATTCAGAAAGTAAGGTCTACCTAGTAAAACAATTCTGGATACTTTATCGTTCAATCACTATGGCCCTCGCTGCACAGCAAGCTAGTTTAACACTCTCCACACTTTTGAGTTATAGGGTCACACCTCAATAACGACACTTCAGCTTGATCCTACCCGATTACATTCGAATAAGACGAGCCTATACATCATTGGCCCCATTATCTCAATATTATTGGGAGGTCGCACCTCACTATGTATCAACTACTCGTATTTATCTAAACACAAAACTCCCATCCTGAGAGAAACCATATGATCATTTAACCACTTTTATTAGTTCTTCGAATCTAGATTTCCGACGATGTAACTCAAAAGCCACCTAAAATAGTCTTTGGAAATTCCACCATAGTCATCGTATTCTAACTCGACCAATCAAAAATTCTGATTATCCACTCGCCCTAAACATCGAGAGGGAGAATAGTTAAGATTATTCACACAAAACCGCAATAAGTACCTTGTCCACAATAAACAGGTATGAGTGCTTTCACATAACTCTAGCATTTGGTAATGTCTTCTCCCAAGCACCGTACTATACTTCACTTACCAGCTATAATTGTTACGAAATTGAAATGACCACAATCAATCCAAAATTACAATCATACAGCTCCACTAGTCGTTTATCACATTTCGCCTACTCCTAGGGCTATAGGTGATAGACCCTCCTCAAAATGAAACATCATCCCACTGCTTCCTGAAATCCTGTATTGGAAGTGGGGTTCAAGGATCTCATCCTAGTTCAAAACAATACCGGGCAGAACCACTTACCGGAGCGATCCTTCTTTTCAAAGAAAGACTGCGACAAGCTGTCTAATAATGTAAATCATCCAAAACAATAACAATTACTTTCTTTTAGGTCAACTTGTTCCACACATTTGAAGGAACTCATAATCTTAACTTGAGGTTGGCAACCCATCAAATAAATTTACCAAATTGACTGCCCTTTTTCATTACAAGAATCGTCGTCTTGCTACAAAATTCTCTGGTTGATCCTCTTGCTCCAACCGATTTCTATCTATGAATGGTGCACGCGGAGACTACTCACTATGTCCCGCTCAACATCGACTTCTACTTGTGATGTTTTACATTAAGTGACACTTAGTACTCCCTGTAAGAGGGTAGTGAGACTGGGGTCTATGAATAACTGGAAAGGGTGAGGCGTGACCCACTCCAATGGACACTTTCTGCAGGTCTTCAAGGTCTCCTGGTGCAACTTCTGAAGAAAACTTCTCCTTCTGGTAATAATGGAACTCAAGCTTCAACTCACTCCCTGCAAGAAGATGAACTTTCACAGCA
Organism: Sambucus nigra; assembly: GCA_949130495.1. Lineage (NCBI taxonomy): Eukaryota > Viridiplantae > Streptophyta > Magnoliopsida > Dipsacales > Adoxaceae > Sambucus > Sambucus nigra. The sequence continues at coordinate 671,235,295 of OX422207.1, read as the reverse complement.
AAAATAGTAATTTTCTCAAGGGGAAGCACCTGAGAGTGATGGCTGTCAGTGGGGAGTGAAGGAACAAGGCACTCAACACTAAGAGAATGAGCAGGGAGAGAATACTAGGTAGGTCTGGTGATATTTTAGCAGAGTAACAGTGCAATTTTTCTTGTATATCTTTTGACCTTGCCCAGAGGTCTATTTATACATGGGCGTAAGGGGTGAGCTGGCGACTTTGGGCGCCAAAATTGAGATAGTTGGTGGGGAACAATGTCTGAAGTGTACCATTTGTCCCTACCTGCAGGCAGCCTACCTGTCCCCTCTGCAGGCGCCACCTGGCGCCGACCAAAACTCAAAAAGCACATATGTCCCCTAATGGAACCAAAATAGCAGATTTTGGTAGTTATCTTTTTGAAATGGTAACTTGTGGTACAATTTTGCAAATCTTTGAGAGAGGAGACCTTAAGGCCTCCTCCTCTCTAAAAGTGTTATTTTTCTTGAGAGGGACCTCGAGGACCCCCCTCTTCTGGGAAAGTCATTTTCTTGTAAAGAGTTTATTTTTATTGTGAGTAGCCAGCTCTTTGGTTGCTCACTTCACTTGTGACCAAGTGTGCAGTGTGCGTAGTATCGAGTGACTTATGGGTCTTCCTACTAGTATTCTCTCAATCCTATAGTGCTAAGTGGTTGAGCTTCCTCAACATACCTTGTCCCTCAGCCGCCAAGCCAAAACTCCCAGGAGGTCCCGACGCGCCTGTTCGAGCCCTGCTTGCTCGACTAGGCAACCTGTGCAAGAAAGTAAAGTGTTAGTGCTGTTGTTCATTTAGAGCCTGCTGTTTCATGATGAAAACTCCTGTAGCAGCGCTTCTCGAATAACATTTCTGCAGCACAATTGCAGTGGCGCTGACGCTTGAAGCGGCGCCGACCCTTGTCCTGTCGCCGTTGCTTGGAGTGGCGCTGATGCTGTGAGGCGGTGCCAACCCTTGTTGCGGCGCCGACGCTCGAAGCGGCGTTGACGCTTGAAGTGGCGCTGACGCTTGAGGTAGCGCTGGTGCTTGAACTGGCGCTGATAGGTGAGGCGGCGCCGACCCTTATCCCGGCGCCGACGCTCGAAGTGGAGCTGATGCCTGAGGTAGCGCTGATGCTTGAACCGGTGCTAACAGGTAAGGCGGCGCCGACCCTTGTCCTGGCGCCGACGCTCGAAGTGGCGCCGACGCTCGAAGTGGCGCTGACGCCTGAGGTTGCGCTGATGCTTGAACCGGCGCTGATAGGTGAGGCGGCGCCGACCCTTGTTGCGGCGCCGACGCTCGAAGTGGAGCCGACGCTCGAAGTGGCGCTGACGCCTGAGGTAGCGCTGAGGCTTGAATCGGCGCTGATAGGTGAGGCGGCGCCGACCCTTGTTGCAACGCCGATGCTCGAAGTGGCGCCGACGCCTGAGGTAGCGCTGAGGCTTGAATCGGCGCTGACAGGTGAGGCGGCGCCGACCCTTGTTGCGGCGCCGACGCTCGAAGTGGCGCCGACCCTTGTTGTGGCGCCGACGCTTGAAGTGGCACCGACGCTCGAAGTGGCGCTGACGCCTGAGGTAGCGCTGATGCTTGAACCGGCGCTGACACGTGAGGCGGTGCCGACCCTTGTTGCGGGGCGCCGACGCTCGAAGTGGCGCCGACGCTTGAAGTGGTGCTGACGCCTGAGGTAGCGCTGATGCTTGTACCGGCGCTGACATATGAGGCGGCACCGACCCTTGTCGGGGCGCCGACGCTTGAAGTAGCGCTGACGCCCGAAGTGGCGCTGACGCCTGAGGTAGCGCTGACCCTTGCGGTGGCGTAGGGACTCGCCGCGGCGTTGACACTTGCGGTGGCTTTTGAACTTCTGGGTGACCTCGCGGGTACCTCTCGGATGTTATTTAATAAAAAAAAGCATATTTATTTTATTTTGCTTTTATTTTTCTGTTTATAACACCCTTCTACATTAGCCCCTCGTGCAAAGATTTTTTTTGTTGGGTAGACCAAAAAAACTTTGTACACTATAAATCTGGTTTCAACAATTATATATATATTTATATATATATATATTTTCTGAGGGATCCTAGGATCATTAAATTCTGTGGCCCTTTATCCGAGGTATTTAATTTTTTGAGAACCCACGCGTCAGTGTGGGAACTGTCATCTCATCATTTGGGAAAAAAAGATCATCAACTTTTTTGCCTTCCTGCACGGTTTTCCATTTTGGTGAAAAAAACATAAGCCCCTTATCTTGGGGTCTTTCATCTTCTTCAACCAAAACATAGGCATCTTTGGGTTTGTAGTGAGAGAAAGTGAGAGAGGGATTCTTTTAAAACCCCATAGCCACCCATCTCCTTTTTTCTCTAACCTTCCCAAATATCATACCCTCTCATCCATGGATTCCCAACCAAAGAATGTATCTCCCAATGTGAGCAGCTCCAAAACCCCCATGGTTCTAAGTTCTATACCTTCTTCCTTGCCCATTTCAGCATTTCCGGCTGTCTCTGTTACCACCGCGGGCGCCTCCGTGCTACCCGCCCTCTTTTCGGCGGACGGAGGTTCGAGAACCCTCATGGGTTCCTCACAACTTCTTTCCGTGGACCGTAGTAAGATCTCGGGTATCTCAAGCAGCGGGGTTCAATTGGAGATGGGTACCTCGACCGCCCCATTTGTCATTGCTGTCGACAAGTGGGTATCGCGAACGGACCTCTCGTCCGGAGGCCTCTCGCCCATTGTCCTAGGTTCCGATGAGCAAGTCAGTCGCGTTGGGGGAGATGCTTCAACCTCGGTTCGCGGATTTTTTCAATTTGATTTAGGTGTGGGTATCTCGAGCAGCGTTAGCGGCGAGAGCCCGGGGCGGACGGTTCTCTCGTCTACGGGTCTCTCGCCCGTTGACTTGGGCTCCGCTAAGCAAATCGATCGCGTTGGGGGAGATGTCTCGGTTCACAAAATTTATCCCTTAAATTTGAATAAGGGTATCTCGCGCAGCGCTGATGACGAGGGCCCGGGGCGAACGGTCCTCTCGTCCGCGGGTCTCGCGCCTGTTGACTTGGGCTCCAACGAGCAAATTAGTTGCGTTGGGAGGGGGGTCTCGAACGAAATTTATCCCTTAAATTTGGATAAGGGTATCTCGAGCAGCGCTGACGACGAGGGCCCGGGGCGGACAACCCTCTCGTCCGCGGGTCTCTCGCCTGTTGACTTGGGCTCCGACGAGCAAATTAGTTGCATTGAGAGGGGAGTTTCGACGCCTGGTCTGGTGCACATGGGTCTCTCACCCCTGCAAGGGGGTGTCTCGGGAGGTATTAGTGCTGACGCAAGCATATCGACCTCAGGTATTTCGATGCCTTTCACCCTTTCTGAAATGGGGGTTTCCACTTATGGTAGCACGGTGACTTCTCGTCAACGGTCGGAGGTCTCGCGACTTGGCCTCGCATCTACGGGTCTCTCGTTCGTGGAAGGGGGTGTCTCGACATTTCGTCACCTCAGGGGTTCCGTGACCCAGGGTGTCTCGATGACTATTGGTGTTACGGAGAGCATGCCACTGCCCAGGGGCTCTTCCTATGATTATGATGGGGTTTCTGCCTCCCCCTCTTTTTTTACGAGAGGGGGCCCCCCGGGTCCTTCGCTCGGAGTCCCCACTGAGGTGAGTTCTTTTCTTGAGCCACTGGCTCTGGGTGGTTCATCAGCTACGCCTACTTCCTCTCAGGCATGGAAGGATTATATGCACATTCGTCAAGGGCGGGACTTCGGTATTTATCGCCGTGCTCCCTTTTTTGGCCCTGCTGACAGTTTCATGACTTCACTTTCCGACTTTGGGGAAAAATTTTCGGGTGCTGTTCTCGATCGGTCTCATGTGGGGTTAACTGAGTCTGCTGATCTTCCTATTATTTCTCCGGATTCAATTCTCCGAATCCGAGTTGACCGAGGCGACTTTCCCTATTCCAACGTTGAGGTTAAAACCCCCGGAGGACCTACAGAGGAGTGGGCCAGTTGGGTTGACTATGTTCTGAGCGTTCCTGATTACGTGGTTATTCTCAGGGAGGTGGGGCTCTTCACCGCCGTCAGCAGTCTGAAGTCCTGCACCCTCTTTAAACACGGTTCTTCGCTCAATCTCTTATTGTCCCGGTGGAGTATGGAGTCTCACACCTTTGTTACGGGCTGGGGAGAATTTACTGTTACTCTCGAAGATATATGTGAGCTGTATGCCCTTCCTTTCTTTGGGCAACAGGTCTTTACTGATGACTGCGAGGACTCCCTAGAGCAGGAGTTGGTGGGGGAGTTACGGTCATCTCTCGGGGAGTGCTCGAGATATGTGGCCATAAATGTAACGGGTCATTCCAAGCATTCCTTTGCCAAATGGCAAAGATATTGGTTCAGAGACTTTGAGCAATTGCCAAAGGGGGAGACTTCTCGTGCAGCGCCCAGATCCCAGGATGGTCCTAAGCTTCACTCTCCTGCACATTTAGCCGCTTTCCTTGTTACGTTCCTGACTCGGTTCCTTCTTTCAGGTAAGCCTGAAGACTGTCCCCGCGAACTTCTTTTTAGGTTGGCTGTGCGATTGTCTCGAGGTAGACTAGTACCTATAGCTGCCCTGACTTTGGGTTCTCTTTACACCTGGATAGACCGAGCACACATAGATGTAGAGAGGTCCTGCGGCCGGTATGATGTTTCTAACCATGTCAACGCCCCTTTCTTGATGGCCTTTTTGTTTGAGCATTTCCCCCACTTTACTTCAGGGGCTCACGCTTGTCATAGCGACGCTGCGAGGCTTCTTCGGTGGCATAAGAAAACTCCCAAGCAGTCTTTGGGAATGTTGATTGATGATATCGAGGAGTTTCAGTTTCGGCCTTATACCAAGCGCCCTGGGGGTACTTTCAGCTGGCTTTCTTTCCCTGGTGATGGCGGAACCTTCTATTGTCCTTCCGCAGTGGGGTCAGTTTCCACGTGTCCCCATATTAATGTGATGATGATGCTCTTACCATGTCACCTTCCTTCTTGGACCGAGTTAGGTCCCCGTGCTGAATTTTACCATTCCGAGAGGGCAAGACGACAGTTTGGTTATGATCAGGGTGTCCACACTCCTCCTCTTCCTACCTACGGCAGTCATTCTGAGGCATTCTCCGAGGCGTGCGCGAGCTTTACTCTTCAGGGGTTATTTCGCAGGGTCAGTGGTTTGGGTGGTCTCTATGTGCCTACCAGTGATTATCAGCCTTCATTCACTTCATCCTGGTTCCTTCTTTGGCAGCAGCAGGTTCGTCTTATTCAAGAATGTGTATTTGGCCCTCCTCATGAGACTAACCCCATTAAATATACCAGAGCTCAGTTTTTGGTCAGGCGGACGCAGAAAGAGCCTTGGTTTCTCAGTACCACCTCTACGCCACCCTTGGAGCAGGCCATCCCTATTTTAGTGAAACCTCTCTTTGACGAGTCACTTCCGCCTCCGTCGACTGAGCTTCCCCCTGTGAAGTCTAAAAGCCAACCAAAAAGCAAAGGGAAGGCGGGCACCTCTACTACTAGCAAAAGGAAGCATCCTGACACCGATGTTTCCAATTTTGTTCCTGCTACTACTGCTTCTCCTCCTTCCTCCCCTGTGAGGACCCGGGCTGCGAAGAAAAAGAAAGGAAATGGCGCTGGCATAGCTGCTTCCTCTATGGTGGACCAAGGTTACTCCTCACCGAGCCTTACTTCTCAGGAGACGCGGGTCGCGTCCATTCCTATTGCAGAAGGTACTATATCACAGCCTCCTTTACTTAGTGAAACCAGTTCTCGCGGAGTTCTTTCATCTCCCTCCCCTTCATTGGAAGAGGAACTAGTTGATTATGGAAGCACCCCTTCCTATGACGACCATAGTTCTTCTTCGGGTGATATGGGCGGCCTGGGTTTCCATAGCGAAAGCACTACTGACACTTATGCTTTGTTATCAGTCTCCAGAGAGTCTTCTAGCGATGATGAGGCCTCCCGTTCTCCTGGGGGGGTCAGCCCCACCCATCTCCCTTATAGCCAGACTACGCGCCCTGTTACTGTAAGCGTTCTCCCTTCACTTGTCTCTATATATTTTTTTCATACGATTTTCTTTCTTCCCTTCATCATATATATGTATATATTTTCATTTAAAGCATTCTGTTATATTTGTGCAGGCCACTTCCATCGAGGCAGGTGGTTCTCCTCTTCCCCCACTACGACCGACGCCCTTTCGGCGGGAGAGGAACTCCATGCTCATTTCCTCCCGGGGACTGTTTAGAGAGGTTTGCTGTTTCCTCAGTTCATTTAACATCTATTGTAATTTATTCATCTCCTAACTGCCTTTTGGTTGCGTATACTGTCGCTTCCTCGCAGCTTTCGTCCGTGCATTTTACCGTCACTCGGACCACTCCTGTGGCTTCCCCTTCTCCTCAGGTATGCCTCGTTATTTTCAAAAATTTCATTGCGTCATTTCCTTTTGTATTCCTTCTTCTTTTTTTTTATTTACCCATTTATCATGCGTAGAGAGCTGTGTCTTCGGGCGTTGCCACATCGTCCTCTCTTGTCTCGACGGCGGGTACTTCTGCAGCTGAGCCCCTGGAGGCCTCTTCATCTGAGGTAGTACTTATTTTTTTGAATATTTGTCTCCTCTCAGCAGGAGTCTTAATGGATCTTGGATTTTCTTCTCAGGAAGGGGCTCCTCCCTTAGCTGGCGTTATCGCCCCGGGTTTGTCCTCTTCGGGGAGAATTTCTATCCCTAGGGTCCGCGTATCTATGGATGGTAGATCTTTGGTTCAAGCGATTTCTCGTGGCCCAATATTTACCGTGGCCTCCACCAGTGAGCCCACACTTCAGGTCAGTCCTTTCTGTTGAAGCAATGGGATCTCCTTTTCCTCGAACATGCAGTAAACAACGCATTTTCATTCTTTGCAGGCCATCAGTACAGCCCCTACTGCGCAGACCGTCTTTTTTCGCGCTTCCCCCTTAGATGGGGTTCAGGTATTCTTTTATTTTCTTAGTTCTATTTTCTTATCTGTCCAGTCTGTGCTTATCGTAGCCCTCTTTTACTTTGTTGCAGTTATCCCTTGGCGCTGTTTCGAGTGCGTCTCCTGCCACTACCGTTTCAGCAGCCCCTATACAAGGGCTGGTTTGTCCTGTCGTTGCGCCTCTTCAGGTAGCTATCCCTACGGTGCCTGAGGTTGAGGTAGCTTCTTCGGAAGTATTGGTTACCGAGGCAACCTCTTCTGGAGCATCAATCAGTGTTGTTGCCCCTACGGGGGCCCCTGCTCCTCCTTCTATGACCGTTGCGGAGGGCATTGTTCAGGTACCGTGTATAAGACTGGCATACCCCCTCTTTTTACTATTCCCCTTTTCTTTTCTTCTTGCGTATACTGTGCAAGCATTCCTATAATACCCTTGTCTCATTGTTTCCAGGTGTGTGAGGATACTCCGGTGACTGTGGAGTCTGGCAGCGGGGCAGCTGTGAGAGAGGTATTAGACTGGCATACCCCCTCTTTTTACTATTCCCCTTTTCTTTTCTTCTTGCGTATACTGTGCAAGCATTCCTATAACACCCTTGTCTCATTGTTTCCAAGTGTGTGAGGATACTCCGGTGACTGTGGAGTCTGGCAGCGGGGCAGCTGTGAGAGAGGTATTAGACTGGCATACCCCCTCTTTTTACTATTCCCCTTTTCTTTTCTTCTTGCGTATACTGTGCAAGCATTCCTATAACACCCTTGTCTCATTGTTTCTAGGTGTATGAGGATACTCCGATGACTGTGGAGACTGGTAGTGGGGCAGCTGTGAGAGAGGTACTAGACTGGCGTACCCCCTCTTTTTACTATTCCCCTTTTCTTTTCTTCTTGCGTATACTGTGCAAGCATTCCTATAACACCCTTGTCTCATTGTTTCCAGGTGTGTGAGGATACTCCGGTGACTGTGGAGTCTGGCAGCGGGGCAGCTGTGAGAGAGGTACTAGACTGGCGTACCCCCTCTTTTTACTATTCCCCTTTTCTTTTCTTCTTGCGTATACTGTACAAGCATTCCTATAACACCCTTGTCTCATTGTTTCCAGGTGTATGAGGATACTCCGATGACTGTGGAGACTGGTAGTGGGGCAGCTGTGAGAGAGGTACTAGACTGGCGTACCCCCTCTTTTTACTATTCCCCTTTTCTTTTCTTCTTGCGTATACTGTGCAAGCATTCCTATAACACCCTTGTCTCATTGTTTCTAGGTGTATGAGGATACTCCGATGACTGTGGAGACTGGTAGTGGGGCAAGTGCGGAGGGAGATCACAGTTCTGAGTTCACTCCTTTAGTCGGTGATGCTGATTCTGGTGGGGAGTCTTCTTTTCTTCCCTCTGAGGCGGGGTCTCGCCACTCCGAGGGCGATGATGAAACAGAGGACGCTGCGACTATTTCTAGTAGGCTATGGCGTGAGGAGCTACCAGGCCGCTTCAAGGTACACGAGCGTCAGCTCTTGGATCTCATCTTGGAGCACCATACCGAGACGTTTACTTCTCAGAGTATACTCCAGGTTGACAGTCTTACGGCCTTCAACCTGAGGGCTCTTGCCAGCCATGTTCATGAGTTCTTGGCTACCTCCCCTGCTAAGCTGACTAGCTCTTCTATCTTGCTATTCTTGGATGCTCTCCACGACTTACAGCAGTTCTATCATTTTCGTTTGGATTGGCTTGACGCAGGGGTTCGCCCCTTCCTGAGTGTTCCTTTCCGGAAGATAGTGAGGTTTCACACGTCCCGGCAGTCCAGGGTTGAGCAATGACACGCTGAGGCTACGAGGATCCGGAATCAGATCGCCCTACTGCAGGTGAAGCTTGCCAGACTTGAGTCTGGCGATGAGGAGGATGATGCTAAATCTGTCAGGTTGGAGGAAGAGTTTCCGCGGGAGGCTGGTCCGTCATATGCTGGCGCCATTGCGCGCGATGATTTATTTTTTGTGGTTTCTAGCCAATAGGCTACCTCTTGTTTTGTAGTGCTCAGAATTCTATATGTACATCACTTATCTTATCATTCATGTATGAGACACTTTGTTTCTTCTGCACTTTCTTTTTCTTTTGTTCTCCCTTTATGCTGTGGGTGTTTGTTTTACATGACTTGCTCTAATTTCTGTGAGCCTTTAGTCTACTGGTGGCTACCCCATATACTGCGGGGTATTTGCATTGATATGAAAAGTTATGTATTATCATTTTGTACACATTTTTTTTTGAAAATGCACCTCTTGTAACTGTGAGGTGTTGGCATGTGACTTTCTTGGGTTGCCCCTCCTGTCTGTGGGGGTATTCCTACATATTACTGCTTATAGTCATAGAGGCTGGGTTGGGGAGGAGGGTGACCCCCACCTCTTTCCGGAAGCCTGATTTTATTATAAAACTGTATTAATTTATGTCTGGGGGGACTTTGCTCAGTATACTTTCTCTTAGGATGGACTTACCTCCCAAGTGTAGTGAGCAAAGTTCCCGACCTCTTTTTTTTTTTACTCTCTTCTAACTTAATAGGGAGCGTATATGTATGTATAAATGAGTAAGCAAAGTAAACGTCAAAATGACCAAAAACGTTGCTATTTCATTTCTTTTACTTTTGTCTATTGTTTACAGTGTAGGATTGCTTCAAAAAACAAAAAACTTTTCTGGTGTAGGAGCAATCCTTGACATCCGTTATCGACATGCAAAATACAAACAAAACTTGTTAGTTGCCACTAAGCATAGTACCTCTTCAGCCACTTGCAGTTGATGGACTGGAGGCAATCACTCTCAGGTTCTGATATCTGGCAGTAGCCCGACTTCCCCACTCCTCTGACAACAAAAGGGCCTTCCCAGTTAGGTTTGAATTTGGACGCCGACATGCTACGGAGATGGTGGGTTGATGCTCGTAGGGCTAGATCTCCCACCTGGAATTCCCTAGGCTTAACCAAATTTTCATAGGCCCTGGACAGTTGCTGAGTGTAGACTTTGAAGTTCTCTCTCGCCTTGTCCCTGTGCTCATCTAGTGCCTCCAGCTGCACATGCCTAGGGTCTGGAATGAGCCCATTGCTAAGAGAAATTCTGGCCGAAGGTACCGCCAGTTCCACTGGTAGGACAGCTTCGGTCCCATACACTAGAGAGAAGGGGGTGAAACCCGTTGGCTTTCTTTTCGAAGTACGATAGGCCCATAACACCATAGGCAGCTTCTCATCCCATGCTCCCGGCATGTCTTCTAGCATCTTTTTCAGAATATTTATCAGGGTCTTATTAGTAGCTTCCGCTTGGCCATTGCCCTTGGGGTAGGATATGGTCGAGCTACTATGCACAATCTTATACTTGTCCGTGAGGAGGGCCATCTCTTTGCATACAAATTGCTTCCCATTATCCGTTAGGATCATTTTGGGTATACCAAACCTACATATGATATACTCTTTTATAAACTGGGTTACCACTTGGGCAGTGACCCTCCTTAAAGGGATGGCCTCCGCCCATTTGGTATACAATTCTGTAGCCACAATGATAAAGGTCTTGCCATGAGATGCTGGGGCGATCTTACCCACCAGGTCGAACGCCCATGTGTGGAAGGGATAGGGGGTTGCCAAGCTTTGTAGGCTGACGGAGGGAGCGTGCACCATGTTTCCGTGCACCTGGCATGCTCTACACTTTTTCACGTATCCAATGGAGTCAGCCTCCATGGTCGGCCAGTAGTATCCCAACGTCATCAGCTGATCATACAGCTTGGCGCCTCCCATGTGGGAGGGCTCATGAGCTTCTTTCAGCACCTTTTCCACTTCCTCTTTGGCCACGCACCTTAACGCCTTCTCATTATACCCTTTCCTATACATCTCTCCTTTGACCAAGTAGAAACGTGCTACCCTTTTTCTAAGGTAGATTTCATCCGCTCTCTCGGCGGGCAACTCCCCATTCTTCAGATACGCTAGGTACGGCTGTCTCCAATCTTCGAAGGCTTCCACGAAGTTAGCTTCCGTCGACTGATCAAAATTAGCTTGGCACTTTAGACAACTTTGCTGCAAGCGGGCCGCTTCTACGCTCATGGAGGGCCAAAAATACCCGCTTCGCTGCAGTCTTCTGTAAAGGGGGATATCTGTATCTCCACAGTGCCTCTGGTGCATTTCTATTAACCTCTCTTTGGCTTCCTGCTCCCCTACGCACCGTGCCAGAAACCCTCCGGGACTCTTGAAATAGAGAGTTCCTTGCAGCACATGATAGTTGGCTAACTCCAAAATTTTGATTGCCCCTTCTCTGGTTTCCAGTTGCCTCTCCACCAAACGCCTCCAGTCTTCCGGCTCGTCACTTGGGAATAGGGACTTTACGGTAGTAGGCACTGTTCTCCGCCTAACGGTGATGGTTGCTTCTGACTCCTCCATGTCCAACTTTTGTGCTATGGTGGCGAGCGCGTCAGGGTGCCTGTTCATCGTTCGCGCCTGCCTCTCCACAATTACTTCCAAGAATTGTCTCAGCAGTCGTTGGATGATGTGTCTGTACGGCGCTAAGTTGGCATGTTTAAGGGAAAACTCTCCAATGACCTGCCTTACTACCAGATTGGAGTCTCCTCGTATACACAGTACCCTGATCCCTCTTCTGAGCGCTTCCAACATCCCTAGAATGAGGGCTTCGTACTCAGCTTCATTATTTGAGCATTTAAAATCTAACTTGAAAGAGAGGGTAATCTTCTCCTTCCCATCTGACAGTATGACGCCAGCCCCACCTGTTCCTTGTGCACTAGAACCATCAAATTCCATAAACCACTTCTTCACCTCCTCCGCCATGCATGCTTGGAAACTTTCTCCGGGTAGCTCTTCACTAGGTGGTTCGAAAACCCCACTCGGGAAGTGGGCCAGCAGATCTGCTACCGCCTGGCTCTTGATGGCTTTAGGCACTACGCACTTTAGATCATACTCTGACAAAATCAAAAACCACCTTGCTGCTCATCCCACGAGTATAGTCCGCGCGAGGAGGTACTTGATGGGATCACACTTAGTGATTATGTGAATGGTGAAGGCTAAAAGGTAGTGTCTCAACTTCTGGGCTACAAATACCAGCGCCAGGCAGTGCCTCTCAACGCTGGTGTATCTCGATTCTGTCCCGGATATTACTCTTGATAGGTAGTAAACCGGCCTTTCCATTCCTTCCTTCTCTTGCGCCAAGAGGGCCCCTATCGACCTCTCTGTAGAAGTGAGGTAGAGCAGCAGTGGCGCTCCGGCTTCGGGGGGAATCATCGTGGACGGAGAGGCTAGGATTTCTTTAATCTTTTTGAACGCACTCTCTTGCCTCTCTCCCCAAACCCACTTGGCTTTGTCTTTTAGTAGAGGCGCGAACGGATGAGTTACTTCTGCCAACGCAGGTATAAACCTTCGCAGGTAAGATACCTTTCCCAGGAAGCTCTTAAGTTGTCTCTGACTCTTGGGCGGTGGCATCATCACAATGGCTTTCATCTTCTCTGCATCCACTTGCACCCCTTGTCTATTTACCATAAAACCTAAGAATTTCCCTGCAGTAACCCCAAAGGCACACTTTGAGGGGTTCATTCTCATCTTATACCGACGACACCTCTCGAATACTCTCCTGAGATCTTGAATGTGCTTGCTTTCTTTCCTAGACTTCACTACCAAATCATCCACATAGAATTCTAGTATGTCATGAAATAAGTCGTGAAAGATTGCCATCATGGTCCGCTGGTATGTGGCCCCAGCGTTCTTCAATCCGAAGGGCATGACTGTATAGTGAAAGTTCCCTAACGGCGTGCGGAAGGCAGTCTTCTCTGCGTCGGCGGGGTCCATCTTAATCTGGTTATATCCAACATACCCGTCCATGAAGCTATACATCTCATGTCCCGCGGTGGAATCCACTAAGCTGTCTATGCTGGGTAGTGGGAATTCATCCTTAGGACACGCCCTATTCAAGTCGCGAAAGTCTACACAGATTCTGATTTGGGTCTTGTCTTTCTTTGCCACTGGCACTATGCTGGACAGCCATATGGGGTGCTGAATAGGCTTGATGAACCCTGCCGCTAACAATTTCTCCACCTCAGCCTTTATTTTTAAATCAAGGTCTGCTTTATATGTGCGTGTGGCTTGCCTTACCGGAAGGGCGTTGGGAAGGATGTTCAATCTATGAGAGCTCACTTCTGCGTCTATTCCCGGCATCTCCGTGTACTTTCAAGCAAATACATCAGTGAACTCCTTAAGTAGCTCAATGAGCTCTTCCCTCTGCTTCGGTTCCAGGCACTTGGAAATTAGGATGGGTCTACTCTCGCCCTCTTTCGACCCCAACTTGATTTCCTCTAACTCCTGCAGCTGCTCTCTGGGTCCGTCTTGCATGCACTCCGGCGCCTCTTCTGGTTCTTCCACATGCTCAACAATATGGGATTCATCAACAATAAAACACTCGGGCGCCGGGTCGATGCTCTCGTCCCAGAACATCGCCCGCGCAGACCGTTATAAACGGTAAATGACTTTTCCATTGGGCAAAACCACTTTCTTGCAAGTTCGAGGAGGCCTAGCTACCTCCTCTACCTTCCTCTTCCCTTTTTCTATGTGGGGAATTATTCTTTCCCCTAGACGATCATGAACGGATTTTTTCTGCGGGACCCTTCCCTCAGCTATCTCACTTCCTGCTAGCTTTCTCGTAGAGACCTTTCTTTCCTCGTCCAACTCGGTGTAAAAGGCGGCATCTACCAGGTGGGTCTCCTCAACTGCGAAGGGTCTCTGCGTGGCCTTGATCACTATCTCTGCACCTCTAATATTTGCCTTCGCGCACTGATGGTAGGTGGAAGGCACTACGCCATGAGTGTGCATCCACACCCTTCCAATGAGTAATTGGTAGCTGGTGTCAGCGTTAATAACATGAAATTTGATGTTGGAGGTGAAATTTCCCAACTTAATTCCCATATTCACATATCCGATTGACTGCATTCCGGCGTTGTCGAATCCGGAGATTACTAGCGGTACCGGGACCACCTTCTCCTGGTCAATTCCCGTTTCATATAACGTACTGATGGGCATAATGTTAATGGATGCTCCTCCATCCATCAACGCCCTAGGAAACAAGACTCCATTAATTATGGCTGTGACGTATAACGGGCGATTGTGGAAGTAAGGCACTGCCCTATCCGCTTCTGAAAACACCACTTCAGAGGTATACTTCTTAATCATCGTTCCCATTGGCCCCTGCCAATTTAGCGAAGGGTCTCCATGCTGCTGCACCGCCTCCAAGACTTTCCTCGTGATGGACACCCTCGTGTCGTACTTCACCCCTATCTGGTCGAAAAACCACTTGAACTTGGGGCTCCTTGCTATGGCCTCACATTCAGAATCTAAGTCTACCTCGTACGTCTGGGCACTGCAAACATACTCCGCTTCAGAGGTCCCTCCCTCGTCTAGAGCGAGGATGACGTCTACCTCGCCTTCTGAGAGACCGACTTCCTCAGCTTCCCCGCTCCCGCTTTCATACTCCGGAGTGAAGAACCACTCCTCTTGCTTTCTTTCCAGCTGAAGTCTGCTTAGTGACAGATTTTCTAACTCCTCGCATAACTGCTCACCGTCCTCCCATTTCGCAAGACTTCTCGCAGCTTCTTCGTCATAGGCAACTACCATGTTGGCAGTTCCAAAATGATGCGTAGGGAGGGGGTTCTCGTTAACGTCCACGGGGGGTATCTGCAAGGTACCTCTGGCCATCTGCTCACCAATGATCCTTCTCAAGTAGTAACAATCCTTGGTAGAGTGCTGCACTCGTTGGTGCAATTCGCAGTACTTTGGGTTGGCCTTGTCAGCTGCAGTGGGGATCTCTACTTTTAGGTTGGGGGGTCCTGTTACGCCTTCTCGCACCAGGGTGCGGTAACAATCCATGGCCTCCGCTACGCTGCACGGTAGTGGCGGCGGGACATCCTCCCCGAACTTTCTCTTGTTGCCGGGACTGTCAGTCCTGGCCCCGGGACCTCCCTTCTTCCCTTTGTTACTCCCGTCCACATAGTTAACCGCCTGCCTCCTCGTAACTTGAAACCTCCCGGGAGTCGGTGGAACTTGTGTCCTCCAACCCGGGGTTCTCGGTTTGATTATCATAGCGATGTTGCTGGCAGCCCTGGTGAATTCTCTGAAAGTCCCATCTCTAGTTTCGTTGATCAAATGCAGCTTGTACTCTTCCGAGAGTCCTTCCACACATATTTGTAGCAACCTGGCCTCCGCCACGTCCTCGTGAACATCTAAGGCCCTCTCGCGAAATCGCTTGATGTAGTGCATCAATTCCTCTCCTGGCTTCTGGACCTCTTGCGCCAGGTGCCTCAGTGTAAATTCATCCTCCGCTACAAAAAACTTCTGGAGAAACTGCCTGTGCATCTCTTCCCAACTAGGGACGCTGTTAGGCGCCAAGTGGGAATACCATGTATAGGCTTTCCCAGTGAGAGTTTTAGAGAACTCTCTCAATCTCAGGCTCTTGTCGCCAGCGTGTACTCCCAGGTACTCGACGAACCTCTTCACGTGTTCTCGAGGGTTCTCCCCCCTACCGCCAAACTTGATAAATTTTGGTGGAATATACCCCTCAGGGTATGTATTCTCACTTACTTCCTGTGGATAGGGGTCTTGTAACTCCTCGTATAGGTAGGAACCCTCCCTTTGAGAGGAGGAGAGGAGCTTCCTCACTTCTTCCATAGTAACAGCCTTGGGGGTGATTCCTCCAAACATGTGGTTTTAGGAACTGGAGAACCTGTTGGCGCCAGGACATGCTCCGGCGCCGCCTTCCGAGACGGAATCATCTCTGCCGGAATCGTAATAGGAGTGGCTACCCCTCCAGAAGGGGCAGCAGCAGGTGTCACACAACCTTGACCCAAGTTTGATAGATCCACGTTGTTTTGCTTTAAAAAGTCAAAAAACATTGCCATAAGGTTCATACCTGCCATTGGAGCCACTGCCGGCGAACTGGTCTGGCCTCCCTGAGGCGCTGGCGCCTTGGCTCCGATCACCACCACTTCTTCCTGAGTAGTCTGGTCACTGTGAGCTCCATTACCAGATGGAATGTCCTCAAAAACCAACTGCTTGGAGACATTGAAACCTTCTTTGTCCATGGAAATGAGAATACCTCCCCAGCAGAGTCGCCAAATGTAAGAGGGTAGTGAGACTGGGGTCTATGAATAACTGGAAAGGGTGAGGCGTGACCCACTCCAATGGACCCTGTCTGCAGGTCTTCAAGGTCTCCTGGTGCAACTTCTGAAGAAAACTTCTCCTTCTGGTAACAATGGAACTCAAGCTTCAACTCACTCCCTGCAAGAAGATGAACTTTCACAGCAAAAATAGTAATTTTCTCAAGGGGAAGCACCTAAGAGTGATGGCTGTCAGTGGGGAGTGAAGGAACAAGGCACTCAACACTAAGAGAATGAGCAGGGAGAGAATACTAGGTAGGTCTGGTGATATTTTAGCAGAGTAACAGTGCAATTTTTCTTGTATATCTTTTGACCTTGCCCAGAGGTCTATTTATACATGGGCGTAAGGGGTGAGCTGGCGACTTTGGGCTCCAAAATTGAGAGAGTTGGTGGGGAACAATGTCTGAAGTGTACCATTTGTCCCTACCTGCAGGCAGCCTACCTGTCCCCTCTGCAGGCGCCACCTGGCGCCGACCAAAACTCAAAAAGCACATATGTCCCCTAATGGAACCAAAATAGCAGATTTTGGTAGTTATCTTTTTGAAATGGTAACTTGTGGTACAATTTTGCAAATCTTTGAGAGAGGAAACCTTAAGGCCTCCTCCTCTCTAAAAGTGTTATTTTTCTTGAGAGGGACCTCGAGGACCCCCCTCTTCTGGGAAAGTCATTTTCTTGTAAAGAGTTTATTTTTATTGTGAGTAGCCAGCTCTTTGGCTGCTCACTTCACTTGTGACCAAGTGTGCAGTGTGCGTAGTCTCGAGTGACTTCTGGGTCTTCCTACTAGTATTCTCTCAATCCTATAGTGCTAAGTGGTTGAGCTTGCTCAACATACCTTGTCCCTCAGCCGCCAAGCCAAAACTCCCAGGAGGTCCCGACGCGCCTGTTCGAGCCCTGCTTGCTCGACTAGGCAACCTGTGCAAGAAAGTAAAGTGTTAGTGCTGTTGTTCATTTAGAGCCTGCTGTTTCATGATGAAAACTCCTGTAGCAGCGCTTCTCGAATAACATTTCTGCAGCACAATTGCAGTGGCGCTGACGCTTGAAGCGACGCCGACCCTTGTCCTGTCGCCGTTGCTTGGAGTGGCGCTGATGCTGTGAGGCGGCGCCGACCCTTGTTGCGGCGCCGACGCTCGAAGCGGCGTTGACGCTTGAAGTGGCGCTGACGCTTGAGGTAGCGCTGGTGCTTGAACTGGCGCTGACAGGTGAGGCGGCGCCGACCCTTGTTGCGACGCCGACGCTCGAAGTGGAGCCGACGCTCGAAGTGGCACTGACGCCTGAGGTAGCGCTGAGGCTTGAATCGGCGCTGATAGGTGAGGCGGCGCCGACCCTTGTTGCAACGCCGATGCTCGAAGTGGCGCCGGCGCCTGAGGTAGTGCTGAGGCTTGAATCGGCGCTGACAGGTGAGGCGGCGCCGACCCTTGTTGCGGCGCCGACGCTCGAAGTGGCGCCGACCCTTGTTGTGGCGCCGACGCTCGAAGTGGCGCCGACGCTCGAAGTGGCGCTGACGCCTGAGGTAGCGCTGATGCTTGAACCGGCGCTGACACGTGAGGCGGTGCCGACCCTTGTTGCGGGGCGCCGACGCTCGAAGTGGCGCCGACGCTTGAAGTGGTGCTGACGCCTGAGGTAGCGCTGATGCTTGTACCGGCGCTGACATATGAGGCGGCACCGACCCTTGTCGGGGCGCCGACGCTTGAAGTAGCGCTGACGCCCGAAGTGGCGCTGACGCCTGAGGTAGCGCTGACCCTTGCGGTGGCGTAGGGACTCGCCGCGGTGTTGACACTTGCGGTGGCTTTTGAACTTCTGGGTGACCTCGCGGGTACCTCTCGGATGTTATTTAATAAAAAAAAGCATATTTATTTTATTTTGCTTTTTTTTTTTCTGTTTATAACACCCTTCTACACTCCCCTTCTTTCCTCGCCGTATACCGAAATTTCTGACCCGTGCACTTTTCTCCACAATGTGCACTTCTGGACCTTTTTTTACCTTACTAACATCATCATTCTATCTACGTGCAAGTCACTCTTAACGTTTGACTAGGTAAAACTCCGCTCCAAGTTTTCCATAATAGTTAAATTTTACTCTTCTCAAGGAATGCCCCTTTTTAAATGGCTTCCTACAGCCTTTTAACCAAATTTGGGTGTGCCACTCTGATCGCACACATATATATGGATTATCGTCTTTCTCACACCATGCTTAATCCACTCTACCACTTCCACTTCGTTATAGTAGTCCTATAGGAATGTATTTCACACATTTATTCCCACGTACCTTTAACCCGAACGATCTGACATCAGCTAACCAGGGTGCCCACACACCCTATAAACTGTGCATAGTGGCATAAACATCACATACACTTCACACATCACACTCAATTCTTTATTGGCCCTGTATTCACAACGTGGCTATAACACTTGGGTATTCTCAATCACCTTAGAAATCGAAGTTTTAAATCCTCCTTAATATCTTTCCACCCTTCAATTCATAATGATAAAACAAAATGTTAAATGATTCCTCACTACACAACCGTCTCCACTGACCTTATATCGTAACTTACTTTGAACGTACGGTTATAACTACATACTTTTGTAACAACCGAGGTACTGGACTCATGGACTAATGACCAAATGTCTCCCTACTTCCAACCTTACGCTAAGTTTCATGCATGGGATGTCTTACAAAGAGACATCCAAACAAAGAACCCCCCGATACACTACTACCTAGCATTATCACTTATCGAGATCCATTAGGCCATCCGTCTATAACACGTACCCCTATAATCCCGTCTATTGACATAAAAGCTACATCTCCTCCCACAAGTACATTTAAACAAGGAACTTTTTGCCAAGTGCACTATCACTTAGCATTGGTGGTAATCACATTCCATAAGCCTCGTACACATACAATCGTGACTCTTGAAATACTGTCCCCAAGCATATGAATATAAGTCTTAACTCTCACGTCTCTAAAGGAGTGACAGACCAATGCGCTCTTCCTATCATAAAGTCCTGAGCGCTAAACATAATAACGAACTAAATCTTTCCTCTCAACAGTAAACCCAATACACACCGAATCATATCAATAAAGTCCCTACACACACTGGGATTAAACATCTCGATACCACTATACCCTTCGAAGTCTCTATAATATATGATATAAATATGAGCCCGACCCTCTCGCAGGTGAGGCTTTGCCAGAATAAAACATCCCGCATTAGAGTAGTAACCCCGATAGACTTGCGATATTCGCCCACTATCGGTCTAATTATTACTATAAAACCATAATCAGGATAATATCATTCTCTTATAACACATCACTAAAATGAGTAATTTCAATAAGGTATATACCATTATCAATACACCCATTCATCCTCCGCAGATAACACTAATGATAACCCCGCTATACCAGGGAAAACACTCACATAATAATAACGTTATCGATATATGTACTAACTTGTCCCACATGTGAATCTAGCAATAATCAAAATGTAGTGACTCACTCAAGCCACATAAAACACGCCTCATCCTTCGAGGGTAAAACTCCTACTTATACCTTGCCAATCACCATGTCTGTTCAAATGGTTTTCGAATATGACACGCCTGTCCGAACCAAACCGAAAACTACATTAACCATTTCCCTTGCTAGGAACCATTCCCTTATCCCTTTACTTGCTTCAGGAAAATTAACGCATGTGGTTTTACTCTCCACAAAATACCTCTACACATAATCCACTTATCTCCGGTCCTACTGACCATATTAAGACTTCCCTTCTCTCGGACTCTGTTAGTCTCAACTTTGATGGCTACCCTCGTTGTTTCCTTAGTTTCATTGGTGCTAAGGAATGCATTGTTGGTCTCAATAATCCTGGATGAATTCACCATCACTTGGTAAGAATTCAACTATTATAATTATTTAAATGGGTCCCCTGATGGGTCTACCCCTTGCGGCATTTCACTAACATCTTTTCATCCAGTCTTACTCCCCAACTAAATCTTTCGATTCCTGTATCTCCCTTTACAGAGAAGCGTTAACATCTCTATGGACAATGTGTGATATTGTCACCATATGGATCGACTGTCCAACAGAATTCCCTTGAAGTGTTGTCAAATTTCCTTACAGGTCGATTTCCTATTTGAAATCCTCTTCTCCATTTGTATCTACTTCATTCGACACAAGATCGCTAATTAATTAAATTCATTTTCACACATGGCCCTCTGTTTGGCCTTCCTATGATGAGTTCAGAACAACATTCACACCTTAACCTGAGCATCTGCTGAAGGAACTTGCGGTAAATCGTAAACCGTATCTAAGATCCTTCCATTGACACAACATTCCACTTCTAAATATGGTGGTTGATTTCCACCATTATAACTTTGCTCCGATGAGTCAAGAAAATTTTACCCTAAATTTTCATTCCTCATTACCCACTCTCTGACATATGCCCAAGCCTTTGGATATATTACCTTCGTTGGTTAACACACACAATTCTCGCATTTCTAAAACATCCACTGATGGCTCTCCTCGACGTTTCTTTTGACTCTCTCCCAATCCTACCACATTGGGTGAGTCTAATTTGGCACCACTTTCGACTATAGCAACACTTGGAAATTATAAGCTGCGCCTTAGCCATCTTTACAGTCCTGGCTTCCCATGCCATAATAGGGGTGACCTCAACTGCAGTCATCATCCTCAAATATACTCTATAACCTCAACTGAGTCCTGCCTCCCGTTGTCCGCCCAACGGCCATTGCCTGTCATATTTCATTGTTCGAACACACTCGAATGAAAGTAAGATTCAATAATATATACATTATAGCAGGAGAGTGAAATCTCACCATAGAAGTCAACAATCCTAAACATAGGGCTCTATATCAAAGAAAGCTACGCTGGAAGCATAATAAGCCGCAGAGATCATATGGACACTAGAACCCGATGCTCTGATACCACCTGTGACACCCCACCTAATTAAATACCAGGTGATCAGTCCTTTATTAAATTAAATCAAAGTGTCCGGTTGGTTCATTCTTAGCATCACCGTCGAAAATAATTTTCTTTATTAATCACCTAATAAATAATTAAGCTAAGTGTCAAAACAATTAATTTTAAAGATTAAGTTCCCCAATTATAATTTAATATACGAAACCATTTTTATGAACAAGGATAATAATATTAAAACCAAACCATCCGAGTGAAGTGAACATTCTAGATAGATCAACCAAATAAAATAGCCCACATCGCACGACAAAGTAATATTCAAAAGAAATCCCATATAAAATGGAATACTGAAATAAATAAAGAGTACAAATCTCTCTGAGCTAAATATAACTAGAAATGGGCGACATATTCCCTAACTAATAATGAATAAATAGAAGACTGAGAAGACAAGGATGAAGTCATCTACTGCAAGGATCTGCAACTCCCACACTAGCTGCAGCATGTCAATAGTTCAAAGGTCTAAGCCTGATGCCCTTGTGGCTGGGCACCTGTAATACACACACACACACACACACACACACACACACACACACACACACACACACACACATATATATATATATATATATATATATATATGGAAAGAAGAGATGATAGGAAACGGGCCAGAGCCCGAGTATAAAACAACTTAAAAAAAATAGTTTAGTAAGTATTTAAAATGCTTACTAGTTGATATTTTGAGAATTCTCACCCCTCAACTAGTGTGCACGCCTAACTTACTACTGAACTAATCTAGATAAAGTTAACCCAATTCACTAGTCAAACCCAATTTCCCTTCACCAAATTATGTTTCGAGTAATCGCATAACTATGGTTTATATCTCATAACCTTTTCTTATGAATATTAAGCAAGTTATGTTCATGTCAATACATACTTAATTTCTCAACCACTTCATTCATTTAATATTAATTATTCAATTTTCATCTACTTACAAGCACAGTAGTGTAATACCCCGTATTTTTGTGATATTTATTTTATGGGATTAATTAAATTAAATGTGTATTAATTGGAAATTAATCCGGATTAAAATACTAACGAGATGCGAGTTGGTATTTGATTATATGTGCATATATGATTATTACATGAATATTGAAGTATGAAATTTGTCGTGAGATTGAAATACGGCAAGTTGGAAAATTTTATTGAGACGCGTGTGATAGTCGCGTCAGTGAAATATTTATTTTATTAAAAAGTGAATTTTAGTTCTATTAACTGTATGGTTGTTTTGAGTGCGCCAACGCGTCCAGAAGGGTCGAAATAGTCAGGAAACACTAGCCGGGGGTTAAGTTTGGGTCCCGGGGCATTATTGGGCCATACCGGTAACTTATAAGGGCATTTTGGTAATTTCAGAAATTGGGTAATTAAAACCCACGAAAATTAGAGTTAAAATCTGACTTAGTATTAACCCACTAAGCCATTTCCAACCCCAATTTAGGAAGTGGGCTACGGGAGAAGTTATAACTTGGCAAAATCAACCTCACCTCCATTAACACCTTGAGAAGAAAAGCTTGTTGAGAGAGAGAGAAGGAATT
This sequence comes from Sambucus nigra, assembly GCA_949130495.1. NCBI lineage: Eukaryota > Viridiplantae > Streptophyta > Magnoliopsida > Dipsacales > Adoxaceae > Sambucus > Sambucus nigra. The sequence goes on along the minus strand of OX422207.1, from coordinate 671,212,697 downwards.
CTGCAGAGAGAGAGAGAACACTTCAGAGATTCGTCATCAAATTCAGAGATTCAAATAAGGCAAGTGATTTAATTTCATTTTTATAGAGAATGTTTCTTCCATGTGTAGGAATTGATAAAAATCTGATTTGTTCTTGGGAGTTAATGAAAAACCCATTAAATTGGAAATAGAATCTTACATATTGATGAGGAATTGCATGTAGAATTATATGTAGGCGATTATTCTGATGTTAATAATATCTTGGATGAAATAAAAACGGATTATAGTAGGTTCAATTATGATGTATAAATGTTAGGGTTCATGTTCATATAAATTGGGAATAAATAAAGAGATTTGAAGATTTGATGATGTTTAAGATGAGTTAGCCCTATATAAACGTTTGATTATGAGATATGAGTGTTTAGTACGGATTATGAACCTTAAAATGATGTTGGGTCGATTTTATGTGAGATTAGAAGTGAAGAAAATTGGGAAAAATGAAATAGGAATTTCTGGGCTCGAATCTGGTCACTCGTTAGAAGACCTGCCCAGGTCGTTCGAACGAGCTCGTTCGAACGAGCTTCTAACGAGTTGACAGTTTGGGTTCTAACGAGAGGGATGTTCGTTCGAATACTTTCGTTCAAACGAGATCTCGTTAGAAGGCCCAGTTCGTTCGAACGAACTCTCGTTCGAACAGCCTCGTTCGAAAGAGACTTCGAACGAGTTGACAGTTTCGGCTTTTTAGCCTTCTTTGATCCCGAGTGCCCCGTAACCTTGTGTATAGGTAGAGATAGCCTTCCCTTGATGAGTAATTGATATATTTGGGATGTTTGGGATATAATGAGGAGTCAAACCTAGAAGTGTAGTTGGAACCTAAGGGAAAAATAGGAAGTAGGAAGTGAGTGTCTATTACGTTGCGAGAACCATTGACGACCTAATGTATTATATTAACCGGGAACATATAAATTGTGTAGTATTATATGTCGGTATGAAAATGAGAATCGTACCACCAATATATTATGGTGATTACTAAGATGTGTGAATACTTAGTATATGTGTTGATTTTATGTGTATGACATACCTACCATACTTGCTATTACGGGAAGTTTACGTTCGCTTAGGGCCTTCTAATCCTTGTGTTGCCCGGATTTAGATTGGTTACCTCGATGAACATAGGTCAGAGAAGGACTTATTGGGATGTTAATAAGTCTGCTGATCGTGGGAGCGCAGGTATGTGCGTGACCCATGTGATGTGACTGTGTTCACCTCCATTATTTGTGATGTTGTTATCTGAACGATTCCTGAGAAATTCGGAATGCGTGATCCTTATGTACGTGATGTACCGGGATGGATAGCAGAGTATGTGTGCACTGCAGGGTGCTTGTATTGTATATTTATGACGTGAATAATATACACTTAATTAATGGGAACTTTCATGTTAATATTGTGAATATAATTATGGTAATGTTTTGAGAAAACATAACGGGTTAATTGATAGTGAATTATATTACTAATTGAGAATCCGAGTGTAAGTAAAACCCTCTATTTAATTGATAACGTTAGAATGTAATATGGGAATCGAGTAGTAAGGGGTAGAACTTATTACAGTTTGGTTAGATATGGATGTCTTATAGATGGGTACGGTACGTTAGGAGTGCACATGTAGTCGAGAGGTGAGAATTCCATGTGAGTGCACGTCCTAACATGTATTTTGCATTTAATGTTTTAATGTTATTAAAACACTTGCTATTTTTAAAATGATTTCCACTTTCGGGCTCTGACCCATTTGCTTTCAAATCTATTTTTGTAAAAACCATTTTAGGTGCCCAGCCACAAGGACACCATGCATAGGATTCTCATTCAGGTGACGAGCTGTAGCTGTTTGTGGAAGTTACAGGACTTTGCTTGTAGACGCTTCATCTATCTTGACTCGATATTCATCATTTATCAGTTGTAGGGCATGTCGCCCATTTCTTTTAGAGACATTTCATTTATTTCAGTATTCAGACCTTTGGCATGTAATTATTCAGGATTCAGACTTGAAATATTATTCTTCAGTTGTGGGATTGTTGTGGGGAGTTTTCCTCCAGATTTATATTTATGTTGTTGGTTATTCGTTACTTCATTATAGTGAATGGTTATTATTCTTTCATTATTCTTTTACTGCATGTTAATCAGACTTAACTTAAAATTTGGCACTTACTTTTAAATACTAGGTGGTTAGTAATTATTAAAATGTTTTCGATAGTGATGCTATTAACTGAACCAACTTGGCATTTTGAATTAATTTAATAAAGGAGTAGCTACCCGGTATTTAATTGGTCGGGGTGTCACAGGTGGTATCAGAGCATCAGGTTCTAGGGTCCTTTAGGATCTGAACGGCTTATTATGTTTCCGCTGAGCTTTCTTTGATGTAGAGCCCTATATTTTAGGACTGTTGTATTCTCTTGTTTATGCTACGTTCTTCAGCTATTTTAAGTTTATAACTGTGAACTTATAAACTTCATTCTTATTTCAGATGCCTCCACGACGTGTACAACGGGTTCCCAGGAATGCAACGCCAGAACCACTGCCCGCACCAGTTCAGGGCACGATGAATGCCACCGAGGTTCCAGCCATTGTGGCCCAGGCAGTAAATGCCTCACTAGATGTAGTTCAGCAGGCACCACCTCAGGCGCCAATATCCGCGCCAGTTCAGGAACATGCATTCCCGTCTGCTTGGGAACGTGTACGTGATGCTTTTCAGAAAGCACACCCTCCGGAGTTCGCAGGTAGCTCCGATGTGGTAGTTACGAGTCAGTGGAGGAAGGACATCCAGCGACACCTGAGGATGTATGAGTGCACAGATGTCCAGAAGCAGATACTAGCTACCTTTAAGCTAGTGGGGTCTGCACTGCAGTGGTGGGAGTCTATTACCACCGTGGAGGAGAGGGACACTCTCACTATTCAGGAGTTCTGGGTGCGGTTTGACAGCAAGTACTTTCCGTCGACTGTTCACACAGAGATGAGGAGGAAGTTGATGAGCCTCAAGCAGGAGGGTAAGACTATGGCCGAGTATGAGGCTGAATTTACTGATCTTCTGAACATTGTTCCGGATGAGATACCGACGGAGGAGAAGAAGATACAGAAATTTATATGACACCCCGACTAATTAAATACCGGGTAGCTACTCCTTTATTAAATCAATACAAAATGTCAAGTTGATTCAGTTAATAGCATCACTGTCGAAAACATTTTAAAGATTACTAACCACCTAGTATTTAAAAAGTAAGTTGCCAAATTTTAAGTTATCTGATTAACATGCAAAAAGAATAATGGAAGTACAAGATAAAACCATTCACCATAACGATGTAATGAAATAACCAACAATAGTAATAAGTCCGGAGGAAAACTCCTCACAACAATCCCACAACTAAAAATAATAAGACAAGTCTAAATTCTGAATTAAGTACATGCCCGAATTCTGAATAACTGAAATAAATGAAATGCCTCTAAAAGAAATGGGCGACATGCCCTATAACTGATAAATACTGAGTATAGAGTCAAGATAGATGAAGCGTCTATAATCAATGTCCTGTAACTCCCACAAACCGCTACAGCTCGTCACCTGAATGAGGATCCTAAGCATGGTGTCCTTGTGGCTGGGCACCTAAAATGGTTTTTACAAAAAGATAGATTTGAAAGCAAACGGGTCAGAGCCCGAATGTGGAGAGCATTTTAAAAACAACAAGTGCTTTAATAATAATTAAAACAATGAATGCACGATACATGTTAGGACGTGCACTCACATGAAATACTTACCTCTCGTTTAACTGTGCACTCCTAACGTTCCTTTACCCATTCATGTGTTTTCTCATAACTATCTAATTCCAAAGAGTTTCTAACACTCCTACTCGGTTCACGTTTAATTTCCAACCTTAACAATTAAATAGATAGTTCTACTTTAATTCTCGGATTCCCAATTATTAACAAAACCATTTATTGATACATGTCCCCTTTTATCTTTTCCTAATATTACAATTACTATACCCACAATTAACATAGCAATTTCCTTTTCATTTAACCGTATATTATTCACATCATAAATATACTATACAAGCACCCAAAGGCTAAGCTGCGGTGCACACATACTCTGCTATCCATCCCGGTACATCACGTACATAAGGATTACAAATTCCGAATCTCTCAGGAATTGTTGGAATAAACACCACACACAAAAATGGAGGGGAACATAATTCAACATATCCATGGTCACGTACATACCTATGCTCCATAGTCAGCTGGCTTATTAACTCACAAATAAGTCGTTCTCTTGAACTATGTCCTCGAGGTACCAATCTAAATCCGGGCAACACAAGGATAAGAAGGCCCTAAGCGAACGTAACCTCCCGTGATAGCAACTATGGTAGGTATGTCATACATATAGAAATCATATACTAAGCATCACAAATCTTAGATAATTCAATATTAATAAAGGTATACTCTACATCCTTATACCATTATTCCAAATTTGTATATTTTACGTCTCCCGATAATATAAAAGTTAAACTGTCGATACGTCTCACGTCGTAGTTTCTTATACTTAAAACCTATCTAAAATAGATTATTAAGTTCCTATTATTCCCACGTATAACATCTTTAATTCTAAGGTCCTTACTTCTGCCCCAAACCTCATTTCATCAAAGTATTCAAATTTACACTATTAACCCAAATATTTACTCACTTATCGAATTTCATTAGTTTTAGAATAATTCCTTAAATTGAATTCTAATTAAGGTCCAAATCTCATAACCAAGCCTACTGGTCTTCCTTAAGGTTAAGGGTATTCATATGGTCTCCAACAATATTAATCAAGGGTTAACATCATTAAAATTTAAATAGGGAAAAAATTTACTCATTCTGGGAAGGTCGATCGATCGACCTTTTCCTTCGATCGATCTATGGTGGTCGATCGATCGACTGATGAATGTCGATCGATCGATTGCACCAGGTATGGTTACAGACTGCTTCGTTTTGCAGTTTTCAAATCAACCCAAAACATACTTTTAATGCATGAATCTCTAATATAACGTTATAGCATCATCATATAACCATCCTACAACATTAATAACGTTCTAAAACCAATAATTCATCATTCAAGGGCTTTGTATGGATCAAATCTTCATCAAGAATTCCAGATTACTATTTCTTTCAAGAACATTAATAAACTTCTTCAAAAATCCGTTTTTAAATCATCAAGGGTCATAATTCTGAGTTCATAATTCGTCCAAATTGTTACTACATGCAGTCCCTAACATAATTCATAGTTTTAAACTTCCAATTCATGGGTCTATATCATCTTCCAAGATAAATTCGATAATTCCTAAACATGGAAAAGCATAGCTTTGAATCAATTGTTATTAAATCACTTGCCTTAATCTTTCTCTGAATTTGATGTTGAGTCTTGAAGGCTAAGTTGTTCTCCCTCTCTCTTTCTGCAGAATTCTCTTCTCTCTCTCTCTCTCTACAAGTTTCTCTAAGGAAGATGACAATGGAGGTGTGGTTGGTTTTTGGTAAGTTGGGATTATATCTTAACTTCTCCCGTAGCCCATTAAGTCCCTTAGTGTAGTTAGTGGGTTTAGTGGATAAGGAAAAAGTCAGATTATTGTTTCTAATTTTCGTGGGTTTTAATTCCCAGATTTCCGAAATTACCAAAATGCCCCTATAAGTTACCGGTATGGCCCAATAATGCCCCGGGACCCAAACTTAACCCCGGCTAGTGTTTTCGGACTATTTCGACCCTTCCGGACGCGTTGGCGCACTCAAAATGACCATATGGGTGATAAAAATAAAATTCACTTTTTAATTCAAATAATTATATTCCTGACGCGACTGTCACGCGCGTCCCAACAAAGTTTCCCAAATTACCGTATTTCAATCCCGCGACAATTTCAATATTTCCAATATTCATATATTGCCAAGTATACACATTATAATCAAATACTAACTCACATCTCATTCATATTTTTATCCGGATTAATTTCCAATTAATACACATTTAATTCAATTAATCCCCAAAAATAAATATCATGAAAATACGGGGTATTACATACTTCCCCCCTAATAACTGAATTTCGTCCCGAAATTCGGAACTAGAAAGTACCTAGTAAGAACAACTCCGGATAACGTTCGCGCATCTCATCCTCGCACTCCCATGTGGACTCCTCGACATTATGATGTCGCCACTGAACACGCACTAACGGAACTATCTTTGACCGCAGTTTCCGCTCACTTCGGTCCAAAATGGCAATCGGCCCCTCCTCGTAGGAGCTATCCGACTGGAGATCGATGTCCTCCAAAGCAATGTGAGAATGAGCCAAATCGTCTCTAAGATATTTCCTTAACGAGGAAATATGAAATACATCGTGAATCCGATGTAAATGCTCCGATAATCCAAGCCTATACGCAACCGGTCCAACCCGCTCAATAATAGGAAATAGTCCCACATATCTCGGTGCCAACTTCCCTTTCTTCCCGAAACGCATGATCCCCTTTATAGGAGATACTCTGAGCAAAACTTGGTCCCCCACTTGGAACTCCCTGAAGAATCTCTTCGCATCAGCATAGCTCTTCTGCCGATCCTGAGCTACTCGAATGCGATTCCGTAACAATTTTATCCTTACAGAAGTATCCTGAATCACTTCCGGCCCAAGTAGTTAGTTTTCCCCCACCTCCAACCAACATGCTGGGGAACGACAATGTCTACCGTACAATGCCTCAAATGGAGCCATGCCAATGGTGAACTGGTAGGAGTTGTTGTAAGAAAACTCCACCAGTGGAAGATACTGCTCCCATCCACCCCCAAAGTCAATGATACTCATACGTAGCATGTCCTCCAACATCTGGTTTGTACGCTCAGTTTGCCCATCGGTCTGCGGGTGATACGCCGTACTCAACCGCAGTTCTGTGCCCATGGCCTCCTGAAAACTCTCCCAAAACCGTGAAACAAATATCTTGTCTCGGTCAGACACGATATTTAGGGGCACACCGTGAAGTCTCACTATCTCTGAAATGAAGAGCTGGGCATACTATCCCGCAGTGTAGTCTGTCCTTACGGGTAGGAAATGAGCGACTTTGGTCAACCTGTCCACAATTACCCAAATGGAGTCATGACCTCTCTGTGACGTAGGCAACCCCGTTATAAAGTCCATGGAGATGCTCTCCCACATCCACATCGGGACCTCCAATGGCTGTAGAAGTCCTGCCGGTCTCTGATGATCCACTTTAACTAGCTGACAAGTGGCGCATTTTGAAACAAACACGGCAATATCTCTCTTCATCCCGCTCCACCAATACTGTCGCCTCATGTCTTGGTACATTTTGTCCCCTCCGGGATGTACCGCGAACCGTGAGCCGTGCGACTCTGCCATCACCTCGTGCCGCAATTCTTCCCCTTCCGGAACTACCAATCTCCCATTGAAGCGTAATCCCCCGTCTGAGCTAACGGTATAGGACTCTGCTCCCTATGCTAGTAATCGAACTATCTGCTCCTGACAGAACGAATTTTTTTCCTGTGCCTTTACCACCTTCGTGACAATTTGCGGTGTAACGGTCATCACAGACATGAATGATCGGGCCACTGCATCCTGGTGTCCCAACTCCTTCCACTTGGCCTTCCACACCCCTGCCACCTCATCTACTGGCCTATGGCTCAACGCGTCTGCCACCACGTTAGCCTTCCCCAGGTGATACTGGATATCAAACTGATAATCTTTCACGAATTCAAGCCACCTCCATTGCCGCATATTCAACTCCTTCTGCGTGAATAGGTACTGTAGGGACTTGTGATCCGTGAACAATCGAAACTTCTCCCCCAAAAGGTAATGTCTCCAAATACGAAGGGCAAATACCACTGCCGCTAACTACAAGTCATGGGTAGGGTAATTCTTCTCGTGAGGCTTAAGCTTACGGGAAGCATAAGCTATGGCCTGACTCTCCTGCTGCAGTACACCTCCAAGTCCTTGTAAGGACGCATCGGTGTAAACAAGATACTCAACTCCCGGTATCGGCAATGCTAACACAGGTGCTGAGGTTAACTTGTCCTTCAACTCATCGAATGCCAACTGACAGGCATCACTCCAAATGAACGGCACACCTTTATGAGTTAGATGTGTCATGGGACCCGCTATCGTGGAGAAACCCCGAATAAACCTCCTGTAGTATCCTGGTAAGCCCAAAAAACTACGGATCTCAGTCGGTGTCGTGGGCTGTCCCCACTCCCTCACCGCGGATACCTTCCCTGGATCAACAGATATTCCCCTGTCGGAAATAATATGTCCCCAAAACTGGACCTCCTTCAGCCAAAACCCGCACTTCTTATATTTTGCATACAACTCGTTCAGACGTAGCGTCTGCAAAACTTGTCTCAAATGCTCGGCGTGCTCCTCCTCTGTCTAGGAGTAGACCAGAATATCATCGATGAAGACAATGACAAACTGATCTAGGAAATCCCTGAACACCCTATTCATCAAGTCCATAAACGCTGCTGGAGCGTTGGTCAAACCAAATGGCATAACCCGAAACTCGTAAGAACCATATCTTGATAAAAACGCAGTCTTCGAGATGTCCTCCTCCTTGATACGCAACTGATGGTATCCAGATCGCAAATCAATCTTTGAGAAGCAAGAAGCTCCTCTCAACTGGTCGAATAGGTCATCGATTCGAGGCAACGGATACTTATTCCGTACCGTGACCTTGTTTAACTCCCGGTAGTCCACACACAATCTCAGTGAACCATCTCTCTTCTTCACGAACAACACAGGGGCACCCCACGGTGAAGTACTCCTTCGAATAAACCCCTGACCCAACAACTGTTCAATCTGATCCCGTAACTCCCTCATCTCAGCTGGAGCCATACGGTACGGTGCGCGTGCTATAGGTCTCGTATCTGGAAATAAGTCTATAACAAAGTCTATCTTTCGACTGGGTGGTAGGCCTGGTATCTCCTGAAACACATCGGAATACTCCCTGACAACTGGGATCGAATCTAAAGGAATCACAACCTCCTTAGAGGTATCCTCCTCTAAGTAGTACAAATGAGCGGTCGAATCTCCCTCTGGGCGAGGCATCGCCACTACAAACATCTCTTGCCCCGGAATGGCAAAAACAATGCTCCCACCGAAATAATCAATCATGGCTCTATAATCAGCGAGCCAATCCATACCGATAATCACATCATGAACATGCATATCTAATACCAACATATCTGCAGGTAATACCAGACTACCAATCTCTACCCCCACTCCCCGGCATATAAAGAAAATAAGTGACCCACTCCCCAATGGTGAGTCTACACACGTTACTGTGCTCTCTGCCGTAGCTAACAACCCTAAGGCTTTCGCAAAATGTGTAGCTATAAAACAATGCATTGCCCCCGTATCAAACAAAACCCGACCCATAGTGCTATGGATAGGAAACATACCCTCAATCGCGAGTGGTGCCTGTGGAGCTGCTACCTGGTGGACGTTATAGATACGTCCATACTGTAACTGCTACTGCTGCATAGGAACTGCTGGAATGGCTGGTAGTGGTGGCACCTGGGCTGGAGCTGGAAGAGTAGGTGGAAAAAGTGGCCTCTGTGGCTCATGTCGAGCACCCTACTGCTGCTGCGGGGCCCTGCCCTTATCAGGACAATCCTGACGTTTGTGGCCAATCTTACCACAAATGAAACACTTCCTCAGGAAGTTTCCCCCTCGCTGTCCCTGCTGCCCTCGGCCCTGGTGGCCGTTACCATTTCTGCCCTGGCCTTGCTGGCCCTGGTGAAACTGATGATGTTGACCATTTTGACCCTGCTGGCCCTGATGGTCGTTATGACCCTGCTGGCCATTCCGGAATCCTCCCTGTCCGTTCCTGAAACCCCCTGATCGAAACCTCTTATGATCCCCCTACTGGGAACCCTGATCGCTCTGCCTATACTGACCCTGAGCTGACTGTGCCCCGCTGGCACCATTTCCCCCTGTCCTGCCCTAATGGGTAGACTCTCCCGATCTCTTGCCCTCAGCCATATGAAAGCGGTGATCCTGGCAGTGTAACAAAGCAGCGTTAACCACATCAGAATAAGTGGCCAACGAAAGGTTCCCTAACAGATGCTGACGGATCCTCTATGTCAACCCGTCGGTGAATTTCTCAATCTTCTTCTTTTCTGTCGGTATCTCATCCGGAACAATATTCAACAGATTCGTGAACTCGGCCTCATACTCGGCCACGGTCTTACCCTCTTGTCGAAGGTTCATCAACTTCCTCCTCATTTCCGTGTGAACAGCAGACGAAAAGTAATTGCGGTCGAACCGCATCCAGAACTCCTGAATCGTGAGAGTATCTCTCTCCTCTGCGGTGGTAATAGACTCCCACCACTGTAGTGCATATACCACTAGCTTAAAAGTAGTCAGTACCTGCCTCTGAACGTCAGTGCACTCATACATCCTCAAGTGCCTCTATATATCCTTTCTCCACTGACTCGAAACAACAACATCGGAGCTGCCAGCAAACTCCGATGGATGTGCTTTCTGAAAAGCATCACGTACACGTTCCCAGGCAGACGGGAATGCATATGGCTGAACTGGCGCGGCAAATGGCGCCTGAGGTGGTGCCTGCTGAACTACGGCTAATGCAGCATTTACCGCTTGGGCTACTATGGCTGCAACCTCAGCGGCGTTCATCGTGCCCTGAACTGGTGCGGGTTGTGGTTCAGGCGCTGCATTCCCGGGAATCCGTGGTGCACGTCGTGGAGGCATTCTGAAATAAGAATAAAGTCTATAAGTTCGCAGTTATAAACTTAAAATAGCTGAAGAACGTAGCATATATAAAAGAATACAACAGTCCTATAATATAGGGCTCTACATCAAAGAAAGCTCAGCGGAAACATAATAAGCCGTTCAGATCCTAAAGGACACTAGAACCTGATGCTCTGATACCACCTATGACACCCCGACTAATTAAATACCGGGTAGCTACTCCTTTATTAAATCAATACAAAATGTCAAGTTGATTTAGTTAATAGCATCACTGTCAAAAACATTTTAAAGATTACTAACCACCTAGTATTTAAAAAGTAAGTTGCCAAATTTTAAGTTATCTGATTAACGTGCAAAAGGAATAATGGAAGTACAACATAAAACCATTCACCATAACGAAGTAATGAAATAACCAACAATAGTAATAAGTCCGGAGGAAAACTCCTCACAACAATCCCACAACTAAAAATAATAAGACAAGTCTGAATTCTGAATTAACTACATGCCCGAATTCTGAATAACTGAAATAAATGAAATGCCTCTAAAAGAAATGGGCGACATGCCCTACAACTGATAAATACTGAGTATAGAGTCAAGATAGATGAAGCGTCTATAATCAATGTCCTGTAACTCCCACAAACCGCTACAACTCGTCACCTGAATGAGGATCCTAAGCATGGTGTCCTTGTGGCTGGGCACCTAAAATGGTTTTTACAAAAAGATAGATTTGAAAGCAAACGAGTCAGAGCTCGAATGTGGAGAGTATTTTAAAAACAACAAGTGCTTTAATAATAATTAAAACAATGAATGCAAGATACATGTTAGGACGTCCTCTCACATGAAATACTTACCTCTCGTTTAACTGTGCACTCCTAACGTTCCTTTACCCATTCATGTGTTTTCTCATAACTATCTAATTCCAAAGAGTTTCTAACACTCCTACTCGGTTCACGTTTAATTTCCAACCTTAACAATTAAATAGAGAGTTCTACTTTAATTCTCGGATTCCCAATTATTAACAAAACCATTTATTGATACATGTCCCCTTTTATCTTTCCCTAATATTACAATTACTATACCCACAATTAACATAGCAATTTCCTTTTCATTTAACCGTATATTATTCACGTCATAAATATACTATAAAAACATCCAAAGGCTAAGATGCGGTGCACACATACTCTGCTATCCATCCCGGTACATCACGTACATAAGGATTACAAATTCCGAATCTCTCAGGAATTGTTGGAATAAACACCACACACAAAAATGGAGGCGAACATAATTCAACATATCCATGGTCACGTACATACCTACGCTCCATAGTCAGCTGGCTTATTAACTCACAAATAAGTCGTTCTCTTGAACTATGTCCTCGAGGTACCAATCTAAATCCGGGCAACACAAGGATAAGAAGGCCCTATGCGAACGTAACCTCCCGTGATAGCAAGTATGGTAGGTATGTCATACATATAGAAATCATATACTAAGCATCACACATCTTAGAAAATTCAATATTAATAAAGGTATACTCTACATCCTTATACCATTATTCCAAATTTGTATATTTTACGTCTCCCGATAATATAAAAGTTAAACTGTCGACACGTCTCACGTCGTAGTTTCTTATACTTAAAACCTATCTAAAATAGATTATTAAGTTCCTATTATTCCCACGTATAACATCTTTAATTCTAAGGTCCTTACTTCTGCCCCAAACCTCATTTCATCAAAGTATTCAAATTTACACTATTAACCCAAATATTTACTCACTTATCGAATTTCATTAGTTTTAGAATAATTCCTCAAATTGAATTCTAATTAAGGTCCAAATCTCATAACCAAGCCTACTGGTCTTCCTTAAGGTTAAGGGTATTCATATGGTCTCCAACAATATTAATCAAGGGTTAACATCATTAAAATTTAAATAGGGAAAAACTTTACTCATTCTGGGAAGGTCGATCGATCGACCTTTTCCTTCGATCGATCTATGGTGGTCGATCGATCGACTGATGAATGTCGATCGATCAATTGCACCAGGTATGGTTACGGACTGCTTCGTTTTGCAGTTTTCAAATCAACCCAAAACATAATTTTAATGCATGAATCTCTAATATAACGTTATAGCATCATCATATAACCATCCTACAACATTAATAACGTTCTAAAACCAATAATTCATCATTCAAGGGCTTTGTATGGATCAAATCTTCATCAAAAATTCCAGATTACTATTTCTTTTAAGAACATTAATAAACTTCTTCAAAAATCCATTTTTAAATCATCAAGGGTCATAATCCTGAGTTCATAATTCATCCAAATTGTTACTACATGCAGTCCCTAACATAATTCATAGTTTTAAACTTCCAATTCATAGGTCTATATCATCTTCCAAGATAAATTCGATAATTCCTAAACATGGAAAAGCATAGCTTTGAATCAATTGTAATTAAACCACTTGCCTTAATCTTTCTCTGAATTTGATGTTGAGTCTTGAAGGCTAAGTTGTTCTCCCTCTCTCTTTCTGCAGAATTCTCTTCTCTCTCTCTCTCTACAAGTTTCTCTAAGGAAGATGACAATGGAGGTGTGGTTGGTTTTTGGTAAGTTGGGATTATATCTTAACTTCTCCCGTAGCCCATTAAGTCCCTTAGTGTAGTTTGTGGAATTAGTGGATAAGGAAAAAGTCAGATTATTGTTTCTAATTTTCGTGGGTTTTAATTCCCAGATTTCCGAAATTACCAAAATGCCCCTATAAGTTACCGGTATGACCCAATAATGCCCCGGGACCCAAACTTAACCCCCGGCTAGTGTTTTCTGACTATTTCGACCCTTCCGGACGCGTTGGCACACTCAAAATGACCATAAGGGTGATAAAAATAAAATTCACTTTTTAATTCAAATAATTATATTCCTGACGCGACTGTCACGCGCGTCCCAACACAGTTTTCCAAATTACCGTATTTCAATCTCGCGACAATTTCAATATTTCCAATATTCATATATTGCCAAGTATACACATTATAATCAAATACTAACTCACATCTCGTTAATATTTTTATCCGGATTAATTTCCAATTAATACACATTTAATTCAATTAATCCCCAAAAATAAATATCATGAAAATACGGTCTCACATTTAATACACATTTAATTCAATTAATACACATTTGGCTCATTCTCACATTGCTTTGGAGGACATCGATCTCCAGCCTGATAGCTCCTACGAGGAGGGGCCGATTGCTATTTTGGACCGAAGTGAGCGGAAACTGCGGTCAAAGATAGTTCCGTTAGTACGTGTTCAGTGGCGACATCATAATGTCGAGGAGTCCAAATGGGAGCGCGAGGATGAGATTCGCGAACGTCATCCAGAGTTGTTCTTACCAGGTACTTTCTAGTTCCGAATTTCGGGACGAAATTCAGTTATTAGGGGGGGAGTATGTAATACCCCGTATTTTTGTGATATTTATTTTATGAGATTAATTAAATTAAATGTGTATTAATTGGAAATTAATCCGGATTAAAATACTAACGAGATGCGAGTTGGTATTTGATTATATGTACATATATGATTATTACATGAATATTGAAGTATGAAATTTGTCGTGAGATTGAAATACGGCAAGTTGGAAAATTTTATTGAGACGCGTGTGACAGTCGCGTCAGGGAAATATTTATTTTAATTAAAAAGAGAATTTTAGTTCTATTAACCGTATGGTCATTTTGAGTACGCCAACGCGTCCGGAAGGGTCAAAATAGTCAGAAAACACTAGCCGGGGGTTAAGTTTGGGTCCCGGGGCATTATTGGGCCATACCGGTAACTTATAAGGGCATTTTGGTAATTTCAGAAATTGGGTAATTAAAACCCACGAAAATTAGAGTTAAAATCTGACTTAGTATTAACCCACTAAGCCATTTCCAACCCCAATTTAGGAAGTGGGCTACGGGAGAAGTTATAACTTGGCAAAACCAACCTCACCTCCATTAACACCTTGAGAAGAAAAGCTTGTTGAGAGAGAGAGAAGGAATTCTGCAGAGAGAGAGAGAACACTTCAGAGATTCGTCATCAAATTCAGAGATTCAAATAAGTCAAGTGATTTAATTTCATTTTTATAGAGAATGTTTCTTCCATGTGTAGGAATTGATAAAAATCTGATTTGTTCTTGGGAGTTAATGAAAAACCCATTAAATTGGAAATTGAATCTTACATATTGATGAGGAATTGCATGTAGAATTATATGTAGGCGATTATTCTGATGTTAATAATATCTTGGATGAAACAAAAACGGATTATAGTAGGTTCAATTATGATGTATAAATGTTAGGGTTCATGTTCATATAAATTGGGAATAAATAAAGAGATTTGAAGATTTGATGATGTTTAAGATGAGTTAGCCCTATATAAACGTTTGATTATGAGATATGAGTGTTTAGTACGGATTATGAACCTTAAAATGATGTTGGGTCGATTTTTATGTGAGATTAGAAGTGAAGAAAATTGGGAAAAATGAAATAGGAATTTCTGGGCTCGAATCTGGTCACTCGTTAGAAGACCTGCCCAGATCGTTCGAACGAGCTCGTTCGAACGAGCTTCTAACGAGTTGACAGTTTGGGTTCTAAAGAGAGGGATGTTCGTTCGAATACTTTCGTTCAAACGAGATCTCGTTAGAAGGCCCAGTTCGTTCGAACGAACTCTCGTTCGAACAGCCTCGTTCGAACGAGACTTCGAACGAGTTGACAGTTTTGGCTTTTTAGCCTTCTTTGATCCCGAGTGCCCCGTAACCTTGTGTATAGGTAGAGATAGCCTTCCCTTGATGAGTAATTGATATATTTGGGATGTTTGGGATATAATGAGGAGTCAAACCTAGAAGTGTAGTTGGAACCTAAGGGAAAAATAGGAAGTAGGAAGTGAGTGTCTATTACGTTGCGAGAACCATTGACGACCTAATGTATTATATTAATCGGGAACATATAAATTGTGTAGTATTATATGTCGGTATGAAAATGAGAATCGTACCACCAATATATTATGGTGATTACTAAGATGTGTGAATACTTAGTATATGTGTTGATTTTATGTGTATGACATACCTACCATACTTGCTATTACGGGAAGTTTACGTTCGCTTAGGGCCTTCTAATCCTTGTGTTGCCCGGATTTAGATTGGTTACCTCGATGAACATAGGTCAGAGAAGGACTTATTGGGATGTTAATAAGTCTGCTGATGGTGGGAGCGCAGGTATGTGCGTGACCCATGTGATGTGACTGTGTTCACCTCCATTATTTGTGATGTTGTTATCTGAACGATTCCTGAGAAATTCGGAATGCGTGATCCTTATGTACGTGATGTACCGGGATGGATAGCAGAGTATGTGTGCACTGCAGGGTGCTTGTATTGTATATTTATGACGTGAATAATATACACTTAATTAATGGGAACTTTCATGTTAATATTGTGAATATAATTATGGTAATGTTTTGAGAAAACATAACGGGTTAATTGATAGTGAATTATATTACTAATTGAGAATCCGAGTGTAAGTAAAACCCTCTATTTAATTGATAACGTTAGAATGTAATATGGGAATCGAGTAGTAAGGGGTAGAACTTATTACAGTTTGGTTAGATATGGATGTCTTATAGATGGGTACGGTACGTTAGGAGTGCACATGTAGTCGAGAGGTGAGAATTCCATGTGAGTGCACGTCCTAACATGTATTTTGCATTTAATGTTTTAATGTTATTAAAACACTTGCTATTTTTAAAATGATTTCCACTTTCGGGCTCTGACCCATTTGCTTTCAAATTTATTTTTGTAAAAACCATTTTAGGTTCCCAACCACAAGGACACCATGCATAGGATTCTCATTCAGGTGACGAGCTGTAGCTGTTTGTGGAAGTTACAGGACTTTGCTTGTAGACGCTTCATCTATCTTGACTCGATATTCATCAGTTATCAGTTGTAGGGCATGTCGCCCATTTCTTTTAGATACATTTCATTTATTTCAGTATTCAGACCTTTGGCATGTAATTATTCAGGATTCAGACTTGTAGTATTATTCTTCAGTTGTGGGATTGTTGTGAGGAGTTTTCCTCCGGATTTATATTTATGTTGTTGGTTATTCATTACTTCATTATAGTGAATGGTTATTATTCTTTCATTATTCTTTTACTGCATGTTAATCAGACTTAACTTAAAATTTGGCACTTACTTTTAAATACTAGGTGGTTAGTAATTATTAAAATGTTTTCGACAGTGATGCTATTAAATAAACCAACTTGGCATTTTGAATTAATTTAATAAAGGAGTAGCTACCCGGTATTTAATTGGTCGGGGTGTCACAAGTAGATTAATCATAAGTATATATATATATCACTCATAATATATATACTAATAGGGCACCCCACATAAATCTATGGTGCGGTCATACTCTGCTATCAAGTCCCCGTATCTCTCATACAAATGGAAATACTAGTCCGGAATCACTCGCGAATTGTATTAATACAAAACACACATATTGGAGGCGAAGTATAATTCCCAGTAACTAAGAGGTCAGCACATAACCTCACGTCTCTTAGGACCATCTAACTATCATTCTCAGATAGCCTGTATCAAGTATTCTATTTTCTAGGGTACAAGTCAATATCCCCCATAAAGGTCCAATCGAGATAAGACAGTCCCGATGCGGAAACCTCCGTGATAGCAGGTAGCGCGGGTATGATTATACACACACACACACACACACACACACACACACAGATATATATATATATATATATATATTCACATTATTCAACTAGGTACACCTAGGACCCAAAATACTTTACCCGTATGTGGCACATAAGGCCCGGGTTCTACGTATAAGTAAATCATTCTTTTTATTTTCTGAATTACCGCAAATCCTCAAGTACTTCTCGACTCTCGAAGTGTATCCTCTCTTTAAATATAAATTCAATAGGTGTACACTCACTAACCTACTGGTCTACATCCTTCTTAATTCTCACAAGACCTAATTTAATGTACGCCAGATTCCCCACTCAATTTATACCCCTGAAATCCCACGGTTAAACCTCATATAAAGTCATATCATCCGGACCCTACTTATACCCCCTGGTCATTATCAAGTCCCATTATGATATTTGAATTATGTCGAAGGGTCCTTTCATATTGATATTGGATTAACATTTAAAAGGGGAAGAAATTTCAGTTTCCAGAAGGGGTCAGTCGATCGATGAAAAGGGGTCAATCGATCGATTGTGTCGATCGATCGATATTCTTGAGTCGATCGATCGATCAAGCAGGTAATAGCCTAGTTTTTGCAATTTCTAACCTACGGGTTTCATCCAATTTAAATCATCAAACCTCAATTAACATGTCCCAAAATCCCAACCAAATATCATGAACGTTACATAAACCAATATGGAAGATTTCTAACGTAAAACATTCATTAATTACTCATGTATCGTCATCATATGGATTAATTCAAGAAATTATCATCTAACCCTAGTTTATCTAATTTTCTCAAGAATTCATTTAATTTCCTGATTACTGTCTCTACTGGGCAACAAATTTTGTGGTTAATATTCTATAAGTAACAAGATATTCATCCTAACATGATTTCTATTCCAAATTGAAATAATAATCTCCCAAACAACAATATATATTCATGAGACTTAAAAATAATCATCCCCTACACTAACATGGATGTGTTATCAACTAAAGAAAAATAATTTAGATACTTTCCTGGAAATCAAAGGTCTGATTCAAAGAATTTGAGTGGTATAGGAATGATCTGCTTCTTCTGATCTACACGTTGGTGGTGGAATTGGTGAGAGTGATGTAGGGTTGGTGGCTCTCCCCCTTGGAAGCCTTCTCTCTTCTCTCTTCCTTAACCTCTCTCCAACTCTCATGTTTCTAACCCTCGAGGACTCTAACTCCCATCAGATATAACCCTTCAATTTTCGTCCATAATTAAGGCCTAAAATTGAAAATTACCAAAATGCCCTCCTGGGTTACCAGTTAGGCCTAAAAACGTCCCGAGACCCAAACTAAACCCCCGGGTACACTTTTATGACTATCTCAACCCTTACGGATCCATTGGCGCACTTTAAATGACCATATGGGTGACTTTTAATTAAATTACTTTTTATTCCATTAATTTAGTCCGAACGCGACACACTCACGTCCCGACTTAATTTCTATGATTGTCGTATTATTCATTCGCGATAATTTTAATAAATTCAATATCATATATTAGTTTACTCATCTAGTAATATTCAACATAATTCTTACCGATAATTACTAACTCTTGTCACGCTAGTAAATATTCAATTTAACAAAATCCAGATTAATATTAAATTAATTTATCCCAATTAAATTTGATGAATCCCATAATTGAAGGTCATAAAAGTAGAGGGTATTATATAACCAACAAAACTTACAACACCTTGGACTGCATTTATTTGACATTTTAAGTGTATGAGGTGTGTGTTGTCACATTGGCTTATAATTATTTTTTTAATTTTTTTAATTTTTTTAATTTTTTTAATTTTTTTAAATATTTTTAGGATTTTTTTAAACATTTAAAAAATATTTTTAAACATTAAAATTTTGGTTTTAAAATTGCGTGGGCCATTTTATAATATCCTAATGTTCCTAAAATTTGCCTTCGGTAGAATCCGAAAGCGATAGAGACATTTGGGGTGGAAAATGAGATTTATTAAAACTCAAAAACACGCGTTTTACAATCAATCTGGGTCACACACGTGTTGCTTTATCAATGATAAGATTTGTGTTTCTTTTATCACACATACTTGAGAGTTATTCTAAAACATTGGTTTGAATTCATCAATGGTATGCATGCATTTTATCTCAATCCATGTCTTACCTATTTGAGCCAATCACAAAGAGTTTAAATGTGGTTCATCTTGAACCGTTAGATTTACAATCGTTTGCTCGACTTTATCTTGACCCTTGATTTTGAACCCCATTCCAGATCCTTCCATCGTCCTCTATAAATAGGGACTGAGGGTCATTCATTTCTAACTTTTGGAAAGTCTGAGAGTTGGGAGAAAATAAGAGAGAGAGAGAGAGAGTGAGAGAGAGAGAGAGAGAGAGAGAGAGAGAGAGAGAGAGAGAGAGAGAGTAAAAATAAGAGAGGGCAAACCAAACTTTGGCCAAATTTTTCCAGAAATCTTTTGAGAGTTTGAGAATTTTTTGTGTCCGTGGTTATAAATCCTCCCTGGTTTACATATCTTGTCCAACACTTTCACCAAGTGTGATCTCTTCTCATATTTTTTAGATTTGTAAATCTGACTAAGTGATACAATCACGATTTACGGTTAGGACTAATTTTTTCATTAGAAATCATCTCTCGGTTGGGTTTTTAGTTTTAAAACGTTTTTATCAATTTTTTCCCAACATATCTCCTTTTCTATTTTCAAGTTTTCTTGAAAAACAAGACTTCAAAATTTTAAGATCTAAAGACATTTATGTCTCCCGGTTTGTAATTCACATTTTGTGAAATTATTTTGTAAATAAATAAGAGAGAGACATATAGGATCTTGTCTATTTTATTATAGCAAGATTATTTTCCGATCTGCCTTAAAAAGAGACGTCTATTTTCAAGAAAAGTTGATTCAGAACTCTTGCATGTCATTATGGACCGAAATTGGTAATTTGTAGGATATTGTCTGTATAAGTGTGAGTGAGTTGCATACATGTGTTGGGCATATAACTTCACTACACTTTCACACAAGATCACTAAAAGTTGTGTTGGTAAAGATATTTTTACCATCACAGTCGACGTAAAGAAGGAGCAAAAGAGTAAAGCTTGGAGGACATTAAAGACAACAGTCAGAACCAAAATATTCAGAGAAAAACTAGGAGTGCTGGTATATTTTCTTGACTTAGTTTAAGGTCTGATTTGGTTGGATTATACATTTCTTGATTGTACTCTAAAACTCATTCTAGTGGTTTTGTCATTTTACTCCGTAGAGGGAGTCGTGGATATTTCCCCTGTTTGATATGGGATTTACCACATTAAAATCTTTGTCTTGTGTGAATGTTTTTTTATACTTGTTTTACTTTTTATATTACTACTATATGTGATTAAAATTCTTTTAAACCTTTAAGTTTCTAAGTAACTAAAATTTCTTGTTCAAAAACATTTTCTAACTTAACTTGAGTTTTCCTTGCTGTTATTAAAAGAGTTTCCTCAAGAAAACATTCGGACCCTTATTAACTGTATTAACTTTTGATTAAACGACTTAGTAAGGGATTTTCAATTGGTATCATAGCGTGTTCTTGTTTTTTAGAACAACTATTTAGAATCACGTGTTTTTTGAAACTGTTTTAAAAACACCTAATGGACGATAAATTTGAGAGATTGGGAAACTTATCCCGACCTCCCCTCTTTGATGGAAATAATTTTCCTTTGTGGAAAGTAAGGATGATTGCATTCATCCAAGTAACACTAGGAGATGAAGTCTGGTATTCCATAGAAAATGGCTACTTTCATCCTACTAAACCTTCAGCAGAAGGCAATGAAATAAGAATAAAACAAATTGTCACTGAATTTACTAAAGAGGAGAAATAGGCCTCCCTCTGTAATAATAAAGGCAAGAATGAAATATTCATGTTTGTAATTGAGCATGAGTTAAAAATAATCTCTATATGTACCACTTCCAAGGAAGCCTGTTACACATTGGTCACAACCCATGGAGGTGATACACGTGTTAAGGCTGCCAAGACTCAAATGCTCATTCAACAATTTAACACCCTTGTTATGACTGAGACTGAGACATTCGATGATTTTTATATCAAAATGACTGATGTCATTACCAACCTACATGCAAATGGCATTGTCTATGACAAAAGAGAAATTGTCTCTAAAATCCTAAGATCACTTCCACAGAATATTGACAGTAAAAGATATGCAATTGAGGAAATGAAAGATCCAAATCTTACCCCTGAACTCCTCAGTAGCAAATTAAGAACTGTGGAATGAATTGGATTATAAGAAACAAATTCTTGGAAGTCATAAGAAAAATAGTAGTCCCAAAGTGATGTTTCAATCTAAAGTTATGCCTAATCTTGAAATCCAATCTGATGATGACTGTGACTTGGATGATTTGGATAACCAAATAGCCTTAATGTCTGATCACTTTAAGAAAATACTGAAGTTTAGAAATAATATTATTGCTAAACAAGGAAAGTATCCTTATTCAAATCAATCCAATAACAGACCTCATGAGAGGAGACTAGAGAAATAACAGAACAACACCAGACCTGACAAAGACCACAGCAAGTCTGAATGCTTTAGATGTGGTAAAATAGGTCACATTTCCATTAACTGTAGGGTCAACTTGAAAAAACATAATAAGGCCAATTTGTGTAAAACATGGGATGATTCAAGCGATTCAGATGATGATGAGCCTGAATTATCTAACATATTTGACCCCTGTATGTCATTTTTTACAAAGATAGTATATTCTGATAATAATACTAATGAGAATCTGCCTAATAATACTTTGACTGTGCGTGTTAAGGGTTCATATGCTATGTGCCCTGAGAATGATAATAATGGTTATGATGGTAATAGTAGCTCTACTACCGTGTGTGTGAGTCAGAGGGATTGCATGAATGACGAATTGAATGTGTGTGTGAGTTCAAAATATGAGTCGATAGGGTAAAAATCACCCACCACACTTAGTGAGTCTGATAATAATGACCTTCCATACATCCACACACTATACACCAAAACACTTAGGAAGAGCACTAGATTGGAAAGAACCATTAATGACCTGAATGAAAAGATAGAATCTCTTAGTCTTGTGGTTAAACAAAATGCTGAAGATTACACTAATTAATGTCTGGCCCATGAAACACAAACTAAGGCTTTTTCTGAAAAATCAAGGATCTTTCTGAATATAATGAAATTTTGGAAAATAAATACAAGTCCACGTCGTTAGAATTAGAACAATCAAAAGAAAAAGCTTCAACAGTCTTCAAAAAGTTTACAAAATTTGAAAACAATTCTAATTGTTTTGAAGACTTTGTAGCATCCAGTAAAACCAATTCTGAGGATAGAACTGGTATTGGATTCAACACTGACACACAAACTAAATATTTACAAACTATACAGTTTGTGTCAAGAGGAAAAAGGCCAGTGGAACCTTGTCCATATTTTCAGTCTCTAAAAGCTGATGTTGATAAAAAAAACATAAAGGGGAAGATATTTGAATAAGTAGTGAGTCTAAAGCTAATGTTGAATCTAAGACTAAATACATCTGTCCCCCCCCCCCCCCCCCCCCCCCATACGACAAGGAGAATCCTCGTTATAACTTGTCGATATGAGACATAGGACCAAAAACCCACACTTAGACACACCCATCTTTAAAGGTCTTCAAGACATTAATAAACCTTCGAGCCACCTTTACTGCTCCTATTGTGATGTCTATGGACATTCACTTGAAACTTGTTTTCAAAAGCGTCTAGGTCAATCCATCTCTTACACTCTCGTGTATAGAAACTTTAACTATTCTAGGCAAAACATAAATTACTACAACTTTCCTAGACATCCTGATAAGAACCCTAACTATAGAAATAGGAAGAAAGGACCTAACACTAAAAGAAAGTCCAAGAGAAATGAACCTAGACTCATGACTAAACCAAATGCTCCACAATCATCCAAAAATCAGTTTACTACGCAAAAATATTTTAAAGAAAAATTTGATGCTCGCAAATTTTATATTTCCAGGAAAATATGCCCAAACGTTATAAAACTAAAGAAATTTGGGTTAGGAAATATGATCTAATACCCCAAATGAAGTGTAATGTGGTTATTAGTCCCTTAAAAGCTGAACACACTTCATCTGGATGGTATTTGGACTCGGGTTGTTCTAAACATATGACCGGGGACGAGACTAAGCTAACTAACAAAACCGACTTCTTAGTAGGAAAAGTTTTATTTGGAGATGGAGTCTCTGCCTAGATCATGGTAAAGGTACACTCCCAGAAAATGTCTACCTACTCTTGAGGACGTTCTATTAGTGAAGGGTCTTAAAGCTAATTTACTGAGTATGTCGTAATTTTGTGACTCAAACCATACTGTCACATTCTCAAAAACCAGTTGTAGAATTTTAAATGAGAATGGATATTGTATTATTACAGGCCTAAGGACACATAATAACTGTTATACAGTAAACATCGAAACTGAGATCTGCAATATACCCAGGATGGAAGATAATGGAATCTTGCACAATAGGTTAGGTCACATAAATTACGATAGTCTTGGTAAGTTAAGCTCACAAGAAATTATTAGAGGTCTTTCCAAGATCAAACCTATTTCCAATATAGTATGTGGACCCTGTCAAGAAGGAAAGATATTTAAAGCTCCTCATAAGAAAATCAAACAGATTTTATCCACCAAACCTCTAGAACTCATCCATATGGACCTAATCCCCTCTCGTACTATTAGTCTTTGTGGTAACAGTCACATCTTAGTTATGGTTGATGATTTTACTCGATTTACCTAGGTGGCCTTTTTGAAACAAAAATTAGAAACTTTTCATAAGTTTTTGAAAACTTTATTACGAATTGAAAATGAAAAGGACTCGTAATTAAATAGGATTCGTAGTGATAGATGAGGTGAGTTTATAGATTTAGGAATTATTGAATATTGTGACTACGATGGTCACAAAAATGTATTTAGTTCCCCTAAGATTCCCCAACAAAACGGGATAGCTGAGCCTAAAAATTGTACTTTTTAGGAGATGGCTTGTGTTATGATCCACACAAAGGATTTACCTAAATACTTTTGGGTTGAAGCTATTCGTACAACTTGTAATATAAAAAATGGAGTCTACCTTAGGAAAGATACTAACCAGACACCTTATGAACTTTGGTACGGAAAAAAACCTAACCTAAAATATTTTAGAACCTTTGGTAGTATATGCTATGTTTCCTAGGACAGAGAAAATTTGTCCAAATTTGAAACCAGAGGTGATAAAGAAATTTTCTTAGGTTAATCTCCAAATAGCAGATCCTATCGTGTCTATAATCTTCATACCAAAACCTTATTGAAATCCATTAATGTAGCAGTGAGTGACACCAATGTAGAGAATAAGAGCATAAAACCAACCATTATTGATGAGTCAGAAGACATTTCTTACCATAAATCTTCAGATATAGTTGAGTCTTTAACTAATGATACCCTTAAGGTGCCAAATTTAGTTTCTAAGGATCATCCCTTAGACAATGTGGCCGGTAACCCAGAAGATCCTGTTCGAACAAGATCCTAATTACGTAATACCGCACATTTCGCATGCTTTATTTCTCTTATAGAACCGAAGAATGTGAATGAAGCATTAAATGATTCCTATTGGATATGTGCTATGCAAGAGGAGCTCATTCAATTTAAAACTCATGACGTGTGGTATCTTGTTCCCAGACCAGAAAATAAATGGGTTATTGTCACTAGATGGATTTTTAAAAATAAAAATGATGAAACTGGGATGGTAGTTAGAAACAAAGGCAGA
This sequence comes from Sambucus nigra, assembly GCA_949130495.1. Lineage (NCBI taxonomy): Eukaryota > Viridiplantae > Streptophyta > Magnoliopsida > Dipsacales > Adoxaceae > Sambucus > Sambucus nigra. Next base: position 671,187,406 of record OX422207.1, on the reverse strand, counting down.
CTTGTATCCTAGGGTTCTTCTCAAATTGAATAAATAGACTTCTAATAAATGTTTACCCCTGTAACACGTCTCAAATCTGTTCGTCTTCTTCTCGTTATTATGTGCCTCTTAAAATTCACTTTATATCAAATGGATGTAAAGTTTACATTCCTTAATGGTATTTTAATCGAGGAAACTTATATAGAACAGCCTAAAGGGTTCATCGATCCTCACCATCCAAATCACATCTATCGTCTGAAAAAGGCGCTATATGGGATAAAATAAGCCCCTTGAGCTTGGTATGAACGATTGTCTACTTTTCTCTTAAATAAAGGTTCTAGAAGAGGTGGAAATGATCAAACTCTTTTTGTCAAACAATTTGAAAAAAATGTTATAATAGCCCAAGTGTACATAGACGACATTATTCTTGGATCTACTCCCCTGTCTGAGGTTAAATTTTTTTCTAAAGATATGCACGGTGAATTTCAAATGTCTCTTATGGGGGAGTTACAATTCTTCTTAGGACTCCAGGTAAATAAAAACTCAGAAGGTTTATTTATATCACAATCCAAATACGCACTAGAGATAGTAAAGAAGTTCGGTTTAGAAAATTCAAAAGATGTTAGGACTCCCATGAGTACTTTAGTAAAATTATCTAAAGATGAACATGGGAAATCCATCTATCCAACACTCTATTGTAGCATGATAAGAAGTCTTCTATACCTAACTGCTTCATGCACTGACATTATGTATGTTGTTTGTGTGTGTGATCGATATCAAAATTCCCCAAAAGAGAGTCATTTACTGTGCGTCAAAAGAATTATAAAATATGTGAAAGGAACTCTCAACTTAGGACTTTAGTACACAAATGACACATCCAGTACGATAATAGGATACACTGATGCTGATTGGACTGGGTGTTCTAATGATAATAAAAGCACGTCAGGAGCATGTTATTACATTGGTAATAACATGGTAGGTTGGAATAGTAAAAAACAAAATTGCACTTTCTTATCCACAACTAAATCCGAATATTTAGTCGCAGGAAGCTGTTGTGCTCAACTATTATGGATAAAATAGATGTTAAGAGATTATGGGATTAATGAAGAAAAAATATATCTCTATTGCGAGAATCAGAGTGCGATTAACATTTCCAAAAATCCCGTCCAACACTCACGTACTAAACACATAAAAATCATACATAATTTTATACGCGAGTTAGTCGAATCTAAGGAATTGGAAATTAATTATTTACCTACTGATCTTCAATTAGCATACATATTCACGAAACCTTTGGATCACACTCGTTTTGAATACTTAAGGAAATCCATAGATATGGTTATGGAATAATCAAATATCATCACATAAATTTGCGATGTTATGCTTATATCAGAAATCTATTTTTATGATTTTCCCTTTGTCCATTTGAGATAAAATTGGGGAGAAATATCTGAGTCCATCCTGGACATTTATTGTACATTTCTTCTAAAAATCTTCATCTTAGCTATTTTATTTACAAGAATCAGTACCATAATGTGCATTTGGATATTTTTAGGGTATTGGTATGTAATTAGTTGAGTTATGTATTTTTTATTTCTAGGATATGGGGTAGATAGAATTCTTGTATAGGATTAAGATTTTCTATTTTTTTGTATCCCTACGAGTCCTAGATGACTCAAAGGAGATTTTGTCTCATATTTCCAAAGGGGGGGATTGAAGCACACTATATATATGACTCACTTGAGTCTAAAATATAAGAGCTTATCTAGTTTGTAAATAGAGACAAAATTATGTCATGCTTTTCTAAAACCCTAAGCCTTATGGCTCTTCATGATCTACAACAAAAACAATCAAGGATTCAAAAGATAGTAACCAACATAACTCACTACACGTAAGACTGCATTTATTTGACATTTTATGTGTATGAGAGGTGTGTGTGTTCACATTGGCTTTAAATTATTTTTTAATAATTTTAAGATTTTTAGGAATTTTTTAAACATTTAAAATCTATTTTTCAAACATTTAAAATTAGGTTTTAAAATTGTGTGGGTCATTTTATAATATCCTAAAGTTCCTAAAATTTGCCTTGGGTAGAATCTGAAAGCGGCAGAGACATTTGGAGTGGAAAATGAGATTTATTAAAACTAAAAGACACGCATTTTACAATCAATCTGGGTCACACACATGTTGCTCTATCAATGACCAAATTTGTGTTTCTTTCTTGTCACATACTTGAGAGTTATTTTAGAACTTTGGTTTGAATTCACCAATGGTCTGCATGCATTTTATCTCAATCCATGTCTTACCTCTTTGAGCTAATCATAAAGAGTTTAAATGTGGTGCATTTTGAACCATTAGATTTACAATCGTTTCCTCGACTTAATCTTGACCCTTGATTTTGAATCCCATTCCAGATCCGTCCATCGTCCTCTATAAATAGGGACTGAGGGTCATTCGTTTCTAACTTTTGGCAAGTCTGAGAGTTAGGAGAAAATAAGAGAGAGAGAGAGAGAGAGAGAGAAGAGGAAAAAAAATAAAGAAAATGAGAATATCAAACCACTCTGGCCAAATGTTTCCAGAAATATTTGGAGAGTTCGAGAATATTTTTTATGTTCGTGGTTCTAAATCGTCTATAGTTTACATCTCTTGTCTCACACTTTCACCAAGTCTGATCTCTTCTTATATTTTTTAGATTTGTTGATCTGACTAAGTGATACAATCACGATTTACGGTTAGGACTGGTTTCTTCATTATAAATCATCTATCTGTTGGGTTTTTAGTTTTAAAACGTTTTTATCAAAATTTCCTCAACATATCTCCTTTTTTGTTTTCAAGTTTTCTTGAAAAATAAGACTTCAAAATTTTCAGATCTAAAGACGTTTATGTCTCCCAGTTTGTAATTCACATTTTGTGAAATTATTTTATAAATAAATAAGAGAGAGACATATAAGATCTTGGCTCTTTTATTATAGCAAGATTATTTTCTGATCTACCTTAAAAAGAGAAATCTATTTTCAAGAGAAGTTGATTCAAAACTCTTGCATATCATTTTATACCAAATTTGTAATTTGTATGATATCGTCTGTATAAGTGTGAGTGAGTTGCATGCATGTGTTAGTCACATCACTTCACTACATTTTCACACAACATCACTAAAAGTTGTGTTGGTAAAGAGATTTTTACCATCAGAGTCGACGTAAAGAAGGAGCAAAGGAGTAAAGCTTGGAGGATGTTAAAGACAATAGTCAAAACAAGAATATTGAGAGAAAAACTAGGAGTCCTGGTATAATTTCTTGACTTAGTTTTAGGTCTTATTTTGTTGGATAATACGTTGCTTTCTTGTACTCTAAAACTCATTCTAATGGTTTTTTCATTTTACTCCGTAGAGGGTGTCGTGGATGTTTCCCATATTTGATAAGGGTTTTACCACGTTAAAATCTGTCTTGTGTGAATTTTTTTATACTTGTTTTACTTTTGCTATCACTGCTATAAGAGTTTAAATTTTTGTTAAACCTTTAAGTTTCTAAGTAACTGAAATTTCTTGTTCAAAAACATTTTTTAATATTACTTGAGTTTCCCTTGGTATTATTAAAAGAGTTTCCTCAAGAAAACATTCGGACCCTTATTAACTGCTTTAACTTTTGATTAAATGACTTAGTAAGGGATTTTCAACTTATACATCTATATGTTTTCATTTCTTGATTTGAGAGGGCATTAGTTGTATTTGTCTTAGGGGTTAATTTGGATTTAGTTTGTGTTTTTTACCGCAATAGCCAAAGGGGGAGATTTGTAAGAGCAAGTTTTATAATGGTTCATTTTACTTATATTTAGCTTATCCCATTACACCCCATTGCATCTTCATGACTACTTTCATGTATTCAAAGAAAAGAAGTTGATGACATTTGGAAGATTGAAGACCGTTCATCACAACATCATTCAAAAGAGTTATGAGGTGGTTTGGTAAAGACTTAAATTATCCAGGGGCTATTTTAAAAGATTTTGCATTTAAAAGTTTTTAAATTGTTATTTTAAATAATTTTTTAAAAAGTCACTAACTCGTTAAAATGAGATTGGTATGTCATTCAAACTAGTTATGAGAGTCATTAGAATAAGGTTTCTTCATTTGAACGAGATCTGAAACGTTGCCTTTTGGATACGTTCTGTAATGTCATTTGAAGTTTCGTTAGAAGCCATTCGAATGAGACAGGGTACATCATTCGAACGAGGTGTCAGTTCGTTCGAAGGAATACGCGTGTTTTTGTTTTCTAAAACACTTATTTCCAAATCTTTAATTCATATCTCTTTGCAACAACTTTCCCGTTAAGTAGAGATGGGGGATTAAACTTTTTTGGAAGCCATTTTAGAGTTCTTTTTGTGATTAAACTCTAATATTGTTTTCATCCAAACCCCTTGGATCTTTGATGATCACTTTTCATATAAAAAAGAACATATTCAAAGTTGAAAAACCCTTGTAGAGATTTTCTTCACTTCTGAACTATGGAGTCGTGGATCTATTGCTAAAGAAGAAAGGAACTGAAGATTTATGAGGTTGATCAGTGGATACTGAGGCGAGAGCTGCTTGCTGTGGGTAGTGTTGTACTGCAGCATTTTATATTAAAGATTTTAAGACTTTTGTGCGTTATACTTAGTGGATCTCTAATTATTTTTTAGTCACATGTCTATCAAATTCTTTAATAGTGTTGAAATTAAAGGTTTTTCCCAAAAGGGCTTTTTCCTCAATTTCTTCTTCTGCATATTTGTTTTGGAATTTAGCTTCATAACTTTATTGCATGTTCACCTTAATTAAATCAAGATAAAATTTGGTCAAAAGTGAATTTGTGCGTTTGGCATAATATACGGACTACCCATACGACCCAACATTCTCACAAAGGTTTATTCAAATGAAGTGCATAATCTCATTCGAACCAAGAAAAACCTCATTTGAACAATAATTATTATCTCGTTCAAACGAGTTTCAAATGAAGTTCTCATTGTTGAAAAAACTTCCTTATTTGAGCCTCGTTTGAATATTATTCCAACAACAAAGCCATCTCATTCGAACCAATGGAAAATATCGTTTGAACAACTTTGTTCAAAAACAAAAAAATTGTTTTAAAAACCTTTATGAAAAATAACCTCAAATATATAAAACAAACGCCCAATGATATCCAGGAATCAAACTAAAAATGAATCCATACATTTTTAAGATTCCTCGAATGTTGAAGACAAAACGTGACACGAAATATGTCACAATGATGTAGAACTTTAAACTTGGCTGCTACGTCTTCAAGAAAACACATCATAGGCTTGAAAGGTCAACATAGTCAAGTACTAACCTATGGCACAACCAGTTTTGTCCAATCACAGAATAAGCCAAAACATAAAAATTGACTCTATTCGAAAATTTGTCCTTACAAATCTCCCCCTTTGGCGATTCTGGGAAAAAATAAAAAAAATAAAAACTCCTATTGGTCATCAAGCTCATCTAATACTCAATCCGTAACCCCCAAAAGCAAAAAAAAATACGACTTGATCGAATCATAAACTTGAGTATCTTTGCACAGTTGTAACTTTTTAGCGTGTTACAAACCTACACACTTAAACACTCCTTCAAATGCAAAGAGTTCATACGATAAAACTCCTATCTCTAATGATCCCAACCTAAGTACGACATCTCCCCCTAAGATAAATATGCCGTCCTAAAACAAAAGTAAAAGATACTATTTTCCCTTTTTTATTCACAAATGGATAAAGAAAGCATGCATAATAAACCATTTCTCCCCCATAAGATGAGAAAATGCATTATTGACTGAAATTATAGAGGAAAGAAAAATATAATACAATGGTGTAAAGTAAAACAAACATAACATGGATTAAATGCAAACTCAAAGGCTTAAAACAAACGATACGATGTATATAAATATGTAAAAAAAATATCAATTACACACAAGCACACACACACACACACACACACACACACACACTAGCATATGCCCATGCCTGAAGGCATGTTTCCAAAAAAATTCAAAGTACGTAATCGCGAAACGACAAAATTTTCAAAGTGCATAGTTACAAAACGACGAAAATTTCGTTCCCCGTCAAAACAAAGTGTAATTTAAAAAAAATGACCATAATATCCGTTATTTATAGGACTATCCTACAAAACGGTAGTGTTCGTGATTGGTAATAAAATCTCATGCCGTGTCGTGTTTATTTTGGTCAAGTTCGTTATTGGTTAAAAAATATTGGATCGTGTTCGAGATAGGGCCGAGGTCATTTTTAGTTTGTAAAAAATATTTTTTATATTGTCTATAACTTGTCAACACTATAAATTATTTTATTTACAGCACAACCTTGTTAAACACGACCTCATTAAACTCAAAAAAAATTATGCCAAAATAATAAATGTTTTTATCTAAACATACTAAACACTATACCAATTTTCGGGCATCCCTTAGCACAATATTTACATTTAAGCTTACACCACAAAAAAGCAATACAAAATATCGCGTTTGATAAAAAAACTGGAATTCGTATCGTCACATGTTGCTTTTATTTGTGTCAAGCGTGTTTGGTAAAAAAATATTGCCATTGTGTTTTAACTAGATCACATTCTTGTTTGGAAAAAATAAAATATTATATTATGTCACTTTTTATTTGAGTCATACATGTTAGGAAAAAATAAATTATTTCGTATTTGATTGATTCGTTTTAAACAACGTAAATATTAATATAAATAGGGTGGAGCTATCCCCGCTCCAGTCAAATCCTTAGGCACTCCAAAAAACTATTAAATGACAAAACTAACCTTAATCCCATAATAAGAACCATCTCCATCTTTCTCCAACACTCGAGCAAAAAAATGTTAACAAAAACACTATTGAATTAAAAAACTTAATTTTCAACAAAAAAAATATTTCCAAACAAAAAGTGTTTATAAAACATTTTTTTAATAAAAAATTGTTTATTTTATATAATTTTTTTTATTTAATAGTTAAATAAAAAACTGTTTATAAAACTGAGTGCTAGAGGAATATGTTGGAGCGTGAATAGCGTTGACCAATGGAAATTGGATACAACACGAAATATTTTTTTTAACCTAATACGAACACAATCCAACTAAAAGAGACATGACATGACACGAAATATTATTTTAATTTATTTACAAATACAAAAACACTACCGAATAAAAAAAATAATTTCGTATTGTGTGACATTTTAATTTGGTCATGTTTATATTTTTGTAAAAAAAAGATTTCACAACGGGACCAAATTAAAATAATGTTGTGAAATCTTTTTTATTTTTTACAAAAACAGAAACACGATCAAATTATTTTTACAAAACTACGAAATCATTTTTTTTACAAAAATAGAAACACACCCAAATTATTTTTTTACTTCGACCGTGTTTGTGTTTGTGTTTGGTAAAAAAATTATTATTTGTGTTTGGAAAAAAAATACAGTAATAGAATTACTTATGGGTAGACTTGTCAATGGATCGTGTCGAGTCGTGTCCATGTCGGTTGTTATCGTGTTCAGGTTTTATTGGATTCATGTCTAAACGGGTGTGTGTGTATATTTGTGCGTGAGTGGGGAAGGGGGGAGGGGGCGGGGCAGGGGGAGCAGTTGAGGGAGAGTTGTGTGTGTATGTGTGTGTGTGTGCATGTGTGCGTCTGTGTGTTTGGGGAAGGGGGAGAGGGGAGGGGGCTTTACCAAGGGAGGGGGAGGGAGAGAAGATGAGGGAGAAAGAGGGATTGATGTTGAGGAGGTAAGAGAGAGTAAACCTTTTGAGAGAGAGTAAACATAAACATGAACCCAACCGATCTCTCCCGCCTAGTTGTCGCCGATGCTGGATTGCCCTAAACAAACCATAAATACAATTGTTGAAATCAAAGGTGTTTCCTTCCATAAGAAATCTGCAGAAAACAAAATCAAATAGAAACCAGAAGTTAGAAAAGTGGAAAGAGAGAGAGAGAGAGAGGTGGATAGCTGTGTGAGGTGAAATGGGGGGGGGGGGGGGGGGAGGGGGTTTGTGAGACAAATATGGGGGAAATAAAAAAGTTTAAGGGGGAAATGAAAAGTGAAGTTAAAATTCAAATTTTGAATGAAAGTTGTAAGAATTCATCTCAACCCTTAATTTTGGAAAAATGTCTTTTGATGTGTCACTCATCCTCACCCTTAAAAATGTACACATTTTCAAAAACCAAGCTATCTTATCAGTATAAACACCACAAATAAAACTCAAAGCGTAATAAGCCTTACATACTATCATAGTATCGATGTGCCTAAACATGTGGTATGGAATGAAGGGGCGTGAACTAAAAACAAATAAGAATGACCCAATCTCTCAAAAATGTCCAAGGAGTTTTATATGATTGCATTAACTTTATCAAACAAAGATTTAACCTCATAGTGGCAAATAAAGTGAACTCGTAGTGGACAAACAAACACAATGCATACTAGCCTATAACATATTAATGAATCTAAAATCAATAGCATCAAACATTAAATAACTAGGTCTCATTGTGCAAACCCATTGATCTTTAACTTATAACACCCTCAAAATTATATATATATATATATATATATATATATATATATCATTTTTTCACTCTCATGCTTTGAGGATACCAATTTAATAGAATAATAAATGAAATGAAATTTGGAAATGTTCCTTTCTTTAACTCTTAATCTTTTAGGCTCTCGTCAACGGTGGCCTTTAATGAAAGGAAGATTTTTTCCTTCATAGCCCTTTCGCGTATACACTCATAGTTTCAATAAAAGCACAAACTCACGGCAATGGTTCTCACATGCACAAATCCTCCAATAAAAAATATATGTATATGACAATATTTTTAAAAGCAAATATCACTTAGATCATGTAACACATGAAGTTAAAATTCAAACGAGCTCGTGCATGTGTGTGTGGAGGAAAATATAAAGTGAATCCATTAAGCAAGTCATTCTCAAACTACTCCATACAAGCACGATTAATAATAATCTAAGCATAAAAAATCATAATCAAATGTTCTACACATATGGAGACATAAAAGGAAGTGGATTTAAATACACCGATATGCCACAAAAATATGCAAAACTAAACTACAAAAAAAAATATTTTTGAGCTTTTAAACATATTGTGCCACCAAAAGAAAATCAAAGTCAAATGAAAAACAAAAATCTTTTGTATTTTTCAATAAGACCCAATAAGTTAAAAAAAAAGTCAAAATACAAAGGACTGAAATCCACATATAAGTATAAAATACATATAACATGGGGTACAAAGCTAGTGTATCTAAACATGTGAACATAATCAACCATTAGATTTAGCATGAGAAGTATCTTGTGAAAGCATTCCAGAACTAACAATTGTAACATGTAAAGCCTTCAAATATTATTTCTCATCCCACATAGGTGTGACATGACGCTCTTGGATTTTGGGTACCTCAGTGACTCTAGACTTAGACTTCTTAGAACCATTTCTAAGATCAATGAAAAAATGCCTAAGAAGACATTTCCTACCAAAATATGAGCACATGTAGACACGAGGAATGTTACCATTGGATTGAACTTTTCTAACATTCCTAGTAATGGTTTACTCTCTCAAAAGCATGGTTTTGTATTTAATAGCGGAAGCATTTGGAATTCAAAAGCCAATACCACGATTCTCATCTTTTGATTCGGACGGTGCTTAACATTTTATCTAACTTTCAAACCTAAACTCTAAATCAAATTTGACATTACTTGAGTCTCTCAATCTTTCCTCTAAATCCAAAATCCTAGACTCGAAATCTCCATTAACCCCCGAAGGTTATCTCGCTCCTTTTCAACAAATGCATTGTAACACCCCAACCTGAATATATGGGTTACCCATGGTCAACCCGGTCTGACCCGGACGTTAGGTGTGAAGAGTGATGAGATAACCTAAATAATGTTGCTAGTCTAGTTTTATTTAATCAACATTTTACTTCTTAGCGTGCGATTCCAATTTACACCAATCTACGTGAGGGATCCGTGAGAAGCATACCTGGAATCCAAGCATATAGAGAAACTAAGGATACTTACCTATAAAACGCTCTCAAAATACGAAACCGCATCCAACTTGTTGTAACAAATATGAGGGAATGAGTTGAATGCCCAATGAAAAAAAATACAATAATGCAATATAAAATCGAACGGCAGAAAATAGACTCTCACATGTTTATCTACGTGTACATGTAATTGCTTCATGTGTGTATATATATATATATATATATATATATATATATATATATATATATTAATGCTTGAAACCATTTTATTCCAAATCATTACTTATTTCAATTAATTCCCCATAACCTTATAAAGGAGCCCCTTTTTAGTTGACTTGACATTTATTTCTTGATTTAACACATCCAGTTTAATGCTTTAAACATATACACTTTTTCTAGGGAAAATCACCTCTTTTATTGAAATCACCCATTTACTCGCACCAAATTTACTTAGTACTTTCCTTGAAAATAACCTTTCAATGCACACACGCACCATGTTAGAAAATATTTATTTTCGTTGAAACCTTTCATAAATACACTCTTGTTTTAATTTTGTGTTAAACCTCCTTAGGTTACTTATTTACCCAATTGATCACTTCACTTTACCATTCCTTTTATTTCATGGACATTAGTCAATTTCTCACTCTACTTGTCCACATTATATTTCAACCGAAACATGTATTAATTACATTTAAGTTACGTTGTCTTTTCTTATATTCACAACGCAAACGTTTTTTTGACATGTTCCACTTTTCATTATCTTTTGCTCGGAATCGTCCAAATAATTTCGTAGTTTAATGGGATCCACACTGTCATCTATCCTACCATATGCTCTGGCCAGTGTTTTTAGGTCTTTCACCCTAGGGCTCCGGGTCATTAATTATTTTTCGATATCATCCGAGTCTTATATTAATGTGTTTTAACATTTATCAAATGTCCACATTATTCCAATTTTATCGGCTGAAGCCAAATACGAGGATTTCACCCCACCTTGTGTTACACTTTGAAAATAACCATTTCTTGTCCTTTGCACATTTACGTTGATTTTACCCCAAAGATCACTTTCATTTAGGACTATTTGTATAACATATTTTCCACCATTTTTATTTCATAAAAATGTTCCACGTTATATAAAATTACCATTTTTACCCATTTATTTCCAAACTTCCATTTCCCTCTATTTCAACAAGCGTTATTTGCCTGGAAAAAAAGTTACCAAGTTAAGCAAACCAACTTCTGAAAGGTTTTTACTTATTAACACTCATTTCATAATTTGGAGTTAACACCCTTTCAAGGTGGAAATCTCTTTATTTCATTGCTTTCTTTACTAAGAAAACCCTTTGGCATTTTGAAGACTAATTTACAAGAAAACACCATTTTCCTTTCTTTCACATGTAGTCTTGAAGTACCCATTTAATGCATTTTCTACACTTTTTACACACTTTAAGAGCTAAAATTTACATTTTCTTTTATTCAAGTTAAAACTCACTAAAACATCTAATGATCTTGTTTATATGTTCATCATCAAAATAATACAAGTTTATATCCATAAGAAGATGGATTTTAAGTCTAGAAATCTGTAAGAATGAATTTTACATATGAGTTATTCTAGAATTTCATAGCATTTGCATAAATTTGCTTTTCAAGGCCGAAGACATTTTTGTTCCTCCAAAACTAGAGTAAATGTTTAATTTTTTAAAATCCCAATTTTTACAAGAAATCCTTTAGACATTTGCTCAATAAATATTTTTTTCACATTTTATTCCAGAAAATGTTTAAATACCAAGATTTCTTGAAATATATCATTTTTATCAAAACTTCTAAAATCATTATAAACCATTTTTCACGAAACCATAGGAATTAATTTTCTTAAATCATATATGCATTCTACTTTTACGAACTCTAACTACAAGATCAATACTATGAAACATAGAGTTCTTAAGCTAAAGAGTAGAGTTTCTCACCTAAAAGAATCTCCTAAAATTATTGGATGAATGTAGAAGAAGATGGCAACATCCCACCTCCTAAAGTGGCCTTAAAGAGGTTACATATCTCAACTAAGCTTTCTAATTGTAACTTCCATGAAAACTCCCTTTAAACTCGATAATTTCTTCTTCGTCTTCTCTCTAAAATCCCCTAATAACATCTCCAAAATTCATAACTTTTCCCAACAATGGTGTAGATGGTTTTATAAGGCTTAAATATATAGGAAACTATGAAATAATAGGGTGGTTTAAGGTGGAGGGTGGTGGTGCTAGGGTGATATAAGTGGTGGAGGGGCGCTTAAGAGCTAGAGAGAGAGAGAGAGAGTCAAAAGTTGATTTATGTGCTCAAATGAGCCAAAAATCACTTTAAATACTTCGAAAACCCTAAGAGTTAAACCCCAAAAATGACCCAAACTCAACCCTTTGTCCATTGGTCCATCAAGTCTTTATCCCACGTTTTGATCTCAGTTGCTGAGAGTTTAACACATCATCCAATTCGACGATCCACGTCGTGACAACACATAAAATGTAAAAAAATTTCAAAATTTCGTCCAATCGTTCGAACGATATTGGGCCTCGAACGAGATTCCCTCTCGTTTGAATGAGAGATCTAACGAGGTACTCAGGAGGCAAAATCATAAGGTTAAAAGGGATGTGAGATGTACCTCGTTCGAATAGGAAATACCCCATTTGTTCTGACGACTATGTACCTCATTGGAACGGGGCTTTCCAATGAGATTCCAGAGAGAGGGAAATTGATCATTTAACAATTGTTCGAACCTCATTTGAACGAATGAAAAAATCCACCAAATTAACTTTAGGACATAAACTTCAATTCAATTGTGTCGGGGCAACTACATTACCCAAATTTGTCTTATAACCCACCACAACAAGCCCGTAGACTAATTGGTTATACCAAGTCACCAAATCATATGAGTAAGATCAAAGTCACGGGGGAAGGTGTTACATTCTTCCCTCCTTAGGGAATTTCGTCCTCAAAATTATTAATCCATCAATTCCTCAAATTCTCAGGGTTATCAATCTTTACTCTAAGTCATAGGGATCTTTCAAGGATTATCAAAGTCCTCAATCACTAAGAATTCATCATATGATTTTTCACAAGGTGGTGTCCCCAAATAACTCAACATGCAACATGTTCTAATGCTCACCCTTTGGCTATCCAGCAAAATCACATAATAGTCCTCGAGTCTCCACTTACTCTATGATCACGCTCAATCAAATCTTGAGACTTCTTTGTTAATACCTAAAGCATACCGACTCTACTTGGGCAATACTCTCTAGTAATCGACACTCACTCAAGAGAAAATAACATATAGCTAGCACCCAATCCATCATCATAAATTGTTTCAATTCTTGGGACTGCATAACCCGAGTCTCCTCAAATTATAGGATTTTCCTGACCACATAAATTCACTTAAACTTGATACTAACCTAGAATAACTAGTCACTCGCTCTATAGAGCGACACACCAACCAAGTCACAAATCGTGCGTCTGACTAACACCTTCCACAAGATTCTATTATGAACCTAGGATCATTCTAGGCATCTAACCATGGAACACTCACCCTAGTATTACACCGATCCACTCACAGTGTCAGAACAACACCGTGTGCTATATTTCCTCGAGTTCTAATACTACATGATGATGTCAAATCATCATCCTGATTTTTATAACCAGAGCAACTAATTACTATGCCAGATGATCCATAAGTTTGCTAATCTTAAGGAAAATGGATACTATAAGAAAATCGTAGAGCTGAACGCGCAACTACATGTACACATAAGTTTGTGAAATACACAAGGATACTTTAGACAAGGGCACACCCAGTTACCAAGCTGCCTTGACCATGCTAGGTCCAATCGTACTCTACTGAGCCAAATTGCACCGTACCAAAACATGATACAATCCTCGACTACCACAATCGAAGGAACATAGACCTCAAGTATCAAAACTGAAGGAACATAACGAGTCAGAAATAAAGAATAACCGTTTCAAGCGAATCCCATCTGTATGTAATGCTATATGGTTTATGAAGGCAAACCTACACCACACGCTTTGAAGTCTTATTTGGGACGTCCTCATTAGATCCTATCCTAGTCATACACCCTAGCTTAAGTCACCAATCGTGACAATCAGATCATGAACCATTCATCCCCACGAGATGAAATCAACATATGAAATTATTCTCCCTTGAGAAGTCCATAGTGGTCTTCCCTCCTTAGGAGTAACATCTCATCCTTTTATCTTTATCCAATAAGAACCCACCCAATAGATAAGTGGCAAAACCCTTTGTCAGCTCTAACTTTGTTTATCTCTCTAGTTAACATGACGTCGAGACCAACCCAAAACACCTAGATTACTATGTTCTTTATTGCTTAGTGGCTGTATCCTAACATCTCCTTACGCGATGTCTGATTTGGTGAAACACTTACCTCGTTACAACCACCAAATATCATAAGCTCGTTGCCATGAAAATATCTAACTTCTACCCAAACTGAATCTATGTGACAACCACACCGATACTCATTAGCACTCTAAGGATAACTAGTACTATACCGGGATACACCTCCTAACCCGCACCAGTTCAGCAAGATGTGCTAAGAATTATTCCCTTCCTTGCTAGGGCTATTCTAACTTATACAATTTATATCCTAATCATGCTTCGATATACCTCCTAGTGTGTTATTTTCAAATCTTTTACATGAAATCATATATCTAAGTCCAAATGTATTTCTTAGTACCCATCAAAGTCATGTACTACACCTCGCACACTAGTCATCTTAGGATAAATGACCATCATGCCCAATCATGACGTAACTCTCCAACTTCACTTTAGAGGTGGCATCACCTATTTGTATCAAATTGGATGACCTCACCAAGGAATACACGATTCAATTCCTTAAAATTTGAACAATAAACTGGGATTATCACATAAATTTCAATACGACCTTCAATAGAAAACTAACACTCCATGATGCCGAATTTGATTGGTTCCCTAAGGTACCAAGCACACCCCAACATAAAAGTCATCAAAAACCTGACGAGATTTCATCACCTATGATCCTATTATCTTAGGTAAGCCCCATCGATTCCTCAATATTCGTATTTTGACCATTACGTACTCACAAAGATAGTATCCTACAAGTCTCCACACGCGGTTCACTTTAACCATTGAACACCTCAAGGCGTCACAACAAGTCTATTTATATTCCTCAATGATGCCACACGCAACCACTCCTAAGGACACTCCAAGGACTTCATTAAATCATACCCACACTGAAACTACCTCATATTCTGTCATCACCTAGGACACTAGAATGGGACATGACATTTAGATAAGAATATTATTTCCCTTTCATTTGAAACTCTAGCATAGGTCTAAATTATGACTGTGACACCCCGCCCAATTAACTATCGGGTGATCAGTCCGTTATAAAATTTTAAAATAGAATATCCGATTGGTTCATTCTTAGCATCACTGTCAAAAACATTAACTTTAACAATCACCTAATATAAATCAAGCTGGTGTCAAAATACTTTTTCCTTTAAAATTGTAACCAAAAATATTTTATTTAATAAGTCCAAGAATTTAAATATAAACCATTGACCATTCAACAAAGATAAATAATAAATCTGAATCATGTACTGAAATAAATACGACTGGATTTAAACATTCCAGTCCAAAACCTTAAGCCAAAGAACCACAGTAAACTAAATCCAACTAGAAGGAATAGAAAGTAAACTAAATACAATCTCTGATAAAATGTCTAAGGAATGGGCGACACATGCCCTAAATGAAAGGTCTAGATAAACTGAGAGGAAAGATAGAAGCGTCTAATGCAAAGACCTACAGCTTCCACAGCAACTGCAGCATGCCAAGCGACCCAAGTCTTCCATCTTCTCCTAGAACCCCTCTTAATGGGAACATGGTAAGAGACTAAATCATAATCGGTTAAGACATGGAGGGTCTGGACTTTGGGCCACCACAAATGGGCTACTCGTCCAGGCCCATCATTCTAATTTTGGGTACCCAGATAAGAGTCAAATCTGCTTGCTTTCACTTATCTCCTGAGGACAGGCAATACAAGAGATCATTTTTCGGTCCCTACCTCCAATGCGTTCACCCAAAGGATGTCGAACAAGTTCTACATGAGCTTCACGAAGGAATCTTTGGGTACCCCAAATTAGAATGATGGGCCTGGATGAGTATCCCATTTATGGCGGCCCAAAGTCCAGACCCTCCATGTCTTAACCGATTATGATTTAGTCTCTTCCCATGTTCCCATTAAGAGAGGTTCTAGGAAGAGATGGAAAATGTGGGGGAGTCCAACACCCCCACTTACTGAAATAAACATGTATATAATAAACCTTAGGTCCGGGTCAAGGGACATATGGTATTCTCTGTAATCACTCTCTGGAGAACATAGAAATAATACTGACTGTACCACCGTGGACATAGGCATCTTTACTGAACCACATACATCCTTTGTTGCGTGATTGTCATTTTGCATTCCTTATTCTTACTTGGTGATTGCGTTTCTCTTATCTATTTGTGTTGCATAATAATTGTCACCACAATTGGCGCCGTCTGTGGGAACGTTTATCTTCCCTGAGAAAGCCCACACCAAAAAAGGAGTTCGAAATGTCAGGTCACAGTAGTAATGCTCCCCAGGCAAGGGATATTCAAGAACCCCCTACTCCTCGTAGGATTAGGTCTGAAGTTCGGCGTTCAGATCACAGGGCTCGCTCAGAAAGGCCAGCCTCGGAAGAAAGCAAAGGACCAGCGAGATCCACGCAGATATCCAGGCTGATTGATGTATACGAGGCGAGGCTCCAAGAACAGAGGGAGTCTTCTCGTAGGCACGAGGCTGAGAACGCGCGCCTCAAAAGAAAATTAGAAAGAATGGAGAGAGAGCTCCATCGTAGTACCAAGAAACGTCCTTACCACACTCCTAGCCCTTAGGCGAGTAAGTCTTGCAGCCGAGGAAGGAGCCCCAGGTGCGGATCCCAGAGAGCTGAGGGAAACGAGTCATAGGACCAACATTCTGCCCATCAAGGTACCAGATCGACCCAAGAACTCACTAGGCGAGCTCTCAAAACTCAGATGAAATCACCTTTCTTGAGGGAAATTGAGGAAGAAGAAGCCCCCAAGAAGTTTGCCATTCCAAGGTTCAAAATTTATGACGGTAAGACTGATCCCATTGATCACGTTTGGCAGTACCGACAGGCCATGACCCTCTGGAACCACCGAGACGCACTAATGTGCTGAATTTTCCCCTCGAGCCTGCATGACGTGGCGTATAAATGGTTCGAAAGGCTCCCCCACCGGTCCATCAGAAGTTTCAAATCCATGGCCGAGCTCTTTACGGCCCGATTCATTACTAGTTGCTCCCATACCAAAAGGATGGATGCCTTGGTGACAATTAAAAAGACGCCCCAAGAGACCCTCCGAGACTACACGAAGAGGTACTGGGAATTGTTCAATGGGGTCGAGGATTGTTCGGAGCAAGTGGCAGTGGCCTCTTTCAAAATTGGGCTACCCAGCTCTTCCCTTCTGTACCAATCCTTGACAAAGAAAGAAGCCATGACCATCGATGATCTAATGGCCCGCATCGGGAAGTATTCCAAGGTGGAAGATGTGACCCGCCTCGGCACAGCGGAAAACGGTCGAACTAAGCTCGTTGCCAAAGGTAGTGACAAAACTGAGAACCAGAAGAAAGGAGGAAAGAACGGGGGAGGAAATGGCCCCAAGAACGGAGGAAACAATGATGTGTCAAGAGAATTTTAGGCGGTCAACACTATCTTACGAGAACCAATTTACAAAATTCTCGCGAAAATCAAAGACGAACCATTCATCAAGTGGCCCAGGAAAATGGGGGGAAATCCCTAAAAAAGAAACAATGCACTGAGATGCTCTTTTTATAAAGAGGGGGGACATAAGACCGAGCATGCAAGGCCCTTAAGTCTCACCTCGAGGATCTAGCCCATTCCGGGCATTTGAACGAGTTTGTGGAGAAGAAGGCAGAGAAAGCGACTGCCAATAGAGAGGAGAGACCTGACAACGTGCTCGAAGAAGATGATGGACATGAGTTCGGGGTAATTCATGGGGCATATGATTCCAAGCAGATCCAAGTAAATTCAGCTCGAATGGAGATGAAGAAGCTTACAGCGGTGATGCAAGCTTTTCAGATTGATCCAACGTAGTCACTGTCGGGAAAGCGTCGACGAGCAGATGATGTCAACTATAATAAGCATATTATTTTCACAGATGAAGATCTGGTGGGAGTGAGAACCCCACATCACGATGCTTTGATCATTACCCTCAGGATAGCTAACTTTGACGTCGACAAGTTTCTCGTCGACCAAGGAAGATCGTCCGAGGTAATGTATCTCGACCTATTCAGAAAATTGAAGTTAAGCGTCGCCGACCAAAAGGATGCTACTGTCCCTTTAGTTGGCTTCACTGGAAAAATAACTATGCCCCTGGGAAAGATTGTACTGCTAGTACGCGCGGGAAATGTCTCCAAGATGATTGAGTTTTTGGTGGTTGACATCGACTTGCCATACCAAGCCATCCTCGACAGGGGATGGCTACATGCGATAAAGGCAGTTTCCTCGACCTACCATCAGAAACTCAAGTATGTGACTGAGCGAGGAGTAATGGAGATCCACGGCGATCAAGCAATGGCAAGAAGGTGTTTTATAGAAGCCATCCGACCAAGGCCAGAGAAGAAGGCTGATCAGCCCAGCGAGAAAGTTAAAGAATAAGAAGGTCTGACACCTTCTAAATAGCAATTAATGTACGGAAGACCTGGAGTAGAGGAGACCAGGTTCCTCCCCTCTGAACTGGTCGTCGAAGACCTGGTAGAGATTACAGCTGGAGATAGCGACAATGACAGAGTTTTCTTGAATGGAGCCTCTCTCACTGACCAGGAACAGAAGGAATTTTCAACTCTGCTGAGACGCAACGTAGATATTTTCGCGTGGGAACCATACGAGCTTCCTGGAAATGATCCTAGTATGGTTTATCATCAGCTACACGTCAATCCCACCTTCAAACCAATCACGCAGAAGGCACGGCGAACTGCACCCGAGAAGGCAAAAGACGTAGAAAAAGAAGTAGAAAAACTGCTGGATGCAGGATCCATACACGAGGTGCAATTCCCCGAATGGTTATCCAACCCAGTAGTAGTTCCAAAAAGCAACGGGAAGTGGAGAGTTTTCATCGACTTCACTGACCTCAATAGAGCATGCCCTAAGGATAGTTTCCCCCTCCCAAAACTTGATCAACTGGTAGATGCTACTGCAACTCATGAGAGAATGAGTTTTCTGGACGCATACTCCGAGTATCATCAGATCCCTCTGTATGCCCCAGACCAGGATAAAACAGCATTCATCACCTCAGTCGGACTATACTTCTACAAGGTCATTCACTTAGGGGTAAAAAATGCAGGGACAACCTACCAGCGGCTGGTCACCAAGATGTTCAAGGGTCAAATGGGAGACACCATGGAAGTCTAAATCTATGATATGATCGTTAAAAGCAAGAATAAAGAAGACCACCTCTAAGACCTATCAAGCACCTTCAAAATCCTCCGGAAATACCGAATGAAACTTAACGCGAGCAAGTGTTCTTTTGGTGTCCAGTCAGGAAATTTTTTTGGGTACTTGGTCAGTAAGAGAGGCATCGAGGCCAACCCAGACCAGATCGATGCAATAAATAGGGTACAACCTCCTCGCACGATCCGGGACGTACAGAAGCTCACCGGTATGCTCGCTGCCTTAAACTGATTCATTTCAAAGTCCTCCGAGAAGTGCAAGCCTTTCTTCCAGCTTCTAAAAGGAAATAAAATGGTAGAATGGAACCATGATTGCCCGCGGGGACTGGACGAACTCAAGTCTTACCTCAGTTCCCCACCACTGCTTGTCATACCACAGGAAGAAAATCCCTTGTACTTGTACCTCTCCGTTTCCAACCACACTGTTAGTTCTGCATTAATGTGCAAAGTTGCAGGAATCCAGCACCCCATTTATTACGCGAGCAAGGCCCTACTAGATGCCGAGCAGAGGTACCTACCACTAGAGAAGCTCGCCTTTGCACTAGTAGTGGCTTCGAGGAAGCTGAAGCACTGTTTCGAAGCCCACACTATAATTGTCCTTACATCACACCCCCTTAAAGCAATCCTGAGGAAGGCAAATTTGTCGGGCAGACTGTCTAAATGGTCAATCAAGATCGAACGATTTGACATCCAATTTCAACCAAGGAATGAAACCAAGGGGCAGATCCTTGATGATTTCATAGCCGAATTCATAGGTGAGCAATCCTCTAACCAACCTCCACTAACAAGACAAAAGGGGAACGACGCAACAAAGGAAACCTGGAAATTGTTTGTTGATGGAGCCTACAACTCAAAGGGGGCCGATGTAGGCATTGTCCTCATTACTCTAGAGGATACAATCCTTGAACAAGGAATCAGGCTTGGATTTGTAGCCTCCAACAACAAGGCAGAATACAAAGCTTTAATAGTCGGCCTCTAGAAGGTGCACACTTTGGGAGAAAACATTTACAGGTGTTCGGCGATTCTCAATTAGTCTCCAATCAGATAAGTGGAGATTACAATGCAAAAGATGAAAGAATGACAGCGTACCTCGCCTTAGTAAAAAGGCTAATGGCGAGCTTCGAAGAGATCAATGTCCAGCAGTTTCCCAGAGGGCAGAACAGCCATGCTGATGCCCTAGCAGCCCTAAGCTCAACAATCGATTCTGACTTAAAAAGGACAATCCCCATCGATTTCCTCTCTCACTCGATCATTAACCATAACAGCGAGCTACCAAGCGTGGAGCAGGTGCTCCGAATTGAGTTTTGCACCCAGCTGGATGGACCCATTAAGGGACTATTTGAAGGATGGCACACTTCCAGATGATAACAAGACTGCTCACCAGATAAGAGTCAAAGCTGCTCGCTTTCACTTATCTCCTGAGGGCAGGATATACAAGAGATCGTTTTTCGGTCCTTACCTCCAATGCGTTCACCCAAAGGATATCGAGCAAGTTCTACATGAGCTTCACGAAGGAATCTATGGAAGCCATATTAGACGAAGATCAATGGCTTTTCGAGAAATAAAGGAGGTTTATTGGTGGCCATATATGCAAATGGACTCTGCGATGTATGTCCGCAAGTGTTTGAAATGCTAGCTTCACGCTCATATGGTCCACCAACCTGCTAGCAACCTAAAATCTTTATCCAGCCCATGGCCGTTCACCCAATGGGGGATGGACATCGCAGGACCACTTCCTATCGCCATCGGCAATCGCAAATATCTGCTGGTCGCGACTGACTACTTCACCAAATGGATCGAGGCAGAACCCCTAGCGAACATCCGAGATGCAGATATGATAAGGTTCATATGGAGATATATAATTACCCATTTTGGCATCCCTAAAACCATCATCACCGATAATGGAACGCAGTTCGAGAGCGGCTCTTTTTAGATTTTCTGTAAAGAACATGGAATCAGACACCATTTCAGCTCGGTGGCCTATCCTCAAAGTAATGGCCAAGTCGAAGCTTCCAACAAAACTGTGATCGACGAATTAAAGAAGCGATTAGAGCGAGCCAAAGGCGCGTGGGTGAATAAATTACCACATATTCTATGGGCTTATCGAACCACTCCACGACGAGCAACAGGGGAGACCCCATTTTCGCTGACATACGGAATGGAAGCAGTCATCCCATTAGAAGCCGACTGGCCGATAATGAGGTCCAGCCTTGTCGACCAGGGCCATAATGATGCAACAATGCTCACTGAGCTCGACCTAGCCGACGAGCGCCGAGAGCCAGCCCTAGTAAAACTAGCGAGCTATCAGAAACATCTCGCAAGGCATTATAACAAGAGGGTCAACCCAAGGACATTCCGAGTTGGGGACTATTTCCTAAGGAAAGTCCTGGGCAGCGCAGTGAAACCATCAGACGGCAAGATAGGGCCAAATTTGAAAGGACCATTCAAGATAACAAGAGATAATCTGCAAGGCGCCTATCACTTAGAAATGATGGAAAGCAGAGAAATCCCCCGAGAATGGAACGCAGCCAATCTCAAGAAATTCTATTTTTAGATTCTTCTTTTATGCTGTTGCTGTGGAACTAGTAGTTCATTTTCCTTGTCATTAATGAAAGCCGTTTAACGGCTGCGTTCTAATGAGTAACATTTATATAAGCTTTATCACACACCTTTTCCAAATGACAGGCACATTGATCATTACACCATAGCAGGGAAATCACCCTCCTTAGGCTTTCTTTATGAAACACGAAAGACCTCTTAGCATTTCCCCTGGCAATATATGAAGCCCTACAGGAGATCTTTAGGCAATATGGCCAAATTAAAACTGGTCGCCAAACCATCTTTGGTTGAATAAAATCCTGATCGGATAGAGCATCCAACACGAGGTGTGCCCCCGCCAATTGCCACACTTAGGCCTAAGGGAGTGTGACGACACGACCTAAAAGGTAAAGTGGTGCACAATGGTATCTCGATAGTATACTGGACTGGAAGGAGACTTGCGTAATAATATAAATTTAGAGATCATAAAGGAGCGAGAATATAGAGAATATAAT
Organism: Sambucus nigra; assembly: GCA_949130495.1. Lineage (NCBI taxonomy): Eukaryota > Viridiplantae > Streptophyta > Magnoliopsida > Dipsacales > Adoxaceae > Sambucus > Sambucus nigra. The sequence goes on along the minus strand of OX422207.1, from coordinate 671,164,777 downwards.
ACACTTGTTTAGTCGGCTAAATCAGCCCAAAACATGAATTTTATATTAATCCACCATATTTACAACAAGCACAATACATGTTTAGTCAGCGATCTCGCCCAAAACATTAACATAACATCACTTCAATACAAAATACACAGAGTAACTACTGGAAAAATCTCAGTGGGGGTGAGGCCTCTGAATGAGAGAATCAGCCACTTGAGCTCTTCGACCATCATCGGGAGTAGGAACTAACTCTTCCTCAACTTCGTTAGCATCCGACTCCAATAGTTGCCGAGGGATGGCATCGATGGGTATCCACTGATCATCTCTTCGGAAGGGATTGGGCATCCGAGTGGAAGGAGATATTTCATGGCGATACCAGAGCATTGAGTTCCTTAGAACTTACATCTCCTTCAAAGCACTCAACCACCCCCTGATGAAGGTAAGCTCTTCAAATTCTATCAGCCTCGTTAGAGCATATAGCCAACCCTGGTCATAACCGTCGGCCCATACTCGCCGAGGTCCTTTTTTAAATAGGTGCCGCAGCCAAGTAACATCCCTTTGAAGCCCAGCAGCGATCACATATGCTCGCTGGACATCACCGAGAAGCTCTTCTATTTCCCTATCTGAACTCCTAGTGCTCCTACCAGCTCGCGAAATGGATGGACCAGTAGAACCTCACAGCAGAGGAGGAACGTTTCTTGAGCCATCCCTAGCTCGCGACGATGAAGAGCCTCACAATACTGTAGGAGCGATGCTCGGTGCATGCTCCCTAAGATGCGAGACCTCTTTCCTTAAAGCTTCATTTTCTTACTGAAGTATTTACCCAACCTGGTTGATCTCAGAAGCATCGAGAAGCTTTGTTCTCAGTGCATTCACCTCTTCTTGCACTGAAGCACCAACCTCTTCCATCTCCTGGAGCCTGTCCTTCAACTTGGCCACAAGCTCAGACTGATCCTTATACTTTTGATTCCTTGACCTAAGAGATTTGCAAAGCCTAACAAAGGCCTGGCAAACCTGAGGACTTGCATTGGGACCAAGAGTACTGCCCAATTAAGATGTGGCAGGAATATACTCTTCTATATCAATCAACTACAAGACATAAGAGGGCATCGAAAATAAAGACAAATCAGTGCACTGGGAAAAAGAAACCTTTTCATTGATAAGGGTTAAAGTACATCGAGCAGTAAAAAGAAAAGTTACAAACAAAGATACAAAAAGTAACCCTAGATGATAACTAATTAGCAACCTCAGGCTGCCCAGAGGTAGCTGGCTACTTACCCTTATCTGCGACAGTAAAAGCACCCCCCTCAGCAGGGGCGACCTCTGTCGCCTGAGCAGGAAGGACCTCACAGGAAATGTCTGGGAAACAGGCTCATCGCCTTCTATAGCAGGGGCAGGGGCAGGGGCTTCTTCATCCACAGTCGGCTTCGGGCTCGGGTCATGCTCATCGAACAAAGGAGAGTCAGCATTAACACCAGCAGCTAAGAGGGCCTTGTTCCAACCCTTCTTGAAGTTCAGACGGCTGATGTATCCTATCTGAACCTCGGCGTCTTCATATGCAACAGTCCACCCAGAGTTGTATGAATCCTCCTTGATGGTGGCTGCCTGGGAATCTTTCTCCTTTAACTACTCGATCAGCACCTTGTTCTCCTCTACGATAACCAGCTTAATCGAGCAGACCAGGTCATAGGCCTGCCTCAGCTCGTTCAGCTCCTTAATCGCCGCATCCCTCTCTCGATTAGAATTAACGAGGGCCAGGTCAGAGGAAACTCGGGCGGCGTCAGCAGTCTTTAAATCAGCCTCCAGTTAAGTACCCCTCACTTCTAAAGCAGCCCTCTGCTGCTCCATCTCGCCATTCCTTCTCACCAGCTCATCACGAGAGAGATAGAGCACGACGAAGTCAGTAACAAACTGCCAAAAACAAAGAAGATATCAAGAAGGGGAAACAACCAAAACTTGTTAAAGAATTAGAAAATGGAAAAGATCTTACCAGGGCTAGCCTCTAGCTAGATTGTAGGGCCAATTGATCAGACCCCAGCGCCCTCTGGAGATCTGCTGGAAGAACTGCCCTCTCGAGCAGCGCAGGAGCCAGTTGAGGGGAAATGGCAACTGAGGCTCCCTCGGGCAAAGCAGACACCAGGACTAAGTCTTGCTCAGCCTTCGTCCTTGACTCCATCTTTCTCCTCTCTTCCTATATATATCCTTCTCTATTCTCCTCCTCTCCTTTATCCTCCTCTTCTCCTCCATCTTCTTTCTTTCCTCCTCCTTTTTTCTCTCCCTCTCGCTCATCTGCTCTTCCTCTTTCCTGTTCCTCTCTTGCTCTTGAGTAGAAGAATGAGAGCCAGTAGCTACAGCCCCAGTACTCGACTTCTGCTTCTTTGACCTCTGAGCGAGGAGCACGTGATCTTCGTCATCATTATCCCAAATAAAGTTTTTCCTTGGAGGAACCATCTCCTCGCTTGAACTACTGGATGTGCTCAAAGATTCTCGAGCTTCAGAAACTTCCTTCGAATCAGAAGAGCTACTACCACTGGAGCTCCCTTCACCAAAGATGCCTTCAGCACCACCTGCGATATCACTCTCAGAACTGCTCTCCTCCTCGTCCAACTGAATAGGATCAACAACAGTCTCTTCAGAGGTATCAAACTCAGGGATACTGTCTATCGGCCTCGCTATAAAACTAGAACCAACGTTCTTATATTCGAGCAAAAAAGCAGTGGACCGGGGATGCTCGTTGTCAGCTAAGGGCTCCCTGATATTCCAGGCCTTGACCAATTCGAAAAGACGAACCTCGCTGAGAGCAGGTTCCAAGTTCTTCGACCTCACTGAAGAAAAAATAGAGAAAAATCAGAAAGATCACAAATCAACAAAAATTAATAGAACAGAGCAAAGTCTACCTTTGTATTCTTCCCCATAAAAGGGAACAGAGAACCTATCAGACCTCGACCTTTCAGACTGGGGAGAAAACTGCCAGTTTCTAGCAAGGAAACCCTCTTGCTAATAGTCCTTATGGGATCAGGTAGGTTTACTACCAATACCCTGTTAGGGCTCCTGGCTTTGAGATAGAGAACACCAAAACTAGTTCGAGAAAAAGAGTAGCAAAAACAGACCTCGGTAATCCCTAACTTGGTACCATACAACTGATTGATTCTATAGATGCCATTAATTATCTTCCACACATTGGGCGAACACTGTGCATGAACAATATTGAAGTAACCAAAGAAGTGCAAGAACAGTTCGTTGGGAGGAAAAGTAAGTCCCCCTTGGGAAAGCATCAAAACATGGATCCAATGGGCACCCTCTATGTCTCTAACATTTCTAGGGAGAGGAATACACTCAATATCTATCCACTCTAGGATGTTATAAAACTTCCTAAACTCAGACACCGACCTATTACCAATCTTTGCCATTGGGAAACCCTAGAAAACTACAAATTTAAAGAGAAAATACAAAGAGAAGGCACATGAGACTTACAAGATGAAAATTCGACTCGAACGATGAAGAATCACGAGCCCAAATAATAAAGAAGCGATAAGAATAAAGACTGAAAGAAGAGAGTGTGAATCGCTAGAGCTCACAGGAAATGGAAGAATGCTGAGAAGGTTGAAACAACGATCGAAAAATGGCTACTCTAGAAAACCTTTAGGTGTTACTAATCATAGTGCACATGCCACGAAGCGGGTTCCGCCAGAATCAGTCCTCAAACTTTGGGAAAAGTTGCACGATGTACAAAGGAGACATTATGACAAATCATTTAACTTTATTGAGACCAAGCATGGCCCAACAAACTTAGGGGCAATTGTGGGTACCCGAAATTAGAATGATGGGCCTGAACGAGTAGCCCATTTGTGGAGGCCCAAAGTCCAGACCCTCCATGTCTTAACCGATTATGATTTAGTCTCTTCCCATGTTCCCATTAAGAGAGGTTCTAGGAAGAGATGGAAAACGCGGGGGAGTCCAACAACCCCACTTACTGAAATAAACATGTATATAATAAACCCTAGGTACGGGGCAAGGGACATATGGCATTCTCTCTAATCACTCTCCGGAGAACATTGAAATAATACTGACTGCACCATCGTGGACGTAGGCATCTTTGCTGAACCACGTACATCCTTTGTTGTGTGATTGTCATTTTGCATTCCTTATTCTTACTTGGTGATTGTGTTTCTTTTATCTATTTGTGTTGCATAATAATTGTCACCACAATTTGGAAAACATGGGGGAGTCCAACACCCCCACTTACTGAAATAAACATGTCTATAATAAACCCTAGGTCCGGGGCAAGGGACATATGGTATTCTCTGTAATCACTCTTCGGAGAACATAGAAATAATACTGACTGCACCACCGTGGACGTAGGCATCTTTACTGAACCACGTACATCCTTTGTTGTGTGATTGTCATTTTGCATTCCTTATTCTTACTTGGTGATTGCGTTTCTCTTATCTATTTGTGTTGCATAATAATTGTCATCGCAATATATATATATATATATATATATATATATATATATATATATATCAGTCCTACACCCCCGGTTTAAATCACATTAGTGCTATTAATAAGATAATCATGTACCCCCAGGTTGTCACGCTTTAGTGTATTAACCAACATAACCTTGCACCCCCAGGTTATCACCCAATAGTGCACTTAACAAAAATATCAAGTAATAGGCATACACACATCCTATTAAAGTTTATAGGTATTCTTCAAACCTATTTGTATACTTACCATACGTATTTTATTCTCATTATTACGTATTTTATAGTATTACTAAATTACCACAACTTTTTAGTAATTTCTGAAGTAACTCTTCTTTTCAGAATAATTAAAGTATGAAACTCACATACTTTCTCGTAGACCTGCCTCGTTTCAAATTTGTTAACTGGCAATTTCTCTCACTCTAATAAATTGGAAAATTCCAAAACTGCCCCTAAGAAGTTTTCGAGAAATTCACCTTGTCGGTCGAACCAGATGGCAATGTCGTTTGAACGACTGTCGCATGTCGCTCGAGAGACTTCGCACGAGATGCCTATCTCGCTTGAACGACCTGCGCGCGACTTCGCGCGAGACCAACTGCTTCGTCTTCTTCCCAAGAATTTAAGCATTTTCCCACCATTTTTAACCCTAAAACCTCTACTGTTCATTCCCAAACACCCAAACAGCAAACCCAATTGATACTCTAACATATTCAGATGATTTCTAACAACCTAGAATCATTAAATCTTCACAATACATCAATTAAATACTAAATCCCCAAATTATTTAACAAGAACCCTAGTTCTTAAATTAAGAGCATGACTCCAAATTAAATGCAGATTTGTTCATGGACAATTATCATCAATTCATGAATGTAATCCTATCTACATGAAGGGATTTAACCTCTTGAAATCTCATTCCCGATATACGAATCATAACATCAATTTTCATCAAAATTAACTTTCATGATTAATGGATTATCACCTACTCTAACATGAACACAATTATTACTAAAGTACGCAAGTAATAAACACTTGCCTCGAATTAATCATCCGATTTCTAGATGTTGTGGGTATGGGTGTGTTCCTCTTGTTCCGATCTACACGATGGTGGTGATGGTTGTGCAAGACGGTGCTAATTAGGCCTTACCTCTTGGAGTTTGTTTTTCCCTCACACCCTATGTGGACATTCCTTACTTTTGTATCTCTCAACCCTAATGGACCTCTTGTGACTGAATAATAAACTCCCAATTTTCTTCCATTTAATTCCTCCAAAAATCAAAATTACCAAATTATCCCTACGGGTATTGGCTTGGCCTAAAAATCTCCTGGAGTCTAAATGAAATACCCAAGTAGTGTTTTCTGACTATTTCGACCCTCCCAGACTCAATGGTGCACTCGAAATTACCATACAAGTTACTTAAAAATAATTTACTTTTATATTTCATTCAATTTGTCCCGACACGACTCGCACGCGTGTCCCAACTTAAAATACCAAACTATCAAAAATTTATCAGATTCAGTAATTCCATATTACTTATTCACTCAGTAATATTCAATAATTCTCATTAATAAGTATTAACCCTTATCACATTAGTTCATAATTATTTTAAATCAGGATTAATTACCAATTAATTCTCGCATATTAGTTTAATTAATCCCACAATAATAATTAATCACATAATTATTTCGGTTCTAAAAAATACGGGGTGTTACAATGACTCTCTCCTTGAGATCCAATAAAGGTCCAAAAACATTCTTCCAAGTGGCAGATGCCATAAACCATGTATCAAACCACATGCTAACATTACTAAGGATTAGGATGTCGTACACAGCTTATAGGCTTTCAAGTCCACACTATCGACGTCTCTAGGAATCATTTTCCTCAAAAGTTGCATTATATTCTCTAAAACCATGTTATGGGACACTATCTAGGGTTCACTACTATGTCATTTTAACCCATCATTGTAACATACTTACCCCCAATGGCCAGTTGCTCTCATTAGAGATTGCGAGATATAACTTTTAATTGACAATTACCAAGGAACTTACCAATGATGATAGTATCCTATCAACCAGGGCCGAGTAAACATCCTCAAGCAATGATCGACACAGGTATCGAATTATCAAATTCTTACAACATGACACCACCCAAAGGATCATGTTCGCCTAATTACATCATCATTATTAATTACCCATAAGTACTTAACCAAGGAACTTAATGCATCTTTATCACAAAGTCAAATATCTTAGACATGATACTCTAGTCACCTATCCCTCACAGTTTACTTTAAATGACTCATGTCTCTAATTCGATGGACGTTACTCTGTTAACATCTTACTAGGCCTCTCACACCATCAAGTGTTGACATCAAGATACCTCACACTAGAGAACACAGTGTCGCCACTAATGGCCTATATGGATAAATCCAATATACTAACATTTCTAAATCATAGGTGCGAAAGATATTAATGGCAACTAACTTAGTCACATGCTACTTGGCCACACATTGCCCGTTGTGCTAATCTCCTTGATTCTATTATAGAGAACACGAACCAAAACCATCACCTGTCTAACGTGACTTAACCAAAACCAACATCGATGTCGAAGCATCGACTACTAATCTCACCCTGTCACTCCCAAAAGGAACCTTGAATCTAGAGCCATGATACCATTTGTAATGCCCCGACCCGGATATATGGGTTACCCATGGTCATCAAAGTCCGACCCGAGCTTTAGGTGTGAAGTGCGATTAGATAATCTAGATAATGTTGCTAGTCCACTTTTATTTAATTAGCATTTCAGTTGTTTAGCATGTGATTCCAATTTACATCAATCTACGTGAGGAACCCGTAGGAAGCATCCCCAGAATTCATGCATACAAAGATACTAATGTAAAATATAAAAGATACTTACCCATACAATGATCTCAAAATACGGAACCGCACCCAACCTATCGTAACAAAGATGTGGGAATGGGCCGAATGCCCAGTGAAAAAATGTAACAATGAAATATAGAATCGAACGACAGAAAATAGACTCTAACACGTTTATCTACGTGCACACGCAATTAATTAGTACACACACACACAAATATATATATATATATCAATGTATGAAACTGTTTCATTCCAAAGCGTTACTTATTCCAATTAATTCCCTATAACCTTATAAAGGAACCCCTTTTTACTTGACTTGACATTTATTTCTTGATTTAACACACCCGGTTAAATACTTTAAACAAGTACCCTTTTTTCTAGGGAAAGAATCTCTTTTATTGAAATAATCCATTTACTCACACCGAATTTACCTTAGTACTTTCCTTGAAAATCACCTTTCAATACACGTACGCACCCTATTAGAAAATACTTATTTTTCGTTGAAACCTTTTATAAACACACTCTTGTGTTAATTATGGGTTAAGCTTCCTTAGGTTACTTAATTACCCTATTGATTAATTCACTCCACCATTTCTTTTATTTCATGGACATCAGTCAATCTCTCACTCTACTTGTCCACATTATCTTTCAATCAAAGCATGCATTAATTTCATTCAAGTTAGGTTGTATTTTATTATATTCATAATCCAACCAATTTCTTGATATTTTCCATTTTCATTATTTTTTTCTCAGAATCCTCCAAATAAATGCGTACTTTAACGGGCTCCATACCATCGGTTACGCTACCATATGCTCTGGCTAGTGTTTTTATGTCTTTACCCTAGGGCTTCGGGTTCTTAATTCTTTTTCGATCTTGTTTGAGTCGTATATTAATATGTTTTAACATTTACCAAATGTTCACATTATTCAACTTTTATCGCCCAAAGCCAAATCCGTGGATTTCACCCCACCTTGTGTTACATTTTGTAAATTACCATTTCTTGTCCTTTGCACGTTTACGTTGATTTTACCCCTAAGATCACTTTCATTTAGGACTCTCACCATTTCCATCATTTTTATTTCATAAAAATGTTCCACTTTATATAAAGTTACAATTTTTAACCATTTATTTCCAAACTTCCATTTTCCTCCATTTTAACAAGCATTATTTTCCCTAAAAAATACGTTACTAAATTACGCAAATCAAATTCTCAATTGTTTTTACTTATTAACACTCATTTCATACTTTGGAGTTAACACCCTTTTAAAGTGAAAATTTCTTTATTTCATTACTTTCTTTACTAAGAAAACCATTTGGAAATTTGAAGACTGATTTACAAGAAAATACCATTTTCCTTTCTTTTCACATGCAGTCTTGAAGTACACACTTACTGCATTTTCTACACTTTTTACACACTTTAAGAGATGAAATTTATATTTTCTTTATTTCAAGTAAAAACTCACTATAACCTCCAATAAACTTGTTTATATGTTCATCATTAAAATATTGCAAGTTTGTGTACATGACAAGATGGATTTTAAGTCTAGAAATCCATATGAATGAGTTTTACATATGATTTGTTCTAGAATTTCATAACATTTGCATATATATGATTTTCAACGCCGAAGACATTTTTTCCCCTCCAAAACTAGAGTAAATGTCTAATTTAGTAAAATCCCAATTTTTATAAGAAATTCTTTAGACATTTGTTCAATAAATATTGTTTTCACATTTTATTCCCCAAAATATTTAAATGTCAAGATTTCTTGAAAGATATCATTTTTCTCAAAACTTTTGAAATCATTATAAATCGTTTTTCACGAAACCATAACAATTAACTTTCTGAAATCATATATTCATTCAACTTTTACAAACTCTAAATACAAGACCAATACTATGAAAAATAGAGTTCTTAAGCTAAAGAGTAGAGTTTGCCAACTAAAAGAAGATCCCAAAATGGTTGGGTGAATGTAGAAAAAGATGGCGATATCGCACCTCCTAAGGTGTCCTTAAAGAGGTTTCCTATCTCCACTAAGCTTTCTACTTGTATGCTCCATGAAAATCCCCTTTGAACTCCATAATTTCTTCTTCAAATTCTCTTTAAAATCGCCCAATAATATCTCCAAAATTCATAACTTTTCCCAATAATAGTGAGGATGGTTTTATAAGGCTTAAATATATAGGAAATTATGAAATACTAGGGTAATTTAAAGTGGAGGGTGGTGGTTCTAGGGTGATTTAAGGTGGTGGAGGGGAGCTCAAGAGCTAGAGAGAGAGAGAGAGAGAGAGAGCCAAAAGCTAATTTCTATGCTCAAATGAACTCTCTTTAAATACTTCAAAAACCATAAGAGTTAAATCCTAAAAATGCTTCAAACTCAACCCTTATTCTATTGGTCCATCAAGTCTTTATCCCACATTTGATCAGAGCCACTGATAGCTCGACACGTCATCCAATTCGAGGATCCACGTCGTGATAACATATTAAGATGTGCAGAATTTTCAAAATTTCGTTCGATTGTTCGAATGACATTGGGCCTCGTTTGAATGAGATCCCTTCTCGTTCAAATGATATATATAATGAGGTACTAAAGAGGCATAATCATAGGGTATAAAGGGATGGGAGATGTACCTTGTTTGAATAGTAAACACTCATTCATTCCATTAACTATGTACCTTGTTCGAATGGGGCATTCCGACGAGATTCCAGAGAGCGAGGGAAATTGAGCATTTCTCCGTCATTAGAAGGTATTTTGAATATCGTTCGAATGACACCTTTACCTCATTCGAACGACTGTAAAAATCCACCAAATTAAATTTAGGTCATATAACTCCATTTTAATTACATTGTGGCCATTACATTACCCAAATTTGGCTTATGATCCCCCACAACAAGCCCGTAGGCCAATTAGTCATACCAAGTCATGAAATTATATGAGTATGATCAAAGTCACGGGGGCGGTTGTTACCTACGTGCTTTTCTTTAAAATTCTTCTCTTGTGCCTGAAGATCCTCAATCAAAACACTCTTATCATTACCTAGGACACTTTTTTCAACCTAGCTTTCAAATTTAAGTTCGCCTTTTTCAATATTATCATTTTTTCATACAACTCAAGGAAGGAAACTTGAAGTTCACTTTCCTCCTCCTCCTCCTCTTCCTCTTCCTCTTCTTCATCTTATTCTTCTTCACCACACTCTCCACCATCACTCACTTAGGAATTACAAATGATGGGCTCAAAAGTTTTTTGCTCAGAATTATCTTTATTGGAACATTTTTCATCATGGCTCACATGACTAATCATGAACATGACGTAGTTACGCTCAATGAGGGAATCAGGTTCCTCTTTCGTATCACTATTATTAAGGGTGGCATTGTATACCTTCAGTTTGTTGCTCTCCTTTCCTAGTTTAGTGTGACACTCAATTTCCCTAAGACCATAACCATCATGCCTAAAGCATCTATCTGACTCATCCCTCTTAATATTATCATTACGAGTTTTAGGGAATTTTTTAGCCATGTTAAAGTTGATTTTCTCAAACTTCTTTTCAACTTTCGATTGTTTTTCAAACTTGAGAAAGTTTTTATACTTCTTAGCGAACATGACAATATCATCATAATCGATGTTATACTCATCATCCTAAACACATGTTTCCTCCTTTTGGGATTTTAATGTAATTGCCTTATTTTTCTTCATCTTTTTGGAGGAAAACATGATGAGTTCATAAGTTTGAAGACCACTTAAAAGCTTTTTGAGTTTCGTTGAGTATTAAGTACCCAAGGAATTTAAAACTGTCACTTTTTAATTAAATCCTTCAGGAAAGGGCCTCAAGATTTTCTTGAATATACGAGTTTCGATTATTCTTTCTCCCAAGTTAAACTATGAGTTCATAATATCAGACAATCTAGCGTAGAGCTCATCAAAGGATTCACTATCCTCCATCCTAGTGGTTTCAACATGAGTGGTGAGATTTTCAGGTTTGTAAGCCCTAACATCACCAATACACTCTTGAGTGAGTTAGAGTATGACCCAAGTCTCTTTTGACGTATTACATGCCATAAAACGATGAAACACCTCTGGTATGACTGCGTAAAATAAAGCATTCAGGCCACGAGAATTATAGTTGTACAGTTCATTCTCATCCTCACTCTAGGTTTCAACGGGATTTAGAATTCTATAATCACCAAATAAGTATGTAGATGGGGACCAACCCTTAACTATCGCTTACCATGCGCGCTCATCTATCGACTTAAGTGCTAATATCATACATGCTTTCCATTACACGTAACTAAACCCGTCAAACAAACGTAGTCTAGAAAATGATTGACCCTTCATATAAAAATTGCTTGAATTCAGCCTAAATACGGATCTAACATAATAACTTAGTGTTCTAGCTCCGATACCAATTTTAAAGTGTGAATATACATAGTGGTCTAAATAAAAGCCAATTTTTATTTTTATTTTCAAATTAAATATTCAGCTTAAATAGAACTAACCCTAAGCACCCAATATAAACAAAAGTTGTGTAAACTAGTTTTAGCCAATTTTATTTTATCCTAAAACATGCATCTAAGTGATAGAAAGATAAAGTAAAATAAACAATCACACAACGGACTATGAACGAGGCAAATCCACAATGAAAAAAACCTTGGACGACTCAACCATGCAAATTCACAGGAGACTTTCTGTGTGTATATATATGTGTGTGTGTGTGTGTGTGTGTTTGTGTGTAGAGAAAGTCTCCTATAAGGACTCCTTATGGTGCAGACCCCGGTACATACTATATTTTTCAAATATTAAAAAAATGAATTTTTTGATGAAAGTTCATGGATATGATCTCCACGGTGAGAAGTTCATCTACCATTTTTTCATAAAAAAATTCAATAAAAAACCATTGAGATGAGGTGATGTGTCAAAAAATGGTATAAATATGCATTTTCGGCCGTTAAAATTTTGGGTCTGTGCCAACCACTTAATTGATTGATTTTTTTAATAAAACTCCATTGATATGATCTTCTCACTATCGAGATAATATCCATGAAGTTTCATAAAAAAATTCAATCAAAAAGTGGGTGAGATGATCACTAAATTTCAACAGTAAAAAATGCATTACCTCATCTCAATGGTTTTTCTATTAATTTTTTTAATGAATAAAATTGCAAATGATCTTCTTACCGTGGAGATCATATCTATGAAGTTTCATAAAAAAAACAATTTTTTACCATTTTAAGAAAATGGTATGTACGGGGGGGGGGGGGGGGGGGGGGTCTACACCATAAGGAGTCCTTACAAGAAGGGGCCTCTATATATGTATATATAATAATGTGTATGAGTGTATATAGGGTGTGTGTGAGAGAGAGGTATTAAGATGTGTGTATGAGTTCTAAACAATGTATGTGTGTGTGTGTGTGTGTGTATCCGTGCATGTGTGTGTGTGTGTGTGACGAGAGGAGAGAGAGAAAAAACAAGAGAGAGGATAGAGAGATACTGAGGGGGCCGGAATATTGACTGAGGTCGTGTTTGGCGTTGAGTATATTTGGCTGGAGAAGAAACCATTTGTTTTTTTTAAACCAAACAGTAAGTATATCTATATATACACACTAGGGGGGCACACGGTTCGTTTGGTTCGGTTTTGATACTAACTCGAGAATCGAACCGGGATGGGTCGGTTGCAAATTTTTGGAACTAGAACCGAACCGACAGTTGTGTAGAACCAAACCAAACCGAACCAACGGTTCCTGGATTGGTTCAGATCGGTTTTCGATTCCAAATTCATATTTAAAATTTAGTGAAATCTTAAGATTAATATATTTCAAAAATAATTTTTTTAAGGTCAAAATTAATTTTGATCCCCAATAACATAAGTTAGAAATTCAGGTCATCCCAAAAATATAAATTACAAGTGTTATATACATATATATTTATTTATTTTATAAAATATACCGTATCGTTTTGGATTGGTTTGGGTAGCGGATCGGTTCGGGTTGGATTTATAGTGGAACTGAGAACCGAGCCGAACCGAAAATATCGATTTTAGTTTTTTTGAAACTGGAACCGAACAAATAGTCTAAAAAACCGAACCGACCCAATCCATTACAATTGATTCGGTTCGGCTTATCGGTTTTCCCAGTTTCATTGTGCACCCCTAATATACACATATTAAAAATCATTTTTTTAAACTTAAAAAATCATATCTTTTTAACGATTAGTAAAAAAATTCGATGAAAGTACCATTTGATTCGTAGTGTCGAATAGATCATTTTAATATATAAACATTCTGTATTTGATAATATTTTTATTGAACTAGGTCTTTATGTCAATTAAGGGTCACCCTTTACTCATATTCTTTTCATACATAGTTGTTATAAAAAATTCTTGCACACTATTTTATATTGCTAATATATACACACCAATTTTCGCTTAAAACCAGAAAATATAATTTTTATCTTCCTTTATATTTTATTAATAAAGTTATTTTTTGGTATCATGTTTACGCAGATTTGAACTCGATTCCCATATATACAATTGGTATTAAGTAGTACTAATTACTTAATAGAAAAAACAAGATATATATAACAGTCACAAAAAAATCGAGCTACTTACAACGTGATACGTATTAAAACACTACACATAAATACCTAGTATTATAATTTCACATAAAATCGAGTGAATTGTGTATCTTTGAAATTTTCTATGATAAACTTTTCATTAAAAATTGCATCCAAATATATTGGATTCAACTGATAACAAGCGAGATAAACCCTGTAGAGTATTGGTAGGTGATTCTATTTCAACATTTTTTTCGAGCTTACACCCTTAAATTACTGCATTTGTTTTATCATTATGTGATAGTCCCCAAAATTTTATTCGTATTTATGACTCTTTTGTGTGGTTAGAAAATACCTTGAATATTGATTTAATTCTTATCCGAATAAACCCTAACCCAATAATTTCATGCCGATATCAAACATTATAAGTTAGGAAATAGACTTTCGGTATACCCAAGGAAGCTCTATTTGGCATGTAGGACTCAGGGATTGAGTGCTTAGTTTTTCTTACCATATGGATTCTACTCTTTGGAGTTTGGTCTCAGCACTGTTCCTTTATCTCCAAAGGTTTTGGATTGATTTTACCCAAAGGTTTTGGACGTTATTATAAGAGTATTTCTATGCATTTAAAGCCTCTAAACCGATAATTATGGATTATCTTGTTATAGTCTAAACCTTTATCTTTATGACTCGATAAACACTTATCCAGTTATAATCACCATATTGTTCTTACATATATCAGCAGACTCCCGTATGCCCCTTTTGGTTACTGATGATATCTCTTTTTATTTTAAATACTATAAACTATGATATATTATGTGTATCTTATTCCAGTTATGCTATCTACAACTCTGATATATATACAATTGTTATAGAAGTAGAAGTAGAATTATCTACTTGGCAAAGTTTTGCTTATTCTTTCCCTTTCAGTTATTTTAGACAGGTACCTATAAGTAATGATGAGTTATTCACGATAGGATTATATGAAGATCAAACAAAAATGGTTGTTAACATATATATATATATATATATATATATATATATATATATATATATATATATATATATATATATATATATATATATATATATATATATATAGTACACCAAAAACAAGAATCTGGCACAGTTTAAAACTATGCCAGATCAAATCTGGCACGATTTTGAACTGCGCCAGAATCACGTGCTCCAAAATGACCATTTTTTCTGGCATGGTTTAAAAGTGTGCCAGATTTGACCAAACAGGAACACTTTTGACACACTTTTAAATCGTGCCAGAATTTGATATTTTTGGCACACCCGTGGTACAGTTTTGAAATGTGCCAGATTGAACACATTTTGATAAACTTTTGGCACAGTTCAAAATCGTGCCAAAATTTGATACACTTTTGGCATGATTTTGAACTGTACCAAATTTTTTGATAAAAGAAAAAAATATTTGAAAATAAGAAAATTCACAAATTGCAAATCTTGCACGTTGTTGATAAACTAATTTATATACAAACTTCAAAATATTTTAAGTCTTTAGAAGTTCACATACAAAAAAAAAATTGGGCAGAGTTTCCTGTATTTTCTGGACATTCTAAAACCTGCAAATATAAAACCTGCGTAACATAAAGCCCGCACGGCCACAAAATATAACAGTAAACTTACAAAAGCCCGCACGACCATAAAAGTTAACAATAAAACTACAAAAGCTCGCACGACCATAACATAAAAAAATAGAACATGAATAAACCCTTTGTTGTAAACCATTGAGTTCTCCATGTGTTCCACGTGAATGAATGCTAACGATAAAATGTTATCTTGCAAAAAAAAAGAGGATACAAAAGAGATACGATATTAGTAATCAAGTAATTTATAAAAAAAAGCTTACTAAAGCTAAAAAATTACATATAAGAGTTGCAATTATTATTATATTCTAAAATTGAAAATCTTACGCAAGTTATGACTACCTGATCAGTTCCTATGAGTTTCATTTGTCTCCTGTGGGGTGTTAGTGCTTCTTATGGAATCGTTTGGGGGCTGGTTTGGGTTTTCACCCTTCAACGACTTATTTTTAAGCATAATACATATATTATAAAATTATCATCATATTCTCAAACCGAGAGGCCCATGACTATGCTGTCAGTTCGTATAAGTTACATTGGTCCCGTGCGAGGTGTTCGTGCCTCTTACAGGGCCGTTTGGGGGCTGGTTTGGATTTTCACCCTAAAATGGCTTGTTTTTAAGCTTAATATACATATTTTGAAATTATCGTCATATTCTCAAATCGGGAGACCCGCAGTTACGTGGTCAGTTCGTACAAATTACATTGGTCCCGTGCAAGGTATTCGTGCCTCTTACGGGGCCGTTTAAGTTTTCACCCTCAAACGGCTTGTTTTCAAGCCTAATCTACATATTTTGAAATTATCATCATATTCTCAAACCGAGAGACCCACGACTACATGGTCAGTTCGTACAAGTTACATTGGTCCCGTGCGAGGTGTTCGTGCCTCTTACGGGACCGTTTGGGGGATCGTTTAGGTTTTCACCGTCAAACGGCTTATTTTTAAGCTTAATCGATGTAATTTGAAATTGTCATCATGTTCTCAAATTGGGAGGCCCATGACTATGCTGTCAGTTTGTACAAGTTACATTGGTCCCGTGCGAGGTGTTCGTGCCTCTTACGGGACCGTTTGGGGGCTGGTTTGGGTTTTCACCCTCAAACGGCATGTTTTCAAGCCTAATCTACTTATTTTGAAATTATCATCATATTCTCAAATTAGGAGACTCGTGACTATGCGGTCAGTTCGTAGAAGTTACACTAGTCTGGTGCAAGGTGTTCGTGCCTCTTACGGGGCCGTTTGGGGGATGATTTTGGTTTTCACCTTTTAAGGGCTTTTTTTAATCTCAATCGATATATTTTCTAATTATCGTCAAATTCTCAAACTGAGAGGCCCATGACTACACTGTCAGTTCGTACACGTTACATTGGTCCCGTGCGAGGTGTTCATGGCTCTTACGATGCCGTTTGGGTTTTCACTCTCAAACGGCTTGTTTTTAAGCCTAATCTACATATTCTGAAACTATCATCATATTCTCAAACTGGGAGACCGAGACTATGCAGTCAGTTCGTACAAGTTACATTGGTCCCGTACGAGGTGTTCGTGCCTCTTACGGGGCCGTTTGGTGGCTGGTTTGGGTTTTCACTCTCAAACGGCTTGTTTTCAAGCCTAATCTACATATTTTGAAATTATCATCATATTATCAAATCGGGAGACCCGTGACTATGCGGTCAGTTCGTACAATTAGTCCCGTGCAAGGTGTCCGTACCTTATACGGGGCTGTTGGGGGGATGGTTTGGGTTTTCACCCTTTAAGGACTTATTTTTAAGCTTAATCAATATATTTTCAAATTATCGTCATATTCTCAAACCGAGAGGCCCATGACTACGCTGTCAGTTCGTACAAGTTACATTGGTCTCGTGCGAGGTGTTCGTGCCTCTTACAGGGTCGTTTGCGTGCTAGTTTGGGTTTTTACCCTCAAATGAATTATTTTCAAGCATAATCTACATATTTTGAAATTATCATCATATTCTCAAAATAGGAGACCCGCGACTATGCGGTCAGCTCGTACAAGTTACATTGGTCCCGTGTGAGGTGTTCGTGTCTCTTACAAGGTCGTTTGGAGGCTGGTTTGGGTTTTCACCCTCAAACGGCTTATTTTCAAGCCTAATCTACATATTTTGAAATCATCATCATATTCTCAAACCAGGAGACCCGTGACTACGCGGTCAATTCATACAAGTTACATTGGTCTCATGCGAGGTTTTCGTGCCTCTTACGGGGCCGTTTGGGGATTAGTTTGGGTTTTCACCCTTTTAAGGGCTTATTTTTAAGCTTAATCGATATATTTTCACATTATCATCATATTCTCAAATCGAGAGGCCCGTGACTACGCTGTCAGTTCATACAAGTTACATTGATCCCGTGAGAGGTGTTCGTGCCTCTAACGGGGCCGTTTGGGGGCTGGTTTGGGTTTTCACCCTCAAACGGCATGTTTTCAAGCCTAATCTTCATATTTTGAAATTATCATCATATTCTCAAATCGGGAGACCCACGACTACGCGGTTAGTTCGTACAAGTTACATTGGTCCCGTGCGAGGTGTTCGTGCCTCTTATGGGGCCGTTTGGGGGATGGTTTGGGTTTTCACCCTCAAACGGCTTGTTTTTAAGCTTAATATATGTATTTTGAAATTATTGTCATATTATCAAATCGGGAGACCCGCGACTACGTGATCAGTTCCTATGAGTTACATTGGTCCCATGTGAGGTGTTCGTGCCTCTTACGGTGTCGTTTGGGGGCTGGTTTGGGTTTTCACCCTTCAACGACTTGTTTCTAAGACTAATCTACATATTTTCAAAGTATCGTCATATTCATATTCTCAAACCGGGAGGCCCAAAACTATCCGGTTAGTTCCTACGAGTTACATTGGTCCCGTGCGAGGTGTTGGTGCCTCTTACTGGGCCGTTTGGCTGCTTGTTTGGGGTTTCACCCTCAAACGGCTTGTTTTTTACCCTAAGCTATATATTACCAAATTATCGTCATATTCTCAAAAATGAGAGGCCCGTAACTACACGGTCAGTTCCTACGAGTTACATTGGTCCCGTGGGAGGTGTTCGTGCCTTTTACGGGGCCGTTTGGCTGGTGGTTTAGGTTTTCACCCCTTTAACAACTTATTTCTAAACCTAAGCTATATATTTCCAAATTATCGTCATATTCTCAAACCGAGAGGCCCATGACTACGCGATCAGTTCCTACGAATTAATTGGTCCCGTGTGAGGTGTTCATGCCTCTTACGGGGCCATTTAGCATCTAGTTTGTGTTTTCACCCTTTAACGGCTTGTTTTTAAGCCTAATAGAGATATTTTATAATCATCGTCATATTTTGAAATGCCAGCACAAGTCATATTAATGACTATAAAATGCCATCACATGAATCATATTAAATAAATTACAGATAAACATATATTCTAAAATAACCCTCTTATAGCTCCATGCTAGAGTTAAACTGAGAATAATGTTCAAAACTCCGGTATAGATGGATATAATGGTCATTCAAATTGTAAAACTTGATGATCATACAAATCAAGTAGAGCAAATGGCTAGCACTTCATTGACAAAAATACAGTACCTAGCAATAAGAGAGAGTTATCTTTGATCTTCTTTCACGTTCATCAGCTTTGCGAGAGAATAAACTGCAAATAAAAACATATTACTCAATTATTTGTTCATTATTTATCCAATATGTTCCAAGTTCCAACATGTTCCAACATGTTCATAGAGCTCTCCTTATGTCGATTATTCGTCCATTTTAATGTTCACTCTCCTTATGTCCTACCATTATTAGTCAATTACTCTATAGAAAGTAAACGATAGAGGTGTTGGGCAGTGGAAGCGTGGGTCTACCGATAGAGGTGTCAGGAAATGGAAGCGTGGGGCTGCTGTATGCATATATGAATAGCAGGATATATGCAACATATATGCATACAGTTGCTGCATATATGCATACAAATAGTGCATATATGATGTTGCATGCATATATGCATACAACATTTCACCATCTACATGCTAACATTTCACCATCTACATGCTGAAATATTATATGTTATGTATCTCTAAGTGTAGCAATGACTATTACAAGATTATCAAACCATTAATTGATAAAATTGAAATCTTGGCACCTAAAAGTTTTTTAAATCACTAAATATTTTGAATCAACTTATGATATGAAATAGTATAGAAACAAGTCTTCACATATAATAACTAATTGTAGGAAAATGACTTCTTAAGATTGAAAGATAAACCATAGAACAGTTCTAACTAAAGGCCTAGAAGAGTTTTAGATCTGTTTTCAGAGATAGAAGCATTTTTACAATATGCCAACAATTTATAGAGCTCGCATCACTAAGGAATACACTTTCCAACAATTCATAAAGCTCACATTCACCAATATTATAAGATCGAATAGCAAGCAAACAATATTAACAGATAGTCAATATAGATAAAAGCGTTAGGATATAAATAAAAAAAGAATACCAACCAGCGTGATATGCCTTGCATCAGAAGAACTCATTGTCTTGTCATATTAGTCTTATAGCTCCACCTTAGGATAGACATTAAAGATGTTTCTCCCACCCCTTTATGATCTAGCAAAGACCTGCCCAAAGACAAAACCATAAGCCATTTTTCAAATATTTCTTCAAAATAATGTATTGAAAAGGATATTGTTGTGTGCATCTTTAGTCAAAATGAACGCAACTTCCCTCGCTAATTCACTCAAAGTTTTATGTATTAGCCAGTATTAGATGAAACTAAACTACTTAATTTCGATGATTCATATGTTAAATGGACCATTTTTTATAAATGTTTAGATAACTGTTATATATACAGTTATATAACTTTTATATAAACTTTTATATAATAGTTATATAAACCGTTATGTAAAAGTTTTTATAACTTTTATATAACTGTCATATAAACAGTTATATCTTTCAAAGATATCTCAATGGATGTTTAAAGTTATTCCATAATCCAGTGGTGGTTACAAGAAAGTACTTCAAAGGTATCTCAATGGATGTTTAAAGTTATCCCATAATCCAGTGGTGGTTACAAGCAAGTACTTCAAAGGTATCTCAATGGATGTTTAAAGTTATTCCAGTTAGCATTATTTAGGAAATCTGGCTTGCAAGAAATAAAGCTTTGTTTGAATCTAAACCTATGAAATCTAATTTGATTATTAATAAGGTAATGTCCAGAGTTTTAGAGTTGAAACGAAATATATCTTTCAAAGATAGCATTTCTGACTTAAATATTGCAGCAAATACTACTTTCTCGATATTTTTCAAGCAGCCCCTAACCTCTATCAATTCTTTAGTGCCTTGGGAATGTCCTCCTAGAGGAAGACTTAAATTTAATTGGTTAGGAATATCAGATATCAATTTATCTATGGGAACATGAGTTATCTTAAGGAATGATTCAGGGAATTTTATTTGGACTTCTTCAAAGATCTTTGACTAGGGTTCTTTTATTGAAGCTGAAGTAACAATTATGGTTGGCATTGATTACTGCAAGGAGAAGAATTTTACTAATATAGAGATAGAAATTGATTTGAAAATCATATTTGATATTATCTCATCTTCTTCATCTTCTTATCCATGGAAAATTAGATCAGTTTCGATTCCTAATAATTGTTATTCATGTAGAGAGCCCGAGCATCTAGCCAATAATTTCCGAAAGAAAGGAACATTGACGGTGTAGAGAGAAATCTATGGAAAAATGTCTCGAAGATAACCTTACAGATGTTCTACTTTTTTATTCAAAGCATCCTTCAAAAAAGCTAAAAGCGACCTCGAGGCATTTCTATCGGATGAGGAAAGATTATAGCCTTGAGGCAGAGCGAGGCATAAGCCTCAATTTGGGGGAAATCCCAAGAAACAAACTAAAAAGCTAATAAATAATAGAAATAATATATAATCAACGTCATAACAAAAAGATATGTAATATTATTGAAGTCAACAGTTTATTATCTCCAAATTTCCCTTTATAAGAAAATTAAAAGAACATCTCCATAACAAAAGAGATTGTCTCATCAACTATCATCATAATATCGGTTTATATAATTATATAACATGTGTGTTTAACTCAAATATACACATTATAGCCTCAAATTTATATAGTTAAAGTGTTGAAGTGGACATAGAGGCTTAGGCATTACTCCTCGAGGCGCAATAGCCTAAAAGGTTTGAGGCGTGGGTATATTGTCGCTATAGCCTCAAAGGTTTGATGATTTGAATCTTGTTTTACCTCTGAATTATAATGTTGTTACCATGTTGTCGCTCACATTTCCAGTGATTGAGTTTGAGGATGTAATGAAATGGTTTTGTTATATATATGATTTTGTGGTTCGGTCTATATATATATATATATATATATATATATATGGTGCAATGAGTTAGGTTTGGAAAATATGTATTCATTCATATGTATATTACAATTATAAAAAGTTACCTTCAAGTGTATATAACAGTGTAGTGCCAAATCTCAAGTCAATGTTAAAGAGAAACTTATTTGTGGAAAATGAAATTACCTTTATGGAATATAAGCGTGGAAGCCTAAAATCCAAAACTTCTATGATGTATCCTCTAAATCCTATCACATTTAAGAAGGAAAAGTACTCAGTGAACCTTAACCGATTATATGATGTTCCAATTAAATTTGATGATATTAACAATTCTTCTAAGATTGAAAATTATAATTTAATATCTCAAGTGGAAAAGGGCATTTCTGAAGACGGGGAGAGTGAAAACACTGAGGATTGTTAATATTTTAATCCTCACTTAATTCCCATTAACCCTAAAGACCTCATAGTTAAAGCTCAATTATACAAGAAGCGCAATCTTATCTCCCGTAACTTAAGTAGGTCACAGAAAAGAGCCATCAATTTGAAAGCCAAAGAAGACGTTGCCTCACATGAAGGGACCAAACTGAAAGCTGAATTAGCTCAAGAAGCCATAGAGCAAATCACTAAGGGCTACGACAACCTTTTCTCAAAGAGACTTTAAGGAAATTAAATCTTCATCCTTGGACCCTAAAAAAGCGGAGGAGGAGATGATTAAACTAAATCAATAAAAAATATAGAGGTGAAAAATTAGAACACCTTGTATAGTTTGATAACATTATCTCATTTTCTCTTCTAAACTACAAAAGAAGTTAAAGTGAGATTAAAGTTATCCATTTTCAATAGAGTTAAGTTGATACATTCTACTATGCCTTTACAACTAAAATAAGAATACATAGAATTGTGAGACCCCGCCTAATTAATTACCAGGTGACCAGTCCTTAATTAATTAATTTTAGAATATCAAGTTGGTTCAGAAAATGCATCACTGTCGAAAACTCAAATTTTAATTTAATAAAAACTAACCACCTAATATTTAAAAAGGGTTATGTCCAAATTTTTATCTTGTCAATAACTAATATAAAAAATAATACTAACATATACCATGCATCACAATACTATAATTAAAGTCTAACTGAAGAAAAATAAATGGCTGGTGTAAAACACATCTAGATACAATCCCATACAATAAATCCAATAAAAGGAAAAAAAATCTAAGAGAGAATTTAAAACAACTAAATCTCTGAATGTAAACAGAAGAAATGACGACATGTCCAACAAAATAGATAACTGAAAAAGGGAGAATAGGCTGATTCGTCTACTAGCAATTATCCCGTAGCTTCCACAGTAGCTACAACACAGCAACTGAATAGAGTCTCCTAAGGCTGGTGTCCCTGTGGATGATCACATAAAAATAATGGAACAATAGAAATATATACAGAAAAACGGGCCAGTGCCCGAGTTAAAAACTGTTTAAAATAGCAAGTGCTTAAATTGATTTAATTAGCATAATTATTATTAAGGTTAACTTAGCGTACTCACTTGAGATACTTACCCCTCGATCTAGTGTGCACGTCTAACGAATCTAACTACCCATACTAGTCATGACACCCTGACTGGCTACTAAGTACATACTATTATGCTGGAAAGACTCCCTAAATAACTCAAAGCCGACGTACTTAAGATTTCGATATAGGTTTAGAATTACTTTAATTTATTCTCATATTCTTCTAAATGCCCAACTGATATACCTTAAGTACACATTTAAAAATAAATTCATCAACATAAGACACTAAATAGGATTTCGATATACACACATTATTCTCTTTAAGTATACATATCAATATATATATATATATATATATATATAGAAATATTGCCTACCTGGTTGAGAAACCCTTAGTGCTACGCATACTCGGCTATCTTGTCCCATTGCAACACTCACGCATAGAGGACAACAGGTTCAATCTCTCGAGAAATAATAAAAACACAAACATCTATTGGCGGCGAACATAGTCCCAAGCCGATGGGCTACGAACATACCTACGCACCCATATGACCGTCATCACTATCATTCTCATGGATATCCCGTACCTAGGTTCCATGCTCTAGTGGTATGACTCTAAATCCCCCGAAGGCACACAAGATCTGGTCATCCACAATGCGTTAACCTCCGTTCGATAGCCAGTATCTAGGTATGTCATACACATAATATTTTGAGCAATAACAAGACACACAACTTATATTAATTCATTGGCTTTCCCGCAGCCTAGTATTCGCAGTACGTATAATATATCCCTTATTATACCCCATACCTTATTTGTATATATTCTCCCTTGTATTTTCGCATCGCTCTAATTCTATGAATTTTCATACCTTCCGAGGGTCGACATATTCTCCGCTCACTAAGAATTATAAATTTTAAGTCACTCGACATTCATATAGGTCTAGCACTCATTTAAATAAGCCTACGGGAAGTTTGAAACAAAAATCGGGCCTTAAGAGTCATTCTGGAATCTCGTTAGAAGACCCAAAAAATCTCATTCGAACGAGGGTCGTTCGAACGAAGGCCCCCCCACTTCGAACGAACTACCAAACTCATTAGAAGGGCACTGGAATCTCGTTAGAAGTCTTGTTCGAACAACCTGGGCTGGACATCTAACGAAATTTCTGAAGTTGCCCAGTTCATCCTCAAAGTTCATTTTTCCAGATTTTCTCCTCTACTATCTCAACCTCAACCCATTCCAACCCAAGTACAAGATTTCCAAACTACTCTAAGTCACCCTATAACACTTCTTAGTATAGTTCAGGGGTTAAATCTTTCTAATCATCAAGTAAATTCAACCAATTCCTAAATTTTCCCATGAGTCATATTAATATAAACCCAGAATTATTAATCAATAAAAACCCCATTTTTATTTCATGATTAACATCTAATTCACCAAATTTTACATTCCTATTAAGGGGAAAAATCCTCTACATGCAAACCCCTATCAAATTTCTAAGATTTCTACACAATCTCATCATAGGTAAAAGAATTTTGGTATTAATAGTTATAAAACCTCAACATATGTTAACAAGAATAATAAATGCTAAGAGAAAGAGCAAGATAATCACTTGCATTAAAATAACTTCTAATTCGCGGGTTGAAATTGGTATGGGAACGATCCTCTTGACACGATTTACGCGTTGGTGTAGTTTTTGGTGTGACAGCTTGAGTTCTTGGCTTAGGGCTCTAATGGAGTCTTCTTCTTCTTCTTCTTCTTCTTCTTCTTCTTCTTCTTCTTCTTCTTCTTCTTCTTCTTCCTTGGTTCTCTCTTTCTTTTCCTCTATTTTTTATGTAGGTTGAAATTGACAGGCCACTAACCCTAAATTCTTTTAATTAAATACAATTTTCGTCCATTTAATTACCCAAAAATCCCTAAAGACCAAAATACCCCTCCGGGGTGTCATTTTGGGTTAAAAAGCCCCGGACTCCAAATAAAATACCCGAGTAGTGTTTTATGTATATTTCGACCCTTCGGGACACTCTGGCACACTCAAAATAGTCATCCGAGTTATACAAAAATAATTTACCTTTTAAACCCCCAAATACATACTAGTGACGTGACTCATACGCGTCCCAAATATTTATTACATAACTGTTGTGTATCTCATACTCGGTCATAATATTATTTCAATAACTACTAATTATCATCATTCCAGTAATTATTATCATAAAGTCCGATTAATTACTATATAAATTTTCCCTTTAATTTAATTAATTCCCATTTTCCATAATTTCATAAAAATAAATATGCGTAAAAATATGGGGTATTACATACTTCCCTCCTAATAACAGAATTTCGTTTCGAAATTTGGAAAAGAATATATATATATACCCGATAAGAATAACTCTGGATAACGTTCACGCATGTCATCCTCGCGCTCCCAGGTTGATTCCTCAACATTATGGTGCCGCCACTGAACACGTACTAGTGGTACTATATTTTATCTCAACTTCCTCTCGCTACGATATTGATTAGCAACTGGCCCCTCCTCGTAGGAATTATCAAGCTGTAAGTCTCTCTCCTCCAATGCAATGTGGGTGTGGGACAAATCATCTCGAAGAAATATCCTTAGCGAAGAGATATGGAACACGTCTTGGAATCTATGCAAGTGCTCAGGTAACCCAAGTCTATAAGCAACTGGCCCAATCCTCTCGATAATGGGGAATGGCCCTACATACCTAGGTGCCAACTTTACCTTCTTCCTAAAATGCATAACTCCCTTCATACGTGACACCGAAAGTAACACCTGATCTCCAATGTTGAACTCGCGAAAATACTGTTTGGCGTTATCATAGCTCTTCTGTCGATCTTGAGGAACCCGAATACGGCTCCGTATCAACTCTATCCTCGTCGAAGTATCCTAAATCACTTTCGGAGCAAGTAACTTGTTGTACCCCACCTCTAGCCAACATGCTGGGGAACGACAAGCTCTTCCGTATAGTGTTTTGAATGGAGCCATACCGATAGTAAACTGGTAGGAGTTATTATAGGCAAACTCCACCAGTGGAAGTTACTGCTCCTAGCCTCCGCCAAAATTAATGATGCACATACGTAACATGTTCTCCAACATCTAATTCTCTCGCTCGGTCTGACCATTCGTCTGCGAGTGATAGACTGTGCTCAGTCATAACTCTGTACCAAATGCCTCCTGAAAACTCTTCGAAAATCGAGACACAAACACCATATCTCTGTCAGACACGATATTGAGAGGTACTCTGTGGAGTCTCACTATTTCTTCTATGAATATCTAGGCGTACTATCCCGTGGTGTAATTTGTCCTGGCTGGCAGAAAGTGGGCTACCTTGGTCAGCCGATCCACTATCACCCATACTGAATCGTGACCCCTTTGTGATATGGGTAATCCCATGATGAAGTCTATGGACATGCTCTCCCATTTCCACATAGGAATCTCTAATGGTTTCAGAAGTCCTACCGGTCTCTGATGATCCACCTTTACTAGCTGATAAGTGGCATATTTCAAATCGAACTCTGCAATATCCTTCTTCATCCTGCTCTACCAGTACTGTCTACGCATATCCTGGTACATCTTATCCCCTTCAGGGTGTATCGCAAATCGATAATTGTTCGACTCTGCCATCACCTTGTGTCACAAATCTTCACTCTCGGGAACAACTAATATCCCATTGAAATATAGACCCCCGTCTGAACCCACGGTGTAAGACTCATCTCCCTCGGCTAGAAGCTTCCCTATCTGACTTTGGCAAAACGAATCATCTGCCTGAGCCTGTACTACTCTCGTAATAACCTGGGACATAACCGTCATCAGAGACATAAACGATTGAGCCACCATATCCTGGTTCCCTAACTCCTTCCATTTCGCATTCCACACCTCGGCCACCTCACCGAATGGCCTACGGCTCAACGCGTCTGCTACCACGTTAGCCTTCCCCGGGTGGTATTGGATATCAAATTGATAATCCTTCACAAACTCAAGACACCGACATTGACGCATATTTAACTCCCTCTGCGTGAAGAGGTACGGTAATGACTTGTGGTCCGTGAATAAAAAAAATTTCTCCCCTAGGAGGGAATGTCTGCAAATCCGAAGTGCAAACACCACCGCCGCCAACTCTAAATCATGGGTGGGGTAGTTACTCTCGTGAGGCTTAAGCTTATGGGAAGCATAAGCTATAGCCCGATCCTCCTGCTGCAGTACACTTCCAAGTCCTAATAAGGACGCATCAGTGCAGACTAGATACTCCACTCCCGGTCTAGTTAATGCTAACACTGGTGCTGAGGTTAACTTATCTTTCAACTCATCAAAGGCTAACTGACAGGCATCACTCCAGATAAACGGCACCCCTTTACGAGTCAGGTGTGTCAGTGGACTCGCTATCTTTGAAAACCCTGGAATGAATCTCTTGTAGTATCCGACTAAGCCAAAGAAACTGCGTATCTCGGTTGGTGTCATGGGATGTCCCCACTCCCTCACCACTGACACCTTCCCCTTATCTATGGATATCCCTCTATCGGAGATGAGATGCCCCAAGAAGTGTATATCCTTCAGCCAAAACCCACATTTCTCATATTTTGTGTACAACTCATGCTGGCGTAGTGTCTGTAAAACTTGCCTTAAGTGCTCGTCATGATCCTCCTCGGTCTGCGAGTAAACCAGAATGTCATCTATGAATATGATGACGAACTGGTCCAGGAACTCTCTAAACACCCTGTTCATCAAGTCCATGAACACGGCTGGGGCGTTGGTTAGCTCGACAGGCATAACCCTAAATTCATAGGAACCATATCTCGTCAAGAAGGAACTCTTCGACATGTCTTGCTCCCTGATACGTAGCTAATGGTATCCCAATCTCAAATCAATCTTCGAGAAGAAAGTCGCTCCTCTCAACTGGTCGAATAAGTCATCGATTCGAGGCAATGAATATTTGTTTCGTATTGTGACTTTATTTAACTCTCGGTAGTCAACACATAACCTCAACGATCCATCCCTCTTCTTAACAAACACTACGAGAGCACCCCACGATGAAGTACTCTTACGGATAATCCCCTGCCCCAACAATTTCTCAATCTGGTCATGTAATTGCCTCATCTCTACTGGAGCCATACGATAAGGTGCGCGATCTATCGATCGAATATCTGGTGCTAAATCAATAACAAAGTCTATCTTTCTACTTAGTGGTAACCCCAGAATCTGCTGAAACACATCGACAAACTCTCGAACTACAGGAATCGAATAAAGCGGTACCACAACCTCCATAGAGCTCTCCTCCTCTATATAGTATAAATGAGTGGACAATCCTCCCTCAGAGCGAGGCATCACCACTAGAAACATCTCCTGCCCAGGTATGGTAAAAAATATACTCTTACTATAACAATCAATCATGGACCTATACCTGACAAGCCAATCCATACCCACAATCGCATCATCCTCGGACATGTCTAATACGAGCATGTCAGCGGTTAAGATAAACCTCCTAATCTCTATACCCACTCCCCGATAAATAAAAGAAATAACGGAACCATTACTCAATGGCGAATCCATACAAGTAACCGTAGTCTCTGTTGTATCAAATAATCTCGTAGTACGTTCAAACCCTATGGAAATAAAATAGTGTATGGTTCCTGTGTCAAATAAAATGCTCCCCAAAGTCCCCTGGATAGAAATCATACCCTCAATCACTAGCAGTTCCCGTGGGACTGCGGCCTAGTGCAGATTATAGACTCGTCCATACTAAAGTTGCCCTTGCTAAAATGGGGCGACTGGAATGGGTGGATGTGCTTCCATATATGGAGGTGCTGGAAGAGCTATGGGAAATAACGATCTCTGGGGTTCCTGACGAACACCCTGCAGCTGCTGCTAGCCTCTACCCTTCTGAGGGCATTCCTGGAGTTTATGGCCAGTATTTCCACACGTGAAACATCTCCCTGGGAAAGGTCCTCCCCTTTGTCCCTGCTTTCCCTGGCCCTCATGGCTGTTACCACCCCTCCCTTGGCCATTCTGGCCCTGCTGAACCTGTTGCTGGCCCTAATTGTCGTGTCGGCCCTGATGGCCGTGTCGAAAGCTTCCCTGCCCATGTCTAAAACCTCCTGACCTGAACCTCTTAGGATCCCCTTATTGGGAACCCTGATCACTGTGCCTATGCTGACCCTGAACTGCCTGTGCCCCACCGGCACCATTCCCTCCTGTCCTGCCCTGCCCTGCTGGCTGGATTCTCCCACTTTCTTAACCTCAGACAAATGGAAACTGTGGTCCTGGCAGTGGAGTAGTGCTGCATTGACCACATTTGAATAGGTGGACAAGGAGATATTGCCTATTAAATGCTGGTAGATCCTCCATGTCAACTCATCCATGAAGCACTGAATCTTTTTCTCTTCGGTCGGGATCTCACTCGGTACAATGTTAAGAAGATTAGTAAACTCTGCCTCGTACTCTGCCATAGTCCTTCCCTCCTATTTCATATTTTCTAACTTTTGACTCATCTCTGTCTAGAGAGCGTAAGGGAAGTACTTACGGTCGAACTGCACCTAAAAGTCTCGAATACTGAGTGTGTCTCTCTCCTCAGCGGTGGTGATGGACTCCCACCACTACAGTGTTACCCCCACCAGTTTGAACATGGCCAAAATATGACTCTGTACCTCCGTGCACTCGTGCATCCTCAAATGCCTTTGGATGTACTCTTTCCATTTCCTCATTACGACTACATCGGAGCTCCCTAAAAACTCCGGAGGATGTGCCTTTTAAAAGGCACCCCTAACACGCTCCCAAGAAGACGGGAAAGCTCGAGCCTGAACTGGAGCCACCAGCGGTGCCTGAGGTGGTGCCTGTTGCATAATGGCTAAAGCAGCGTTTACCGCCTGAGATATAATGGCGGCCACTTTAGCTGCATTCATCATACCCTAAGCAGGTGTAGGCTGAGGCTCTGGCTGGGCATCCCCGTGAACTCTTTGTGCACGTTTAGGAGGCTTCTGAAAAGAGAGAAAAGTTTAATAAATCTACAGTTATATTCTCAAAATAGCAGAAGAATGTAAAACGTATGAAAAGTACAACAATCCTAAAATAAAGGGCTCTATATCAAAGGACGCTACGCAAAAACATAATAAGCCATACAGATCCTAAGGACACTAGAACCTGATGCGCTAATACCACCTGTGACACCCTATTTAATTAATTACCGGGTGATCAGTCCTTAATTAATTAATTCTAGAATATCAAGTTGGTTCAGAAAATGCATCACTCTCGAAAGCTCAAATTTTAATTTAATAAAAACTAACTACCTAATATTTTAAAAGGGTGATGTCCAAATTTTTATCTTGTCACTAACTAATATAAAAAAGAATACCAACATATACCATGCATCACAGTAATATAAATAAAGTCTAACTGAAGAAAAATAAATGGCTGGAGTAAAACACATCCAGATACAATCCCATATAATAAATCCAATAAAAGGAAATAAAATCTAAGAGAGAATTTAAAACTACTAAATCTCTGAATGTAGACAGAAGAAAGGATGACATGTCCAACAAAATAGATAACTGAAAAAGGGAGAATAGGCTGAGTCGTCTACTAGCAATTATCCTGCAGCTTCCATAGAAGCTATAGCATGGCAACTGAATAGAGTCTCCTAAGGTTGGTGTCCCTGTGGCAGGGCACCTAAAAATAATGGAACAATAGAAAGATATACAGAAAAATGGGTCAGTGCCCAAGTTGAAAACTGTTTAAAATAGCAAGTGCTTAAATTGATTTAATTAGCACAATTATTATTCAAGTTAACTTAGTGTACGCACTTGAGATACTTACCCCTCGATCTAGTGTGCACACCTAACGAATCTAACTACCCATACTAGTCATGATACCCTGACTGGCTACTAAGTACATACTATTATGCTGGTAAGACTCCCTAAATAACTCAAAGCCGACGTACTTAGGATTTCGATATAGGTTTAGAATTACTTTGATATATTCTCATATTCTTCTAAATGCCCAGCTGATATACCTTAAGTACACAACTAAAAATAGATTCATCAACATAAGACACTAAACAGGATTTCAATATAGACACATTATTCTCTTTAAGTATACATATCAATATATATATAAATATAGAAATATTGCACACCTTGTTGAGAAACCCTTAGTGCTATGCATACTCGACCATCTTGTCACATTGTAATGCTCACGCATAGAGGACAACAGGTTTAATCTCTCGAGAAACAATAAAAACACAAACACCTATTGGAGACGAACATAGTCCCAAGCCGATGGGATACGCACATACCTACGCACCCATACGACCGTCATCACTATCATTCTCACGGATATCCCGTACCTAAGTTCCATGCTCTAGTGGTATGAATCTAAATCCCCCGAAGGCATACAAGATCTGGTCATCCACAATGCGTTAACCTCCATTCGATAGCTAGTAGCTAGGTATTTTATACACATAATATTTTGAGCAATAAGCATACACACAACTTATATAAATTCATTGGCTTTACCGCAGCCTAGTATTCACAGTACGCATAATATATCCCCTATTATACCCCATACCTTATTTGTATATATTCTCCCTTGTATTCTCGCAAGTCTCTAATTCTATGAATTTTCATACCTTTCGAGGGTCGACATATTCTCCGCTCACTAATAATTATAAATTTTAAGTCACTCAACATTCATATAGGTCTAGCACTGATTTAAATAAGCCTACGGGAAGTTTGAAACAAAAATCGGGCCTTAAGAGTCATTCTGGAATCTCGTTAGAAGACCCAGGAAATCTCATTCGAATGAGGGTCATTCGAACGAAGGCCCCCCACTTCGAACGAACTACCAAACTCATTAGAAGGGGCACTGGAATCTCGTTAGAAGTCTTGTTTGAACGACCTGGGCTGGACTTCTAATAAAATTTCCGAAGTTGCCCAGTTCATCCTCAAAGTTCATTTTACCAGATTTTCTCCTCTACTATCTCAACCTAAACCCATTCCAACCCAAGTACAAGATATCCAAACTACTCTAAGTCACCCTAGAACACTTCTTAGTATAGTTCAGGGGTTAAATCCTTGTAATCATCAAGTAAATTCAGCAAATTCCTAAATTTTCCCATGAGTCATATTAATATAAACCCATAATTATTAATCAATAAAACCCCCATTTTTATTTCGTGATTAACATCTAATTCAACAAATTTCACATTCCTAATAAGGGGGAAAATCCTCTACATGAGAACCCCGATCAAATTTCTAAGATTCCTACACAATCTCATCATAGGCAAACCAATTTTGGTATTAATAGTTCTAAAACCTCAACATATGTTAACAAGAATAATAAATTCTAAGAGAAAGAGCAAGATAATCACTTGCATTAAAGTAAACTTCTGATTCGCGGGTTGAAATTGGTATGGGAACGATCCTCTTGACACAATCTACGCGTTGGTGTAGTTTTTGGTGTGAAAGCTTGAGTTCTTGGCTTAGGGCTCTAATGGAGTCTTCTTCTTCTTCCTTGGTTCTCTATTTATTTTCCTCTCTTTCTCACGTAGCTTGAAATTTACCGGCCACTAACCCTAAATGCTTTTAATTAAACCCAATTTTCGTCCATTTAATTACCCAAAAATCCCTAAAGACCAAAATACCAAAATACTCCTCCGGGGTGTCGTTTTGGGTTAAAAAGCCCCGGACTCCAAATAAAATACCCGAGTAGTGTTTTATCTGTATTTCGACCCTTCGAGACACTCTGGCTTACTCAAAATAGTCATTCAAGTTATCCAAAAATAATTTACCTTTTAAACCCCCAAATACACACTAGTAACGTGACTCATACGCGTCCCAAATATTTATAACATAACTGCTGTGTATCTTATCCCCGGTCATAATATTATTTAAATAATTACTAACTATCATCACGCTAGTAATTATTATCATAAAGTCGGATTAATTACTATATAAATTTTCCCTTTAATTTAATTAATTCCCATTTTCCATAATTTCATAAAAATAAATATGCGTAAAAATACGGGGTATTACATACTTCCCCCCTAATAACAAAATTTCGTCCCGAAATTTGGAAAAGAGTATATCTATATATACCTGGAAAGAATAACTCTGGATAACGTTCACGCATGTCATCCTCGCGCTCCCAGGTTGATTCCTCAACATTATGGTGCCTCCATTGAACACAAACTAGTGGTACTATTTTCGATCTCAACTTCCTCTCGCTACGATCTAGAATAACAACTGGGCCCTCCTCATAGGAACTATCAGACTGTAAGTCTATCTACTCCAATGCAATGTGGGTGTGGGCCAAATCATCTCGTAGAAATCTCCTCAGCGAAGAGATAGGGAACACGTCATGAACTCTATGCAAGTGCTCCGGTAACCAAAGTCTATAAGCAACTGGCCCATACTAGTCATGTCACCCTGACTGGTTACTAAGTACATACTATTATGCTGGAAAGACTCCCTAAATAACTCAAAGCCGACGTACTTAAGATTTCGATATAGGTTTAGAATTACTTTAATTTATTCTCATATTCTTCTAAAAACCTAGCTGATATACCTTAAGTACACATTTAAAAATAGATTTATCAACATAAGACACTAAATAGGATTTCGATATACACACATTACTCTCTTTAAGTATACATATCAATATATATATATAGATATAGAAATATTGCACACCTGGTTGAGAAACCCTTAGTGCTACGCATACTCGGCTATCTTCTCCCATTGTAACACTCACGCATAGAGGACAATAGGTTCAATCTCTCGAGAACTAATAAAAACACAAACACATATTGGAGGCGAACATAGTCCCAAGCCGATGGTCTATGCACATACCTACGCACCCATACGACCGTCATCATTATCATTTTCATGGATAGCCCGTACCCAGGTTCCATGCTTTAGTGGTATGACTCTAAATCCCCCGAAGGCACACAAGACCTGGTCATCCACAACGCGTTAACCTCCGTTCGATAGCCGGTATCTAGGTATGTCATACACATAATATTTTGAGCAATAAGCATACACACAACTTAGATAAATTCATTGGCTTTCTCGCAACCTAGTATTCACAGTACGTATAATATATCCCCTATTATACCCCATACCTTATTTGTATATATTCTCCCTTGTATTTTTTCATCTCTCTAATTCTATGAATTTTCATGCCTTTCGAGGGTCGACATATTCTCCGATCACCAATAATTATAAATTTTAAGTCACTCGACATTCATACAAGTCTAACACTCATTTAAATAAGCCTACCGGATGTTTGAAACAAAAATCAGGCCTTAAGAGTCATTCTGGAATCTCGTTAGAAGACCCAGGAAATATCGTTCGAACGAGGTAGTTCGAATGAAGACCCCCCACTTTGAATGAAGTACCAAACTAGTTAGAAGGGCCATTGGAATCTTGTTATAAGTCTCGTTCGAACGAGGTCGTTCGAACGACCTGGGATGGACTTCCAACAAAATTTCCGTAGTTGCCCAGTTCATCCTCAAAGTTCGTTTTTCCATATTTTCTCCTCTACTATCTCAACCTAAACCCATTCCAACCCAAGTACAAGATTTCCAAACTACTCTAAGTCACCCAGAACACTTCTAAGTATAGTTCAAGGGTCAAATCCTTCTAATCATCAAGTAAATTCAACAAATTCCTAAATTTTCCACTGAGTCATATTCATATAAACCCAGAATTATTAGTCAATAAAAACCCCATTTTTATTTCTTGATTAACATTTCATTAACCAAATTTCACATTCCTATTAAGGGGGAAAATCCTCTACATGGAAACCCCCATCAAATTTCTAAGATTTCTACACAATCTCATCATAGTTAAACCAATTTTGGTATTAATAGTTCTAAAACCTCAACATATGTTAACAAGAATAATAAATGCTAAGAGAAACAGCGAGATAATCACTTGCCCTAAAATAAACTTCTGATTCGCGAGTTGAAATTGGTATGGGAACGATCCTCTTGACATGATCGACGCGCTGGTGTACTTTTTGGTGTGAAATCTTGAGTTCTTGGCTTAGGGCTCTAATGGAGTCTTCTTTTTCTTCTTCTTCTTCCTCCTTAGTTCTCTCTTTATTTTCCTCTCTTTCTCACGTAGGTTGAAACTGACATGCCACTAACCCTAAATGCTTTTAATTAAACCCAATTTTTGTCCATTTAATTACTCAAAAATCCCTAATGACCAAAATACCCCTCTGGGGTTTCGTTTTGGGTTAAAAAGCCCCGGACTCCAAATAAAATACCCGAGTAGTGTTTTCTTACTATTTCAACCATTTCGGACACTCTGGCGTGCTAAAAAATAATCATCCGAGTTATACAAAAATAATTTACCTTTTAAACCCCCAAATACATACTAGTGACGCGACTCATACGTGTCCTAAATATTTATAACATAACTGCCATGTATCTCATCCCCGGTCATAATATTATTTCAATAACTACTAACTATCATCACGCTAGTAATTATTATCATAAAGTCGTATTGATTACAATTTAAATTTTTTCCCTTCAATTTAATTAATTCCCATTTTCCATAATTTCATAAAAATAAATATGCGTAAAAATACGGGGTATTACAGTAACCTTACCCAAAATTTAGATGGTCGAACATTTGCCGATGTTGAACACTTCATGGGCTACACGTTCATCTTATCTAATATAAACATATATAAAAAATAAAAGTAGCTGAGATGACATATCATATCAATACAATATGAAATACATTAGTCCCGACGAATATATGATAAACATAGAAACTATTGGAAAATCAGTACTACATTAAAATAACAAAGTAATTGAAAAATGTATCTTTTTATATCTTTTAAGAATTTGTCATTGCGACCTTTTCACGTTGGGCTCTCTTATGATTCAAGTCACAGTGTTCTAAATGTATTATCACAACGTTGCACATCATTACTTCTAATTCATCCCATGATTCAAGTCATAATGTTCCAAATCTCTTGTGATTTAAGTCATAGTGTTGAAAATGAATCTTTTATGAGTCAAGTCATAGTCTTCACGTTGGGCTCTCTTATGATTTAAGTCATAGTGTTCCAAATCAATACTATTTATTTTTTCTTAAATTTTAAACACAAAATATCACTTATCATACATTGATAAAAACATAAACGTAAACACTGCCTCGTAAGAATAACTAACGCGAGCGTAGGGTGCCGGTTCAAATAATTTGAAAATTCTCAAATATTATAGGTTACGGGCGACGAAAGAAATTAAATAACAATATAGCATTATTAGCATATAAATTAATAAAGGAAATAATTTTATAGTATATAAATTCTACTGATCGTTATTTAATGTAGATAAATATAAATCATCTTAACAATCACCAACTCTAAAAGTATTTCATGATTCAAAATTTTTAAAACACCCTAACAATCGATACTCATCACCGGTGCCAGTAACGCATATACACATTATACTCATCACATACAACAACTAGTATGTAACATTAAATCTGACAATCGAAAGCCCACAACCAGTGGTGACACCAACATGATCAATAGACTTATAAAAGTTCAATGCCCACTCACAATAGGAGGAGGTCAAGGTAAAAACACACCGACAACCAAGGTATGTGAGTGGCAGCTCAACATTCGAATCTCAAGGTATGGTGGTGGGATGAAAATATGAAAATAATTTAATAATGATACAAGTCAATCCTCCAATGGAGTGTTTTCCAAATGATTCTCCCGTAATTCCACGCAAGCCAATCCATACATAATTGCTACAACTCAATTTAGTAAAAACGTGTACATGGTCATACTTCTTGAGTTCCATCTTAATAGTCACCGTTTGAAAGTAAAACATTTAAAAAAAATTACAATCCAAATTTATTATTATGATAATTACAAATATATTTAGAATACAATATATACACTTGAATCATTACTTTGACCTATATAATATTGGAATGTTTTTAACTAACCCACTTTTAGATGTATTCTAGAAACATGACAATTAATTTGGGGCATATCAAAAATAAAAATAAAACTATTCATCGCTAGGGTTAGCTTTGTGTTAAAACTCTCACCCTCATGTAGGATTTGAGGGTTCGATTCCCCCCCCCCCCCCCCCCCCCCCAAATAATATGTGGATAATCTCAATATTGATATTCGAATCTCAACATACTATGAATACTATGAACTATCAAATCTCAAATAGAAACTTAAGCAGCAGAACTATTGAATCTCAAGCAACATACTATGTATTACCTGTGTAAGAGCCTCCAAAGTGACCAAAGTGACTAAAGTGACGAACGAAAGACCTAAGATTCCAAAGTGACAGAAAACGTGAAGAACTCCAAAGTGATGGTAGGCATGAGACTCCAAAGTGATGAAAGACATGGAACTCCAAAGTGATGGCAGACATGGGACTCCAAAGTGGCCAAAACGTTAGAGATAAAGAGCCGAGTGGGAGACTCCAAAGTGAGAGTGATGAGTGAGCGGGAGAGTCAAAGTGAGTAAGTGAAATATTTTTAGCGCATTTTATATATTAGTCAAGTGTACTCAATTTTGGAACACTTAAAAATAGTGGAAACTTTTGGCACTATTTTAAAGTATGCCAGATTGTCATTAAACTGTGCCAGAATTTGGCACAGTTTAAAACTGTGCCGGATTTTTAATACCAGTGTGTGACAAATTTATTTTTTGGTGTAGTGATATATATATATATATATATATATATATATATATATATATATATATATATATATATATAGAGAGAGAGAGAGAGAGAGAGAGAGAGAGAGAGGGAGAGAGAGAGAGAGAGTACGACAATATTGTATAGTTGAAACTATGGGTTGTAACATAATGGAATATTAATACAATTTTCTCTTCTAAAAGAAATGATGGTTTTCATTAAGGTTTAGTATTTATTAGGATAAACCTCACACTCGGGAAATCAGGGTTCTGAGGGTCCTGATGAGAACCCGACTGATGGGGTATCTTGACCTTATTCGGGCAATCTTGTCTCCTGTGACCAGTTTTTCCACAAGTGAAACATCTGCCGACGAATTTCTCCCCATTATGACCCTATTGCTCTCGGCCTTATTGATCATCTCCAATACTTCATTGGCTCTATTTTCCCTACTGAGCATCTTGATGAGGTACTATATCAGGTTGAAGATAGTGTCTCCACTTCTGACCCTATTGTTCACACTTATAGAAGAGACCTGAAAGTCTTTTCTTTCTTTGGCCTTATTGTCCCTGATGGTTGGGTTTGACATTTATGGCCACATCTTCCACATTTGAAACACCTTTTTACGACATCATTTTGTCAGCCGATTTTGTTAGCCCTTACGGTTTTGGCTCTTACTGTAAATTCTATTGTCTTCGTGGTCTTGACGACCCTGAGGAACTTGTTGTTGTTGTTGTATCGGTATTTTCCCATAATTTTTAACCCTAGTCATGTCAGATTGACTATCTTCTGTTGTTCTTTTGCTTCCTATAAACTGCATACTACGATCTTGGTATTGTAAGACTACAGTGGTGACAACATGGTATGAGAGCTCATCTAAGTTTCGATAGCCTATGCAGAACATGGGTTGAGCTTATGATTAAGAAAGCTGTTAACATCATAAGGATGGTAAGGATAAGATGTTCATACATGAGTTGAGAAAAATCGATCTCTGAATTACATGATGGATATATATAATGAGATATTAGAAGTTTTCTTAGGTAAAATTTTTAAGGGTATAAGTGGTAGTTTTTGCAAGGCAAAGATATTTGTATAGGTATTACGAGAATAAATACTTGAACTACAATTTTGAGATATGTGATAAGTTATTAATTCATATATTTGGATTTTACGTGGCCGATAGAATCATTAAGAATTTTAGGATTATCAAGATGAGATTAAGAATTTATATAAGAAATACTAACAAAGTTATCTTAGGAAGGGATTGTATACAATATACTCCAGAAGTATTTACGTAAATCACAATTCTCTTGTTCAAACAATTCAATTGATACTTTCCTTGAGAAATATTTTTTTCAATTGGAATTCCATTTTTCATCCGTGAAAGTTATCATATTTTTTCATATTTCGTCATTGTCTTTCGCATTGTACTCTTATTGTATTGTATACTATTCCTAGTTGATCACGAGAATAAATTACTTTTGTTATAATGGTCCCTAAATAGGATTATATAGGAAAACCATTAAAAAAATTCCGAAGTGAGCATTTTAAATTTCTTTAGCAAAATTAGGGGCATAAAAAATGTTAGTTAAGTCGTTCTACTCTTTAGAACGTAATGGTATTACTTACTCGATCCTACACCCCAAAACTACAATGGTCAGGAAGATTAATTGACCAACACTATCTACCTTATAATCGCTAAAAATTACTATCTACCTTATAATCTCTGAAAAATTCATTATCACCATTTGTGTTAGGGAGGGTAATGGAAACTAAGTGGTTATTGAGTTAAAAAAATTAGGGAAGGCAAAGAGGTAAAAGAGACAACATATGCATTGAGATGGAAAGCTAAGGAGACAATGGCAAACATGGCCGCTAAAATTTCTCATCACATCAAAAGTATTGGATAACCAAATGTTTGACCTACTCATATGCATCAGGTGTCATCTCATATAGTTAAAGCCACTCTGCATTAAAATTACAAAATGGAATCCTCTCACGATTTAAATTTATCCCTTGGAAGGTTAACTATATGTAATCTAACACATGTAAACAAGAGCTCGTCTACTCATGGAGCGAGACAACCCCACCATTTTCCACAACTAGTTATGAGGTTGATAATAATCAGAAGATGTCGGGAATAAGGCCATAAATCACATCTCATCAACTTATATTTAATGAAAAAAATTACTGCTTTCTTGTTTGACTCATATTTTCAAAAATGTGTATTTTGTTCCTTTCTTCCAACTAGCCATATTAATAATATATAATATCCTTGCTAGAAATCAATGTATTAGGTGTAATAGTCACATAAACCAAGAAACACATGAAAGAATAATAAAAATAATCATGTCATACATGAAGAGCACGGGATGGTACATGGTTTGGAAATTTGACTACATCCACTTTGGGTTGCTCTTATTAGTTGGGGAGAGAGAGAGAGAGAGAAATATAGCAAAAGTATGTTACATCAATTTTCACATGTCATATCTAAGTGTGGGTAACTTGTATTTATAATGGAATAATGATAAGGCATTGAATTCTTCATGGCATTTATTCCCCATGATAATCCATCCGCTTGTGATACTTATCGAATCCTTGATTCCCACTTCTCCTCGTGGCATGCGCATGTGTCAGTCTACCTTTTGATGAATGCAATTGGGCTAACCCTTTGATGATACATAAACTATTGTCCCACAATTGCGCCCAAGGATTTAGAATTTATTAAGGCATGTGTTGGGGGGTTGATATTACAAAGAACTTTTATTTCCCAAAAACTTTAATTGATTATATTTCAGAAATAAAATAAAATAACTAGATCTAATGAATATATTAAGGTATAGATCACCATACCTTTGCAGATCTTATAAGTGATCTATTATGGACACTAATATGTAAAGAATATGTAAAGGTAGCTCAGATATTGAAATATATTATTCTAATAAGTAATAATGATGTGTGGTCACCTCTTAATGATAGAATCTTAAAGCTCTTTAGAGGACACATCTCTTTACTCTCTCATTTTCTTTAAGTATTTAACTCCCTCTTTCTCTTCACTTTCTTTAGATTTATATATCCATCCATCTCTCTCTCTCTCTCTCTCCCTCTCTCTCTCTCTCTCGATATATATATATATATATATATATATATTGTGACCCCCCGCTTAAATTAATAACAGGTGGCCAGCCCTATACCAACATGAAACATGAATATCAAGTGGATCATTCTCAGCATCACTGCCGAATAGACTAATAATATACCTAACCACCAAATAATAATATAAGCGGATGCAAAAAAAATCCGAAACAAAAACAACATACAAGAACTATAAACAAACATTTATGGTAGCCACAAAACATGATAATATACACGAGTAAAACTAAAGATATACCCGTATATGCTGTCGGGTTACATACATTACAACAACTAAAATAAGAAACACAAAAGAGCTACAAATAAACAATCCCCGAGTACACATAACCGATATACAAAATGGATCCTAATCTAGATTTACAAGAATAGGAAGCATCTACAACAAAATCATGTAACATTCTGCATCTACTATAGCTCCAAGGATCCTGGATAGAATAGGCATCATTGGTGTCCTTGCGGAGGGACACCTAAAATATGAATATATATATATATATATATATATATATATATATATATATATATATATATATATATATATATATATATATATATATATAGTAAGAGAACATATATAAACAGGTTAGAGCCCAAGGTTTGAAAATAGTTTTAGCAAGTGAATTAAAATGCATAATAATTATGAATGCACGAAATCATAATTATAGTGGCGTCTCACTCTCTTGGGACTCAATCTCGCCCCTCATCTATAGCGCGCACCTAACGTATGCATGTGAACCTCATCTAAGCTACTCAACACATTCTAGGGATAAATCCTCTTATATATACTCTTAAGCCTAAATCGCATAGCCCACCATCTCTAACATAACCATCCATCTACTTCTTCTATCGTCTCCTAAGTTTACTCCCAAACTTATACAATATTAACACTCAATTATATTTATCGATTCTAATCTTTATCTCTCACATTTTATTAGCATAAGATATCACTCGTTGTCATTAATGCAAGTAATATAACCCACTATTTCACCTAGACCTAAAAACTAAGGACCAAACACCTCTCCACACCCAAGGTTATGCAAAGTTTTGTGTCTCGTACATCTCGCAAAGCGAAATCCAAAGAAGGAACCCCCGAATACGCTACCACCTAACATTGTCGATCGTGGAAATCCGTCAGACCCTCGGTCCAAAGTACACCCCTAAATTTCTTCCCATCTATAGGCATAAGAATATACTCATCCACTCTCATGCTACCAAAGACAAAACATCCTACACATCTTTATAACTTTCTCTAGCTATAATATTAAGTTATCACACACTATCCATACAGAGTGTATAATATT
This sequence comes from Sambucus nigra, assembly GCA_949130495.1. Lineage (NCBI taxonomy): Eukaryota > Viridiplantae > Streptophyta > Magnoliopsida > Dipsacales > Adoxaceae > Sambucus > Sambucus nigra. Next base: position 671,122,295 of record OX422207.1, on the reverse strand, counting down.
ATATGCACATATTATACATGATTTATCATTCTTAATAAGTATACATACATTCACACATAATATGTATACTAATAATCTCTAAATGCTATAAACTTCCAAGGAATCGCTCACATGTCCCTAGGTTACCAATTGTCGGAATAGCTCACACCGAACTTGGTAAAAACCTAAATAACAACGTATAGGAAGAGGCCATAGTTCCTCTCCCAAAAATGAGAACGAAGCATACTCAATACGTCTCACCCCTAATAAGAATCACACAATATAAATAATGGACACTATAACCCGGGACTACACTCTCCCTGCTCCTCAAGCCAGGGAGATTCACCCACATCGCGCAACTTCCCTTGATAGCATTAGAGGGGTATGAAACACATAATATATATCGTACACACCATATATATATATATATATATATATATATATATATATATATATATATATATATATATATTTGTATATACATACACTCTCACGTCCATATGTAAAAAGTAAAGAATCCGGCTATATGTATATAACTCTCATTATACTTGTAGAGGGGGCTTGAAGATAATCCTGAGATTAGAGATAATCCCCCCATTTACAATAGTGTTTGGGATTAAGGCAGCTTAGCGTGGCAATTCAGCGAGGCAGCTCAGCGTGGCAGCCCAGAGGGACCTTCCAGCGAAGAAACTGACCGAGAGAGCTCATCCTTTAGTCCCGTTGATTAATTTAGTCTTGTTGTATGTTTTGTTTATATCGACTATGAGATATAATGATTGTAAAGATGTAATAAGTATAATGATTTTGTGTGAGGTCGAACGGTACTCGCGAGAGATCAGGCTTGGCAGGGCCTGGGAGAGCTTTCATGATCTATCGAACAATCTCGACGTGGGAACTTCAGAGGGACTTGGTTTGGAGGATTGAGAAGTGAGGCTCCATTGGGGCTTGTATGACCATCTCAAATACACCTGATAAAACACCAAAAGGGCCCTGACCGTGGAACCTCGGGGGGAGCAGCCTTGAGTTCCCTTGGGCGTTGAGTTGTGAGCCAAACAACCCTCTACTTAATATCACATCTACTTTATGTGGTGTCACTAACCAGCTAGGCAATGTCAAATCTTCACTTGAGTAAACCACCATGGTATTTGGGGCTGTCAGACAGTTGGTGAGACACCTCTGTGACGACAGCCCCCTGACACACAGTGCTTAGGCAAAAGGCATGTCTTAGCATTTAATGTTTATGATGTGGAGATAACTAGTGCATCAGGTATTTTAATGTTTGTGACAAAGTATGAGGGATCTCTTTCACAGGCATTAATGACTGTGTTGCCTCGGGGGTAGTGGGGGGGGGGGGATATTTAAGGACCCCAACCACCTCTGGGGTGAGGATGTTCTTGTTGAGAATTTAAAAGTTATTACTAGAGAGATTTATTACGAACCAGAGAGTTTCTTCACCCACCATTGTCATTTATTACGAAGCTTTAATATTTGACAGAGATCATTAAGGGTGGTGAGGGTGTTTGGCTGGTTGCCAAGGTGTATCTAGGGTTCTCATTTTCTCTCTCCCTATAAGCAAAGTTGCTTCTAAGTTCATTATTAACTTCCGAGTTATACACGAGGGATTTGTGAGTTCAAACTGAGTCTATCTTCACTGAGTTGTGTTTGTATGTCCTATGGTTAATCAATAGTGTTGCTGTTTAACTTATCATTATTGTACTCAAAATCAGTTACGCCTCCATCTGATCTAAACTACCCTCTAACATTTGGCGACTCTACTGAGGAGGCATTCTTCTAAGTAAGGAGTATGGCGCAGGATAACGTTAATCGAAGGCTTAACTTTGATGACATTCAACACGATGAAGTACAGGCGACGAGAGAGCTGGAGGCTTCAAAGGATGGAGCCCCTCAATTAGAGGTACCTTCAGTCCAAACGGCAACAGGTGTCCCAACGGTGGCACAAGCTTTTACGAGCGCTGGGTTGGGACCAGCCCAAGTGGCACTCCTCATGAATAAATTTTACGATTTTTTACAAACTCCCGTAGCCTCAACGGTGTTGGGAGGATTTGAAGCCAACTCCTTCGTGACAACAGGGGCAGCCCCAACGGCCCTACCAAGTGCAGTCATAACAGGAATAGTCCCAGCTTACGAGCGCTGGGTTGGGACCAGCCCAAGTGGCACTCCTCATGAATAAATTTTACGATTTTTTACAAACTCCCGTAGCCTCAACAGTGTTGGGAGGATTTGAAGCCAACTCCTTCGTGACACCAGGGGCAGCCCCAACGGCCCTACCAAGTGCAGTTATAACAGGAATAGTCCCAGCAAGTACACCCTCTGTTGTAAATCCAATGGGGGGAACCCCAGGAGCATCAACGACTCCAACTGTGATGATTTCTCCAATTACAACGGGCACTCAGCCTATGGTCTCGTTGGTCGTCGCTTCAATGGCGTCACCCATGGAAGATATGAGGAAGGAGGTGCATAAAGAATTGTTGAAATTCATGCAAGCCTCCTCACAATATGCGGGCGAGGTAGCTTCGGTCTACGATGACTTTCGGACGCCTTACCCCCGGGAATACAACGATGAGCCCTACCCAAAAGATTATATTCCTCCTATCTTTGAAAAATACACAAGAAATAGTGGAAACCCGAAGGAACATATTAAATGCTTTATTGAACACTTAGGGGCCTTTTGTAATAACAAGAAACTCAGGTTTAGGGAATTTTCTAAATCCTTAACCGATAAATCATATAATTGGTATTCTCACTTAGCTCCCAAGAGTGTTTCCACATGGGAGGACATGCATGTTTTGTTCATCCAGAAGTTCTTTCGGGCGGAAGATGACTTTACTTTGACCCAAATGGGGAGGGAGAAGCAACAACCCGGGGAAGAAGTGGTGTCTTACTTTTGAAGGTTCAGGAAAAGGTCCCTCGATGTGAGGGAGGGGGCCAAAGAGTCCAAGCTACTGTAGATCTATGTGGAGGGACTGCTTCCAGAGTACATCTTCCATCTTATTAACGAGATGCGTGAGGGGACTTTTGTTTTCGTTCCTAAAATCATCAAGGAATATCTCATTGGTTTTACGAACAAACCCAGTTGTAGTGCCCATGATGTTCAGGAAACCGATACAACCTATTGGGGGGAGGTCTCAGCCCCCACGGGTAGGGTATACCAAAGGAGCAGATGGGGGCAAGGTAGCGAAGAAGGACAACATGAGGAAGTTTGGAAGAGATAGGGAAGACCCACCACCATTGCCTTGTATAGTAAAAGATAATGTCAGTTATTGCAACGTAATTGTTCAGGGAGGAACAGTATATGAACCAAAGGGCGTCCCCGTTGGGGAACCAGACGCTGCAACTAGGGAGGATCCCAAATATTTCCAGATTCATCGAAAGATCCAACATCTAATGGAGAGCTGCTTCATGCTAAGGATAATCATCGACATATATTTAAAGGTAGAAACATTGCAAATCCCGTCGCAGAACGTTAACAACAACCCACTCCCAGTGCATGGGGCCAATTTGGTGGTTGCCTGTGATGAGGAGGCGGAGAGAAAAGAAATGTAGCTAACGATGAAGTAGGAGGAGTTTAAAGAAGCTTTGGAAGATTGTACTAAGGGAATGGATAACGTAGTATTAGCTTACGATGAAGCAAGTGCTAAAGATATGGAGGACGTATATAGCGTTGAAGGTGAGGAAGCAGACCAAGCCATAGAATACTGTGCAGTTTAAAAATCCCCAAAGTTTACCCGATTCTTCGACCAAGTAGGGATACCAAAGGAGAGTAGATTGGGAATAACTCAGGCAATCCTTGACATTGCAAGGAAGAATGCAGTCCCTTTACTGAGATGGAAGGGACCCAAAACTGTACATTTTATACCCCGAATAGACGTACTTTAGTTGCTAATTCTCGGCAGTATGGGTTTTATGTACTTAAATATTTATCTTGCAGGTCAAACGTCCGTTTGCGGTCTCAAAAGCTGTATATCGAGGCAAATGTGCGTTGAATGGTGCTAATTCCCTCCCCCGTATCCTAGCCTACCCCAAACCGACCCTAACCACCACCTACGGTGACCATCTCGCCGGAACAAACTCCATTCCCGATATAACTTTTTTCCCACCCGAGGCCCTACCAATTTTGACGGCGCCAAACATCACCCCCTTAACCAACGAAACCCAGGCGTCGCCGATCCACCGGGCAAACCACCCTACCACCTCGTTCAACCCATCGCCGACCACATCCCATCCGCAACCGATCCCGATCCCCACCCCCTGCCAAACTTCGAGCGATCCTCAACCATCGAACCCGGCCTGACCCGTCAGTAAGCCACCTGCGCCCCCTTCGTCGACCCATCTCGGGCGATCCTCAACCACCGAACCCGGCCTGACCCGACCCATTTCCCTTCCAATCCCTACTCATGTCCATACCCATTTACACCCATTTTCCATTTACCCTACTTATACCCATTTTACTCCAACCCCTTTTTAACCAAATCAGATTATTATCTCCATTACCCCACTTACCAAATATCTTCACTTGCCATTTCCATGCACACTGAAGCCAATTCCCAAAATACCCTTTAGCCCCATGTCTGCCATGCATCTACTATAAAAAGAAGACTCAAGACCCCATTTGAGAGATATAAAATCATTAAATAAAGAAGAGACTTGGAGAAGAAGAAAAACATAGTTAGAGATATAAATTTTTAGTTTTAGTTTTAATTTTTTTTTACCAAAAAAATATTGAAAGATTGTAATTGAAGATTCTATTTCAAGTTGAAGGAAAAATTGGGTTTGATTAATTCTTCTCTTACTAATCATTCTATGCTATTACTTGGTTTCAATTATTCTTGAATTATGACTATGGTTGGCTAATCACTCTATTCAAGGAGTGAAATGAAGCCCCATATAATCAATTGAATGTATTAATTAATCAAGTTTACTTTATTTCATTTACTTAATTTTCTTTTCATTCCTACATGAGTTTATGCATTGAGAAATGGTAAACTATCCTTGAGAAAGGATTAAAATCTAATATACTCTTAATTTTTGGATTCAAACTAGAGATAGAATGACCCACTAATTAGAGTATATTATATTTTATTATACTCATACATTAAAATTTTGTTGCATTTATGATTTATTATATGAATTTACTCTAGCGAGTGATTTATATAATTTTTCTAAATCAATTATTCATTTGAGTTGTGGGGATAAAAATTGGATTAACTAATTTTATATTAGTTTGTTTTGTCAAATGATGAGAATCAATTGATAAAATAAGTTAATATTTGGAAAATTAGTAAACTAAAATAATTAACACATTTAATTGATAAAGTGGAGGTTAAGTTTCATTCCTTGAATATTTCTCAAATTTAAGTTCATCTTAATTCTTATTACTTGGTTCTTATTTGGCACACTAGTTAGTTTGTTAATTTCATCTCTTATATTAGTTTAGTGTTACTTCACATTTTCACCTAAAAGTGTTTTAATATTTGAAAAACATAAAAACAAATTAGAAAAAAAAAAACAAAAGTCTAAAAAAAAGGAATCAAGTGAACTATATTCATTATCCTCTCATGTTTAGCATGTTCACACCTTAGATTGGGATTGAAATCCTTACTTACCACTCTACACTTGAGTTTGTTATATATTTGTAGGTTATTGAGGTTTTGATTGAATAACTTTTACAACAACGACACACCAAAAAACCCAATTCATCAAATGGCGCCGTTGCCAGGGACATAAAAAAGCAACTCATCAAATGGGGCCATTGTCGATCTTTGGAGCTTAACGTCCTTGAGAGTATTTCCAAATTTTGTGATTCACTTGTATTGCATTTTTCAATTTTAGTACCATTTTTTTTTAGAAGGCTTGTGTTTAGGATTTTATTACCTTGCTTGTATTGCGGTGCATAAAGACACCATTTCATTTTCATTTTAAATTTGTAATAATTGAATAAAGCGTGATAGGGAAACCGGACAAGGTAGAGAGAGGGAGTCCATTGGCGAGAAAAAGAAGCCTCTCTACCTTGGGTCGGTAGGACTCACGGGGCCGACTGAGATTGACGTAATCTCCCCCCGATCGACTCAACAATTTCAGCACCCCATGGCCTAAAAATCGTGGGAGGTACATTTCTTATACCCTCGCGCTCTCTTGTTACTGAGTTCATACCTTGTGTGCTCCTCCGTGATATTTTGTGATTTAATTCTTGCATTTAATTTTTAATGTAATGATGAATTAAATAGACTAAGACTTATGCTCGGTCACTTACGAGAAGGGATTTCATTACCCGACTCAATCACTTATCCTTTGTGTGCTACCCTAGCCATCACTAATTTAAAATCAATCAACTAGATAGCCCCATAGGATACGGTGTTCGTAGGCCTCTTTTTGATCATCTTGACTTGTAGGATAACCCGTAGAGTCCTCTCCACCGGAAAAACCCTTGAACGGTTCGATTTGCGGCAGGGAAGTGTCCAGGGAAACTGGGTTTTAAGTGCGGCTGCCCAGTAAAATGGGTTTGTGCTATCCCTAGCGTTGTACCGACCGATCGTTTCGTCGTAGTAGCTTTGTGGAGAATCTCTGTGGCAAGCCTCTTGGCATCTTGTGATAAAACTAGGAACACACATTTTGCAAAAGGCGATCACTCATATAAATTCTGTGATTTTTATCGCCCGCGGATTTCATTAAAGTTTGACTACCCCTTTCATTAATTTTCAAGATAAAAATTGGCTATGTGCTAGTTAGGATTTCTTTTCCTTAACTTGTGTGTGTCCAATTCCTTTTTCGGTAGTCCGTTTTAGTGAATTCGTCCAAATTCTTAGCGTCCAAATTCCCCCCACCCTTTTCTTCCAAAACAAAAATCCAAAAATATTTTATTTTCTTATTTTTATAAAAAAACTCAATAATATTTTCTTTCTTTCCAAAAAAAAAAAAGCAAAACTCCAAAAATATCTTCTTTTCCAAAAAAAATCCAAAAAAACCGAAAACAAATCCCTCTTTGCATGCCCACACGACAACGAGTTAATCATCGATTAGTTTGTTCCCATAGACTTTCTCCCATCTCTTACACATTAGGAGAACCAAGTGTTCCCCTTGCTTCTTCCATTCCACCAATCACTTTGAGTTTTCCCCGAGTTGACATCTTTATTCCCATCATTCATCCACCCACCATGCCTGAAGAGCGTACCTTAAGGGACTATTTTGCCCTGATAACGGCTACTCCACCATCTTGCATAGTTCTTCCACCCACCCCGGTGGATCAATTCGAAATTCGCCCGACAACCATTTCCATGTTGCCCAATTTCCATGGTCTTGAATGTGAGTCTCCATACACTCACTTGCGAAAATTTCTCTGGGTTTGCGCGACTTTCAAAAATCAAAACATAGATGAAGAAAATGTTCGTCTTTGCTTGTTTCCATTTCTCTCCATGATAAAGCATCCATGTGGCTACATTCCTTGTCAACGGATTCTATCCATACATGGGAATAACTTGTGAAGAAGTTCATTTCAAAGTTTTATCCCATAAGTAAGACCAATGAGATGCGCCAAGCCATTCAAGATTTTAACCAAAATCCAACCGAGCAATTTTGTGAAGCATGGGGCCGTTTTCAAGACTATATCAATAGTTTCCCACATCACGGTCTCGAGAAGAGTGGACTCGTTCATAGTTTTTACAATGGTCTCATTCCTTCCACTCTCACCATGATTGAGTCCATGCACAAAGGAAAATTCATGCACTTAACTCCCACCACCGCCTATAATTTTCTCCTTGAATTAGGCGATGACTCCCAAGACTGGGAGGGCACCAATGAATTTTTTAGATTCGATCCACCACGAGTAGGTATCACTTATGAGGTTAAAAATGATCCCGATTTTAAAACTTTGCTTCGTGGTTAAACACTTTGACTAAGACTGTTGATGCTCTCAGTTGTTCTATGCAACAAAATATTTCTCTTTCTAAGCAAGTGATGAACGTCAATGAGTCTAGTCCTTCTTGTCATGTCTGTTTAAGTCAGGATCATTTATCTCATGTGTGCCCCCTCATTCAAGATGATCATGAACCCACTCTAGCCCAATCATGTGCCTTTGATACTACTAGGAAACCCGTACCACCGTTGTTTACTTACAATCCTAATAATAGGAACCATCCCTATTTTTCTTATAAGTATGACAATCACCTTGCTACATCATAACCACAACAACATGTTGGTGGTCCACTAGGGTTTCACCAAAACCCGCAAAGGCAGCATCGCCCTCCTATCCAACACCATCATGCTCCTTACCACCAATAAAATAATCCCTCATCCTTTGTCCCCTAAGGAGGACCGTCCCATCCCACTCATCAAATTGTCCTTGTCCCACCTCCATCCTACGAGTATTCACAACCGCTTAGTTATAACCGAGAGTTGGTACCCCAACCCCCTTATGCCCCTCCACCCCAATCATCCACCTCCTCTATCGAGAATCTTCTCACTCAATTTATCACGACTCAATAACAAACCACGCAAGCACAGACTCAAGCCATCCAAAGGATTGAGCAACGTCTTAATCAGTTTGAGTCCGAGCGAGAGAAAGGTCATTTTTCGAGTCAACCCATTCCTAACCCTAAGAGGAATGGAAAGGAGTCGGCTTATGAGGTTGGATCCACTTCCACTCCACCCACCTACCAAGTGGAAATGAAAGCAGTGAGTACTCTACGATCCAGCAAATAGGTTGACAATGGTGTTATCGATCCCCGTGATGTTCCAATCCCACCCACATACAATTTCCCATTAGAACCACTCCCTAAGGTCCCACCACCCCATAAATTCACCGACAAGAATGCCTCTAAACCTACTGAGGCCACCACTGCTTTTGTCCCTAAAGCACCTTTCCCTCATAGGTTGGCCCCAACAAAGAAAGCTCAACAATTTGATAAGATCAAGCAAGTTTTTCAGAATGTTCACATAAATATTCCATTCCTCACTGCGATTCAACAAGTTCCTTCTTATGCAAAATTCTTCAAGGAATTGTGCACTATCAAGCGACAGACTAATGTTCCTCATGATGCCTTTGTCATTGAGCAAGACACGTCCCTCCTCCATGAGAATGGTATTGTGAAATATAAAGACCTAGGTCATCCCACTGTCTCTTGCATGTTAGGAGATAAGTTCACTACTCAAGCTTTGCATGATCTTGGAGCTAGTGTTAATTTGCTACCTTACTCTCTCTACCTTGAGTTAGGTTTACAAAACATGAAACCTACATGGGTTACTCTTCAACTTGCAGACCGTTCTGTGAAAGTGCCTAAAGGAATAGTTGAAGATGTTTTGGTAAAAGTGTCTGACTTTTACTACCCTGTGGATTTCATCATCTTAGACACTCATGCTCCCGACCCAACCAATATTCCTATCATTTTGGGTCGCCCCTTTTTGGCAACTGCCAATGCCATCATCAATTGTCGAGATGGATCAATAAATCTTTCTTTTGGAAATATGACCGTCGAAGTTAATATTTTCCACCTCAGGCAACAACCGGACGATGTTGATTCTATTGATGAGGTTTACATGATTGAATCTTTGTTCCAAGAGATGTTGGATACCACCTACCCAGAAGATCCTATCCACCAATGTTTGGCTCACTTTGGGTCTGACTTTGATATTGATTCCTCCATCTTCGAGGTCAATGCCTTGTTAGATTCTACACCACTGCTGGACATTTCCATTTGGGCTCCTCCATTTGAGGCTCTCCTTGTCGATACTCTTCTTCCTGTGGATGACTCAGTCAACCCCTGTCCTGATATTCTCCCGGACTCTGTTTTTGCGTCTGAGTCCGACGCCTCTCATGTGCAACCACCTAGTTTGGAGCTTAAGACATTACCTGCTGAGTTGAAATATACTTTCTTAGTCCCAAACCAACTTCACCCCTTCATTATTGATTCTGACTTGACACCGGATCAAGAAAAGCAACTGGTCCACACTCTCACTCAACATAGGACTTCTTTAGGGTGGACCATTTCCGACATTCAAGGTGTCAGCCCCAATGTCTGTAGCCATCGCATTCATTTAGAGGATAATGCTAAGACTTCTCATGAGCCACAATGCTAACTCAGTCCAGTAATGAAAGAGGTCGTTCGAGCTGAAATTTTAAAATTGCTTGATGCTGGTATTATCTATCCCATTTCAGATAGCTAATGGGTTAGTCCCATTCATGTGGTGCCTAAAAAGTCTGGCATCATCGTTGTCAAAAATAGTGACGATGAGCTTGTGCCTACCCGCATACAAATTGGTTGGCGTGATTGTATTGATTATAGAAAGCTCAATGCTGTCACTCGCAAAGACCACTTCCCTCTCCCATACATTGACCAGATGCTTGAGCGCTTGGCAGGCAATGCTTACTAATGCTTAATGGATATTCAGGGTACAACCAAATATCCATTTCCCTTAAAGACCAAGAAAAAACTACCTTTACCTGTCCATTTGGCACATTTGCATACTCTCGTATGCCTTTTGGCCTTTGAAATGCACCTGCGACTTTTCAAAGGTGTATGACAAGTATTTTCGGTGATATGGTAGAGCATTTTCTCGAAGTCTTTATTGAAGATTTTTCTGTGTTTGGTTCATCCTTTGAACAATGCCCATCTCACCTCACTATGGTCCTTTAGCGTTGTCAAGAAAAGAAGTTGGTCCCCAATTGGGAAAAATGACATTTCATGGTAAAAAGGGTATTATTTTAGGTTATGTTATCTTCAGCTCCGGTATTGAGGTTGATAAAGCAAAAGTCGATTTGATTTCCTCACTCCCCATTCCTAAGTCTGTTAAGGAAATTCGCTCCTTCTTTAGACATGCGGGCTTCTACCAGCGGTTCATTAAGGACTTTTCTAAAATCGTGTGACCTTTAACAACCCTTTTATCTAAAGATATCCCTTTTGTCTTTGATGAAGCCTGTTTTGTCACCTTTGAGCACCTAAAAACTGAACTCACTTCCACTCCTATCACGCAACCTCCCAATTGGTCTCTCCCAATTGAGCTCATGTATGATGCTTCTGATTTTTCACTTGGTGCCGTGCTTGGACAGAAAGTTGACAAGCGCCCACATGTCATCTCTTATGCTAACAAAACCTTGCATGATGCTCAACTTCATTACACGACCACCAAAAAGGGGTTGTTACCGGTTGTGTTTGCTCTTGATAAATTTTGCTCATATTTCATAGGTTCCCCCATCATCGTGTATACCGACCATGCTGCCTTTAAGAACCTTCTTCATAAGAAGGATTCCAAACCATGATTGATATTGTGGATTCTCTTACTCCAAGAGTTTAACCTTGAAATTCGTGATCAGAAAGGTTATGAAAATGTTGTTGCTGACCATCTCTCTCAAATTACTGTCACGTCTGACTGTGATCATGTTCCCATTTCTGAGTCATTTCCTGATGAACAACTTTTTTCCATCTCCACTTCACCTTAGTATGCTGATATTGCCAATTTCCTCATTAACGATCAACTTCTTAATCATTGGTCAAAACAGGATCGCTCCAAATTCTTGGCGAATGTGAAGTTTTACTCTTGGGATGACCCATTTCTCTACAAGTATTGCCCTGATCAAGTCATTCATCATTGTGTTCCTAAGTGTGAACAACTCTGTATTCTGTCCTTCTGCCACAATAGTTCTTGTGGAGGCCACTTTGGCTCAAAGAAAACTGTCGCAAAAATTTTGCAAAGTGGATTCTATTGGCCTACCCTTTTCCGCGATGCCCATTAATATTGCCAGGCTTGTTCCAATTGCCAACACTCTGGGCGTCTCTCTCGTCGTCATATGATGCCTTTCACACCCATCCTCATTGTTGAAATTTTTTATGTGTGGGGTATCGATTTCATGGGACCATTTACCTTCTCTCATGGTTTTTAGTATATTCTCGTTGCCGTTGACTATGTTTCCAAATGGATTGAAGAGATTGCTTTTCGCACCAATGACCATCGAGTTATGGTCCAATTTCTTAAAGAGCATGTCTTTATGCATTTTGGAACCCCCAAAGCTATCATTAGTGATGGGGGTAAACATTTTTGTAATCGAGTCTTTGAATACCTTGTCAAAAAGTATGGTGTTACCTACAAGGTTGGTCTCTCTTACCACCCACAGACTAGTGGCCAAGTTGAGGTCTCCAACCGTGAGATCAAGCAAATTATTGAAAAAACCGTCAATCCTAATAGGAAATATTGGTCCTTACGCTTGAAAGACGCATTGTGGGCATATCGTACTACTTACAAGACTCCAATTGGCATGTCTCCTTATTGCTTGGTTTTTGGCAAGCCTTGTCACCTTCCTGTCGAGCTTGAACATCATGATTATTGGGCCGTGAAAGCCCTTAATTTTGATATTGATGAGGCGGGTATCCATAGGAAGCTGCAACTTAATGAATTGGAGGAAATCAGAAATGATGCCTATGATTTGTCCAAGAAGTATAAGGACAAGATGAAGTGGATCCATAACCAAAGCATCATGCGTAAAGAATTCCACCCTGGTCAAAAAGTTTTGTTGTATGATTCTCGGTTGCATCTCTTTCTCATGAAATTGAAAACCAGGTGGTCTGAACACTTCATTATTGAGTCAGTTACTCCTTATGGTGCCATCACCGTGAAAAATCCAAAAGATGGTAGCCTCTTTCAGGTCAATGGGCAACGCTTGAAGCCTTTCTTGGAGCTAGGCTCCACTCACATAGAACAGATTGACCTTGTTGACCCCATTTATGAAGACTAATTATTCAGTCTTGTTTGGGGGTGATTCTTATCCCCCAAATTTTCTGCCACCCCGTTCTCTCCTCGTTTATCATCTCTTTTTGGGTGAGTTTCCATCGGTCTGGCTGAAGACATTAAACTTAGCGCTATCGGGAGGCAGCCCGCATTTCTGGTACTTGTCTCATCCTGTTTAGGGGTGGTGTTTCACATCACCCTATGTTTTACCATGCTTATAGACTTGTACACTTTTTTTTCTTATCATTTATTCAGGTTTATACTTGGCTCCCTCTGTCCACTTCATTAGCGGTTCATTCTGGTAATCTCTTTCCTACCTTATGCTCTCAATTTTAAAAATCATTTTACTTAATATCGAGGATGATGTTCCTTTTTGTTTGGGGGTGGGAATTTTATCAAAATCGTACCTTTTTTGAATTTTTTTGATTTTTGAACCTGATTTTTTTAATTTTCGTGCAGTTTCTTTCATCTCATTCAGTGATGTGAATTTCCTATCATCCATTTTTTTAAGTCTAAGAATCAAACTAGAGATTATTTTTTCTAAATAGCTTATGTAATACATATCAAGGCATTTTGAACTATGAATTTGTAGGCTCAACAAAAATTTGCGCACTTATCAAGTCACTACGGTTTAGAGTTGAGGAGTACTACAATTCTAAAGAGAACCTTAAGGATCACTAGTAGAGACTTTAGCCCGTGAGATTCGTGCCTTTCACCCTTGAGAGAGTTTTACGCAATCTCCAAGTCACAAGTTGATTCAACTTCTTTTGGGTACGTACTTTAATTGTTGTATGATCTCATTATCTTTCATAAAATTTTGGCTTGATCACTGAGAATGACATCATTTTCGAGTTATAAGAAATGTGTGTCTTTAAATTTGTCCTGAATACTAGATTTTCATCCATACACTTACCACTTTTCCATATCACATTTCCATTCACTCACCCATTACATTTATATGTTCTTCCATATTCCCATATATTCCCCTCACCATCATTCCCCACTCATTTCATATATCTTCCATCATTTCAAATAAAAGAGTGTTGATTCAAAATGTTAAATGTCTTCATTGTTGGTTTGAAAAGTGAGAGAAAAAAAAAGAGAAAAACATAAAAAAAAAATAGAAAAAATAGAAAAAATAGAAAGAGAAAAGAAAAGAAAAGAAAAAAGAAGAAGAGAGTTTTGAAGTTTGTTCTTGTGTAATAAAGGCATTTGTTCTTCATGTATAATACACTCTCTCACATCGCATCCATCTTTTATCCATCACTCGTCATTCATCCATACATCACCATCCAACCTCATATCCCATCCTTCTCATTTCATTTCCCCTTCACCCATTATCATCCATGTTACCCTAACTGTTCGGGCAAATGAAAGTCAACGTGGTGAATAACTCGACGTTCTCACTATAGTGATTAGTATTCTTTCATGAGATCATTTTTCTTTCAAATGTTCATTCTTTATTATGTGTGTGCTAGACGTTTGAACTTGATTACATTTACTCACCTCCTCACACAAAAGAGTGATACACTAACCCAAATCTTGAGAGTTCATTTGAGAGAGATATATCCAGTGAGATTTTGAAGTTGAAGCGTTAATTTTGAAGAGGCCATCTAGGAATTACTCTTGTGATACTCGACCCGTTTTGACTGATTCACTTTACACACGTTGAGTTCTAGGGAGGATGTGCCTTGAGTATTTACTTAGCTAAATCTTTTTACGCATTCTAGCTTGTATTTCTAAAATCATTTATCTCATGATGGATTGTGCGATTATTTTACATCTAATAAGAGATTAATTGACTTTCAATAAACTTTTGTAAATAAGAATTTTGTGGGTATATTCCCTACAAACCCTCACGAGACACAACTCGTCCTGTAGGGAAACCTATAGGTTTAAAGGCTTGTTGCACATGCTAAGTGCAATCGCAAGTGCCTGCGAAAGTGGTTCACTTTTGGTTACTTATCTTTCTCTTTCTCTTTATCTTATTGCTCTGGGAATAGCAACGCTCTGTTTGGGGGTGGTGTGATAAGCACCCAAAAGTGTACATTTTATACCCCGAATAGACGTACTTTAGTTGCTAATTCTCAGAACTATGGGTCATATGTGCTTAAATGTTTATCTTGTAGGTCAAATGTCCGTTTGCGGTGTCAAAAGCTATATATCGAGGCAAATGCGCGTTGAATGGTGCTAATTCCCTCCCCCGTATCCTAGCCTACCCTAAACCGACCCTAACCACCACCTCCGACGACCATCTCGCCAGAACAAACTCCAGACCCGATAAAACCTTTTTCCCACCCGAGGCCCTACCAATTCCGGTGGCGCCAAACATCACCCCCTTAACCAACGAAACCCAGGCGCCAGCGATCCACCGGGGAAACCACCCTACCACCTTGTTCAACCCATCGCCGACCACATCCCATGCGCAACCGATCCTGATCCCCGTCCACCTGCCAAACTCCGTGCGATGTCCCGACCAGCTGAACCCCCCGTCAAGCCACTTGTGCCCCCTTCGTTGACCCATCTCCGGTGATCCTCAACCACCGAAACTGTCTTGACCCGACCCATTTCCCATCCAATCCCTACCCATGTCCATACCCATTTATAACGATTTTCCATTTCAAAATCTCAAACCCATTTCTAAAAATGCCAAAATCATTCACCTACCAACAACCAAAACACAAACCTAACAAATAAGCCAAATAAATTCCCCATGTGCCATATATCCCATTTAAAACCCATTTACCCCACTTATACCCATTTTACCCCAACCCCTTTTTAACCAAATCAGATTATTATCTCCATTACCCCACTTCCGAAATATCTTCACCTGCCATTTCCATGCACACTCAAGCCAATTCCCAAAAATATCCCTTAGCCCCATGTGTACAATGCATCTACTATAAAAGAAGACTCAAGACCCCATTTGAGAGATATAAAATCATGAAATAGACAAGAGACTTGGAGACGAAGAAAAAAATAATTAGAGAGAAATTTTTAGTTTTAGTTTTAGTTTTTTTTTTACCAAAAAAATATTCAGAGATTGTAATTGAAGATTCTATTTCAAGTTTAAGGAAAAATTGGGTTTGATTAATTCTTCTCTTACTAATCATTCTATGTTATTACTGGGTTCCAATTATTCTTGAATTATGACTATGGTTGGCTAATCACTCCATTCAAGGAGTGAAATGAAGCCCCATATACTTAATTGAATGTATTAATTAATCTAGTTTACTTTGTTTCATTTAGTTAATTTTCTTTTCATTCCTACATGAGTTTATGCATTGAGAAATGGTAAACTATCCTTGAGAAAGGATTGAAATCTAATATACTCTTAATTTTTGGATTCAAGCTAGAGATAGAATGACCCACTAATTAGAGTATATTATATTTTATTATACTCACACATTAAAATTTTGTTGGATTTATAATTTATTATATGAATTTACTCTAGCGAGTGATTTATATAATTTTTCTAAATCAATTACTCATTTGAGTTGTGGGGATGAAAATTGGATTAACTAATTTTATATTAGTTTGTTTTGTCAAATGATGAGAATCAATTGATAAAATAAGTTAATATTTGGAAAATTAGTAAACTAAAATAATTAACACATTTAATTGATAAAGTGGAGGTTAAGTTTCATTCCTTGAATATTTCTCAAATTTAAGTTAATCTCAATTCTTATTACTTAGTTCTTATTTGGCACAATAGTTAGTTTGTTAATTTCATCTCGTATATTAGTTTAGTGTTACTTCACATTTTCACCAAAAAAGTGTTTTAATATTTGAAAAACATAAAAAAAATTAGAAAAAAAAACAAAAGTCTAAAAAAAAGGAATCAAGTGAACTATATTCATTAACCTCTCATGTTTAGCATGTTCACACCTTATATTAGGATTGACATCCTTACTTACCACTCTACACTTGAGTTTGTTATATATTTGTAAGTAATTGAGGTTTTGATTGAAGAGCTTTTACAACAACGACACACCAAAAAGTAATTCATCATCCAGGTTAGTAAAGAGGTTTCTGTCAGAGATAACTTTCAGCGACGCAGATAGGGCCGTAAGGTTCCCTCATAATAGGCCATTGTATGTGACTACCAGCGTGAACGGGGTTAGTTTTGCAAGGGCTCTTATGGATGGGGGAGCTTCCATCAATATCATGCTAATCAACTCTTTTCACGCAGCTAATATTCCGAAGGAAAGGTTAGTCCCCATGCCTTTGGTGATTTTAGGATATGACAACCAGTCTTCCAAGTCCATTGGGTATGTGAACGTTGGGATTGTGATGGGAAATCTAAGTTCCCATATCAAATTCCACGTAATAGAGAGTGCAACTTCCTACCATATGTTGATAGAAAGAGTGTGGATGCACAACCAAGGGCTAGTTCCTTCGACGTATGACCAATGCGCCAAAGAGAATATCAAGGGAACAAAGGTGACCATTAGAGCTTCGAAGAGACCCTTCGCTATCAAAGAAACTTACCTAGTGGACACAGCTTTTTACACGGAACTGGAGGAGGACGTAGGAGTCCTGACGAGAAGAATGACGGGAGCCTGGGGTCCCTCGATCAGAGAAAGGATGGGTACCTGAATGAGCAGAATAATGAAGTTACAAGAAGCAAAGGAATGATAATAGAAGAAGTCCACCGGCTGGTCCCTCAGTCCCAAAATGTCTCAAAGAAGCTCAAAGATAAGGTGAGGCCTAGAATGGATCGAATGGAGCATGAGGTCCAACGACAAAGTGTGTTGAGTTGATTTTTAAGAGGAAGAGTTGCTGAGGCTTCTAGAGAGAAGAAGAGGAAGGCAGTGGTGACTACCAGCAGATAGTGAAAAAGGTAAATACTGAAGAAGGAAAGGTGGTTTATTGGTTATAATGGTGTGAACGGGCGATCGGAGAAATTGATAATGAGGCTGACCCGATATATGAGTACTTTCTGGTGGATCAACGGAGATAATGTATGGTGATAGAAAACTCCAATATATATGAATTTGTGGAAGAAGTCATCGAAGAATCAGATTACATGGCAGATCAACCGAAGCTACAAGCACAAGAGTTGGAGCAGTTGAACTTATTGAAAGAAGGGGAGGATCCAAGAATATTTTTATCTCGAAAGATCTCAGTAAAGGGAAATGAGAGGCCTTGGTCGAGTTGATTCAGGAGTTTATAAATGTTTTTGCATGGAAGTACACAGAGATGGAAGGGATGGATGAGGAAGTCAGCTGCCACAATCTGAACGTGATGCCTTCATCCATTCTAGTGAAATAAGCGACGAGAACGTACAAGACTGAGTTAGACTTGAAGATCAAGGAAGAGGTCCAATGCCTACTAATGGTAGGGTTCATCAAACAACACAACACCCACTTTAGCTGTCTAGCATTATTTCGGTGGGTAAGAAAGATAAAAATCAAATAAGGATCTATGTGGATTTCAGAGACTTGAATAGGGCTTGCCCCAAGGATGAGTTCCCTCTACCCTCCATTGATAGTCTGATAGATGCAACGGCTGGTCATGAGATGTACAACTTCATGGATGGGTATGTAGGGTACAACCAGATCAAGATGGACCCTACGAATGCAGAGAAAATGGCATTTAGAACCCCATTTGGAAACTACATGTACAAAGTAATGTCATTTCGACTCAAGAATGTCGGGGATACTTATCAAAGAACGATGATGGCCATTTTCCATGACTTGTTTCACAAGTTTGTGGAATTTTATGTGGATGACTTGGTCATCAAATTGAGGAAGGAGGAGTCCCATCTAAGCGATTTGAGGAAGGTGTTTGCTCAGTGTAGAAAGTATAAACTGAAGATGAACCCACTAAAATACGTATTTAGAGTAACTAGTGGAAAGTTTTTAGGTTTTGTGGTTGATCGGCAATGAGTACAGATGGACCGGGATAAACAACGAGCGATCTTGGAGATGCCCAGTCCAAGAACGACAAAGGAGCTGAAGAGTTTCCTCGATAAAGTTTCCGACCTTAGGAGATTTGTGCCAGGACTGGCCAAAATGACACACCCATAGATGCAAATTTTGAAAAAGTATATAAAATTCAAATGGGAGGAGGTTCACCAGGAGTCTCTCACTGAGCTGAAGAAGCTGCTTGTTTCACTACAGACCATGGTCTCACCAAAGGTAGGAGTACTATTATAGTTATACCTCACATCCACCATGAGGTCCGTTGGTGATCTGTTGGCACATGATATTGACGGGGAAGAACGACCAGTCTACTATCTCAGTAGAATCATACATGGGCCAGAGGTTAGGTATAGTATCTTGGAAAGGAATTGTTAGGCTTAGTCTTTGTAGCGCAAAAACTTAGACATTATATGCTATCTTTTACAATTCATATTGTAACCAGATGTGATCCTATTAAGTATTTGCTAGAAATAACTATATTGATTGGTAGGGAATCTAGGTGGTTCCTCATCCTCTTAGAATATAGCTTAAAGTGTGTGGTCCATCGCGCGATCAAGAGCCGGGAGTATGCTGACCTGTTGGCAACCTTCCCCTCTGGGGCATTTGAGCCACCTAAAGAAAGTATTCCTGGAGACGACTTGCAGGCCAATTACTTAGATGCAAGTGAAGAAGAATGGACGATGCAGTTTGATGGATCTTTAGAAGAAAAGAAAGGAGGGGCAGGGGTTATTCTTTCAAAAGGAATAGAGGAGATTTGTCTTTCCTATAAATTAGATTTCCCTTGTTCCAACAATGAAGCAGAGTATGAAGCGTTAGTGCTGGGATTGTTGGAGGCCCTTCGAAGGGGGATTCGTTAACTTTGCATCAAAGGTGATTCAAATTTGGTGATTCAATAAGTGAATGAAGAATATGCATTAAAACACCTAAGCCTGGAACCATACCGAATAATTATTCAAAGGATCTTCAACCAGTTCCATCGGACCAAAATTAAGATACATCCTCGAACGATGAACCGCCATCCAGACGCCTATACCACCATCGCCAAGAAAATGGTCATGAAGAACCATACAACTACAGTCGTGATTCAATGAAGAACAACTGCTTTGGTGGTACAATCAATTTTGCCAATAGAGGAGGACGATGACTAGAGGGGAGAGATTAGAAAGCAACTAGAATCTGGGGAAGGAGCGATGGAGCTGAGGGAATTAGCACAATACTTTACAAACTAGGGAAATCTTTATTTAAGAAATGTAGGGGGGTGGTTATCAAGATGCATCGGCCTATGAGAACTAAAGTGGAGGTTGAAGAAAACATATTAAGAGCATTACGAAACAACCGAGATACCTTTTTACAGGAGAATTTAAAAGGAGGGTTATTTCTAGACTAGAATGAAGCAAGGCGCAATATAGTTATAAAGGAAATGCGCTGAGGGCGTTTTATTCTAATAGAGAAGTTTGATGTGATGGGACTTAAGCGAAGGGCCCTGAGGTTCTACATTTAGGAGGGCCAGCTTTACTGAAGGGGCTACTTCAATAGGCCATTGTGTTGCGTCACAAAGGAAGAAGCAACCGAAGTCCTCAAATAGGCGCATGATCCAGCTCATATAGGAGGGGCGAAGTTGTATGACCAATTGATGACATTGGGGTATTATTGGCCAACAATGGAGAAAGACTCTGCTGAGTTTGTTTGAAAGTGAAAGGCTTGCCAACTTTATGGAAATATGATCCATACCCCATCAGTGGACTTACACTCCCTGGAAACGCCTTATCCTTTTCACCCTTGGGCATTCGACCTGGTAGGGGCAATACATCCTTCTTAGAGGGGAAAGATATGGATACTAGTAGAAATAGATTGCTTTACAAAGTGGGCTGAAGTGATACCACTAAGAAGGGCAATAACGGGGATGGTGAACAACTTCATCAAAGAATACACCATTTTCCATTCTGGTATTCCAAAAGTTATCCTCTCAGATAACGGAATCCCTTTTGTCAATTCAGAGGTAACGATGCTCACAGACAAGTACTGCATTGTTCATCATACTTCAACAGTGGCATACCCAAAGGGCAATGGTCAAGCTGAGGCAACTAACAAGACCTTGGTTAATATTTTGGCTAAAACGACGGAGGATTTTCCAGGATCATAGGATGGCAAGATACCAGCTGTGTTATGGGCCTACCAAATAACCAAGAGGAAGCCCACAGGGTATACCCCGTTCTCTCTTAATTATGGGGATGAGGCGATTCTTCCGGTAGACTTAAAAGTTCCCTCTGCTCAATATTCCTTGCGAAGTAGCACACTCCCTCATAATAGACTTGTGCAGTTGGAAGCATTGGATGAACACAGAAATAATGCGATGCAGCACTTTCAAATGTATACAAAACAACTCTTTAAGGCATATGATAACATGGTGAGACCAAGGAAGTTCGCGGAGGGAGACCTCATTTTGAAAGCTGTAGTGAAGCACATCTGGGGGCTTCCCCTTCCTAAATTTTTAGCGAATTAAGAGGGACCTTTCATTGTAAAATAATCTCATGATTCAGGTTATTACTTAATTTCTAAGCTGGAAGAAGACAAGCCATTCAAAATTAACAATAAATGGTTGAAAGTCTATCATGTGTAAGTAATTAACTCTAGACCACCGTTGCATTTAGCTGTTGTTATGAATATACAAGTTTTTTATTGTAACTCAAGTGGAGATGAATGAATTCTAGAACTTCATAATATATGCAAAAAGTTATAGCACAAAGAAAGGACATAAAAAAACATACATCTTTTTCATTCATTCATAAACTTTGGGGCATTACAAAATTAGGAAATACTGCCCAAGGATTACATAATAAGAAGAAAAGAAAAATGTATACAAAAAGAGTTCATTAGCCTAAGAGGAACCATAAATCTCGATCAGAGAAAAAATTCCCCAGGAAGGCCCGAAGAAGCTGCTAGGCAAGACTGTTGGGCATTAATAGAAACCTCCAATCTCATTTGTGCTTGTCTACGCTAGATGAGGAGTTTCTCTCATTTTAGCTTTGCCAGACGTAGAGCTTCTTCGATGCCGCCCACCTCTTTATTGACAGCTTTAAGAAGAGGTGCTAGCTCAGCCAACTTAGCTTCATCAGGCCGTTGATTCTATCTATGCTTATAAAGCAGTTCCCTCTGACCGTCTAGTCGCTGGCTCTTTAATGTATTTAAGTACGCAATCAACTAGTCAAAACGAAAGCCATTGTGACCCAACTCCCTCAGAGATCCCAAGAATTGGTTGAGGAGAGCTCTGGTAACGTTGGGAGTAGGAGTGATGACGATATATGCAACATTAGTCTCCATTCCCTGAAGCTTATAGCTCGTCATGGGTATGTTGGAATGTAGGCAATCCACAGTAAACGTCTCAGGATGGTGGCTTGCAAGCTGCTCAACTACAAAGTGATGGCTGACAGGCATTTAAGGAAAAAGCTGAAGCACCATGAGGCAAAAGTCGTGAGGAGGTAAGTCAGGCAGAGGAAGCTCACAACCTGATTCACTATCAGCAACAGCACCAGTCATGGAACCTTGGTCGTCGTGATTAAAATCTTCTGAGATAGCAGGTTCCCGATGGGGTGAAGCGATGGGAGAAAGAACTGGTGCAGATTTCTCTTCCACCGAAAAGGATTCATGAGTAACCTGAGAACAGGTAGAAGAAACAATGATTTTATGGTAAATCTTAACAAGTGTTTTCATTATTAAGCCACCGTTATAGGTAGAGTTTATGAAAAATCTTAACAAGTGTTATCGTTGTTAAGTCACCATTATAGGCGGAGTTTATGAAAAATCTTAACAAGTATTTTCATTTTAAAGTCACCGTTATATGTGGAGTTTATGAAAAATCTTAACAAGTATTTTCATTGTTAAGTCACCGTTATAAGTGGAGATTATGAAAAATCTTAACAAGTGTTTTCATTGTTAAGCCACCATTATAGATGGAGTATATCGAAAATCTTAACCAGTGTTTTCGTTATTAAGTCACCATTATAGGTGGAGTTTATGAAAAATCATAACAAGTGTTTTCATTGTTAAGTCACCAATATAGGTGGAGTTTATGGAAAATCTTAACAAGTGTTTTCGTTGTTAAGTCACCGTTATAGGTAAAGTTTAAAAGTTTGGGAAAGAAGACTCTTCTAGATGGTACATTGTCCAGAATAAAAGACAAACAACGAGAAACAAAGAGAAACTAGCGAAGTACCTCAGCAGTGGCAGGAGCAAGAACGGGTATCACCAAAGAGGCCATAATGGCAAAAACTATTTGGGGCAAGCTTAACTCCTCAAAAGCCTCAATGGCACCCCCAACTGAAGAAGCCTCAATGACCGATAAAGCCTCTTCGCCAACAAAAGGTACCAAGGCCAATACAGAAGCCTCAACTAAAAAGGACATTGGACCTCCAAGTAATGCCCCAATATTGGTGGATACAGAGGAACTTCCATGCTGGGCAGAAATTTTAACCCTGGCCTTGGGAATGGGCAGCCCACTAAGAGAGGAGGGTGGGGCAAGATCTAGAGAAAACTATAAAAACAAAATAATGCTAAGTGTTAGAAATGGGGAATAAGTACAAAATAAGTGAGAAATACCTCTAAGTGTTACTTAGCTCAGTTAGGGAACCAAAGAGGGAAACTGCAGGTGGTGTCTCGTTAGCACAGGGGGAAGAAGAATGTTAGCTAACAAATACGCAATTTCAACCTAAGGCATCCCAAGATATCAAAGTTTAGCAGGATAAACATGGAGGAGAAAAAAGACGTGAGACCTAACAAGTAATTGATAATATGTTACCTCAGGGGCACTTTTTGTAACTGGAACGATGGGCAGAAGGACCTCGTGCTGAGGTGATAATTCAGAAGGGGCCGGAGGAGTTGTCTCTAGTTGAGAAGAGATGCCCACAGACTCAACGGACTCACCCCCACAGCAGCATCCTTCGCAAGTTGAGAGGTCGAATTACGGGAGTAGGTAAGCCCGATGATAGGGGAATGGGGAGGAGTCACATCGTCCTAAGAAGAACCGAAATGTCCCCCCATGAAAGGGCTCACAGGGGGGCTGAGTCTTTATTCTTTAACTTCCTCCACCAAAGTGGTTAAGAGTTAAACAGATGCAACATGCCTTAGAAAAAATGCGAATAAAAGCAACAACACACATACATACCTCGAATTTAAAGGGAGAATGGGAGGATATAACCACTGGCGAAGGAGGAGAGGAAATAGCAATAGGGGGAGCTAGGGAGAGATGTACATCTGGAGTTCGTTTCCTCTGGGACTTGGTACCGAGTGTTTTCTTCCTCATACCCACGGTGCCAGTACTTTGAGGAATCTTTGAAATTTTCTTCCTTTTTGACCCTAGTTCCGTTGGATCAACCAGGATGGTAGGGAAGGAAACAGAAGGAGGAATAACAGTAGCGCATCTTTGAAACTCAACATATATCCATTCCACCTCAGCCTGAACCCTCCTTCTCAGCTCTTCATTTACTTCATTAGACATGGGAGGGGGAACAAAAGCGATGGGTAATGACTCCAAAGGGGTTGAGGTTGAGTTTGAGACTTAAATTTTAAGCAAGTCCCACTCTTGGACTTCCTAGTTCTTTTAGTTAGTGGCTGGGAAGGCCCTTCGCCAGTGGCTGCTTCAGTTGTAGGGGCAGGCTGTTTAGGGGTTGCAACGATCTTGGGTTTGGGTAATAAGGGGGTAGCTCGAGGGGAAGATCTTTAATGGTTTTACTCAGAGGGTACACAACTCCTAGAATGGATTTTCCTTTGAGACCCAACTCCAAGGCAGAGAAAGAAAGGGCTGGGGACTCTGGGGGACTTTGTATGAACTCACGAATTAGGGATAGTTGCCTCGAACGGAACTTGGTGGCATAAGAAGTAGATATATCCCCTTTACTAGTGGCACTAGGAAGGGTGACTCAACCATCCATGGTAGAAGTCACACAAAGTACTGCTGCTGCAAGGTAGAAGGTGTAAGCCTGAGCAAAAGTAACCCTTTTATTGCTTAGTTGAAACACAGGATGAGGAGCCCCCTGATTAAACCCGAATTTTCTACTATATCTATCGGGGTTATAAGGTTTAGAAGTGTATCCCCATTCAGTAAAGGAAGGAAGAAACCCAAGAGTGAACAAAAGTACCACGACCTATGAAGGATCTTCTACAACTGGGAAAAAAGTGACCATTCTAGACACAGAAGGAAAAAAATTCCAAGCGTGGGCAAAAGTGGATTCTCCGTATGGACTCATGATAAAGGAGTCGAAATGATCAATAACTCTTATTATCTCCTTTAGACTCTGTTTTTTATGAAAGCATAAGACGTGTGGGGGTTTAATGCCTTGGCTCACGGGATAAGACACAGACTTGGAAGCAATGGCAGGAAAACGGGTATAGAGGAAACCCGTAAAGATAACGGTATTGGCAAAATTGGCCAGGAAAGCAGTGCCATGTCAAGGTGGGTTCGATCGAGCCAAGTATAGAGGGACCCCAAAGCAATGGCAGGCAGAGGATGGTTGAAACCCTTGATAAACAGATAAAAATATTTATAAGATCCCTCCTGGGCTAATCGTTGGGTTTCCTAGTCAAGAAAAAATGTGAAAGCAACACAAGAATATAGGCTGGTAGTTCTAAAGATGTACTTTTACCTTGGCCCGTTACAGCAGTGACGTCCTTCATAGTAGGAGCTTTAAAAAAATAGCTAATGAGAGGAGTAAAAGTAGACTTGTTAGAAGACCTAGTGCAACTGCGGAAAATCCGATCTAGCTTAGCCCGGTCAGCAGTCTCTTTAGCATCCAAGGCCTCATTATGATATGTATAGTCACCTATGGGCTCAAACCCAATTTCCCAAACATCCTCCAATGAAATGGTGAACTCCCCCTAGGAAGTGAAGAATGTGTGAGTTGTCACCTTCCATCTGGAAACCAACACTTGGAGAGAAGCGTTGTGCTTGGAAAGAGTGAACTTCCCAAACCAGCTAGCTCGATGAAGACCAACTTTGGCAAGAGCTTTAGTGTGATAGCTCTGCATATGTGCATGCCAGGAAGCAAAATGAGCTGGCGACCCCCCCCCCCCCCCCGGGTGCTTAGAAATCAATCTGGGAGTAAGGAAAGTCACCACGGTCCATCCGTAAGCGTAGATTCTCCTCTGGAGGAAGAAAGATCCACTTAGACGAATCCTTATCCTCATCACCCACCAGTAAAGTGTAGTACTTGGCTAAAAATGGGCAGGTCTTACATGCATCAGAAAACTCATCATCTTTGCCAAAGATGGGAGATCGACGGTAAAAATTTAGTTTCTCTTGATGAGCAACATCCAAGGTAGTGGCGCTAGGGGTGGCAGAGGAGGAGCTTGGCTGAACAACGGTGGTGGAAGCCTTAGAAACACTTGAAGAAGCCATAATAACTGTCTATTAAAGAAACATCTTGGTAAAGAAGGGCTATGAACAAAAATGGAGGAGCACAACCACAGGTGGTGGTGTAAAGGACGAGAGGAAGAAGAAAACTAGGTAAAAGCATAGCAACAATGGAGTTCTGGAAAAGTTTCTCTCTCTAGAGTAGATGGAAGCTTGAAGAAGATGAAGGAAAGAGAAGAGTTTTAAAAAGTAGACGTTTGAAAACTTTTAAACCCGTCTGTTGATTTTCCCACCACCACACGTGCAAAGCCGCCTATAATCATTTCAAACACACACGTGGCACTTCGGGAAGTGTCTTGATAGTTAAAAAGACAACTCCACATCCGTTGAGAAGTGACGCATGAGGAATAGAAAGGGTTTCCTTCCTAGGCAAGTTTAAGTTTTGGTGCCAGAATTTTTCGTCAGACATATCCAATAAACTCCCAATGAAGAAGCTGTCCCAACTATCCAAAAAAGCTTTGATGTCCCCTCGCCACAAGTCTAAATGTTGTTTAATTGTGACTCATCTACATCGGGGAGAATTAATGCTTTTTTAACATGGTGAAACGTTACAAGGGAGAATTTCACAAGTCACAATGATAGGGGTAGTCCTAACGAAAAATCACTGCCTACAACTATACTCCACAACAGCATAAACGGGAGAATTTCACTTCCCCAGAGTCCAAACGGGTATTTGAGAAAGTCAGCAGGTGTTTTGGGAGATTTCCAAAGTCAGTCGTTGAAGCAAAGACAGAACGGTTGAAATTCAGTAGCAGGATAAAGTGGTCATGGCCATTCGCAAACCGCCGACAGGCCATAGCGCTTCGACTCAGGTACATCGGGGAGATTTTCTCGCACACAGAGAAGGTTTATCGCATTAAGAAGTTTTCTTGGGAATATTTCTTGTTTCCATAATAAATCTCTCCACGAAGGGGAAAATATAGAGGGGTCTTGAAGATAATCCTGAGATTAGAGATAATCCCCCCATTTACAACAGTATTTGGGATTAAGGCAGCTCAGCATGGCAGTTCAACGTGGCAACTCAGCGAGGCAGCTCAACGGGGTAGCCCAGAGGGACCTTCCAGTGAAGAAACTGACCAAGAGAGCTCATCCTTTAATCTTGTTAATTAATTTAGTCTTATTGTATCTTTTGTTTATATCGACTATGAGATATAACGATTATAAATTTGTAATGAGTATAATGATTCTGTGTGAGGTCGAACGGTACTCACCAGAGACCAGGCTTGGCTGGGCCCGTGAGAGATTTCATTCTCTATCGATCGACCTCTCCGTGGGAACTTCATAGGGACTTGGGTTGGAGGATTGAGAAGTGGGGCACCGTTGGGGCTTGTCCTGACCATCTTAGATACACCTGATAAAACACAAAAGGACCTTGACCATGGAACCTCGAGGGGAACA
Source organism: Sambucus nigra (assembly GCA_949130495.1). Taxonomy (NCBI): domain Eukaryota; kingdom Viridiplantae; phylum Streptophyta; class Magnoliopsida; order Dipsacales; family Adoxaceae; genus Sambucus; species Sambucus nigra. Next base: position 671,094,854 of record OX422207.1, on the reverse strand, counting down.
ACCTTGAGTTCCATCGGGCATTGAGTTGTGAGCTAAACAACCCTCTACTTAATGTCACATCTACTTTATGTGATGTCACTAACCATCTAGGCAATGTCATATCTTCACTTGAGTAACCACCGTGGTATTTGGGGCAATCAGACAGTTGGTGAGCCACCTCTGTGACGACAGCCCCCTGACACACAGTGTTTAGGCAAAAGGCATGTCTTGACATTTAATGTTTATGACGTGGATATAACTAGTGCATTAGGTATTTCAATGTTTGTGACATAAAGTATGAGGGATGTCTTTCATAGGCATTAATGATTGAATTACCTTGGGGGTAGTGTGGGAGGATATTTAAGGACCCCAACCACCTTTGGGGAGAGGATGTTCTTGTTGAGAATTCAGAAGTTATTACTAGAGAAAATTATTATGAACCAGAGATTTTACTCACCCACCATTGTCATTTATTATGAAGATTTAATATTTCACAGAGATCATTGAGGGTGGCGAGGTTGTTTGGCTGCCTGCCAAGGTGTATCTAGGGTCCTCATTTTCTCTCTCCCTTTAAGCAAATCTACTTCCAAGTTCATTATTACCTTCCGAGTTATACACGAGAGATTTGTGAGTTCAAACTGAGTCTATCTTCACTGAGTTGTGTTTGTATGTCCTATTGTTAATCAATAGTGTTGTTGTTTAACTTATCATTACTGTACTCAAAACGAGTTATGCCTCCATCTGATCTAAACTATCCTCTTACAATACTAATCGATACTCTTTTTTGTGCCTTCCCAATTCCTTTTATTATTTAATAACTCACTTGAAACTTACTAATCCATCACACCTAGGACATGAATAATTGCCCATTTTAACAACACTAGACACACTATTTTTTTCTCATTCAGTCCATAGTGAGTGTTAAGTAAATTCCTACTACTTGGAGAGTTCACGAAAGGATTCGACATGCTTAACTACCAAATATACCTCCATAATATCCCCAAACTAACCTTAAATCCTCCTTACTTAGGGGATTTCTAAAAGAAAACAACACAATTTACTCTTATACATACATCCATTTTATCCCCCGAAATGGCCCCTCTATTATATCCTAATATGAACCTTCATAATATCTCCCAAACACTCTATTGGAGGGTCCCTAAGAAATAAAAACTCATTGAAAAGGGGTAAAACAGGTGCTGGCCAAAAATAAGGACCGAACCGGGGGTCCTAAAAAATGAACCGATCCAGGTCTTAAATTTTAACAGAACCCTTTAACAATCGGATCGATTCGGGGTCTCCTAAAAATGAACCGGTCCGGTCCTGTATAATTTTAATCCTACAAGATTTATGCCCAAATCCTTAATTTTACTCTTACCAAGATTTACCCTACACTTCAAAAACCTAAATCTACCTCGCTCTCATAATATCCTAATCATCAAAACCCAACACATAAATTATTCCCACCATTTTTGTCATCAAAACCAAAAATATAACCCAAATGCAATATTTAATCCTCAATTTTTAGGGTTTAACCGTACAAGCTTAAATCAACTAAATCACCAACCAAAAATTATGAGATAACCCCCACACACAATTATTTAGAAAGTTTAATCACATGCCTCAAAGTTGTAGAGGTTTAATCTTCCTTGGAATCACGGATTTGAGCCGAAAATCTCCAAAGCTCCAAGATTTTCTCCCTTATTTTCTCTTCTTCCTCTTATTCCTTTGATTTCTCTCTCTCTTTCTAGGGTTTTATCTTTCTTTCAAATGAGATTGGATATCTCATGATCCTTTTAAGCCTTTAAATCCTAAATCCAAACTTTAAATGATAATACACACTTTAAATGACTCGTGTGGACATCCCCGATCCTCGCTGCGGTGGGGGGGGGGGGGAGGCAGCGTGAGAGTGAGGATCCTTATGGTCCCGTGCATCCCTCTCGGGAGAACTTCGGCCGACGTCATTTGAGGTGAGGTGGAAAATGTAGAGAGATTAGAGTCGCGAGTCTATTTTACTCAAAATAGACAAAAGAAAATAGGAAGCCATTGCGAAGGACAGCATCCAAAGACATACTGGTGCATGCGAAACCAAAATGATTCGAGAAGGGTCCGGAGGCTAAGTTACGAAATGGGAAGGTGTTAGGCACACATTCCGCCCTTTCGGTCTCTCATGGATTTTTGTTATTTTCCCCGTGATATGTGTGCATGTGTATATATAATGGAGATAGGAATCATCGACTTGTACCATGGAAGAGGTAAAGCGAGTCATTCGTGGGAAGGTATAAAAGTATTAGAAAATAGGATTTAGGTGATCATCCCGACGTTAATCGTTATGAGGATAATGCATACGAAATAATACTCCCCTAAGAAAAAATATATGTATATATATAGTATAAGATAATCGAGTTTAGAGAAAATTGAAAATGAGAGAAAAAGTAAAAAATACGACTCGAGTCTCAGGTTTTACCCTGAGACGCCTACGTAGCCTATAGAGGCATCAAAGTCCACGTAGTTCGCATGCAAAACGAGGGGTGGGGTTTATCCCATAAATCCAAATGGGGATTCTCTTATTTGTGTGTGTGTGTGTGTGTAGAAAAAGTGTTTTAGTTGTGATAAAAGTGTAAGAAAGCTGTGAGAATTCCCGTTTGGAATTTATGAGCAATCCCTCTTTTTCTTGTTTTTTTTTGTTTTTATTTATATGAAAAAAAGAGATGTGAAATAATACTAAATAAAAAGTATATTAGGATGTATGAGATGAGATAATAAAAGTGCTAAGTAATAAAACAAGATATTGCGAATTTATGAGAATTTAAGGAGAAATTTGAGAAAATTGGACCTTGTTGAAGATCTTGAGCTTGATGTTGAATGTTGGAGAGCAGTCCTTAGACTTGGATGATGGTGGAGGGTAGTGAATTCACCAAGTTTGGTGAAAAGGATGATGAAAAGTGAAGGTTGGAAAGGGATTTGGGTGTTGAAATCATGCTGACTTCGAGAGAGGTTTTCTAGATCTGCTGAGAGTGATCTCTATCAGATCTGGGCCCCTATTGCAAGTGATGTTAGGCCTCCTTTTTATAGGCCCAGGGGATTTCCGATTGGCATAGCCCTGTTCCTGTCGTTCGACAGGTGCGTTTAGGCACACTGCCGATAGGCAGGGTTTGGGACCTGCCGTTTGGTAGTCTTTCAGGCCTTTTTGGAAAATCGGCCGCAGAAAGCAAACTATTGATCAGATTCGTGCACGGGGTAGATCGTTGGAAAGGTAATTCAGAGACCTTCGAAAGTTTTTGGACCGATCCCAATTTTGGGGGTTGACTTTGGGTCAAATATGGCTCGGAAGCATTTATCGGTCCATTGGACGGGAAAATGTCAGACACAAACGGATCATTCGTCTGCATGGTAAGTCCGAATCAGGCACGGGGCAGACCGTTGGAAAGGTTAGGAGATGTACTTCAACATTCCATAGAGTTTGTTCTGGTTTGGGGAGTTGACTTTGGGCAACTGGGCCCTGGAAGCATTCGGTGACCTTTCGGAGTAAAATGAATCATTCGTCTGTATCGTAAGTCAGAATCGCGTATGGAGTGGAGAGTTGGAAAGGGGTTTTAGTGCCCTTTGAAGATTCATTCAGCCTTGATTAAGTTGAAGAGTTGACTTAGGTCAAACGGAGCTCGGGAGGGCCCGCTGGTCTCCTGATTGAGTTTCGGGGAAATTGGGTCGTTCGTCCGCATAGTAGATTGAAATCATGCACGGGATGGACCGTTGGAAAGGGGTTAGTGCCCTTCTAAGATTCATTTAGCCTTGGTCGAGCTAAAGACTTTGACTTTTGGTCAAACGGAGCCGGGCAGTGCCCGATGGCTTCTAGGTCAGTACCCAGGGTATGACCTGGGTTTGTGGTGATGATGGGAGGTGCTAGGGACCTAAGGAGAGTTTAAGGGGTAACAGAATGGGGTGTCTACAGATCCCCTATATGGGTGAGTTTGGAATAAATGATAGCCATTGAATAGACACCATATGATGCTTTTGAGGGAGGATTACCAATTCAGAGGGTCGAGGCCAATTTTGAGGACCTAAGGGATGTGAGGATGACCAATTAAGAGGGTCGAGGTCGATTTTGAGGACCTAAAGGATGGTTTAGAGGAAAGGTTTAGGCCAATTCTTGAGGAGGCACTAGGGATGACCTATTCTCTGGGTCAAAGCCAATTTTGAGGGCTTAAGGATGAGGTGACCAATTATGTGGGTCAAAGCCAATTCTGAGGGATTAAGGATGAGGTGACCAATTTTGTGAGTTGAACCCAATTCTTCAGGCTTATGGTGATGATCTAAGACCGAGGACCGAGGTCAATTATGACCTAAGAGAGGTGACGACTGAGGATCGAGGTCAATTCTGACCTAAAAGAGGTGACGATCCAAGATCGAGGTCAATTCTGTCCTAAGAGAGGTGATGATCTAAGACCGAGGTCAATTCTGACCTAACTATGGTGACAATCCAAGACCGAGGTTAATTTTGACCTTAGAGAGGTGACGACCGAGGATCGAGGTTAATTTTAACCTAAGAGTGGTGATGATCCAAGACCGAGGTCAATTCTAACCTAAGAGAGGTGACGACCGAGGACCAAGGTTAATTCTAAATTAAGAGAGGTGACGATCCAAGACCGAGGTCAATTCTGACCTAAGAGAGGTGATGATCGAGGTCCGAGGTCAATTCTGACCTAACTATCATGACAATCCAAGACCGAGGTCAATTCTGACCTAAGAGAGGTGATGATCCAAGACCGAGGTCAATTCTAACCTAAGAGAGGTGATGATCTAGGATCGAGGTCAATTTTGACCTAAGAGAGGTGACGACCGAGAATCGAGGTCAATTCTGACCTGAGAGAGGTGACGACCGAGGATTGAGGTCAATTCTGACCTAACTATGGTGACGATCAAAGATCGAGATCAATTTTGACATAAGAGAGGTGACAATTGAGGACCGAGGCATTTTCTCACCTAACTATGGTGACGATCTAAGACCGAGGTCAATTTTGATCTAAGAGAGGTATCGATTGAGGATCGAGGTCAATTCTGATCTAAGAGAGGTGACGATCCAATACCGAGGTCAATTCTGACCTAAGAGAGGTGACGACCGAGGACCGAGGTCAATTCTGACCTAAGAGAGGTGACGACCAAGGACCGAGGTCAATTCTGACCTAAGAGAGGTGATGACCAAGGACCAATGTCAATTTTGACCTAACTATGGTGACGATCTAAGATCGAGGTCAATTCTGACCTAAGAGAGGTGACGACCCAGGACCGGGGTTAATTCTGACCTAAGAGAGGTGACGATCCAAAATCGAGGTCAAATCTAACCTAAGAGAGGTGACGAACGAGGACCGAGGTCAATTTTGACCTAAGATAGGTGATGATCCAAGACCGAGGTCAATTCTGACTTAAGAGAGGATGAAGATTGGATTTTGGGTTCCGCTGGGGAATGAGCTGGGGAAAAAGTAGAGTGTCCTATAGAGACTTTGAAAATGTCTTTCTGGAGTTTTGCTGGGGAAATGGGGGTTCCTCTTGGGGGAGTGTGAAATTTTCTTGGTGAGAATGTTCTAAATCCTTCCCGAAATTTTTAGGAATTTTCTGAGGACTTTTCAGGATTTTTTGATATTTTCTGGGAATTTTTATACGAAATTTTAAGGGGTTATCGGTCGGCATGGTTCAGAGGGTGCCATTCGGCGATGTCATGGACTTTTGTACTGCCTCGGGAAGGTAAGGGGTCACTAACGATCGGTGGATGGGGAGTCAATGCCGATCGGCATGACGCTTAGCATCCTATATAAAGGGGGCGAATTCCCCTCATCTTTCACAGCTTCTTGCTTTCTTTCTCTTTACGATTTTCCTCTGCAAATCATTCTAGCATTCCGATCTCTAAGAAATGGCCGCCTTTGTGAGCACTGTAACGCATAGGGAATGGTTGACCATTGACGACTGGGCGAACGTGGAGTGGAGGGCCAGGGCGCCTCTTGCTTTGGGCAGTGAGAACTCCTTTGACGCATTCAAGCCGGTTGCGGATGAGCAGACCTTGCTACGGGAGCCATCGCGTTATCGCTCCTCGAGGGTGGTGAACCCTGGTGGTTATGTAAGTAACCTAACCTTTGGCATTCTTCTCTTTTTGGTGATTTTTCTTTCTTCCTTGAATTTTGACAAAGTTTCTTCTTTTGACAGTCTGATATCTCTTTGAAGAAAATGTGTGCCCGTGGGACGATGGGGCTTAAGGATGTCTCGGAGCATCTTCCACCTGTGGTGCGCTAGATGGTATCTTCAGCGAGTTTTGGGAGGTTGGCATCTGTGTTGGATGAGACACCTCGTTTGACAGTGGTCCTGTGCGCTTTGGGGGAGAGATGGTGGGATACTACCCACACCTTCCATTTTGTCTTTGGGGAGATGATTGTGACTCCCATAGATGTGCAACAGCTGCTGGGGCTGGATTGCGATGGGGAGAAGATAGAGGTGGATCGCTCTCTAAGGGTGAGGCCAGAGGTGGTGAGGGCGGCGCTTGGTGATGTGGGGAGGATAGTGTCTGGGGATTCCATCCGATTGTCCTTACTGAAGGATGTTCTGCTGAGTAGGGTGGCTGATGTGGAGGATGGGCTGCAGGTGAGGCAGATGGCCCGATTACTCATTTTGCTAGTGCTGGGAGGCTTTATGGTGGTGTCGAGCGATGATGTCGTCCATTTGTGGTTCTTGTTGTACTTGAGGATGTTTTTGAACATCCCTCTCTATAATTGGGGGATCCTGAATTTGGCGACCCTTTATTTGTCTTTGGATGCTTTCAGCCGGTGCTGTTGGTAAACTTTTACTCGAGCCACGTATCTCCTCGAGGTATTCTTTAATTTTGTGCATTTTCCTTTCATACATTCGCATTTTCCTTATGCGTCTCTTTTTTAGTGTGAATTCCTGTCTTTGGCAGACATGGTTCTATGAGGTGATTGGGTGCAATACCCCACTGATCTCTCTGAAGGATGATACCGTTGGGGACTTTTTCCGATTGTATCAATGGCGGAAGGCCAATCGGCAGTCGAAGGGATCTCTCTCTAGAAGCGGTGCGTCAGGTCTTAAATGGCCTGACCAGTGGTAGGGTAAGACTCTTTCCTTTTCTTCCTTTAGCATGTTCTAATTCTGTATTGACTTATTCCTGCTTGGGATTTTCAGGTGACCTTTTACGCTTGGGGGACAACCATTCAGGATATGGGGCAACCGGGTGAATGTGAAGATGAGGCATTTGTTGGAGCATGAGTTTGGCCATTCTTGGTATCTATGGGAGTGAGTGGTTCGGCAGATTGTTAAGGAGGAGGTTGTGGTGCCACCTGCGCAGACTCCTATGTCTATAAGGCGGGAGCGGCTGATGCCGAAGGATGCGAGGATCGCGGCGATGATCGGCGAGTCCTACCTGTTGTATACTGATACGTTCGCGCCGTATGACTATATGGACTTTGTGACGAGCTGGTTGATGGCACCCAGTATATATGATGCCTTGCCTTTCCCTCCTACTGGTTCGATTCGGCAGTGGGGTCTTCCCACAATGGTGGTGGTCCATCGGCGTCTATGGTGGTGACGACTTAAGAAGTTCCCTTTGCGCGGTTGCACAACCCTTCATACAATATTTGACGGGCTGATGGAAGGATGGTGCCTATGTTGCACCGTCCTCACGCGATGGATCCGGAGGATTTGGGTTTGATAGAGTAGGTTCTTCATCCTTTGGTATACCTTCTTTATCGTTTTTGGTTCCTTTTCTATTTTGATCCCTCTTTTGATACTAATTCTGCCTTTTACTTGCAGTAAGTCCGGGTGTTGACCACTTAGCTGAGGGATACTAGAGACTGGATCTCTTCGGCGACTGCCCGCATTCAGGATGCGGTCTCGGTTCCTTCTTGCTTGGTGCCTTCTGCTTCGTCTGGGGAGGTCTCTGGCTCGGGTAGTGGTGGTACGTCATCTTGCCGTAGGGGAAAGAGAGCGCGTCGCAGGGGTGAAAGCTCTTAGAGAGAGGGGGAAGGGTAGGTGAGAGAGAATGTGGGTTCGGGCTGAGATCCGTTATTTTTTGCTTTTCTTTTATTTCCTTCAAAATTTGATATAACACAGAAGAATATATATATGCAATGCAATGGGATTTTTTTATTATCTTTTGTTAATGGTCAGAGAATGCATGCACATGCGCTTTTTACTTTGCTGATGAGACCGTAAAAAGAGATATTTTTAGGATTTTGAAGGAAAGTTTTAAAAATGAAAACTTATACAGGGGTGGAAGAGGATTTTTGAAATTCTGTTTGAGAATATCAATTTATTTTTATTGGGTTTCCGATTTTGATAAAAAAGGAAAAAAGAAAATTTCCAAAAATAGGGGGTTGCCGATCGGCAAGACCCTTGTCTTGCCTATCGACAAACAGGTCTAGTCCCATCAATTCAAATCTTTTGATTTGTTCCCTCTTCAGCCTTTTGTACCTTGTGGGGTAGGATTCCCTCTGATTTCTGCAGGGATTGCGTCTCTTGTGAGGGTTCTCAAGCATAAAAAGGGGAAGGGTGGAGTGTTTCCATCACACCTTCACTTGTCCACTGTTTCTTAGTCTTTGTAAGATGGCTCTCCCTGGTAGCATTAAGTTTGCTAACTACCTCGAAGCCTTGGAAGCAATGTGCTCTTATAACGTCGACTATGATGCTTTCAACATTTATTGAGTCTCTTTGTGGAAAAATCGGCCCATTGAGTGGAACCTTCTGATGACGCTGGTACGATTTTAGTACTCCGAAGACCATGTATTCCGTTTTGGGTTGGATGAAGTTTGTCCTACCTACGAGGAATTTTCTATCACGCTGGGGGTAAATCCCAGTGTTGCTGTGGCTTTAGCCAAATTTTCACATCCTCCCATGGATTTGTTGGCCGGGCTTCTTCGCATTTTGCCTTCGGCGGCTAGATCACTGGTTGCTGGAGGAATGATCTCCCTCCCGGTGGTGTTGTAGTCAGTACATCTGTGGGAAGTAAGCGATGCTGGTTATGCTGGAGCCGTTGCTCTGGTCTTAGTATCAAAATTGTTGCTAGTGACGGGGGAACTACGGGTGGATCCGCAACATGCAGCCATTACTTCATGGATGTCATACCGTAGAAATCCTACGGCAGTGATACTGGCGGAGACCCTGAATGGTCTGGATGCCTGATGAGAAGGTCGTTCTAATTTCCTGCGGGGTAGCCCCGTGATGCTATTCATGTGGTTGTCTAATAGACTCCACCTGGTGACTCTTCCAGAATATCCTTTGTCGGCTGTACCCAACTTCTTTTCGCGTCACTTCTTCAGCATTGGCTTGGATATTGAGAGCTGGGAGAATTATCTTGTGGTGCATGGGGCTTGGAATCTTTATTGGCCAGTGCCTTGGTGGGGAAAATTTCTACTTATTCTGGAGCTAGGAGAATACCTGTATGTGCGGCTGGTTGGTCTCAGACAAACCTCTTTCTATTTCCATTGGCGGCTTCTGCACCAATTTGGCTGGGCATAGGTCGTGCCACCTCGGACACTGAATTTCTATCCGGTACGTCTGCGCATGCGGCTTGGCTCTATGTGGGAGAATTAGCGTCTGTCGACCTGTCCTTCTCAATCTGTTTGGAGAGTTTGGCATATCCTTGAGGATTATATGAAGTGGTTGTGGAGGAGAGTAGTTAGCAAGATGTTGGCAGTGGAGACTGAACAAAGGTGGTTTGTTTCTTTTGACACCATAGAGGGAGGTGTTGCGGTTTATTCGAAGATGGTTTGACCTTATCGGTCCATGGGCTGTCTGCGACACTCTATTCAGGCAGGGGAAACTTAGGGACCCCAGGATGTAGATGATAATGACCGAGCGGGCTCCTCTGGTAGTTGTGGGTAGGATGGTTTTTTTTTGTAATGGGGAATAAATGTGGGGATTTTATTTTGGCTTTTTTAAGAAGGTAGGGGAAGGGAGTTTTCCGTTCCTTTATGTAATCTGTACCGAAATTTCTTATTAGTGAGATAAATAAGTTTCTGATCATCCAGATGTGCCTTTCGATGAATTTTGTATTGTTTGAATTATCTATACCGATCGCTAAGGAATACATAATCCTTTTGTTCAAATACATGTTGGAATTGACTGTTGTTCTCGGAGATAAAAAAGAATAGTATTTTGTGAAAAAAAGAAAGGGTCGTGCTTATGTAAGGTGTATGATCTGCCTACGTACCTCTGGAGTTTTCTAAAAAGTTTTAATTTTTTTTGAAAATGTTTTTTTGTAGAGCACGTAGTTCTGGGTAAGGGGAAATGAAGAGATTATTTTTTTTAGAATAGAAGGGAGATGAGAAGAGTCGTAGCGCGCTGAGATTTTGGACTAGGGGTAGAATTTCTTGAGACGGTCCAAGTTGACTGGACGAGCCATCTCTTCCCCATCTAAGTCGGTGAGCATGGCGGCACTGCCGGACAAGATCTTCTTGACAATGTAGGGTCCACTCTAATTGGGCTTGAATTTCCCTCTCGGTTACCAGATGGGTTTTATGACTTCTTTGAGGGCTAGGTCCCCTTCTCGAACACTGCAGTCCTTGACTCTCTTGTTGAATGATCGCACTATTCGGTGATGGTAGCCTTGTATGTGGTATAGAGATTTCAATCTCCTTTCATCTAGGAGGGTCATCTCGTAAAGACGGCTTTGGCACCAGTCTTCTTCACTGACCTTGCTTTCAAGCATGATGCATAGCGAGGGTATTTCTAACTCTACGGGTATGACTGCTTCCATGTCGTAGACTAGAGAGTAAGGGGTAGCTCCAGTAGTGGTTCAAATTGAGGTTCGGTAGCCCCAGAGTGCGTACGGGATCTGGTGAGCCCAATCTCGATAGCTTTCGGTCATCTTGTTGATGATGGCTTTGAGGTTCTTATTGGCAGCTTCAACTGCACTGTTGGTCTGAGGTCGGTAGGGAGAAGATTTGTGTCTCTGAATCCCATACTCGTTGACCACTTCTGTGACTTCTGTCTCGAAATGCAACCCGTTATCTGACACTAACTCGTGTGGGACCCCATATCGGCAGATGATGTTTTTCTTGATAACTTTGGCCACTTTCTTAGCGTTCAGCACTGCGTATGACTCCTCTTTGACCCATTTGGTGAAGTAATCAATGGAAATTAGGATGAACTCATGCCCATTGGAAGCCTTCGGTATAACCTTCCCTCTAATGTCGATGCCCCATGATATTCCCCAAGTGTAACCTCGGCCAAGAGACACCAACCTCGGCCTAGAGAGACCAACCTCGGTCGATATTATGGCCGACATTGGGAATGTCTTGGACATGCGATATCACCCCTCGACCAGACCAAGGTCGACCCAGGACGACACTACCATGAGCCTCTCCAAGGGACCTCATAAGGATCAACAACACTCGCATATAACTTGAAATGGCAATCTCGGCCATACGTAAGCCGAGCCTGCAGGATGCCACCAGATCAACCTCATATCAGGCAGATCCTTCCCATTGTCTCGGCTAGGATCAGGCCAAGACCTCCATGGAGCACTCGGACTGAACAGGTATCAAGACTCACCAACCTCGGCCTCACCAAGGCGGTCATATACCAGGCGCGATGGCCGAGCACCTGCTGGCATCCAGATAAGGACACGTTGACACAAATCAGTTGTAACAAGATTATTCCCCACACATGGGGAGAATATTGCATCATCATTCTCTACATGTGACAGTGACAGATGGCACTCCCACATTGGTGAGGTTACCACACATATGCTCATTACATGCATGGGAGGTACATTACACCCCCTAGGTACTATATATAGGGGTCATCCCCTACCTTGCAAAAGGATCCCAGTTATTCAACCCTAGCAACAACTTTGTCTAGATCTACAGTAGAGAGAGAAAGCTTGAGAGATTGTATCCATGGCCATTAGTGCCTTCATTCAGTGATATTACTCACACACACACACAGTGGACGTAGGCCAATCTAGGCTGAACCACTTATATCCTGGTGTATTCTCCTCTTCTCCTCATCTCATTCTCTTACTTCTTTACATAATTGTGTTGCCATTGTTGTCCTTAGATTGAGCTTGCGAACACCTTATCTGGTGGTGCTAATTCCAGCATCATCATTTTGGCACCGTCTGTGGGAACGAGAAGCTATCTCTTCCTCTTTTTCTGCTTAACCTCACCGGAGACTCTGGTGGTGAACCAGGCCTCCCCCTAGCGCGGAGCTGTTTCACCATTGAAAGAGGTCCTGTGAGGTACTAAGCTAATCTGCTACTTAGGCTCTATAGTGTTAGCATATGGCACCAGACTTACCACTGCCTCTTCTGCCGCCCGGGGGTGGAGGGCCTAGCTCCAGTCAGGCGCCCCCCAGTCCGAAATGGCGGAGGTAGCAGCAGCCTTGAGATCTTTAGCTGCAACACAACAAGCCATGCAGGAGCAATTTGCTCAGCTCAGTCAAACTATGATGAGGCCACCTGGTGTCTCACCGTACATGATCACTCCGGCGGCAGTTCAGCCTCATCCTGATGCTAGGGGACCACCCCAGGCACCAATGAAGGGCCAGCCTACACCACAGCGGAGAAGGGATGTTGCTGACCCTAGGCGCTTGCGCTTGGGGAGGCAGGGAAACCCTTGCCCAGAGGACAAGTATGATGACCTAGAAGCTGAAGAAGCCCCAGAAGACTGTTGGGAGACGTATGAGGTGTCAAATAACACTGTACGGCCTCCTAGGCAAAGTCAAGGATGTGTCGGCCGAAGAGGTGAAGAGGCCCAGCAAAGAGGGTCGGCCTTTGATAGGTTGAGCAGAGGGTCGGCCTTCGAGAGACTGGGCCCGGTGAACGACCTAAGACAGAGGCTGTCGAGATCAAGGAGCGCAGCAGGCTCTCAGAGAGGGAACATATAGGGTAGTCCAGACCAAGGGCGACCCTGTGAAAGAAGAGGCAGGGAACAGGAAGAGGTCAACAGCCGACGTATCGTGGAAGGGGAACCCTCGGTCCATCGCAGGGAGGTGGCAGGAGATAACCTCAGCCAAGTTGATGACGGAAGACCCTAGAATGATTCCATCCAACGCCTTGAGGAGAGGATAGGAGACCTCATTAAAAGTAGGGACCCATTACAAAGGGGTTACTCATAGGGCTCCCCATTTGTGGCTAGGATAGTGGGGTTCCCAACCCCAGCTAAGTTCAAGCCTCCTACAGTGTCTCCCAAGTATGATGGCAACACTAACCCTGTACACCATATCGAGATGTACCAGTCAGCAGCAGACATTTACTCAATACCTGATGAGATGAAGTGTAGGGACTTCTCGGGGATCTTGACAGGGGCTGCGCATAGTTGGTTTACCTCCCTTCCGAAGAACTCAATTGAGAACTTAAAAGGCTTGGCTGAGCAGTTCATCCACAACTTCTGCTTTGGGGTGAGGCCTCATAAGAATACTACCCACCTGATGTATGTCAAGCAGGCCAAGGGTGAGAGCCTAAGAGACTACATAGCAAGATTCAACAAAGAGAAATTGGAAGTGGAGGATTATGAAGAGAACATAGCCATGACCGCCCTTATAGGAGGCCTCCAGAAGGGGAAGCTATTGTGGAAACTGGCGAAAGACCCCCTAGGTCTACGGCAGAGCTGCTAGCAACCGCAGGGAAAGTAATGAATGCGGAAGAGGCAATGGCCGCCAAGTATGAGGAGGAGAACCGCGGTGGCACTGGGAGGTCCCAGACCAAGAAAGAGGGGAAGAAGAGGTCAGGAGATGACAAGTTCGCTCACTATACTCCTCTGACTGTGAGCTCCGAGCACATCCTCAATGAGATTAAGACTGATCGAACTCTGAGATGGCCAGAGAAACTGAAGGCCCCACCACATAAGAGGAACAAAAACCTATGGTGTGAGTTCCATCAGGATCATGGCCATGTCACAGATAGATGCTTCGCTTTAAAAGATGAGATTGAGAAGATGTTAAAGTCTGGAAAGCTGAGGAAGTATGTGGATGGTAAGGCTCCAAAGGGTGGAAGAGATGATCCTAAGAAAAGAAGAAATGACAGATGCCGTGGCAATATCCCGGCCAGAAGAGACGATGATTCAGAAGGAGATGACGAAGATGATCCAGATCTTCCGCCAAAAGATGACAATACCCCGGTGAAGAGAGTCGGTATGATATCCTTTGGTGTTAGCACCATATGTGGGGGATTTGCAGGAGGTGGCTCTGAAGTAGCTGAAAGGAAGGCTCATGTAGCAGAGGCCAGGTCAGTGGCCAAGCTTGAAGTTGTGAATCTTACGTCTTCCGATACAGTGCAGAAGAGGAAGAAGGTAGACATGGACACCCTCGTAGTGGGGTTTTCCAGACTCGACTTCAAGGGTATCTTAGCCCCCCATGATGACCCACTGGTCATAACAACAAGGGTGCATGGATGCGAGGTACGGAGGATCCTCATAGATGGGGGAGCTCAGCAGACGTGATGTTCTGGCCTTGCTTCAAGAGCCTGGGTCTTAGCAGGGCAAGGCTGGTGCCCTACCATCACCCATTGATAGGCTTCAGTGACGAAAAGGTCCACCCCTTGGGCATGTATGAGATGGACGTACGGATGGGTGATGAGTGGCCTAAGAGGCTGACCAAGAAGACAAACTTTTTCGTTATGGACGAGAATGTCTTCTCGGCCTACAACCTCATCATATGAAGGGTGGCCCTTAAAGAGTTTGAAGCTGTGCCGTCGACGGTCCATCAGATGCTAAAATTCCCGACTCCTTATAGAGTAGGGGAAGTGCAAGGGAACCAGACCACGGCGCGAGAATGTTACTTCAACTCGACCGAAGAGAGGGAAGCCCATAAGAGGGAAACCACTATTTATAGCATTGACACTCTTGACCCAAGAGATGAAACAAAATTGAAAAAGGGAGAGGCCGCGGAAGAGGTAGAATCCATCATCCTCAATGAGAGCGAGTCGGAAAAAACCATCCAGGTCGACAAGGCCCTAGAGCCAGGAATCAAGGAAGAGCTGATAAACTTCCTCAGGAGGAGACAGAGTGTCTTCACATGGAGTCACGCGGACATGCCTGGCATCGACCCTGAGGTGATGAGCCACAAGCTCAACGTGACCAGAGATACCAAGCCGATCAAGTAGAGATGAAGAGTTTACTCCAGGGAGAAATACGATGTCATCCGAGAAGAAGTCAAAAAGTTGGAAGAGGCCGAATTTATAAGAGAGGTTACCTATCCGAAGTGGCTCTCAAATGCAGTCATCGTTCTTAAGGACAATGGGAAGTGGCGAATGTGTATGGATTTCACTGACCTGAACAAGTCTTGCCCAAAAGACAGCTATCCCTTACCTCGAATAGACCAGATGGTGGACGCGACGGCGGGGCACGAGCTCATGAGCTTCATGGACGCTTATTCAGGCTATAACCAAATCTTCATGGATGATGAAGACTCTGAGAAGACAGCCTTCATTATTGATAAAGGAATGTACTGCTACAAAGTGATGCCCTTCGGTCTGAAAAATTCAGGGGCAACGTATCAACGTCTTGTCAATAAGATGTTCGGAGAGCAAATAGGTAAGACCATGGAGGTATATGTAGACGATATGCTAACGAATAGCTTGAAAACATGTACTCACGTAGCGGACCTTGAGAAGACCTTCGATGTCATGGACTTGTACGGAATGAAACTCAACCCAGCAAAGTGTGTCTTCAGAGTAGGAGCTGGGAAGTTCCTGGGATTCATCGTTAATCAGAGGGGAATTGAAGCGAACCCTGAGAAAATCAAGGCATTACTCGACATGAAGACTCCTAGGAATATCAAGGATGTCCAGAGACTCACGGGAAGAGTGGCTACCCTTAACAGGTTTGTTTCTAGGGCAATAGACAAGTGTCTTCCATTCTTTAAAGTTCTAAGAAAGGCCTTCCAATGGGACGAAGAGTGTGAAAAAGCCTTCAACCAACTCAAGTCCTACTTAGGGTCTCCCTTATTTCTGTCTCGGCCCATCACGGGGGAAAGGTTATTTGTGTATCTGGCAGTCTCTGAATCAGCCATCAACGCGGCCATCATACGGGAAGAGGATGGGATCCAAAGGCCTGTGTACTTCAACAGTAAGGCCCTTCAAGTGTCTGAAAAAAATTATCCCCGAATGGAGAAGTTGGCTTATACCCTAATACATGCCTCAAGAAAAATAAAGCCTTACTTCCAAGCTCACTCCATGGTAGTCCTCACTGACTCCCCACTAAGGCAGGTTCTACACAAACCTGAGAAGTCCGAAAGATTGATGACTTGGGCCATCGAACTACGAGAATATGATCTTACCTACCAGCCTAGGATAGCCATCAAGGGGCAGGCCCTCGCAGACTTTATCGCATAATTCACCTAGGAAGAGGCCGAGACAGAGAAAGGCTTAGATGACGGCGAAGAGACGAACCGTAGTGTCTTCCGAAATTCGGAAGAGATGGAACCAAACATCTTCCAAGATCGGGAAGAAGTCATCTCAGGAAAAACCCGGAGCAGAATAGAAGAGAACAAAGAGGATTGATACCTCTTTGAGAAAGGGGTTATGAGAGAAGGGGTCTTCTCATCAGATACAGACGTCTAGAGCCTCTTCGTTGATGGCTCTTCCTGTGATAGTGGAAGCGGTGCGGGGCTAATACTCTCGGTTCCAGATGGCGCCAACATTGAATATGCCTTGAGATTCAACTTCCAGGCCTCAAACAACGAGTCCGAGTATGAGGCCATGATAGCAGGTCTCTTATTGGCAACAAATCTTCGAGTAAAGCGACTCCTACTCCATAGCGACTCAAGGTTGGTTGTCAATCAAGTATTGGGGATATACGAGGCCAAAGATGAAAGGATGGCCAAGTACTTAAAGAAGGTAAGAAGGTTGTTAGAATATTTTGAAGAAGCAAAACTGAAGAGAGTGCCTCGACTGAGCAACAATCACGCTGATGCATTGGCAAGGCTGGTCTCGACAATGAAGACAGATATGGGAAGGACCATTCCAATCGAGGTCTTAGGAAAGGAAACCATTGAGGAGGACGAGGTATGTAGCCCTTGTCACAATGTGAACCTAGGAGACTCATGGATCGACCCGCTCGTCAGATACCTAAGAGAGGGAGAGCTGCCTGAGTCCAAGCTAGAAAGGAGAAAGTTGAGATACAGGGTTGCCAATTTCTCAATGGTAGGAGACGTATTGTACAAAAAGGGGTTTCTATTGCCTCTCCTCAGATGTGTGCATCCCATGGAAGTACCCCGGGTCTTACATGAGGTTTATGAGGGTTCTTGCTCTAGCCACATAGGGGGAAGGCCCTTAGCCAAGAGGATCATCACTCAGGGATACTGGTGGCCTACCTTGTCCAAGGACGCTGCAGACTATGTGAAGAGGTGCGACAAAGGTCAAAGGTTCGCCGCTATCCCTCATCAACCCCATCAACCTATGACGTCAATCTCTTCTCCATGGCCATTTGCGGTATGGGGAATTGACTTAGTAGGACCCTTGCCAAGAGCTGTCAACAACTATAGATTCTTGATAGTTGCCATTGACTACTTCTCAAAGTGGGTGGAGGCAGAGCCGATGATAACAATCACAGAGCAGAAGACCTTCCAGTTCATTTGGAGGAACATCATATGCAGATATGGCCTCCCAAACACTCTCATCTCGGATAATGGGACCCAGTTCAAGAACTCCTCCTTAGAAAAGTATTGCTCAAGAGTGGGGATTAAGCAGTTCTTCTTATCTCCTGGTCGACCTCAGGCAAATGGTCAGACCGAGGTCACAAACAGAACTATCTTGGACGGAATCAAGAAGAGGTTAGAAGATGCGAAAGGGAGATGGACTGAAGAGGTCTACGCTGTGTTATGGGCCTACAGAACCACGGTAAGGACACCAACTGGAGAAACCCCATTCATGCTAGCACATGGCTCAGAGGCCGTCATACCAACGAAAGTAGGACTCCCAACTCATCGGGTTCAGACCTACGACCCTGACAGCAATGGGGAAGAGAGGAGGCTAGACCTGGATCTTATCGAAGAAAGAAGAGAAGACGCAGAGGTCAGAAAAGCAGCCTACCAGCAGAGGGCATAGAAATTCTACAACCAGAGGGTGAAGTCAAAACCCATTACAGTGGGAGACCTAGTGCTAAAGAAGACCCTACAGAAAGCAAATAAGCTTCACCCAAACTGGCATGGCCCCTAAAAAGTAACAGAAGAGGTTGTGCCTGGCACTTACAGGCTAGAAAACCTAGAAGGAGAACCTTTCACTAACCCATGGAATGCTGACCACCTAAAGAAATATTACATATGATATTGCATAGAATTTTATGTAAATGTACCATCTTATTGTGAAGAGGTTATTAATAAAGATCAGTTTCCATGACAGTTCTTGTTTCATTCTTAGATCAGAAATTTATTATGAGGCTAACATCTTAGGTGATGACCTCAGACCTTCATAACACCATTCAGTGGTGACGAGGTCTGAGCTCAGACACTATAATAAGATGACCTCATACCCTTAACATCATTAATTTGGTGAAATTCATTATGATTATAACATCTTAGGTGATGACCTCAGACCTTCATAACACCATTCAGTGGTGACGAGGTCTGAGCTCAGACACCATAATGAGATGACCTCAGACCCTTAACATCATTAATTTGGTGAAATTTATTATGAGGCTAACATCTTAGGTGATGACCTCAGACCTTCATAACACCACTCAGTGGTGACGAGGTCTGAGCTAAGACATCATAATGAGATGACCTCAAACCCTTAACATCATTAATTTGGTGAAATTTATTATGAGGCTAACATCTTAGGCGATGACCTCATTGAAAAACGTTGCTAATGCCGTTTAATACAAGATTAAACTGTATAAGAAACTCCGAGATGTTTGTTGAAGAAACCCTTTTCTTTTAAAAAAAACTTATAAACAACAAGATGTGTTTACAAAACTTATGTACGAGAATAACCAAGACTTTGTAATCAGTTTTAAAACTAAGATAGTTTCAAAAATTCAGCACACTATAGAATGAGATGAGGAGATGAAGATAATCAGAACAAACAGTTTTTAACGTGGTAAAACCTCTCCCAATAGAGGAAACATCCACGGTGACTTCTAAGTCACGAAAGTAAAAATCCACTAACAACAAATAACAGTTACAAACAATACAACATACATGCACACAAATCAACCTATTCTAAGTTTAGGAATATACCCCACTTGGTGTCCTTCTAACTTCTCATAGATCTGATTGTTGATGATGTTCTTCCAGTTTGATAACTTCCTTTTGCTTTAGCTTCCTTGCGTCGACTCAATAATCTTTGATCTTATTCACAACACTTCCAGTGTGGTAGTGTGTTAAGTGTTTGTGATGTGATTCCTATCAACATGCATGAACTCACACACACTTAGTTTTTACAGACAGTCCTAGAAAAATTACATATAAAGACTATATGTTGTGATTTTCTTTTCTTTCTTTCTTACAGAACTTGAAACCTTTTTGACCTTTAAATATATCCCAGATTCCACGAAAATCTTGCTTCAAAATCGGTCAAGACCTTAATCAATCTCTGTTTTAAAAATATTTTTGAGATTGAAAATCTCCAAGTGTGAATCCAACTAGGTCAAGGTTAAGTTTCATAAGAATAGAAACCATAAAACATTTTCAAAACTAAATCAGTAAAGATTTTCTTAAATCGATAAAGAAATATGCAGATCTAGTGAAATATAACATGCAAAGTGTAGATCTACAATTTCTATGAAGAAGAAATACAGATCTTCACAAAAATGTTTAAGTTGGTAATAAGATCACAGATCAAGAGGTTACAGCTTCAATATGAACAACCAAGTAACACCACTCTCTCTCAAACACTCAAGGTTGTGTTTGGGGTTGTGAATATACGAAGGTTTGAATCAGATTTGAAGTGTTTAGTGTTAGGGTTAGGGTTTGGCTAACACAGTTTCCCTTTCTCTCTCTTCTCTCTTTTCTTTTCTCTCTTCTCTCTCACTTCTCTCTTCTCTCTATTTTTTTCTCTCAAAAATGACGACTGCCAAAAGTCTTGAAAGGTTGAGAATTAGAGGGCTTATATAGGAGTGGAGGAAGGTTCTGGATAGTCGAAGGCAATCAAGGGCTGAGATTAGGTCTTCCTAATATTGACTTGATCCAAGGGTTATAATAAAGCGGTGGTTAAGTCGAAGTTGATTGGTCCACAGAGATAGGACATGGATAGGTTTAAAAGACATGCAGGCCATCGATAAGGTTTGATCTAACGATCAGCAAACCACCAAGCAACCCTCTCACAAAACAAACACAAAATGAGGTATCAGGAACGTGACAAGTGGTGGCATATAATTGGCTTGCAAACGCGCGTCAAAAATAATTACAGGCAGCACCCTGAAGTCTCTAGCGCATTTACATTCTACCCAATCAAACATTCCAATGAAAAATGAATTTTTCAAAATACCATATTAACCCCACAAAGTTTATAATCACACTTTTATTAATGAAAACATTATTTTAAAAAATGTTTAAAAATGTTTAAAAATTCCCAAAAAATTATTAAAACAACATTTTAAGGAGAATTTAACACACAATCAATTTTAAGCAAAATATGCACATGTATGCACTTCTAATGTGTGTAGTGTGATTCAATTTATACCTTCTTGGATCATTGAAGAGGATTAGAGAGATTAATTCTGAGGTTCTTTGGATTCTAGGTTAGACAACCAATTTTGTCACTATTTCCAAATTAGTTGAACACTTATACAGTATAGACTTAAGTAAGTCAAAGGTATAAGGTGCTTCACTCAGACCTTCATAACACCTTTCAGTGGTGACGAGGTCTGAGCTCAGACACCATAATGAGATGACCTTAGACCTTTAACATCATTAATTTGGTGAAATTCATTATGAGGCTAACATCTTAGGTGATGACCTCAGACCCTCATAACACCATTCAGTGGTGACGAGGTCTGAGCTCAGACACCATAATGAGATGACCTCAGACCTTTAACATCATTAATTTGGTGAAATTCCTTATGAGGATAACCTCTTAGGTAATGACCTCATACCTTCATAACATCATGCGTTAGTGACAAGGTTTGAGATCAGGACCATTGGTCGAGTTTAAACAAGACCATTGCAAAGACAAGCTTATAAAGAGGGCTTCAGAGGTTGAAGCTCATTGCAAATTTATTTCTAGCAGACACCATAACAATGGAACTAAGAATGAAAAGCATCACATGGCATTCAATGAAAAGAAAGTGAAGAGGGTCCTCATCAGAGGTTGATATATATGTTCAGAAATTTGATGTTCAATTATTACAGACAAAAGTTCCACAATACAGATAAATTACAAACATAAATAAAAAATATCCTAAGAGTCTGAGGGGGGAACGTTGACACCCTCGGCTTGGTTAGAAACCTCGGCTGCATCATCACAAGGGTCTGCCCCTCCAACCTCGGTGACCTCCAGAGTAGCAGTCTCGGCGGGAGCAGTAGCCTCTTCCTCAACCTCTTGAAGAGCTTGGGCAAATTGTGGATCAGCAAAGCCGAGACCCACAAAGTCAGAGGCTTTAGAGTGCCGGCCTCTCTCTCTCTCATGTCAGCCCATTTAGTAGTGGCTTTGATACCTCTTTTAAGGTATTCAAAGCCAAACCCCGTGAACTCATCAGAGGATTTATAGTCAGCAATGATCTTCTCAGAGGCATCCTCAATAGCGGCCTTGACAGCCGAGTTGACCTTTTGCTGAAGAACGTCGTCTTTAGCCTTCAGTGCAGCAGCATGGTCTTTGCCGAGCTGAGAGATGTCCCTCTCCAACCCCTACACCTTTTCCTTAGAGCCCTTCAGCTCAGACTTGAGGCGCTCTATCTCTGCATTCAGAGCACCCTGGACTTTCTCGGCCTCTTGCCCCTTTTAGATGAGAGGAAACTTCCTCAGAGCCCAGTTTGATAGATGGTGCATAGCGGTCAAGCCCTGCATGTTTAGTGAACATGAGTAAAGTTGAAGAAGATTCAGATGTTACACTTTGAAGAATTTGTATTGAAGGACCAAATTATACCTGAACGGCTCTGTGAAGGCCGAACTCAACCAGCAGGGGGTGTCCATAGCCCTGTAGAAGCGCTTGCCAACCTCGGTCATTACAGAGCCGATGGCATCCACGACCTGCATGCTGTGGCCGACCACACTGTCGGTTAACTTCAACTGATCCAGACGAGTCGTCAGGATGTCGGCCGAAGAGATAGGGATAGCAGCTTCAGTGGTCTTCTTCTTCGGCCTCTGATCCTCAGGGGAGTGATCTTCAGGAGCCCTCTTCTTTTTGGCCGGGGGATTAGAGGCCGAGGGAGCTGGGGGAGGAGCATTAAGCCCTGCTCTCTTGGCAAGTCTTGTCAAGCACGGTGCAGCCATATCCCACAGCTCGTCAGGAATATCCCTTGGTCGCTCTGCAAAAAATTAGTAGACCTGAGTTACATAATCAGATATGAATAAACTCAGAGGTTAAACTTTAAAAACAAAAATTCTTACCAAGCTCGGCAAGGGGACTTCCACCCAAACCTGTCCCAGAGAGGAAGTGGGGAGTCATCAGATGTTCAAACCTGACAAATAGACCATTTACCCCCTGATCCTGAAGGGCTTTCACCTTCTGGAGGTTTTGAAGACTTAGGCCAGGGTCGGCCCTGGCAGACATGGTGACCTTACCCCACCTAAGGGGCATCCTCTGCTCCAGATGAGATGAGGGAACACATGGGCCAAACTCCCATGGCCCTGATGCAAAGAAGTACTGAGGCTTCCAGTTATGGTTGGAAGTCTGGGTCACCTGAAGCAATTTCTTCTCAGGCCTTCGAGCTACAAAATGGTAGTATCTCAGATGATTTTTAGTCGAGGAAGGGACGTAACATCCTACAAAAACTTGAACTGGAAGGTCTGAGTGGTGGACGACCTTCCATAACACTATGGCCCCTATTAGGATTCTCCAAGCATTAGGAGAGAGCTGGGAGGGGGACAAATTAATGTAAGAAAGTATGGATCTAATAATGGGGTGAATGGGCAGACGGAACCCCAACTTGAACATCTGCTCATACAAGCAGATCTCCCCGTCTCGACCGTGATAAGCCCTCTCTTCCCTCAGAGGTCTCCTAAGTTTTATTGAGGGGCTGATAGAATACAGGTATCTGAAGCAGAGAAGGTCTAACTCAGTAATAGTACTCTCGTGCTCTGCCGCCTCAGAGACGTCGACATCAGACTCAACCTCATCATCATCCAGCTCAACGTCGGCCGGAGCAGATGTTGATGGGTTACCAGGAAACCTCTGAGCAAATTCTGCCCCGGTAACAGCCGATATAGGGATGGCGTCAATTGTTGGTGGTATGGCCACACTCGGCTCAAGAATCTCAACCTCTGAGGAAGACCCTGAGGTGCTTGAGTGGTTATGGGACGAGGCTCGGCTGGAGACCTCGACCTGATCAGGGGCCTGATCAGGTTTAGGTGTGAAGTCCATGGCCTCTTGAAAGGAGTCCACGGACATGGGATCTGAGGTAGAAGATTCAGACTCAGACATAGGTATGGGATCAGCAGGAACCACTGTCTGATAGAAGTTCTCCGGGGGGTCGGGATATATCACCCTCAGAGGTGGTGGAAACAAGGGTCTAATGGGAAACTCTTGTGACCTACGAGCCTCCTCCTGAGCTCTCTCTATTTGCCTAATCTTTTCTAAAGTCTTCTCTCTAAGAGAAGGGAACTCCTCAAGAAGCTGATATAAAGGTATGATCATTAGAGGACGACACTACACTTGGGGATTTTCCTAAACTCCAAAAGTTACAAATAAGACTGGCTAATAAGCAAAGGAATTTAAAGATCAAACTACTTAAACTTGGCAAGAAAAACTCGTCTGAAACTATGGTGGTGACGCCGGAACTAAGAAGGTCGCCAGAAAGTACGAAAATAAGGGTGCTTGCAGGTAAAATGAAGGAAAAAGTATAGAAAGCCTTACCTGAGGAGGAAATGGTAAGGAAGTGAAGAGGAAACGCGAGAGATCACCACCCAAAAGGCTTGCATCAAAATCTTTCTAGAGAGAGAGAATTGCAGAAACGCTGGCGGCAGAAATGGAAGAAATGGAGAAGAAAGAGAGAAAGAAGGGTTCGAAACCCTTATATACTCAGGCACGACTCCCAAGGCCCATCATTGCCTTGTGAGCCCCAAAGGACGGCTGACAGCACACGCCTACCAAGTAAGCATGTTCTAGCATTGGACAGGTGACAGGCAGGTATTGGCTTGGAACAGACAGGCCTCGGAGATGTAGTAATCCCCTAGCCACTTTCTCTCACATATGACTAAGGGCTGGGGGTGATTGATATACCCCAAGTGTAACCTCGGCCTAGAGACACCAACCTCGACCGATATTATGGCCAACATTGGGCATGTCTTGGACATGCGATATCACCCCTCGGCCAGACCAAGGTCGGCCCAGGCCGACACTACCATGAGCCTCTCCAAGGGACCTCATAAGGATCAACAGCACTCGCATATAACTTGAAATGGCAACCTCGGCCATACGTAAGCCGAGCCTGCAGGATGCCACCAGATCAACCTCATATTAGGCAGATCCTACCCATTGTCTCGGCTAGGATCAGGTCGAGACCTCCATGGAGCACTCGGACTGAACAGGTATCAAGACTCACCAACCTCGGCCTCACCAAGGCCGAGGTCATATACCAGGCGCGATGGCCGAGCACCTGCTGGCATCCAGATAAGGACACGTTGACACAAATCAGTTGTAACAAGATTATTCCCCACACATGGGGAGAATATTGCATCATCATTCTCTACATGTGACAGTGACAGATGGCACTCCCACATTGGTGAGGTTACCACACATATGCTCATTACATGCATGGGGGTACATTACACCCCCTAGATACTATATATAGGGGTCATCCCCTACCTTGCAAAAGGATCCTAGTTATTCAACCCTATCAAAAACTTTGTCTAGATCCACAGTAGAGAGAGAAAGCTTGAGAGATTGTATCCATGGCCATTAGTGCCTTCATTCAGTGATATTACTCACACACACACACAGTGGACGTAGGCCAATCTAGGCTGAACCACTTATATCCTGGTGTATTCTCCTCTTCTCCTCATCTCATTCTCTTACTTCTTTACATAATTGTGTTGCCATTGTTGTCCTTAGATTGAGCTTGCTAACACCTTATCTGGTGGTGCTAATTCCAATGTCATCACCCCAGGTGGAGAACAACCAGGGATAGGTCATGTTGTATAATTCACGTGGAGGCAGATGCTGAAGGTTGGAGAATCGTTGGCATTTGGGGCATCTCCGAATATAGGCGGTGCAATCCTGGGTCATGGTGGTCCAGTAGTAACCTTATCGGATGATCTTCTTGGCAAGAATGTGATCGTTCATGTGAGGTTCACATTCCCCGTTGTGGATCTTCTGCATTATCTTTTCAATGTCAGCCCCTGCGATGCAGTGCAGATAAGTTCCATTAAAGTTTCTTTTGAGCAGTGATTTATGATAGATAATGTACTGGGTAGCCAGTCTTCGGAGGGTTGCTCGATCTTTCTTGTTGGAACCCTCGGGATACCTACCATACTTGAGGAGGTGTTAAATATCATAGTACCATCAATTGGCTAGCTTAGGATCTTTTGTGGTGACGAGCTCAATGTGGTAGCAGTGGTTTAGTTTGTTTTTCTTTTGAACTAGGAAGGGGGTCATAGTTATTCCTTCGGGCATGTCGACCATTGAGGCCAAGGTAGCTAGAGCATCGGCTAGGTTATTCTTTGATCGGGGTAGGTAATGGAAGGTGATATCTTGGAATTGGGAAGCTAGTTCTTCTAAGTGGGCATGGAAGGGTTGGAGTTTCTCGTCCTTGACTTTCCACTTTCTGAGCACTTGATCGATGACGAGGGAGGAATCCCCGTAGACATCTAGGTATTGAATATCTTTCTCGAGAGAAACCTTGAGGCCTACTGTGCATGCCTCATATTCAGTCATGTTGTTAGTGCAATGGAAATCCAATTTGATGGTGGTGGGAGTGTGAGAGTCATCTGGGGCAATCAAAAGTATCCCAATGCCGTATCCTTTTTTGTTGGCAGCGCCGTCAAAGAATATTTTCCATTGAGGGTTGTCCTTAGCGGTGCAAAGGATGTTTTCATCTAGGAATTCGAAGACCCAGACATCAGCTGCTTCTACAGGGTAATCATGCAAGGTAGTCAGAGATAGCTCTTCCTTTCATGGATTTCTGCGTGATGTACACAATATCGAACTCGTCTAGGGGCATCAACTATCGAGCCATTCGACTGGACAAGGCGGGTTTCTCAAGCAGGTATTTGATGGTGTCCATTAGGGATACAAGTTTGATGGGGAAGGCGAGCATGTAGTGTCGTAGCTTTTGGGTGACCTAGACAAGTGCGACACACGCCTTTTACAAAGCAGTGTAGTTAACCTCATACCCGACCAATTTACGACTTACATAGTAGATGGTTCTTTCTTTGAGGGAATATTTAAGGTATTGGGATAACAAAGTCCCAGCTGAAATGTCGATTATGGTTAGGTATAGGAGCAAGAGGAGACCAGGCAGTGGTGGCATGAGTACCAGGGGTTTGGTCAGATATTATTTGATTTGCTTCTTTGCATGCCTCATTCCAAGCTTTAGTCGAATCCTTTCGGAAGAGTTTGAAGATAGGTTCGCAAATGGAGGTTAACTGGCTAATGAACCGACTGATGTATTACAATTTCCCAAGGAAACCTCAAACTTCTTTCTCTGTTCGGGGAGGTGGCATCTCAAGTATGGCTTTCATCTTCGCGAGATCTGCTTCTACCCCCTTCTCACTGACCATGAATCCTAAGAGTTTTCCCTTTGTAATGCCGAAGGCGCATTTCTATGGATTGAGTCCCATCTGATACTGTCGCAGTCGTTCGAAAAACTTTCGGAGAGCAGGAACATGACCCTCTTTAGTCTTGGATTTGATAATCATATCATCCACATAGACCTTAACTTCTTTGTGAATCAGATCGTGCAGGATGGTTGTGGAAGCCCTCTGGTAGGTAGCCCCAGCGTTCTTGAGACCAAATGGCATAACAGTGTAATAAAAGGTTCCCCATGGGGTGATGAATGTGATTTTTTCTTGGTGGTCTGGGTGCATTTTGATTTAGTGTTATTCGGTAAACCCGTCAACGAATGACTTGAGAGCATGACTCGATGGTTTTCCACGATCATGTCGATATTGGGTAATGGATAATCATCCTTTGGAGAGGCTTTGTTCAAATCCCGATAGTCTACACACATCCGAACTTTTCCTCCTGATTTCGACACGGGCACTATGTTGGCTAGCCACGTGGGATATTTGATCACACGAATGAAGCCTACGTTCAACTGTTTGACCACCTCTTCTTTGACCTTGAGCGACCATTCGGTGCGAAGTTTTCTCAACTTTTGTTTGATCGGCTTGTAATCTGATAGAGTGGGGATCTCGTGTTGAGCTATTTCAGGATCAATATCGGGTATATCGTTGTAGGACCATGAGAAGACATCCATGAATTCCTTTAGCAATCCTTCGAGTTGTGCATGCTTATGCTCATCAAGGGTAGTCCCTATCCTAATCTCGTCCAATTGGCTACTAGAACTGAGGTTTATAACAGCAGTCTCTTCTTCATTAACTTGAATGAGGTTATGTTGTTTATTATTAACCTTATTTAGATCTGTTAAGAATTATTTATTTACAAAATCATCATCATCAAAAGTTTGATTAGAATTCAAAAAGTTAATGTAAGGCACAACAAGATACTCAAAATCTTCATTTATTTCATTGATAGGAAAATCAGCATTGAGAACCTCATTAAAAGAGGACTCGATTACTTTTGAACAAGGATAGACAACAGAAGAAGAAAAAGGGTAATCATTAGAATTAGGGGAGACTTTAGCAAGTAGAACTGGTGCAGCATGCCAGTTGAGGAGAGGTGTATTAGCAGCTTTAATCAGGTGGGATAGATCGAGTGATGTAGTGCTTGAATAAACCATGCAGAGTGATAGCCCCAGTGTCTGTAAGTTGAAGGAATCTTTGGAGTCACTTTCCTCAGTCTCTTCGGCATCTTTGATGAGCAGTTGTTAATGGTGTTGGGAACCTTCGGTCCATGGGTAGCTGTCTTGGAAGAAGATCTCCATTTCGGGATTCATCTTCTTCTGTATGGTCATACCATAGTTCAGGAAAACCACAAAAGCGGAAGTCTTCACCCTCTTTGATAAATCGTCCATTCAAGGAGTCACCTGGGATAGTCTGGACGCAGTCTAGTGTTCTCTTTGGTCGAGACTGGTGAATCATTCTAAGCTCTTATTCTGACGGTTGATAACCCAAACCACAAGTAGGGAAAGCCTTCTTCAATTCAATTGGCTCGAGTATCCCTTGTTGTCTTTGTCCTAGCCCCAGTCCGGGCATGAAGTGCATATTTCTGAACATCTGAATCACATTGATGGTTTCATGAGGGTCGTATTCTAGAAAAACCCTTTCTTTGAAGTTGTCCCCTGTCGAGAGTAGAAGTGGTTCAACTCGAAATCCTAATAGGAGCATATTATTTGACCCATGCAGTATCTCAAGGATCGGACTGCTAGTACTTGCACCCTCGGCATTGTCGTCGTCGCCCAAGATGGTAATGACACATCCTTCGGGGAAGAACTTTAATTTTTGATGGAGTGAGGAAGGCACGCCCTTGATACTGTGGAGCCAAGGTCATCCGAGTAACAGGTTGAAACAGGCTGGGATGTCAATAACTTAGAATTCAAAGATAGGGTTTATAGGGACAGCCCCTATTACAAGCTTTATGGATCCCATCACCTCCCAACGGGTATTATCATAGGCACGCACAGCAACGGAAGTTAGAGCGAGGTCGCTTTCTTTAAGTCCTAAACATTTGAAGGTTCTCAGTGGACAGACATTCAAGGCGGATCCATTATCGACAAGAGAGAGTGGTACAACCTTCTCCATAACTTCGACGGAGATGTTGAGTGCATGATTTTGGGTTGGCCCAATCTTGGGGATTTCCTCTTCGAAAAAGGATAGCATTCGGGTAAAGGTCAAGTATTCGACTAAATTTACTGCTTCTTCTGGTGTGGTAGACAGATGAATTGTGGGTCTAGTGAGCAACTTGATCAAAGCATTTCTGTACAGTAGAGAAGACATGAAATGCCCCCATAGAGTGATGTTAGCTTGACTTTTCTTTAGTTGATCAAGTATTTTGCTCTCCTCTAGGGTCATCTCTGGCATAGGAAGGTTTTCAACACCTCTCCCTTTGTCAATGGCTAGTAGTGAGCTTGGAATCTCGTAATGCTTCCCTGATCTGGTCATGTGATTTACTGGAAAAAAAAAACATGAATCTCGTTTCCTTATCGATCTCGTGTTGTTCTGCCACCTTATTTATTTCTCCAAGGAGTTCTTGAAATGATATCATTCCACACATGTCGTCTGCCGGGCCAATTCTCTCTGAAGCTTGCTCTTCATTCAAATCTTCAAATTCGTCCACCCATTTGGGGGTAATAATTTTGTCTTTCCATACAAATTCAATGCATTCCATAACTTCAACAGCTTCTTTATACAAGTCATCCCATTCTATGGGGATGTGTAAGGGTGAAGGGACCAGGCGCCTTGTAGCTTCAAAGCATCGAATAACTCGATGATACTGCAAATGTTGTTGGTCTACCATAATCTGGACGACATCATCTAGGCTGACTTCATCGATCGGTACTACCCAACTATCTGACTCTCGGGCCCATTTTCGTGCTTCCAAGAACAACGTACCGAACCTCTGGCAATCAATGATCATCTGTGAGGGAAATTTCAACCCGAATTCTAGGAGTTGGTTTAAAACTTCTGATAATTCCATACCTCCATTTTCAAAATGGATACGAACAGCGATGCATGCTCTGGTAAGGAGTGACAGTGCCTGGTCAGTGAGGCTAGAAGGGTATAGGAGGAAATATGGGCAAATTTGGAGAGGTCGAGGAGATTATATGGGTGTGATTTGAGTTGATGGATCAAGACCTAAGTTCTCTTCTAAGAATATGGTATTGGTATGATTTGGAAGTGGGTTATGAGTAGTGTTTGGCTTAGGATTGGCTAGTGGGGCGATGGTACCCCGGTCAATTAGACCTTGGATCATGTTTCGGAGGTGAAAGCATTGGTCGGTGGTATGGCCAGTAGTTTGGTGAAAGGCGCAATGGGCATCTGCTTTGAAGTTTCTTGGGAGTGGATTTGGCAATGGATGAGGATCCAAAGGTTTGATGAGGTTTTGGCTTAGAAAGGCTTAATAGACTTTGGAAACGGGAGCATGGAGCTTAGTGTATTCCTTTCAGACTAGGACAGGGTGGCTTTTTGATGCCCATGATGCATTTGGTTGAGAGATGTTATTAATCGTTGAGACTGTAGCACTGGCAGGTTTGTCATATTTTTTGGAGGTGAGCTGTCCGTACACCTTCTTTGGGTCAACTTCTGTTTTGGCAAGACCTTCTTCGATCTCTACTCCTGCTTCGCTGAGAGCTCAAAAGTAGGGGTAGTATTGTCCTCCCATCGTTGCTCGGACATGGGATAACAAGTTATTCTTCACTATGCTGACTTGCTCTTCCTCGGAAGGTCGATTGGTTATAGTTGCTGCTTTTTCCCTCCATCAGGTGATGAAGTTACTGGTTGATTCTCCGGAGTTCTATTTGAGCAGCTCTAAATGACGGTGGGTGACCTCAAGATCTTCATTTTATTTGTACTGTGACATGAATTCCCGAGCTACATCCTCCCAGCTACGAATTTTGGATTCTTCGAGAGACAAAAACCTTAGAGGGTGATATCCTTCAGGGTTTGCTGAAACAATTGGGCCATCACTTCTTTAGAAGCACCTAGTAGAGTCATGGAACGGTGATAACTTTGGAGATGAACAATCGGGGGTCCACTTCCTCCGAATTTCTCGATATTTGGCATCTTGAACTTCTCGGGTAACCTCGCTTTAGGATAAGGAGACATGTGGGTGTAGTCCATGTAATTTCCCGAGATTCTGACTTGGTCAAACTTCTTACTGAGCATCTTGAGCTCCCTTTGACTTTGTTTAGATATTCTTCCTTCGGATCAATGATTATAGGCAAGTTAGCCCCATGTTGGGCAAGGTTCGGCATAGGAAGTTGGGCAGGTGGTGGCCCATTGACAAGAGGGGCACGTGGAGCGTACTGATACTCTTCGGGAACCCAGATGGGCTCAGGAGGATTCATGGCACCAGGGAATAGGTCCTCGGGTTCTTGAGGGATGGGAAGCTTATTTCATTACATTTCTCGAACCTCAATTTGGAGGTTGTCAATCTTATACACAAGCTGAGCTAGAACTGCCATCAGATCTGGATGCACAATGGGTACTTGATATGTAATCTCTATGGAAAACGGATGGATTCTGGACTCGAAAAAAGTAATAGGGGAACGGACGGAACTCCAAGGTGTCTTGATTGAAGACCGAAGCCAATAAGGAGCCAGCCCAAAGGCTTGCGATCAACCTGAGAGGGCGTAAATTGGGATTTATTTTTGAGAAAAAAAGGGATAATATTTTTGACATTTTTTTTTCGAGATGGAAAGACAAAATGTTTTTGGATTTTTGATAGAGAAGAAAGAGAATTTTCCCTTTGGAGACGGTCTCAACATGATTATTATAATTATTATGTTTTCACTTGTATTAATTCTCCTAAATGCAAAATGACATGCCGGATGGGACACGAGCCTGGAAAAATTGGGTTTGTAATATATGCAAAGCTATGGTTGGACTTGTGACCAGGCTCACGGACAGGGTCCCATTTTTTAAAAATGCGCGAGAATTTGGGTGGCAGGATAACCCGGAATTTCGGCAGAGTTTCAGGTTGAAACCGACAATCTAATATGTGTGTCCTAGGCTTGACACCTATTTGCGGGTATGCAGTTGGTTCGGTGAATTGGAAAGGGTTCCCCCCTTTGGCGTGACTTCCACGATATACATCTTGCTCTTGCGGGAAATCGGTACGTGTGGACAAGCCATTTGATATACCTAAGTGTATGTGAATTGCCTCACCATATACCTCGTGGGGACGGTACGTGTGAGAGAAAATTCTATATACTCAACATACGTGAATGAGTTCCCTGCGATATACCTCCTGTCGTGACTTCGGTCAAGTGGTACGATGCGGGGGAATCGTTCGATATATGTCGAAGGTACTTGGCCAATGGAAGGTGAGAGTCACATCGCTTAGGCTAACTGCGCCCTTCCGGACCAGCGCCCATCACGAAGTGACCCTCCAGTTATTGGGTAAAAATTTGGTCAATAATAATGATCTTTGGTGATGTCGTGTGAATCATGCATGATCCTCTTATTAGTATCTTATGAGAATGTCTTTCTTGATTATGCCAAACAGGGAGCAAAGTGCAAGTACCAACGGTACACCAAGTATGAATGGGCTATGCGTGCAACATGTGGATATAGGTGACCCTAGGTGCACGTCGTGCGAAGTGTACATGGAGAATTTTCTACTCGTGTGTGAATAGAATCATAAGCATGGGGTACACATGAGTAATAAAGGGGAACATGCAAATATGGGCAAAATATAAACAAACATAACATCTATGTAAATAGAGTCTAGCCCTCAAAATAAACATATTCGTCCCGAGCAGAGTCGCCACTATGGCCATCCCCGATCCTCGCCGCGGTGGGGGGGGGGGGGGGGGGCGCAGTGTGAGAGTGAGGATCCTTATGGTCCCGTGTGTCCCTCTCGGGAGCGCTTCGGTCGACGTCATTTGAGGTGAGGTGAAAAATGTAGAGAGATTAGAGTCGCCAGTCTATTTTACTCAAAACAGACAAAAGAAAAAAGGAAGTCATCCCGAAGGACAGCATCCAAAGACATACTGGTGCATGCGAAACCAAAATGATTCGAGAAGGGTCCGGAGGCTAAGTTACGAAATGGGAAGGTGTTAAGCACCCATTCCGCCCTTTCAGTCTCTCATGGATTTTTGTTATTTTCCTTTATTTTCCCCATGCTATGTGTGCATGTGTATATATAGTGGAGATATGAATCATCGACTTGTACCATGGAAGAGGTAAAGCGAGTCATCCATAGGAAGGTATAAAAGTATTAGAAAATAGGATTTAGGCGATCATCCCTATGTTAATCGTTATGAGGGAACGATAATGCATACGGAATAATATGCCCCTAAGAACAAATATATGTATATATATAGTATAAGAGAATGGAGTTTAGAGAAAATAGAAAATGAGAGAAAAAGTAAAAAATAGGACTCGAGTCTCGAGTTTTACCCCGAGACGCCTACGTTGCCTATAGAGGCATCAAAGTCCATGTAGTTCGCATGCAAAACGAGGGTGGGGGTTTATCCTATAAATCCAACCGGGGATTCTCTTATTTTTGTGTGTGTGTGTGTGTGTGTGTGTGAGTGTAGAAAAAGTGTGTTAGTTGTGAGAAAAGAGTAAGAAAAGTGTGAGAATTCCCGTTTGGAATTTATGAGCAAACCCCCTTTTTCTTATTTTTTTGGCTTTTTATTTATATGAAAATAAGAGATGTGCAATAATAGTAAATAAAAAGTATATTAGGATGTATGAGATGAGATAATAAAAGTGTTAAGTAATAAAACAAGATATTGCGAATTTATGAGAATTTAAGGAGAAAATTGAACCTTATTGAAGATCTTGAGCTTGATCTTGAATGTTGGAGATCAGCCCTTAGACTTGGATGATGATGGAGGGTAGTGAATTCACCAAGTTTTGTGAAAAGTGAAGGTTGGAAAGGGATTTTTGTGTGGAAATCACGTTGACTTCGAGAGAGGTTTTCTTGAGCTGCTGAGAGTGATATCTATCAGATCTGGGCCCTTCTTGCAAGTGAGGTCAGGCCTCCTTTTTATAGGGCCAGGGTATTTCTGATCGACATAGCCCTGTTCCTTCCATTCGGCAGGTTCATTTAGGCACACTGCCGATAGGCAGGGTCTGGGACCTGCCGTTTGGTAGTGTCTTTCAGGCCTTTTTGGAAAATCTATCACAGAACGCAAACCATTGATCAGAGTCACCCACGGGATAGACCGTTGGAAAGGTAATTCAGAGACCTTCAAAATTATTTTGGACCGCTCACGGGTTCGGGAGTTGACTTTGGGTCAAATATGGCTCGGAAGTATTTATCGGTCCATTGCACGGGAAAATGTCAGACGCAAAGGGATCGTTCATCCGCATGGTAAGTCCGAACCGCGCACGAGGTACACTGTTGGAAAGGTTAGGTGATGTACTTCAACATTCCAAAGAGTTTGATCTGGTTCGGGGAGTTCATTTTGGTCAACCGAGCCCTGGAAACATTCGGTGACCTTTCGGAGTAAAATAGATCGTTCGTCCGTACTGTAAGTCAAAATTTTGTACGGAGCGGACCGTTAGAAAGGAGTTTCAGTGCCCTTTGAAGATTCATTCAGTCTCGATCGACCTGAAGAGTTGACTTATGTCAAACGGAGCCCGAGAGCACCCGGTGGTCTCCTGATTGAGTTTTAGGGAAATTGGGTCGTTCGTACGCATGGTAGGTCGGAATCGATGCTTCTAGGTCAGTACTTGGGGTATGACCTGGGTTTGTGGTGATGATGGGAGGTGCTAGGGACCTAAGGAGAGTTTAAGGGGTAACCAAATGGGGTGTCTACAACTCGTTTACTCAATTTTGGGTCAACCTAGGTCCAAAATACTCCAAAACCCAAATAGAACTTTCATACTATCATTTTTACTATCTCGACCCTTCCCGGATCAACCATATACTCCAATTCATCATTCGAGACTCCAAAAATAAAAATCTAAATTCTCCCAATTAAATAATTCTATTTCTCCCAAAATAATTAAATTCTTCGCCTTCAAATTGTACGGGGTATTACATATATGAGTTTGAGATAAGTAATTTTATGTCTCTTTTCCTTGGAAAAGCACATCCTGTAAGTTATTTATACTTCACAGCATAAACACTAGAAGTAAAACACATTTCCCCATTAAAGGACCTTATTTGAACAAGAAAAGCCCTCATTCAAACAAGACCTCGTGACAAGCTAACATTTATCCAGGATTTATGTATGGAATGAAGTTTCATCATTTGAAACAATTTTAAACAAGAAAATCCCTCTGTAAGGGGGAGTCCTCGCCAAAGGTTGATTAGTTGAGTTGGTCTAGTACTTAGAAAAAGACTAACAAAAAAACAAGACAAAGACCTCTTTAAGGACCTCCCACAAAGACCCTCAACTGAGACTTCTCGAAGGACTCCTCATGAAGATCAAAGTTGTTCGAGTGACAATATTTTGTAATAAGAAATAGAATGTATATGATATTGTATTTTACTTATTGAACAAATTGTAAAACGTATGATGCGGTGTGTGAAACTGATTTAAATTAAATCGCAAGTTTCTAATTTGGCACACTTATTTAATTAGAGTCAATTTTTAAGTCAAATTAATTCAGCCCCTAAACATGCAACTATGTGTGTGTGTGTGTGTGTCAACCCATAAATAAATAAAGCATGTGACAAAAATATTCAACAAAAATTCCCGAAGGGAAAAACCATTTATTTCACTATAATTTTGTAAATCACAACTTACACGGATTACAATGAAATAATTTGACACACGAATACCCGCAGGTGTCGGTCGGCGTCGTCAGCAATTGAACAACCGCGGCTACTCCACAAGAACACGCAATTCTATTTTCAGCAAAGATCCACAAGCAGCGAACCTCAATGATCGCAGTCTTCGATTAACACCATGAGCGGTACCAAAATCAGCACCATAAGATTTCAGAAAAATATGTCTTGGGTTCCACAAAACAATTCATAAAAAGTAGTTGGGATTATGAATTAAATGGATAAAAGTTTTGGACCCTTAAAAGTGAGAAGAAGACACTCTAAAAAATTATAGAACACAAAGAATCTTTTTTCTTTTTGGAATGTGTTCTGTCAAAACAAAACTTTTCTTCTCTCTCAAAAACCGTACGTGCATGGTATAGAAAGAATTTGGTTAAGGAGATAAACATTGGCACGCAGGTTATCCAAACAAAACAGAGGCATAAGGAGTTTAAAGAAAAGAAAGCACTGCCGTGTAAACAAAACTTCTTGAAATTATTGGCCACATGCCAATCACTAGATTATTATTATTATACCCAAAACTAGGTCTCCTTTTTATATCCATGAAAGGCGCGTGGCAGGGGCGAGAAACCTTTGACTTTTAATCAAGGAGTTTTGAAGCCTTTGGAATATATGCCAATGATTGGCTTGACCCCACCCTTTTTTTATTTCCAAAGGCGCGAGGCAACCTTAAACAAGGAACCATGATTTTTTTTCTTTGAGGCTTTTGAAATCCTACTGTATGAAACTTCCACGAGGGATAAAAAACATTTATGAACCCTTAAAGACATATGTCAATCATTGGCACAAAAAAAAAAGACGGGGCACAATTATATCCAACAGGGGCTGCTGAAAACCTTCAACAGGTTCAAGGCTAGTTGACCAAAAAAAATGAAATTTACCCACTTTTTTTTTAACTGTGCGAAACAGAAAAGTTTCTATTATAAATAATATTCTTTAAATGCCAACTGATTTTGATTTTTTAAAAACAACTTTTGTTTCCATTTTTTTTATTCAAAAGAGATTTTATAAATAAAATTTCTAACCCTTTTTAAAAAAAAAAACATCCCAACACTTTAAATATAAAATGCATGTGGAACTTAAACTATATTTTTACCAAAATTATCTCCTTCGATCTTGGATGTTGAAGAGTACTTGTAATTCGGATCCGTAGTTTGTAGGTTATATCATCCTCGATTCTTTGACAACTTGTAGCGGTATACGACATAATTAAATGTGACGGACAATGTCCTTACAAATCTCCCCTATATCTATGCCGGTACAAAATAAAAAATTCGAAGTATTATTCACAAGACTGACCTATACAAATCTACCCTCCGAAGACAATCATGGAAAGATAAAATGATATGTCTTCAAACTTTCAAACTTTTCTTCAACAATCAATTTTTCAAAACTCTAAAATTTTCTCATCAGGTTGTGCACCAATTTGATTTTAAATCTTCGTACCTACACACATGAGACAAAGCAACAAACCCTCGTGATGTATTGAGTTTGAAATGATATAAACATAAATAATGTTAGCACAATCAAATCTCCCCCATACTAAAACTCCCCCATAATATCATAATTCGTTCTCCCCGTTTTTATTTGTCTGAAATAGACCAGGAAAAGAATGAATCACATAAAGCAAATCGGGATATCATGGTAACCAAAAAAACAAACTAGTTTTGAATTTTTCAATTTTTTATACAAAAAAATGATGTTTAAAAAAAACGCACACCATGAATGTATACTAAGACGACCAATCATGGAAACAGAATGAATGGGTGTGAACAAATTCGATAGAAAAATCAACTCAATCATATCATATGTGCAAGATGCATAAGTGTACTCTAACGAATGAACATCAAAAATATTCCTTTGGTGTAAAATTGTTGAATTAGATGACATCGCCTTAAATCAAAATCAACAGATCAAAGTCAACATGATTTTCACACCAATAACGTCCAAAATGATTTCATGCTTTTTCAAGATTGTTTAAGGATGTACAAAGCCATTTTAATTCTCCAACCAAACTCCCTCATATATATTTTCTTTTTGAGGTGATCTAAATTCTCAAACATTGGAGAATTGGTGAGTAAACCTAATGGCCCATAATTGGCATGTATTTCGTTTTAATGCCTTTTAATATTTTCGGACTCTTTTAAACCTCTTTGAACCCCGAATAATTAAAATTTCTCAATTTTTTAGGTCCAATTTAAACGGCGGCTTAATCGCAAAGAATAGATGAGTACCTTTTGTAGCCCTTCACCATTGAGAAAATTCACACAAACTTACGGCAAAACGTTAAAAACATGCACACCTTTTATTATTTTGTTTTATCTCATTTGGTTCGTTGTAATAGACATAATTGAGATGAAAACACATAACGAACATGTGATTTGTCAAGAACAAACATCAAACAAATCTGTGCATGTGTGCAATAAAGGAAAAAATGAGTCAAGCATGTAGGTAGCAACTCAAAGACTCCTAACTTTGTAAAGCACGGGAAAGACATAACATATTGTCTCAAATCACTATCAAACAGTCACATGGATATGGCATGAAGTTGTGACTTGGTCATCCTAAGTGTCCATCCACAAAATGTGTAACAAAATACAAAACTCTTTTTGGATTTTTCAAAAAATTTATCAAAATAAAATCTTTTTACATTTTTCAAAATTTTTCAAAAAAAATGGAAAACATACAAAAATGATACACAATATAAATAGGCAAATAATGTCATCATGGAAAACATCCTATGCTAGTAAACAAGTCAAACCTCAATCGTTAGGTGCGGAGGGGTTTTCCAAAGGTGGTGCCAACTTATGAAAAACCTCCATTAAATTTTGTGAAGTTTTGACCAAAAAATTAACTTGCTCACCTAAATGTGCAAACTCTCCCATGTAGTCTCCATGAGCATGTAAATAGTCATGTGTGGGTGCATGTGTGGAAGAAACACGTGTAGTAGAAAAACGTGACACATTGCCCAACTTAAAGTAAAATTCCCTAAGGTGTCCTATCCTCTTGCAATGGGAACAAATATAAATAGGCATAGGAACACCTCTCTTAAAAACTCTAGGACGTACTCTCCTAATGGGAATGGGATGCCTAGGAGGGTTAGAGCGAGACTCATGTGAATCTGTCACTAAAGTGGGAACCGACTCGGGAGCGATAAAACAAGTGGAAGCATCGTCATGACCTTTTCCTAGCCCATAAACTCTACCCTTATCGGAATTAAGAACCACCTTTTCAACCTTCTTAGGCGCGTTCTCAAAATTGACTTTGACCTACCAAGCACATTCGAGATCACTCTCGAGTTGGGATACACGTGTCATTAGACTAGATACCGTGTCGGTCAAATCATATTTTCCTTTCTTAAAACCTCCTTCTCTCTCTCCAAATCTAACACTCGACGACCTAAATCCCTATTATACTTCTTTGTTTTTAAGGTCTCGATGTTCAAATCTCTAAAGGATTTTTGGAGCTCACTTTCATCTCCACTCTCAAATTCGCTCTCAATCTCAACTAGAAACACTCGAGTAATCATCGGTGCTCTCATGACCTCTATCAATGTGAGACAAAGTGGTTGTGCTCACACGACTCAAAAAATCTACACACATCCTATGTGCTAAACCTTTATCAGACTCATCTCTCACATCACCCTCACTATCACTAAGTGTGGCGGGC
The DNA here is from genome assembly GCA_949130495.1 of Sambucus nigra. Taxonomy (NCBI): domain Eukaryota; kingdom Viridiplantae; phylum Streptophyta; class Magnoliopsida; order Dipsacales; family Adoxaceae; genus Sambucus; species Sambucus nigra. Next base: position 671,055,583 of record OX422207.1, on the reverse strand, counting down.
ATAGCCACTTTCTTTCCCTCTCTCCTAAGTCTAGTGGCACACTTATACGCCTTATGCCCTTTACCCCCACACTCAAAACACGTCAAACTTTCTAAATTTTCTTCACTTTCCTTCTCTTTCTCGTCGCTTTCTTTGCCCTTTTTAGTTTTCTCAAAAAATCTCTTATTGGAAGAATTATTTTTGTTGACGTTGAGAAATTTTTTAAAATTTTTCGCAAACAAGGCCATATCTTTAAAATCAAAATCTTCCTCAGAATCGGACTCACAAACTTTTTCTTTCTTTTTCTTAAAATGAGTCTTTAAAGCAATGCCTTTATCCTTAGCCTTAATGGTTTGGGGAAACATGTCAATCTCATAGGTTTGAAGATCTCCTATAAGTTCTTCCAACTTAAATGATTTCAAATTTCCCAAAGAGTTCAAAAGAGTGACTTTAGGAATAAAGTGTTTTGAGAGAGATATCAAAATATTTTTAACGACACGCGTGTTATAAATCACCTCATCCAAATTAAAACTGGTGTTTATAATGTCCGACAAATGTGTATAAAAATCATCAAAGCATTCAGACTCGGACATGGTGATAGTCTCAAATTGGGTGGCCAAATTTTGTAATTTTGATTCTTTAATCGCGTTCGTGCCCTCATGTGTCAATTTCAAAACATTCCAAGCCTCTTTAGACGTGGTACGCGGCATAATTTGGCGAAACTCATCAGGAGTGACAACTCCAGAAATAACACTCAGTCCAAGGGAATTAAAATTTGACATTTTAAAATCGTTCTCAGTCCAATCTGACACATGTTTTAAGGATGTGATATTGTCAACGGTGACAGTGGGAGGATTCCATCCATTTTCGCAAAGCAGCCAAACACGCTCGTCAATAGCTTTTAAACTAGATTTCATGTGAGCTTTCCAATAGGCATAATTATTTCCATAAAAAATAGGCACCTTATTAAATGAACGTTCCATTGGAAAAATTGCGATTTTTCACATTTTTTTTAAAAATCAATATCACGCGATTTTGTGGAAAATATGAATACGCTATAAATTAGCGAAACCCGCTCTGATACTAATTTGTAAAACGTATGATGTGGTGTGTGATACCAATTTAAATTAAATCGCAAGTTTCTAATTTGGCACACTTATTTAATTAGATTCAATTTTTAAATCAAATTTATTCAGCCCCTAAACATGCAACTATGTGTGTGTCTGTCAACCCATAAATAAATAAAGCATGCGACACAAATATTCAGGAAAAATCCCCGAATGGCAAAACCATTTATTTCACTATAATTTTGTAAATCACAACTTACACAGATTACAATGAAATAATTTGACACACGAATACCCACATGTGTCGGTCGGAGTCGTCAGCAATGGAACAACCCCAGCTACTCCACAAGAACACGCAGTTCTATTTTCAGCAAAGATCCACACGCAGTGAACCTCAATGACCGCAGTCTTCGATTAGCACCATGAGCATTACCAAAATCAGCATCATAAGATTTCAGAAAAATATGTCTTGGGTTCCACAAAACAATTCATAAAAATTAGTTGGGATTATGAATTAAATGGACAAAAGTTTTATACCCTTAAAAGTGAGAAGAAGACACTCTGAAAAATTATAGAATACAAAGAATTTATTTCTTTTTTGAATGTGTTCTGTCAAAATAAAACTTTTCTTCTCTCTCAAAAACTATACGTGCATGGCCTTTTTTATAGAAAGAATTTGGTTAAGGAGATAAACCTTGTCACGCAGGTTATCCGAACAAAACAGAGGCGAAAGGAGTTTAAAGAAAAGAAAGCACTGTCGTGTAAAAAAAACTTCATAAAATTATTGACCATATGCCAATCATTAGATTATTATTATTATTATACCGAAACTATGTATCCTTTTTATATCAATGAAAGGCGCGTGGCAGAGGCGATAACCCTTTGGCTTTTAATCAAGGAGTTTTGAAGCCTTTGGAATATATGCAAATGATTGGCTTGACCCCACCCTTTTTTATTTCCAAAGGCGCGAGGAAACCTTAAACAACGAACCATGAATTTTTTTTTCTTTGAGGCTTTTGGAATCCTACTGTACGCAACTTCCACGAGGGATAAAAAATTAAAAAAAAACATATATCAACCCTTCCAATCATTGGCATGCCAATCATTGGCATAAAAAAAAGACGGCGCACAATTATATCCAACAGGGGCTGCCGAAAACCTTCAACAGGTTCAGGGCTAATTGGCAAAAAAAAATGAAATTTGTCCTCCTTTTTTTTAACTGGCTTCTATTATAAACAATATTCTTTAAATGCCAACTAATTTTGATTTTTTAAAAACAACTTTTGTTTCCATTTTTTTTATTCAAAAAAGATTTTATAAATAAAAGTTCTAACCCTTTTTTTAAAAAAAATCCCAATACTTTAAATATAAAATGCATGTGGAACTTAAACTATATTTTTACCAAAATTATCTCGTTGGAGCTTGGATGTTGAAGAGTACTTGTAATTCGGATCCGTCAATTGTAGGTGATAGCATCCTCGATTCTTTGACGACTTATAGTTATTTTCAATATAATTAAATGTGATGGACAATGTCCTTACACAAATTTACTTTGTACTATGGGCGAGGATGTTTGATACCCTTGAGGGACCTTACCTGGCACGGCATGGGAGTGATCACATGCGCTATCGAATAACCTCTTCTTCAAAACCTCATATGGATTTGGTTTGGAGGATTAGGAGCAGGTAAACATTGGGAAAACAATAGCCAACCCTCTTGGCACTCTTGGGCAAAACTTCTTCTAAACCAAACTAGTGCTCGATCCATTTCCACCTCGAGTCACTTAGTTCAGCACATACTCAGGGGAACCTCCTGGAGGAACCCCAATCTCAGATTCATCGCCTGGAGATAATTCCCAGCCAATAAGCAACACTCTTAATGTTCTAACTGTTTCCCGTCGAGAAACTCCAACTTCATGTGTTATCTCCGTTAAGTAATGTGACCACACATTTGTTGGGGGTCACTATTCACTTACCTTATGACATCATAATATATTCCATTAGGGAGTCTTGATAACAGAACTCAAGTGAGTTTTACCCTAAGGATGGCAGGCCTAGTTAACTAAATCCGATTTCATAGTTGTTCTAAGGTAAACCTTTGAGTTGCCCTGTCATATCCCCATTAACACTACACCAAATCCTGCGAATGGTCACGCCCAGTGGGTCACGCCCAGTGGGTCACGGCCCAAGTCCGTGACCAGCTGGTCGCGAACTTGGGCCGTGACCCACTCAATATTTAGCGTGACCATATTTATTATCACACTAAATTATCGATGCTCTAGAAGTGGTCACGGACCACGTCTGTGACCACGGTGGTCGCGAACTTGGGCCGTGACCTGGTCGTGACCATCTTGGCTCCAAACTCGTGCCAAAATTCCCTCCAAGCTTGGTCACGGAGGGGTCACGGCCCAAGTCCGTGACCGATGGCATGACGAAGAAGATAGTACACACATTGGGGGTCACGGCATAGGGCCGTGATAATTTATTGGTATGGGTCACGGCTATGGGCCGTGACCATATATTATTCAAGAAATAGGGTTGATGAAAAAGGGTTGCGTATCACTGATTGAGGGTCACGGCTATGGGACGTGACCATTTATTGGTACGCGTCATGGCTATGGGTCGTGACCATCCTTCAATTCAAGGTCTGAAACTAATCGCGCATGGGGGTCACGGCTATGGTCCGTGACCATCCTTCAATTCAAGGTCTGACATTGGTCACGCATGGGGGTCATGGCTGTAGGCCGTGACCATTGGCCATTCATGTAGCAGCAGCAAGGTTATGGGTTGCGAGGTGGGTCGCGGCTGATGGCCGTCACCATGTAATTCCTAAAAAAAAATGCACTTTAACATTTTACCCCTTTCATTTTCATTTACCCTCTTCTCTCTCTCTCTCGTCAAAGACAAAGTTGTGGATTCCCTCTCTCGTCAAACACTGGTGGGTTTTCTCTCTCTCTGGTGCCGACCCCTGCTGCCACCGGTAAGGTTAGCTTACTTTAATTTCTATTTTGATTTGTTTGATGAGATACATATATTTGAATGAGGGTTATTGGTTTTTTGATTTCGGTTTCATGAGATACAATCATATATATCTGTTTTGATTTTTGTTTGATGAGATACAAATACAGATACTTTAATTTATGTTTTGTTCTTTTATGTGTGTAATTGTATGTGTATGTATGTATAGATTTATGTCAAAAAAAATATTAGGGTTTAAGTAAACCCTAGATTGTATGTGTGTATGTATAGGTTATGTCAATAAACCCTAGATTGTATGTATGTATTTTTTTTGGCAAAATATTATTCAAAACTCTAGACATTATATTTTTTTTGACAAAATATAATTAAATGGATTTATAATAAGTAAAAAAAAATTACATCCGCTTTTTTGTGGGTTATATATATGCATAGATTTATGTCAAAAAAATATTAGGGTTTAAGTAAATCCTAGATTGTATGTGTGTATGTGTGTATGTATAGATTATGTCAATAAATCCTAGATTGTATTTGTATGTATTTTTTTTGACAAAATATGCTTGTCTTTTTTTTTGACAAAATATGGTTAAATGATTATTTGACATACGAGTCGCAAACACGTGTGCACATTACTATAGTGAGATATTGTTGGCTTGGTTGTTGGATACTATGATGAATTTATTGAATTAATACTAGTGTCTATAAATGTACATGTTATTAAATTTGTTGGGTGTGCTCTTGATTTGCCTATGAAAAAGTATATCACGTATCTTGTGATTAATGTGCATTTTTTTACGTTTATGTCAAGATATTAGGAGGCTACAACTTGACATGGAACATATACACCACCACCGGTTGATCTCTGCTCCACTGCCAGTTGAATCTCCACTCCACCGACCACCATAGAAGGTTCCTATATCTACCTCTCCCACACGCACAAACGCACAACGGAACATACGCACGCACACCTACATCAATTTCTGTATGTCGGGGTTAGATCCAGACATCAAGGTGGGCGGTCGGCACTAGATCTGCATTGGGTTTGTGCCGATTGAAGATGGACAAGGGTTTGGTTGGTCGGGGGTTGCTGGTGGTAGGATTTTGGTATGGTGGTGGTTGGTTGGAGGGAGTGCAGGGGGAAGAAGCTAAAGATGAGGTAGTAGTTGAAATGAAGGAAGAGGAATTGAAGGGATTTTGATGATGGGAGATTTTTTATTTATTTTTACTTTTTTATTATTTTAATTTTATTTTTGGGTTGGGATATTTTTTTTTCTCTTTTAGGTAAAAAATGGAGGGAATCCTGTTTCTAGGCTTAATTACAACGAATTAATATTTAAGGGGGTGAATTTGTCGGGTATTTTTTTTAAGGGGTGTCCCATAACTCTTATGGTCCTTATTAACTTTTATGTTGTTTTATGCACTTTTAAGATTTTGACATCTAAATGTGCAATGTTTACTAGTTCAAGTTATTTAGAAATGTTTCTCCTCAAATTATTAATGATGAAATTGATTATTTACGATTAAGTCGTAAATGTTGTCTCCTAAGTAACATGAATTCAATTGTTTAATAAAATATGAAATGATAATAATTTTAAGAAACATTCACAACATTACATTGTTATGTTTAATGTGTAGCTGATGAGAGAAAACATTTATTGTTTCAGGTGTTTGTTTTCTTTCCTTCCAGAAACTTCTAGAGAAAATGCCATGGTTAAAGTGTGAGGTGCACTGTCAACTCAATTCTTTTGGTGGATGCTCAAGGTTTGATTTATTGGCTTAATTCTTCAATTATACATTACACATATATTTACTCTCTTTGTCTTTAAACTGTTCGCTGGTTTGTTATTTTATTTTCAAAAAGTTAGACTTAGGCATAAAAAACATGCCATCGAACACCTCGTACGGGACCAATGTGACTCGTAGAAACCGACCGCGTAGTCACGGGCCTCTAGGTTTGAGTGTACGATGTAAATTTGCAAAAAATTAGACTTAAGCATAAAAACTTGCCATCGAGGTGCGAAAATGTAAAACATCCACAAAACGGTCCCGTAAGAGTCACGAACACCTCTCAAGGGACCAATGTAACTTGTAGGAACCGTCCGCGTAGTCATGGAGTTCCCGATTTGAGTGTACGACGTAAATTTGTGAAAAATTACACTTAAGAATAAAAACATGCCATCAAAGGGTGAAAACATAAAACAATAACAAAACAGTCCCGTAAGAGTCACGAACACCTCACATGGGACCAATGTGACTCGTAGGAACCGATCGCGTAGTCACGGGGATCCCGGTTTGAGTGTACAACGTAAATTTGCAAAAAAAAAATAGACTTAAGCATAAAAAATTGCAATCGATGGGTGAAAACGTAAAACAGCCACAAAACGGTCTTGTAACTGTCACGAACACCTCTCACGGAACCAATGTGACTCGTAGGAATCGACCGCATAGTCGTACGACGTACATTTGTAAAAAGTTAGACTTAAGCATGAAAACATACCATCGAAGGGTGAAAACGTAAAACAAACACAAAACGGTCCCATAAGAGTCACGAGCTCCTCGCACGGGACCAATGTGACTCGTAGGAACCGACCGCGTAGTCACGGGGCTCCCGGTTTGAGTCTACGACATAAATTTAAAAATAATTCGACTTAAGCATAAAACATGCCATCAAATGGTAAAAACATAAAACAACCATAAAACGGTCCGGTAAGAGTCATGAGCACCTCATACGGGGCCAATGTGACTCGTAGGAATTGACCGCGTAGTCACGGGACTCCCGGTTTGAGTGTACGACGTAAATTTGCAAAAAATTTAGACTTAAGCATAAAAACATGCCTTCGAGGGGTGAAAACGTAAAACAAACACAAAATGGTCCCGTAAGAGTCACGAACACCTCGCACGGGACCAATGTGACTTGTAGGAACTGACCGCGTTGTCAAGGCACTCCCGCTTTGAGCATACGACGTAAATTTGTCAAACGTTAGACTTAGGCATACAAACATACTTTTATAGGGTAAAAATGTTAAAACAATCATAAACGGTCCCGTAAGAGTCACGAACACCTCTCACGGGATCGATGTAACTCGTAGGAACCGGTCGCGTAGTCACGGCGTTCCCGGTTTGAGTGTACGACGTAAATTTACGAAAAATTACACTTAAGAATAAAAACATGCCATCGAAGGGTGAAAACATAAAACAACAACAAAACGGTCCCGTAAGAGTCCCGAACACCTCGCGTGGGACCAATGTGACTTGTAGGAATCGGCCGCGTAGTCACGGCGTTCCCGGTTTGAGTGTACGACGTAAATTTACGAAAAATTAGACTTAAGAATAAAAACATGCCATCGAAGGGTGAAAACGTAAAACAACAAAAAAACGGTCCCGTAAGAGTCACGAACACCTCCCAGGGAACCAATGTGACTCGTAGGAACCGATCGCGTAGTCACGGGGATCCCGGTTTGAGTGTACGACGTAAATTTGCAAAAAAAAATAGACTTAAGCATAAAAAATTGCAATCGATGGGTGAAAACATAAAATAGCCACAAAACGTTCCTGTAAGTGTCACGAACACCTCTCACGGGACCAATGTGACTCGTAGGAATCGACCGCATAGTCACGAGGCTCCCGGTTTGAGTGTACTACGTAAATTTGTAAAAAGTTAGACTTAAGCATGAAAACATGCCATCGAAGGGTGAAAACGTAAAACAAACACAAAACGGTCCCATAAGAGTCACGAGCACCGCGTACGGGACCAATGTGACTAGTAGGAACCGACCGCGTAGTCACGGGGCTCCCGGTTTGAGTGTACGACGTAAATTTAAAAATAATTCGACTTAAGTATAAAAACCTGCCATCGAATGGTGAAAACGTAAAACAACCATAAAACGGTCCGGTAAGAGTCACGAGCACCTCATACGGGACCAATGTGACTCGTAGGAACCGACCGCGTAGTCACGGGACTCCCGGTTTGAGTGTGCGACGTAAATTTGCAAAAAATTTAAACTTAAGCATAAAAACATGCCTTCGAGGGGTGAAAATGTAAAACAAACTCAAAATGGTCCCTTAAGAGTCACAAACACCTCGCACGGGACCAATGTGACTCGTAGGAACTGACCGCGTAGTCAAGGCACTCCCGCTTTGCGCATACGACGTAAATTTGTCAAACGTTAGACTTAGGCATACAAACATACTTTTATAGGGTAAAAATGTTAAAACAACCATCAAACGATACCGTAAGAGTCACGAATACCTCTCACGGGAGCGATGTAAGTCGTAGGAACCGGCCGCGTAGTCACGGCATTCCCAATTTGAGTGTACGATGTAAATTTGCAAAAAATTACACTTAAGAATAAAAACATGCCATCGAAGGGTGAAAACGTAAAACAACAACAAAACGGTCCCATAAGAGTCACGAACACCTCGCACGGGACCAATGTGACTCGTAGGAACCGACTGCGTAGTCACGACGTTCCTGGTTTGAGTGTACGACGTAAATTTGCGAAAAATTAGACTTAAGAATACAAAACATGCCATTGAAGGGTGAAAACGTAAAATAGCAACAAAATGGTCACGTAAGAGTCACGAACACCTCCTAGTTGACCAATGTGACTCGTAGGAACCGATCGCGGAGTCACGGGAATCCCGGTTTGAGTGTACGACTTAAATTTGCAAAAAAAAAATAGACTTAAACATAAAAAATTGCCATCGATGGGTGAAGACGTAAAACAGCCACAAAACGGTCCCGTAAGAGTCACGAACACCTCTCACGGGACCAATGTGACTCGTAGGAACTGACCGCGTAGTCACGGGGCTCCCGGTTTGACTGTACGACGTAAATTTATAAAAAGTTATACTTAAGCATAAAAACATGCCATCGAAGGGTGAAAACGTAAAACAAACACAAAACGGTCCCGTAAGAGTCACGAGCACATCGCACGAGACCAATGTGACTCGTAGGAACTGACCGCGTAGTCAAGGCACTCCCGCTTTGAGCATACGACGTAAATTTGTCAAACGTTAGACTTAGGCATACAAACATACTTTTATAGGGTAAAAATGTTAAAACAACCATAAAACGGTCCCGTAAGAGTCACGAACACCTCTCACGGGATCGATGTAACTCGTAGGAACCGGCCGCGTAGTTACGGCGTTCCCGGTTTGAGTGTACGACGTAAATTTGCGAAAAATTACACTTAAGAATAAAAACATGCCATCGAAGGGTGAAAACGTAAAACAACAACAAAACGGTCCCGTAAGAGTCACGAACACCTCGCACGGGACCAATGTAACTCGTAGGAACCGGTCACGGGACTCCTGGGTGAGTGTACGACGTAAATTTGCAAAAATTAGACTTAATCATAAAAACATGCCATCGAAGGGTGAAAACGTAAAACAACCATAAAAAGGTCCCGTAAGAGTCATGAACACCTCACACGGGATCAATGTGACTCGTAGGAACCGATCGCGTAGTCACGGGGCTACCGATTTGAGTGTACGACTTAAATTTGCAAAAAATTAGACTTTAGCATAAAAATATGCCATCGATGGGTGAAAACGTAAAATAGTGACAAAACAGTCCGATAAGAGTCATGAACACGTCGCACGGGACCAATGTGAGTTGTAGAAACCGACTGCGTAGTCACGGAACTCCCGGTTTGAGTGTACGACGTAAATTTGTAAAAAATAGACTTAAGCATAAAAATATGCCATCGAAGGGTGAAAACGTAAAACTGCCACAAAATGGTCCCGTAAGAGTCACGACCATCTCACACGGGACCATTGTGACTCGTAGGAGCCGACCGCATTGTTACGGGGCTCCCGATTTGAGTGTACGACGTAAATTTACAAAAATAAGATTATGAAATCCCTACCTTATAATGTCATCATGATTTTATGAATTTCAAATAGATTTTTAAAGACTTTCTCGCAGGTTAGTCAATTCCACTCGAGAGCATATCCATTATTGAATTCAACATACAAGATCAGCTTCCTTGAGACCAACACTGTTGTAACTAAAAATAGTTAACCGTTCATATTATAATAGTTAATGATCAAGTGTACGTGGCAAACTTTTAGTCTGGCAATAAAACTTAGCACAATATGGTGGTCTTATAAAAGCACAAGTACACAGTGATATACTTGACAGTATATAATGTCAACAAGTTCAATTGTTCGACAATCAATACTAACTGTTAATTTGAAAGACTCGAGAAATTCTTGACAGTATCCCCCTACTAGTGCTACTGCCCCGGCCCCAAGCCCCTGCTCCTCTTGCTTATGCTGCTTCTACTACCTAAACACCTGCTTCTAAGATTTAAACCCCTGCTCCTCTTACTTATATGATGCTTGAGAAAGTGATACCAAGAATTTCAAGCTACTCTAGAGTTCGACATAAAGTGATTCAACATAATGTAAAGATGGAAAGACATATATATATATATACATATATATATATATATAAGTTATATATATGATGTTATATATAACTGTTATATATAACAGTGTTATATATAACATCATATAACTGTTATTATAACAGTATATAATTGTTATATATATAACTGTTATATATATAACAGTATATAACTGTTATATATATAACTGTTATATATATAACAGTATATAACTGTTATATATATAACAGTATATAACAGCTATAACTGTTATATATAACAGTTATATATATAACAGTTATATATAACAAGTATATATAACAGTATAATGCCTGGTTAGTTAAAAACGAAACATCCTCATCGTCGAATTCAATCACTTTTGTATAATGCCCAATCGCCGTATCAAAATCCTTCTTCTTATAAGCCGCATTCCCAGCCTCCTTCTCCTTCTGCGCCTTCGCTTTCCTCTCTATAATTTCCCTCTCCTCATCCGATAATTATTCCGGTTCCGGTCCCGGCTCAGGTTCAGGCTCAGGCTGCTTGACGGGCTCGTCATTTCTCTCCGAAATTGAATCGTTCATCTCCATATCGTCGGGCATATGCGTGGAAAGTTTGACGTTGAGTACAACCCCAAGCGCCTGCATAACTCTCTGATCCTTTAGGTAGAGATTTAAGTTGGTGGGGTTTTTCTGAATCTCCTGAATCATTTTAACGAAGTCTGGTTGTTGAAGATACGTTCTTGTTGAGGGATCGGATGTTAGTTCAGCCCACATCTCGGGGCCAAAAAATGCGTCCCCGAAGAGGTTTGAGGCGGATGGGGGGGCGTGATTTGGAGGCAACGGATTGGGCATCGGCGAGGCTGGATTTGAGGGGTTCATTGTTGGGGTCTATTTCGAGACCTTTTTGTAAGAGGAAACGGCTTCGCCGTAGTTGTGAAGGCCGAGATGAGCGGCGCCGAGGCGGGAGTAGCCTTTGGACCAGTCGAGTTTTAGTTGGACGGTTTTTTGAGCGTCGGTTAAGGATTATGTGTATTGGTTTAAGGAGGCGTAGGCGGCGAATCGATTGGAGTAGAGGACATGATTGGTGGGGGAACGTTGGATTGCTTCTGTGAAGAATCTAATTGCATCGGTGAAGTTTTTGGCGGCGAAGGCCACATTTCCTTTGGCTTTGGCTTCGTCAACCATTGAAAGAGATTGGTAGTACTAGATTTAGGCTTAAAAACATGGCGTTAGTGGATGAAAAGCCAAAACAACCCCCGAACGGCCCCTTGAGGGGCACCAACACCTCGCACGGGATCAATGTAACTCGAAGGAACTGACCCCATAGCCGCGGGTCTCCCGTTTTGAGAGTACGATGATAATTTGTATATTTCTAGACTAAGGCTTAAAAACATGACGTTGGAGGATGAAAACTCAAAACAGCCCCTGAACGGCCCCGTGGGTGGAACCAACACCTCCCACGGGACCAATGTAACTCGTAGGAACTGACCACACTGTCGCGGGACTCCCGGCTTGAGAGAACGACGGTCATTTGCATATTTCTAGACTTAGGCTTAAAAACATGACGTTCGAGGGTGAAAACACGAAACAGCCCCCGAACGGACCCGGGGGTGGCACCAACACCTCCCACGGGACCAATGTAACTCGTATGAACTGACCCCGCAGCCGCGGGACCAATGTAACTCGTAGGAACTGACCACGCTGTCGCGGGACTCCCGACTTGAGAGAACGACGGTCATTTGCATATTTCTAGACTTAGGCTTAAAAACATGACGTTCGAGGGTGAAAACACGAAACAGCCCCCGAACGGACCCGGGGGTGGCACCAACACCTCCCACGGGACCAATGTAACTCGTATGAACTGACCCCGCAGCCGCGGGTCTCCCGGTTCGAGAATACGATGGTAATTTGAATATTTCTAGACTTAAGAAAAACATGGCGTTAGAGGGTGAAAATTCAAAAAAGCCCTCGAACGTCCCCGTGGGTGGCACTAACACCTCCCACAGGACCAATTTAACTCTTAGGAACAGTCCCCGCAGTCGCGGTACTCCCGGTTTGAGAATACGACGATAATTTACATATTTCTTGATTTAGGCTTAAAAACATGGCGTTAGAGGGTGAAAACTCGAAACAGCCCCCGAACGTCCCCGTGGGTGGCACCAACACCTCCCACGGGACCAATGTAACTCATAGGAACTGACCCCACAGCCGCGGGTCTCTCGGTTTGAGAATACGACGATAATTTGCATATTTCCTGACTTAGGCTTAAAAACATGGCGTTAGAGGGTGAAAACTCGAAACAGCCCCCGAACGTCCCTGTGGGTGGCACCAACACCTCCCACAGGACCAATGTAACTCGTAGGAACTGACCCTATAGCTGTCGGTCTCCCGGTTTGACAGTACCACGGTAATTTGCATATTTCTAGACTTAGGCTTAAAAACATGACGTTAGAGGGTGAAAACTCGAAACAGCCCCCGAACGTCCCCGTGGGTGGCATAAACACCTCCCAGGGGACCAATGTAACTCATAGGAACTGACCACGCATCCGCGGGACTCCCGGTTTGAGAATACGTTGGTAATTTTCATATTTCTAGACTTAGGCATGAAAACACGGCGTTAGAAGGTGTAAACTCGAAACAGCCCCCGAACGTCCCAGTGGGTGGCACCAACACCACCACGGGACCAATGTAACTCGTAGGAACTGGCCCCGCAGCCGCGGGACTCCCGGTTTGAGAATACGACGGTAGTTTGCATATTTCTAGACTTAGTCTTAAAAACATGGCGTTAGAGGGAGAAAACTCGAAACAGCTCCCGAACGTCCCCGTGGGTGGCACAAACATATCCCACGGGACCAATGTAACTTATAGGAACTGACACCGCAGCCGCGGGACTCTCGGTTTGAGAATACAACGGTAATTTGCATATTTCTAGACTTAGGCTTAAAAACATGACATTAGAGGGTGAAAACTCAAAACAGCCCCCGAACGGCCCTGTGGGTGGCACCAACACCTCCCACGGGACCAATGTAACTCGTAGGAAGTGACCATGCTGCCGCGGGACTCCCAGTTTGAGAGTACGATGGTAATTTGCATATTTTTAGACTTAGGCTTAAAAACATGATGTTAGAGGGTGAAAACTCGAAACAGCCCCCGAACGTCCCCGTGGGTGGCACCAAAACCTCCCACGGGACCAATGTAACTCATAGGAACTGACCCCGCAGCCGCAGGACTTCTGGTTTGAGAATACGATGATAATTTGCATATTTCTTGACTTAGGCTTAAAAACATGGCTTTAGAGGGTGAAAACTCGAAACAGCCCCAAAACGTCCCCGTGGGTGGCACAAACACCTCCCACGGGACCAATGTAACTCGTAGGAACTCACCCCATAGCCGTGGGTCTCCCGGTTTGAGAGTACGATGGTAATTTACATATTTCTAGACTTAGGCTTACAAACATGGCGTTAGAGGGTGAAAACTCGAAACAGCCCCCGAACGGTCCCGTGCGTGGAACCAACACATCCCATGGGACAATGTAACTCATAGGAACTGACCCCGTAGCCGCGGGACTCCCCGTTTGAGAATACGACGATAATTTGCATATTTCCTGACTTAGGCTTAAAAACATCGCGTTAGAGGGTGAAAACTCGAAACAGCCCCCGAACGTCTCCGTGGGTGGTACCCACACCTCCCACGGGACCAATGTATCTCGTAGGAACTGACCCCATAGCTGCCGGTCTCCCGGTTTGAGAGTACCATGGTAATTTGCATATTTCTAGACTTAGGCTTAAAAACATGACGTTAGAGGGTGAAAACACAAAACAGCCCCTGAATGTCCCCGTGGGTGGCACAAACACCTCCCACGGGACCAATGTAACTCATAGGAACTGACCACGCAGCCGCGGGACTCCCGGTTTGAGAATACGTTGGTAATCTGCATATTTCTAGACTTAGGCTTGAAAACACGGCGTTAGAAGGTGAAAACTCGAAACAGCCCCCGAACGTCTCCGTGGGTGGAACCAACACCTCCCACGGGACCAATGTAACTCGTAGGGACTGGCCCCGCAGCCGCGGAACTCCCGGTTTGAGAATACGACGATAATTTGCATATTTCTTGACTTGGCCTTAAAAACATGGTTTTAGAGGGTGAAAACTCGAAATATCCCCAAAACGTCCCCGTGGGTGGCACAAACACCTCCCACGGGACCAATGTAACTCGTAGGAACTGACCCCATAGCCGCGGGTCTCCCAGTTTGAGAGTACGATGGTAATTTGTATATTTCTAGACTTAGGCTTACAAACATGACGTTAGAGGGTGAAAACTCGAAACAGCCCCCGAACAGTCCCGTGCGTGGCAACAACACGTCCCATGGGACAATGTAACTCGTAGGAACTGACCCCGCAGTCGCGGGACTCCCCGTTTGAGAATACGACGATAATTTGCATATTACCTGACTTAGGCTTAAAAACATCGCGTTAGAGGGTGAAACTCGAAACAGCCCCCGAACGTCTCCGTGGGTGGTACCCACACCTCCCACGGGACCAATGTAACTCGTAGGAACTGACCCCATAGCCGCGGGTCTCCCGATTTGAGAGTACGACGGTAATTTGTATATTTCTGGACTTAGGCTTAAAAAGATGACGTTGGAGGGTGAAAACTCGAAACAGCCCCCGAACGGCTCCGTGGGTGGAACGAACACCTCCCATAGGACCAATGTAACTCGTAGGAACTGACCACGCTGTCGCGGGACTCCCGGTTTGAGAGTACGACGGTCATTTGCATATTTCTAGACCGAGGCTTAAAAACATGACGTTAGAGGGTGAAAACTTGAAACAGCCCCCGAACGGACCCGGGGGTAACACCAACACCTCCCACGGGACCAATGTAACTCGTATGAACTGACCCCGTAGCCGCGGGTCTCCCGGTTCGAGAATACGACGTTAATTTTCATATTTCTAGACCCAAGAAAAACATGGCGTTAGAGGGTGAAAATTCAAAAAAGCCCCCGAACGTCCCCGTGGGTGGCACCTACACCTCCCACGGGACCAATTTAACTCGTAGGAACTGACCCCGCAGCCGCGGTACTCCCGGTTTGAGAATACGACGATAATTTACATATTTCTTGATTTAGGCTTAAAAACATGGCGTTAAAGGGTGAAAACTCGAAACAGCCTTCGAACGTCCCCGTGGGTGGCAACAACACCTCCCACGGGACTAATGTAACTCATAGGAACTAACCCCATAGCCGCGGGTCTCCCGGTTTGGGAATACGACGATAATATGCATATTTCCTGACTTAGGCTTAAAAACTTGGCATTAGAGGGTGAAAACTCGAAACAGCCCCCGAACGTCCCCGTGGGTGGCACCAACACCTCCCACGGGACCAATGTAACTCGTAGGAACTGACCCCATAGCTTCTGGTCTCCCGGTTTGAGAGTACCATGGTAATTTGCATATTTCTAGACTTAGGCTTAAAAACATGACGTTAGAGGGTGAAAACTCGAAACAGCCCCCGAACGTCCCTGTGGGTGGCACAAACACCTCCCACGGGACCAATGTAACTCATAGGAACTGACCACGCAGCCGCGGGACTCCCGGTTTGAGAATACGATGGTAATTTGCATATTTCTAGACTTAGGCTTGAAAACATGGCGTTAGAAGGTGAAAACTCGAAACAACCCCCTAATGTCCCAGTGGGTGGCACCAACACCTCCCACGGGACCAATGTGTAACACCCCGCCTAATTAAATACCGGGTGGCCAGTCCCATACCAAATTAAAACAGAATATACAGTTGGCTCATTCTTAGCATCACTGTCGAAAACATTTACAACTCACCCAATACTCAATTAAGCTGGTGTTAAAAACTTTTCAAATTTTAATTTAACAAAATCCATTTCCAGTTTAAGAATAACACAACACATTTTATTCTACAACACTGATAACCAATTAGATAACACAAAACAATTTGAATGCAATTGGAATAAACATTCCCAAATAATATTAATCCATTACAATAATCCCAACAATATCAAATGTATTAAAATGACATGAATACCATAGTATTTGACCCCGATAGAAGAAGATAACTGAATCCTTTGGGCGACATGCCCTACTAAGAGAATACTGTGAATCAAATGATGATAGGCGTCTAAGCAAAACTCCATAAATCCATAGCCTGTCATAATCCGCTAAGGTTGGCGTCCCTGTTGTTGGACACCTGATATAGAAGATACAATAGAAAAGAAAATATGCAAGGAAACGGGTCAGAGGCCGATTGTGAAAATGATTTTAAAAACAGCAAGTATTTAACAAGTGCAATAAATCTTTTATTATGTACATGTTAGACCCAACTCTCACTTGCCATTCTCACCTCTCAACTAGAGTGAACACTTAACGTTTCATATTAACTTCCTAGTTAATGGTTCCTCTTTTCTAGTCTCCATATTATAATTCCATCCTAATATCATAATCCCCGTATGTCCCATACCATACGTCACATTATTGTTCATTTACATTTCTCATCGTTTCTCAATAACATGAATCATTTCTCATTAATATGAATTAAGTTTTTCAATAAACATTCATTAACTTAATTCAATTATCTTTCTCTATTCACCGTTATCTACAATTATCACCGTAGATAGATTTAACCATAATAAATATCCATTCATTCATTTAATCCGTTATATATATATATATATATATATTCATATATAATACGGCACCCCGAGTCACATCTGCGGTGCAATGCATTACTCTGCTATCATGTCCCAATATCGCTGGTCGCCGAAAAGGGGACAAAAGGTTCGGTGAGGATACCTCGAACCATTAACAACAACACAATCATTGGAGGCGAACATAGTTCTCATACCCATGGGTCACGCACATACCTACATACCCATAGTCAGCGGACTTATCAACTCCCCGATAAGTCTTTCATTGACCTATGTTCTCGAGCGACAAATCAAAGATCCCATGGATTCATCAGGATATGACTGCCCTCACGCGCAAACTTCCCACCGATAGCAAGTAAGCTAGGTATGTCATACACATAATCATTAATCAATCAAATAGGTATTATCATACCTATAGTATACTAACAACAAGGTACTCACATTAACCTTAGATTATTCCCTTACGTAGCATTATATCTCCTTAAATTCCACGTATTAAAATGCCATATCTTTACTTCATAATTTAATTATCCTCGCATCCTATAACATCTCTCCACTCCCGACGTCGTTAAGGTTCATGCGCGGAGCGTCTCACAAAGCGAAATCCAAACAAGGAACCCCTCCAATACACTACTACTTAACTTTGTCGATCGAGGAGGTTCGTCAACTTCAAATATGCGATCGGAATAACCTCATCCCCTCTTTCAACCAAATTTGTTCTAAACTCCCATCTCTATCCAGGAGCCATACCACTACGCTCTTGTACTACACTCAGCCCTTGCGAAATCAATAATGAGCTTAAACTCAATCCTTGATGTTTAAATTGTAACCCTAAGGCTACCCAGGTGTTATATTAAATCTCCCTTACTTGAATTATCCTTAATCCTCATACAAACAGATTAGAATCCAACACATGAATCTAGCAACCGAAATCTCTTTAACTTTAATTATCATAATTCTAAGCAATTAAATCCCAATCGAATTAATTCAAATCTTAACTAGGGCTTACTGATCTTCTCTAAGTCCCATAATATCCAATTAATAATCACCGAAGATCTACAAAAGTTTTGGGATAAGAACCAACATTAAAAAGAAACAACATCATGAATTCTCATATTTTAAATACTCAGAAAAATCAGATCCAAAAATTATTCAAATCATCAATCCGACTTCAGATTTGGATTCTACACGAAAAATTGATTCAGGTATGTGTTTTGAGTTTTTCCTAAATCTCATCCAAATGCACTCAAGAAGAAGATCTAAACATTCCAAATTGGCTCTTCTCATTCCACTCGTTTTTGCCTCTTTTTCTAGAAAATTATCAACATATTATCTTCAAGAACACTAAATTATTTTCATAATTTCTTCCACAGATTGATGAATATTTATTGGATTACTAACTACTTACAACATGAGTTTAATTCCTATATATTTTTAGATTCCAAAAATCCATTAACAACTATATCCTTTCATCTTCCAAGCATGAAAATTATCTCTTTTTATAACTATCCTAACATGGAAAATATACGAACTTAAATTGCAAATATCAAACACTTGCCTCCAATGAAGATCTGATCCTTTGGAGTTGAATAACACAGGTGGTGATGGTGGTGGTGACCTTTGACCTTTGGTTCTCCTCCTTCCCAAGCAAACTTCTTTTTCTTTCCAAGCAACCTTCCACTCTCTCTAAGAAGATGATTTTTAAATTTTGTGTAGAAGAGATGAAATGAACCTACATACACTAATCTCCAAATACTTATAATAAGACAAAACCCGAAATCACTATTCGTCCCCCTTATAAAAATAACCAAAATGCCCTTTTGGGTTGTCTTTTCATTTCCAAATGACCCGAGACTCAAAATTAACATCCAAATAGACTTTTCTGACTATTTCGAACCTTTTGGACGCAGCGACGCAGTCGAAATGACTATAAGGTCGATAGAAAATAAATTTCCTTTTTAATTTAATAAATTAGTCCCGACACGTCCCATACCGCGTCTGACTAAAAATTCAAATTACCGAATTTATATCATACCGTCATATCAATGACATCACACTCATATATTACCTAAATATCTTTAAGTAATATTCAGAATCATCCATTTTAATATCCACAATTCGTATAAAACCCAAATGAATTAATTTATAATAAGATCCAATTAATCCATTAATTTAAAATATAACCCATTTTAAAAGTCATTAAAATTACGGGGTATTACATACTTCCCCCCTTATAACAGAATTTCGTCCCGAAATTCAGAAAAATGAACCATACTGATAAGGTCAACTCCGAGTATAAATCTCACATCGCAAGAAATCGAAGTAGTACCGCCCATACAGTACATTAACGAAAATTCCCATCGATGTTACACTAAGTCTCACCATATAGTTCCAACTGAATCAAATTTAAATTATACCCAATCTTCCCTATACCGTCCTCGTGACAAAGTTTGGGAAAAATGATCCTCACTTATTAAACAAATAAATCCTGACGTCACGACTACTTACTGTTTCACAATTTTGAAAACTACTACAATCCAATCATCCAGGGCGCCCATACACCCTATCGTACAACTTTCATTATAATAGCAAAGGTTATAAACTCATATCCTAAAGACCTATCTTATTTCGACTCCCAACGGTTATTAGTTTCATGCGTGGGGTGTCTCGCAAGCAAAATCCAAACAAGGAACCCCCCCGATACACTACTACCTAAAGTAGTCGGTCATGGAAACTCCTCAGGTCTTTAGTCAATAGTTTATAAGCTCTCTACAGGTTTTATTAATTCGAATAAAGTCTACTCATCTACTCTCTTATAAAAGACAAGATGCTAGCTATAGTAGTAGTACATACGCTCTCCTATACCACAAGTCAATGCATGCCGATAGTCATATCATGCTCGGACATGCCCAAAGTAAGTAATTCCGCGATAAAAATCAAACCCACGTGATGACATGAAAATATAGGTATCCTACACCCGTCGGTGAGTCTACGTAAAATCAAACCCACGTGCTATTGTCAAAGTTTAGCAACCCATTTTCCCATATAATATTAATCGCTACAAAAATCAATATACGCCTTATAATTCCTTAGATAGAGAACATACCCTCATTCGTGGGTGGTGGTTGTTGAATCCCACTATTATAACTTTGCTCCGATAAGTCAAGAAAAATTTTACCCCAAATTTTTAGTTCTAGTTAACCACACTCCACTATATGCCCAAGCCTTTGAATATATTGCCTTCGTTAGGTAACACACATAATTCCCGCATTTCAAGAACTTCTACTGATGTCTCTCCTTAATTTTCCATAATAGGGGTGACCTCGACTACGGTCATCATACTCGAACATACTTCATAACCTCCTAACTACAATCTCCGCTATCCATTCAATGGCCCTCATCTGCCATACTTCTTTGTTCGATCACTCCCGAACATAAATAAGATTCACTGATATATACGAAATCTTACCAAAGAGATCAACAATTCTAAACATAGGGCTCTATATCAAAGAACGCTAAGATGAAAACACAGTAAGCCGTACAGATCCTAAAGGACACTAGAACCTGATGCTCTGATACCACCAGTAACACCCCGCCTAATTAAATACCGGGTGGCCAGTCCCATACCAAATTAAAACATAATATACAGTTGGCTCATTCTTAGCATCACTGTCAAAAACATTTACAACTCACCCAATACTCAATTAAGCTGGTGTTAAAAACTTTTCAAATTTTAATTTAACAAAATCCATTTCCAGTTTAAGAATAACACAACACATTTTATTCTACAACACTGATAACCAATTAGATAACACAAAATAATTTGAATGCAATTGTAATAAACATTCCCAAATAATATTAATCCATTACAATAATCCCAACAATATCAATGTATTAAAATAACACGAATACCATAGTATTTGACCCCGATAGAAGAAGATAACTGAATCCTTTGGGCGACATGCCCTATTAAGAGAATACTGTGAATCAAATGATGATAGGCATCTAAGCAAAACTCCATAAATCCATAGCCTGTCATAATCCTCTAAGGTTGGCGTCCCTGTTGTTGGACACCTGATATAGAAGATACAATAGAAAATAAAATATGCAAGGAAACGGGTCAGAGGCCGATTGTGAAAATGATTTTTAAAACAACAAGTATTTAACAAGTGCAATAAATCTTTTATTATGTACATGTTAGGCCCAACTCTCTCTTTCCATTCTCACCTCTCAACTAGAGTGCACACTTAATGTTTCCTATTAACCTCCTAGTTAATGGTTCCTCTTTTCTAGTCTCCATATTATAATTCCATCCCAATATCATAATCACCGTATGTCCCATACCATACGTCACATTATTGTTCATTTACATTTCTCATCGTTTCTCATTAACATGAATCATTTCTCATTAATATGAATTAAGTTTTTCAATAAACATTCATTAACTTAATTCAATTATCTTTCTCTATTCACCGCTATCTACAATTATCACCGTAGATAGATTTAACCATAATAAATGTCCATTCATTCATTTAATCCAATATATATATATATATATATTCATATATAATACGGCACCCCGAGTCACATCTGCGGTGCAATGCATTACTCTGCTATCATGTCCCAATATCGCTGGTCGCCGAAAAGGGGACAAAAGGTTCGGTGAGGATACCTCGAACCATTAACAACAACACAATCATTGGAGGCGAACATAGTTCTCATACCCATGGGTCACGCACATACCTACGTACCCATAGTCAGCGGACTTATCAACTCCCCGATAAGTCTTTCATAGACCTATGTTCTCGAGCGACAAATCAAAGATCCCATGGATTCATCAGGATATGACTGCCCTCACGCGCAAACCTCCCACCGATAGCAAGTAAGCTAGGTATGTCATACACATAATCATTAATTAATCAAATAGGTATTATCATACCTATAGTATACTAACAACAAGGTACTCACATTAACCTTAGATTATTCCCTTACGTATCATTATATCTCTTTAAATCCCACGTATTAAAATGCCATATCTTTACTTCATAATTTAATTATCCTCGCATCCTATAACATCTTTCCACTCCCGACGTCGTTAAGGTTCATGTGCGGAGCGTCTCGCAAAGCGAAATCCGAACAAGGAACCCCTCCAATATACTACTACTTAACTTTGTCGATCGAGGAGGTTCGTCAACTTCAAATATGCGATCGGAATAACCTCATCCCCTCTTTGAACCAAATGTGCTCTAAACTCCCATCTCTATCCAGGAGCCATACCACTACGCTCTTGTACTACACTCAGCCCTTGCGAAATCAATAATGAGCTTAAACTCAGTCCTTGATGTTTAAATTGTAACCCTAAGGCTACCCAGGTGTTATATTAAATCTCCCCTACTTGAACTATCCTTAATCCTCATACAAACAAATTAGAATCCAACACATGAATCTAGCAACCGAAATCTCTTTAACTTTAATTATAATAATTCTAAGCAATTAAATCACAATCAAATTAATTCAACTCTTAACTAGGGCTTACTGATCTTCTCTAAGTCCCATAATATCCAATTAATAATCACCGAAGATCTACAAAAGTTTTGGGATAAGAACCAACATTAAAAAGAAACAACATCATGAATTCTCATATTTTAAATACTCATAAAAATCAGATCCAAAAATTATTCAAATCATCAATCCGACTTCAGATTTGGATTCTACACGAAAAATTGAGTCAGGTATGTGTTTTGAGTTTTTCTTAAATCTCATCCAAATGCACACAAAAAGAAGATCTAAACATTCCAAATTGGCTCTTCTCATTCCACTCGTTTTTGCCTCTTTTTCTAGAAAATTATCAACATATTATCTTCAAGAAAACTAAATTATTTTTAGAATTTGTTCCACAGATTGATGAATATTTATTGGATTACTAACTACTTACAACATGAGTTTAATTCCTATATATTTTTAGATTCCAAAAATACATTAACAACTATATCCTTTCATCTTCCAAGTATGAAAATCATCTCTTTTTATAACTATCCTAACATGGACAATATACGAACTTAAATTGCAAATATCAAACACTTGCCTCTAATAAAGATCTGATCCTTTGGAGTTGAATAACACAGATGGTGATGGTGGTGGTGACCTTTGGTTCTACTCCTTCCCAAGCAAACTTCTTTTTCTTTCCAAGCAACCTTCCACTCTCTCCAAGAAGATGACTTTTAAATTTTTTGTAGAAGAGATGAAATGAACCTACATACACTAATCTCCAAATACTTATAATAAGACAAAACCCGAAATCACTATTCGTCCCCTTGTAAAAATACCCAAAATGCTCTTTTGGGTTGTCTTTTCATTTCCAAATGACCCGAGACTCAAAATTAACATCCAAATAGACTTTTCTGACTATTTTGAACCTTTCGGACGCAACGACGCATTCGAAATGACTATAAGGTCGATAGAAAATAAATTTCCTTTTTAATTTAATAAATTAGTCCCAACACGTCCCATACCGCGTCTGACTAAAAATTCAAATTATCGAATTTATATCATACCGTCATATCAATGACATCACATTCACATATTACCTAAATATCTTTAAGTAATATTCAGAATCATCCAATTCAATATCCACAATTCGGATAAAACCCAAATGAATTAATTTATAATAAGATCCAATTAATCCATTAATTTAAAATATAACCCATTTGAAAAGTGATTAAAATTATGGGGTATTACACAATGTAACTCGTAGGAACTGGCCTCGCAGCCGCGGGACTCCCGGTTTGAGAATACGACGGTAGTTTGCATATTTCTAGACTTAGGCTTAAAAACATGGCGTTAGAGGGTGAAAACTCGAAACAGCTCCCGAACGTCCCCGTGGGTGGCACAAACACCTCCCACGGGAACAATGTAACTCATAGGAACTGACCCCGCAACCGCGGGACTCTCGGTTTGAGAATACGACGGTAATTTGCATATTTCTAGACTTAGGCTTAAAAACATGACGTTAGAGGGTGAAAACTCAAAACAGCCCCCGAACGGCCCCGTGGGTGGCACCAACACCTCCCACGGGACCAATGTAACTCGTAGGAAGTGACCACGCTTCCGTGGGACTCCCAGTTTGAAAGTACGACGATAATTTGCATATTTCTAGACTTAGGCTTAAAAACATGACGTTAGAGGGTGAAAACTCGAAGCAGCCCCCGAACGTCCCTGTGGGTGGCACCAACACCTCCTACGGGACCAATGTAACTCGTAAGAACTGACCCCGCAGCCGCGGGACTTCCGGTTTGAGAATACGACGATAATTTGCATATTTCTTGACTAAGGCTTAAAAACATGGCTTTAGAGGGTGAAAACTCGAAACAGCCCCCAAATGTCCCCGTGGGTGGCACAAACACCTCCCACGAGACCATTGTAAGTCGTAGGAACTGACCCCATAGCCACGGGTCTCTCGGTTTGAGAGTACGATGGTAATTTGTATATTTCAAGACTTAGGCTTACAAACATGACGTTAGAGGGTGAAAACTCGAAACAGCCCCCGAACGGTCCCGTGCGTGGCATCAACACGTCCCATGGGACAATGTAACTCGTAGGAACTGACCCCGCAGTCGCGGGACTCCCCGTTTGAGAATACGACGATAATTTGCATATTACCTGACTTAGGCTTAAAAACATCGCGTTAGAGGGTGAAACTCGAAACAGCCCCCGAACGTCTCCGTGGGTGGTACCCACACCTCCCACGGGACCAATGTAACTCGTAGGAACTGACCCCATAGCCGCGGGTCTCCCGATTTGAGAGTACGACGGTAATTTGTATATTTCTGGACTTAGGCTTAAAAAGATGACGTTGGAGGGTGAAAACTCGAAACAGCCCCCGAACGGCTCCGTGGGTGGAACGAACACCTCCCATAGGACCAATGTAACTCGTAGGAACTGACCACGCTGTCGCGGGACTCCCGGTTTGAGAGTACGACGGTCATTTGCATATTTCTAGACCGAGGCTTAAAAACATGACGTTAGAGGGTGAAAACTCGAAAAAGCCCCCGAACGGACCCGGGGGTGGCACCAACACCTCCCATGGGACCAATGTAACTCGTATGAACTAACCACGCAGCCGTGGGACTCCCGGTTTGAGAAAATGACGGTAATTTGCATATTTCAAGACTTAGGCTTAAAAACATGGCGTTAGAGGGTGAAAACTCGAAACAGCCCCCGAACGCCCCCGTGGATGGCACCAACACCTCCCACGGGACCAATATAACTCGTAGGAACTGACCCCGCAGTTGCGGGTCTCCCGGTTTGAGAATACAACTGTAATTTTCATAGTTCGAGACTTAAGCAAAACATGGCGTTACAGGGTGAAAACTCGAAACAACCCCAGAACATCCCCGTGGGTGGCACCAACACCTCCCACGGGACCAATGTAACTCGTAGGAACTGACCCTGCAGTCGTGGGTCTCCCGGTTTGGGAATACGACGATAATATGCAAATTTCTAGACTTAGGCTTAAAAACATGGCGTTAGAGGATGAAAACTCGAAACAGCCCCCGAACGTCCCCGTGGGTGGCACAAACACCTCCCACGGGAACAATTTAACTCGTAGGAACTGACCACGCAGCCGCGGGAATCCCGGTTTGAGAATACGACGGTAATTTGCATATTTCTAGACTTAGGCTTGAAAACATGGCGTTAGAAGGTGAAAACTCAAAACAGCCCCCGAACGTCCCAGTGGGTGGCACCAACACCTCCCACGGGACCAATGTAACTCGTAGAAATTGGACCCACAGCCGCGGGACTCCCGATTTGTGATTACGATGGTAGTTTGCATATTTCTAGACTTAGGCTTAAAAACATGGCGATAGAGGGTGAAAACTCAAAATAGCCACCGAACGTCCCCGTGGGTGGCACAAACACCTCCCACGGGAACAATTTAACTCGTAGGAACTAACCACGCAGCCGCGGGACTCCCGGTTTGAGAATACGACGGTAATTTGCATATTTCTAGACTTAGGTTTGAAAACATGGCGTTAGAAGCTGAAAACTCGAAACAGCCCCCGAACGTCCCAGTGGGTGGCACCAACACCTCCCACGGGACCAATGTAACTCGTAGGAACTGGCCCCGCAGCCGCGGGACTCACAGTTTGTGATTATGACGGTAGTTTGCATATTTCTAGACTTAGGCTTAAAAACATGGCGTTAGAGGGTGAAAACTCAAAATAGCCCCCGAACGTCCCCGTGGGTGGCACAAACACCACCCACAGGACCAATGTAACTCATAGGAACTGACCACGCAGCCGCGGGACTCCCAGTTTGAGAATATGACGGTAATTTGCATATTTCTTTACTTAGGCTTAAAAACATGGCGTTTGAGGGTAAAAACTCAAAACAGTCCCCGAACGGCCCAGTGGGTGGCACCAACACCTCCCACTGGACCAATGTAACTCGTAGGAATTGACCCCGCTGCCCGGGGACTCCCAATTTGAGAATACGACGATAATTTCATATTTTTAGACTTAGGCTTAAAAACATGGCGTCAGAAGGTGAGAACTCGAAACAACCCTCTAACGGTACCATGGGTGGCACCAACACCTCCCACGGGACCAATGTAACTCATAGGAACTGACCCCACAACCGCAGGTCTCCCGGTTTGAGAATACGATGGTAATTTGCATATTTCTAGACTTAGGCTTAAAAACATAACGTTAGAGGGTGAAAACTCGAAACAGCCCCTGAACGGCCCCGGGGTGGCACCAACACCTCCCACGGGACCAATGTAACTCGTAGGAACTGACCCCACATCCGCGGGTCTCCCGATTTGAGAATACGACAATAATTTGCATATTTTTAGACTTAGGCTTAGAAACATAATGTTAAAGGGTGAAAACTCGAAACAGCCCCCAACGGCCCTGTGGGTGGCACCAACACCTCCCACGGGATCAATGTAACTCGTAGGAACTGACCCCGCAGCCGCGGGTCTCCGGGTTTTAGAGTACGACAGTAATTTGTATATTTCTAGACTTAAGCAAAACATGGCGTTAGAGGGTGAAAACTCGAAACATCCCCCGAACGGCCCCGTGGATGGCACCAACACCTCCCACGGGACCAATGTAACTCGTAGGAACTGACCCCACAGCCACGGGACTCCCGGTTAAAGAATACTACAATAATTTGCATATTTTTTGACTTAGGCTTAAAAACATAACGTTAGAGGGTGAAAACTCACAACAGCACCCGAACGGCCCCGTGGGTGGCACCAACACCTCCCACGGGACCAATGTAACTCGTAGGAAGTGACCACGCTGCCGTGGGACTCCCAGTTTGAGAGTACGATGGTAATTTGCATATTTCTAGACTTAGGCTTAAAAACATGACGTTAGAGGGTGAAAACTCGAAATAGCCCCCGAACGTCCCCGTGGGTGGCACCAACACCTCCCACGGGACCAATGTAACTCGTAGGAACTAACCTCGCAGCCGCGGGACTTCCGGTTTGAGAATACGACGATAATTTGCATATTTCTTGACTTAGGCTTAAAAACATGGCTTTAGAGGCTGAAAACTCGAAACAGCCCCCAAACGTCCCCGTGGTTTGCACAAGCACCTCCCACGGGACCATTGTAACTCGTAGGAACTGACCCCATAGCCGCGGGTCTCCCGGTTTGAGAGTACGATGGTAATTTGCATATTTCTAGACTTAGGCTTAAAAACATGACGTTAGAGGGTGAAAACTCGAAACAGCCCCCGAACGGTCCCGTGCGTGGCACCAACACGTCCCATGGGACAATGTAACTTGTAGGAACTGACCCCGCAGCCGCGGGACTTTCGGTTTGAGAATACGATGATAATTTGCATATTTCCTGACTTAGTCTTAAAAACATCGCGTTAGAGGGTGAAAACTCGAAACAGCCCCCGAACGTCTCTGTGGGTGGCACCAACACCTCCCACGGGACCAATGTAACTCGTAGGAACTGACCCCATAGCCGCGGGTCTCCCATTTTGAGAGTACGACGGTAATTTGTATATTTCTAGACTTAGGCTTAAAAACATGATGTTGGAGGGTGAAAACTCGAAACAGCCCCCGAACGGCCCCGTGGGTGGAACCAACACCTCCCACGGGACCAATGTAACTCGTAGGAACTGACCACGCTGTCGCGGTACTCCCGGTTTGAGAGTACGACGGTCATTTGCATATTTCTAGACTTAGGCTTAAAAACATGACGTTAGAGGATGAAAACTCGAAACAGCCCCCGAACGGACCCGGGGGTGGCACCAACACCTCCCACGGGACCAATGTAACTCCATTAACTGAGCACGCAGCCGCGGGACTCTCGGTTTGAGAAAACGACGGTAATTTTCATATTTCTTGACTTAGGCTTAAAAAAATGGCGTTAGAGGGTGAAAACTCGAAACAGCCCCCGAACGTCCCCGTGGGTGGCACCAACACATCCCACGGGACCAATATAACTCGTAGGAATTGACCCCGCAGTTGCGGGTCTCCCGGTTTGAGAATACAACTGTAATTTTCTTATTTCTAGACTTAAGCAAAACATGGCGTTATAGGGTGAAAACTCGAAACAGCCCCAAAACATCCCCGTGGGTGGCACCAACACCTCCCACGGGACCAATGTAACTCGTAGGCACTGACCCTGTAGCCGTGGGTCACCCGGTTTGAGAATACGACGATAATTTGTATATTTCTAGACTTAGGCTTAAAAACATGGCGTTAGAGGATGAAAACTCGAAACAGCCCCGAACGTCCCCGTGGGTGGCACAAACACCTCCCACGGGAACAATTTAACTCGTAGGAACTGACCACGCAGCCGCGGGACTCCCGGTTTGAGAATACGACGGTAATTTGCATATTTCTAGACTTAGGCTTGAAAACATGGCGTCAGAAGGTGAAAACTCGAAAAGCCCCAGAACGTCCCAGTGGGTGGCACCAACACCTCCCACGGGACCCATGTAACTCGTAGGAACTGGCCCCGCAGCCGCGAGACTCCCAGTTTGTGATTACGATGGTAGTTTGCATATTTCTAGACTTAGGCTTAAAAACATGGCGATAGAGGGTGAAAACTCGAAATAGCCACCGAACGTCCCCGTGGGTGGCACAAACACCTCCCACGGGAACAATTTAACTCGTAGGAACTGACCACGCAGCCGAGGGACTCCCGGTTTGAGAATACGACGGTAATTTCCATATTTCTAGACTTAGGCTTGAAAACATGGCGTTAGAAGCTGAAAACTCGAAACAGCCCCCGAACATCCCAGTGGGTGGCACCAACACCTCCCACGGGACCAATGTAACTCGTAGGAACTGGCCCTGCAGCCGCGGGACTCCCGGTTTGTGATTACGACGGTAGTTTGCATATTTCTAGACTTAGGCTTAAAAACATGGCGTTAGAGGGTGAAAACTAAAAATAGCCCCCGAACGTCCCCGTGGGTGGCACAAACACCTCCCACGGGACCAATGTAACTCATAGGAACTGACCACGCAGCCGCGGGACTCCCAGTTTGAGAATACGACGGTAATTTGCATATTTCTTGACTTAGGCTTAAAAACATGGCGTTTGAGGGTGAAAACTCGAAACAACCCCCGAACGGCCCTGTGGGTGGCACCAACACCTCGCACTGGACCAATGTAACTCGTAGGAATTGACCCCACAGCCGCAGGACTCCCGATTTGAGAATACGACGATAATTTCATACTTTTAGACTTAGGCTTAAAAACATGGCGTTAGAGGGTGAGAACTCGAAACAACCCTCTAACGGCACCGTGGGTGGCACCAACACCTCCCACGGGACCAATGTAACTCATAGGAACTGACCCCACAACCGCGGGTCTCCCGGTTTGAGAATACGATGGTAATTTGCATATTTATAGACTTAGGCTTAAAAACATGACGTTAGAGGGTGAAAACTCGAAACAACCCCTGAACGGCCTCGGGGTGGCACCAACACCTCCCACGGGACCAATGTAACTTGTAGGAACTGACCCCACATCCGCGGGTCTCCCGATTTGAGAATACGACAATAATTTGCATATTTCTAGACTTAGGCTTAGAAACATAACGTTAGAGGGTGAAAACTCGAAACAGCCCCCCAACAGCCCTGTGGGTGGCACCAACACCTCCCACGGGATCAATGTAACTCGTAGGAACTGACCCCGCAGCCGCGGGTCTCCCGGTTTGAGAGTACGACAGTAATTTGTATATTTCTAGACTTAAGCAAAACATGGCGTTAGAGGGTGAAAACTCTAAACATCCCCCGAACGGCCCCGTGGGTGGCACCAACACCTCCCACGGGACCAATGTAACTTGTAGGAACTGACCCCACAGCCACGGGACTCCCGGTTTTAGAATACGACAATAATTTGCATATTTCTTGACTTAGGCTTAAAAACATGGCGTTAGAGGGTGAAAACTCGAAAAATCCCTCTAACGGCCCCGTGAGTGGCACCAACACCTCCCACGGGACCAATGTAACTCGTAGGAACTGACCCCGCAGCCTCGGGACTCCCGATTTGAGAATACGACGATAATTTGGATATTTCTACTTGGTTACTGATAATTTTAACTCATATATGCAATTTTTCAGCTTGATTAATTTTTTTGTAAAACTACTTGGTTACTGATATTTTTTTTATGTATCCTATCATTTGTAGGATTTTTGCACGCGGAACAAACGAAGGAGGCAATGGTCTATAGCATGAAGATTGTTTATATGTTGTGGACATTCAGGATTTTGTTTTTTGTGTTACAGCCGTGCGGGCTTTTATTGTTTAGTTTTATGGCTGTGTTGGCTTTTATAATTTGATTGTTGAATTTTATGGCCGTGCGGGCTTTATAATAAGCAGGTTTTATATTTACAGGTTTTGGAATGTCAAGAAAATAGAGGGAACTCTGCCCAATTTTTTTTTGGTCTGTGAATTACTAAGACGTGTAATATTTATAAGTTTGTATATATATTTGTTTATTAACAACGTTCTTGATTCGTAATTTGTGATTTTTTTTATTGTTTTGCCAATAATAAATATTTGTAATACCTCGTACGCGTCCAACGTTACACGTAGCAACTGACGGTGCACTCACAGGACCCCCAATTTTAGGATTGGACCAAAAAAATATATATTTTTTTTTAAATTATAGTTAAATATGGTCATGGACTTTGTCCATGACAATTTTTATTTTTTTCATCGCGCATAAAAATGGTCGCGGTCAAAGTCCGTGACCATTTTATTTTTATTTTTTTTGTCACAGTTGTGGGTCGCGGACTTTGACCGCGACAAATTTGTCACGGTTGTGGGTCACGGATGAGGGCCGCGACCAATTTTTTTTTAATTTTTTAGTCACGGTCGTGGGTCGTGGACTTTGGCCGCGACCAATTTGTCACGGTTATGGGTCACGGATTAAGGCCGCGACCAATTTTTTTATATTTTTTTGTCACGGACGTGGGTCGCGGCCAAAGTCCGCGACCAATTTGTCACGGTTGTGGGTCACGGATGAGGGTCGCGACCCATCATGGTATGGGTCACGGCCCAAGTCCGCGACCATATGCCGTGACCCCTCTCGGCCGTGACCATTTTTTGGTCACAGACTTGGGCCGCGACCCACGAAAATTGACGAAAATGGTCATGCTCGAAATGGTCACGGCCCAAGTCCGCGACCCACATCTTTGGTCAGGGATTTTGGCCGTGACCAATCGCCAGTTTTGGTGTAGTGTAATGCCACCACGCTTCTAATTGGTTGAACAGTTTCCCTCTAAAACACAACATCTTATGCATTTAATGAAATATCTTTAACATTAATGCCACAACACTGTCACAATTAATGCCCATCAATCACATTTAATGCCAATCAGGTTACTCAAGTAAACTTGTCTCCATATAAATAGACCAACCAAAAAGTTTACAAGCGCGGTAATTTGAACCTAGAATTGCTGTTGGATTTTCCTCATACACAAGAGCTTCTGTGAGAACATTCATTACATAACATTCAATTTTGCTTCAAGTGATACCACTATCATTGAGCATTAACTGAGCCTTAAGTTCTTGCATTGCCTTTATTGTGACAAGAGTGTTTGCACTTTCTCCTTTCGACCAAGTTATTGATTGGTTCCACTTATTTATTGTGTTCACATTGCATTTATGGTATAAAAGACCTCATTTAATACCATCTTGGGTGTTGAATATTATTCCCTCTTACTCTCATGGATCGTCATTATTTAACTTAGTCTTGGTCATTAGTCACGGTCTTTATAAGGGGTTACGCCTCGCTTGATACTAACCGTATTCCAAGAACCCACATCTTACATTTGGCAACTCTGTTGGGGAGGTATTCTCTTTTGAAAAGATGCCAGAGGATTACGTTGCTAAGACTATTGACTTTGATGCCATGCAATATGAGGAGAAGGCATAGCTCACAATATTTCCTGAAGGAGCAAGAGTAACGCGAGCAGAACCTATCACAACTGCTAATGGTGTAATGGAGATGGCCGGTATGCCAACGGGAATAGGCCCATTAAAAATGATGGGGATCATGGGTTTATTTGTTGAGTTCATCAAAAAGCCTGAAGCCTAGGCGATGTTGGGAATCGCTGGAGGATCTAACTCTTTCATGATGCCACCGACTATGATACCATCTCCCTATGTCACCGGAGGAGTTGCCACAGCTATTATTAATAATATTCCCCCCATCGCTCTACAAATGATTACCCCAACCTTGACTGCAAGAATAACTATATCTGGTGTGGGATCAGCAGGTGAAACGCCAGCAATAACCGCTAATTTAGGGGGAAGTGCATTGGTAGCGCCCATAACTTCCACCATCGTGGTGCCACCAACAACCAATTCTCCACCCTCTATCTTAGAGGACATGAAAAAGTAACTCTTAAAATTCACAGCAGTGTCTAAATCTGGAGGGGATAGTTCCTCAGTTTATAGTGACTTTCGTACTCCATACCCAGAGGAGTACAATAATGAGACTTACCCTGTAGGGTATATTCCACCCATCTTTGAAAAATATATGAAAAAAGGCACTAATACCAAGGAGCTATAAAAAGGTTCATCGAGAGCTTAAGGGCTTACTATAATGAAAAAAGCTAAGACTAAGGGAGTTCTAAAAATCCCAGATAAAAAAGGCTTACACTTGTTATTCTTATTTGGCACCAAGCAGCGTTGCCTCTTGGGAAGAGCTGCATATGATATTTGTGCAAAAGTTACTTTTGGCAGAAGATGAGTTTACACTCACGCAACTGGCTCACGAGAAACAAAAGTCGGGGGAGGATGTTGTTGCTTACATTAGAAGGTTTCATGAAATCTGTCTAGATGTGAGGGAGGAAATGCGAGAAGATAAAATTTTACAAGTTTGTGTCGAAGGGCAACTGACTGAGTTTATCTGCCACCTGATCAATGAGACCCGAGAAGGCATACTTGCTGCATTTTTTAAGGCAGCAAGAAATATTGATCTAGTGGTAAAATATACACCACCCCCACCTGTCTTGGCAATTTTATTGCTAAGACCATCAGCTAGCTCAAGGAGGGGAGTACCCCTAGGGTAAACTACGCAGACGATGGAGGAAGAGGGGAAGGAAGTGGTGGCCGAGGAAGAAGAATAGGAGAAACAAAAGAGGTTCGAAGGTAAAGAGGATCCTCCCGAGATTCCATAAACGGTAGAGGCGACCCTAAACCTTTATGATCTAATGGTTCGAGATAAAATTTGCAGACCAATCAATAGTAGTACGATGGAGGTATCTCAAGAACACGTAGAAAAGCCAGACTTTTAATAAGATCCACAACAGAGTGAATCATCCAACTAGGGTATGTTTTTTTTCTAAAAAGGTCGATCGACCATCATGTGAAGAAAGGGGACATTAAATTACCGAAAGGAAATGTAAATGATAACCCTTTACCAGCTCATGAGGCACACACGTGTAGTGCCTTTGATAAAGAAACTAAGCAACTAGTAAGGCAGCAATGGTTCCTCGAGGAAGACTTCGAAGAATCATTAGAGGAGTGTACCTCCAGGCTGGCCTAGTTGCGATTGAATGATAAGACAGATGAAGAAGATGAACCTAAAGATGACGAAAACCATATCGAGAGCTTGAGCTGACAAATGGAGGCTTGAGCGCTAGAGACGGTGCATACTGTGATAGCCTATGATGAGGCTACCTATAGATACGTGGAAGAAGTGTATGAAATCAAGGAGGATTTGGATCTAATGTGCAGTTGTGGCCCGCTTACAGAAGTTTGGTTGGTTTTTTGACCAAGTTGGGATCCCTGAACACTCTCGGTTGGAGGTCACATGAGATATCCTGGATATCGCTAAGAAGAATATGGCTCCAGAGTTATAATAGAAGGGGCCCATGGCCAATCTTATGAGAAAGTACCTCTCTAAGGTTTCATTTTCGAAGACTGACAGATCGGTCAGGTACCCTCATAACAAGCCCCTTTATGTTACATCCACTGTGAATGATTTTGCTTTTAAGCGTGTTATATTGGATGGTGGGGCATCCATAAACATTATGCCCATTGGGTCCTTCTATGCTACTGGAATATTAGAGACAAGGCTGGTATAACATTCTTTGTCAATCTCGGGGTATAACAACCAGTCGTCCAAATCTATAGGATATGTTAACATGGGAATTACGATGGGGAATATTACTTATCATATAAAATTCCACATCATGGACTGCAAGCCATCGTATCAACTATTAGTGGGAAGAGTATTGATTCACAACCATGGGTTGGTGCCTTCCACTTACCTCCAGTGTGCAAAGAAAATGTAAAGGGAAAGGAGGTGGTGATTCAGGCATCCAAGATGCCGTTTGTAATAGAGGAAGCTCACCTACTAGATGCAGCCTTCTATGCCAAGATGGATGAAGAGGCTACGGTTTTTACAAGGTATACCGGGGGAATTAGATTCCCAAGTAGTCGAGAAAGAGTGCGCGCACTAGCTCTATCGGTGGTAATCAATAAAGAAGAATGCGAGCAAGATGCGGTGAGGCCTCCCAATTTATCGAAGTAGCTTCAAGACCGGATGACTCGACATATTGATCCTATAGAATACCAAGTTCAACGCCAGAGTGTTAGAAGAAAATTATCGAAAAAGATCTCATAGATAAAAAAAATCCCGACATTGCAAAAGAGTAGTTTTGCCTAGTGGCAGAATTATTTACAAATTATGAAGGTGTGATTGGGCAGTCGAAGGATTAGATAATGAAGATGATGCAGTTTACGAGTGTTTCTTTGTGGATAACCAAGGAAAATGTTTGGTCATTGATAAATCGAGCATCCAAGAATTTGTAGCAGCGGTAGAGGATGACCCTGAGTGCATGAAAAATAGACCCAGACTACAGATCCAAGAATTAGAAAAGATAGATCTGGATAAAAAGGGAGATTACTCAAGCCCTATTTTTATCTCGAAGGACCTGAAAGGGGCATCGCGAGAGGGTTTGATCAAGCTTATACAAGAGTTTAAGGACATCTTTACGTGGAAGTACACGAGATGCCTGGAGTTGATAAGGAGGTGAGTTGCCACAAACTGAATGTTTTGCCATCTGCTATTCCAATGAAATAAGCCATATGAACAAATAAAGTAAAATTGGAATTAAAGATCAAGAAAGAAGTTTAAAGGATTCTCGTAGTAGGTTTCATTATCCCTATTCAACATCCCACTTGGTTGTCTTACATTGTTCTGGTAAGAAAGAAAGACAAGAGAGAAATCAAGTTCGGCATGGATTTTTAGGACCTGAATCGTGCATCCCCGAAGGAAAAATATTGATTGCCTTCTAAAAACAACTTGATAGATGCTACTACAGATCATGATATGTACAGCTTCATGGATGGTTATGTAGGTTATAACCTGCTCAAGGTGGATCCAACTAATTCCAAAAAGATCGATTTTCGAACGCCTTTGGGCAACTTCATGTACATAGTCATGCCTTTTGGTTTGAAAAACGTCAGAGCCACCTATCAGAGGACCATAATGTCTATCTTCCATGACCTCTACTATAATATCATGGAATTTTATGATGAATACCTGGTAATCAAGTCCATAAAGGAGGCTTCCGATTTAGATGACTTGAGGAAGGTGTCCACCTAATGCGGAAAGTACAAGTTGAAGATGAACCCTCGCAAATGTGCATTCAAGGAGACAAGTGGGAAGTTCCTTGGGTTTGTGGTAAATTAAAAAAGTGTACGGATGGACTTGGATAATCAATGGTCCATCCTTGATATGCCAAGACCAAATTCGGTGAGCGAATTGAAGAGATTCTTGGAAAAAGTATCCTACTTGAGAAGGTTAGTGCCCGAGATGGCTGAGCTGACTCACCTACTAATGAAGCTGTTAAGAAAAGGTTCAAAGTTTGAATATGAACAAGTGCATCAGGAGGCAATGGACAAGATGAAAACACTCCTCACATCTCCTTAAAAAATTATCCCTCTGAAGGCAGGTATCCCTTTATGTCTATATCTTACATCTACTAAACGATCCATTGGGGCATTACTAGCCCAAGAGAGGGATGATGTCGATAAACTTATTTATTACTTAAGAAGGATTATACATGGGAGGGAGCCATATATACTAGCATCGAGAGGCATTGTTTGGCCCTTGTATTCGTAGCAGAAAAATGTAGGCACTATTTGTAGTCATTCATAGTTCACATGGTAACTAGATGTGATTCGATAAAGTTTTTACTTTCTAGGACTGTACTAATAGGAATGGAAGCCAATTGGTTTCTAATCCTCTCAGAGTACGACATCAAAT
The DNA here is from genome assembly GCA_949130495.1 of Sambucus nigra. Taxonomy (NCBI): domain Eukaryota; kingdom Viridiplantae; phylum Streptophyta; class Magnoliopsida; order Dipsacales; family Adoxaceae; genus Sambucus; species Sambucus nigra. The sequence goes on along the minus strand of OX422207.1, from coordinate 671,018,734 downwards.
ACATAGTTCCTTGAGACATCAAGAGTCAAGTTTACGCATATCATTTTTCCTTCTTGGACATTTGAGCCACCCGCAGAAGAAATTCCAGGCGATGATCTTTAGGCTAACTTTTTGGCAGCTAGCTTGGACGAATGGAGCATGGAATTTGACGGCTCTTTGTTCGAAAATAAAGGATAAAAAGGTTTGATTTTGAGAAAGAATGGGGGAAAAGTTTGACTATCCTTTAAATTGGATTTTAGTTGTTTGAACAATGAAGCTAAATACGAGGCACTAGTGTTGGGACTACTCAAAGCTCTTATAAGGGGCATTAAGATGCTCACAATAAATGGGGGCTCGAACCTGGTGGTTAAATAATTGATGGTTTAGTTTTCGTTGAAGCACATGAGTTTGGCACCATACCGAACAATCATACAAAGGTTCATCGAGCAATTTTAAGTGGTGAAGAACAAAAGGCACCCATAAACGATGAACATACATTCTGATGCTTACGCTAATATTGCCCAGAAGATTGCTTTTGATGGGGAGTCAATAGTAATTCGAATCACCAAGAGGACAACCCCCTCAACCATAGCAGAAATGTTGCCTACTGATGATAGCAGTGATTGGAGGGGAGAGATAAGGAAGTTGCTGAAAATAGGTAAAGGCTCAGTGAGTTTGGTTGACCTCGCACAATATTTCGTTGTTAGGGGCAAGTTATACTACAAAAATAAAGAAGGTTGGATATATAGGTGTGTGGATCCCAAAGATGCCAAAATAAGATTGACTGAAGTCCGTGAAGATAGATGCAAAACCATTGAGATCCCTTTATATAGAATGGTCCAGCAAGCAGGTTACTTCTGACCTTCGATAAGGCAGGATGTTGTGATGATACAAAAGGACTGTGGGAAATGTCAATTATTCTACCACGTAGCAGAATGCAACTTTATTGATCAACCTTAAGATTAGAGGCAGCCATACATGTACATGTTGGTAGATGGAGTGATGCCTCCAGATAAAGATGATGCCACGAGGCTAAAGAGGTGAGTTCCTAAGTACTACGTCCAAAAAGTGCAGTTTTGAAGAGGCTATCATGACAGGCCTTTGAGATACATTAGGGGGGAAGAAGTCGAGGAAGTACTAAAGAAGATCCATGATTTGGGTCACATCGGAGGAGCCAAACTTTATGACCAACTTATGAATTTAGTGTATTATTGGTCTACGATATAAAAAGACTCTACGAAGTTTGTTCGCAAATGCAAGGCTTGCTAGCTACATGGGAATATGATCTATGCTCCTTCGGTGGACCTGCATTCTTTCTCCACCCCTTTCCTATTCAACACATGGGCATTCGACTTAGTAGGGGAAATATATCCCTTCTAAGGAGGAAATATTTGGATACTTATTATCACTGAATGTTTTACCAAGTGGGCAGAAGCTATACCATTAAAAAGGGCCACAACGAGGGTAGTTGCTCGATTTATGAAGGAGTACATCATTTTACATTTTGGTATCCCAAAGGTCTTCCTCTCAGACAATGGCACTCTTTTTATTAATAATGAAGTAAGTTTTCTCATGGATAAGTACTCCATCATTCATCACAAGTCAACTGTAGTGTACCTAAAAAGCAAGGGGTAAGTAGAAGCTACCAACAAGACTCTGGTGAAGATCCTATAAAAAATGCTAGAGGACTTTCCATGAATGTGGGATGACAAGATACGTGATGTCCTATGGGACTATCTAATGACTAAAAGAAATCCCACAAGGTATACCCCTTTCTCTTTAGTTTTTGGTGCGAAAGATGTTTTACCAGGAAAGCTCGAGGTACCTTCTACCCAATATGATTTACAAAGTGCCATGCTCCCCAACATTCGCCATGTACAACTTAAAGCACTAGAGTAGGTAGAGATAACGATATAAGGCACTTTGAAATGTACAGAAAATAGTTGTCCAGATCTTATGATCAGATGGTGAGGCCATGGAATTTCAAAGAATGAGACTTGGTCCTAAAAGTTTGCACTTGGCATATTAAGGGATTGTCATTACCCAAGTTTGAAGCCAAGGCCCCTATATTATTCAAGCAGTTCATGATTCGATCTACTGTGAGATATCTATGGTGGAGGATGATGTAAGTTTCAAATTAAACAACAAGTGGATCAAAATTTATTATGTTTAAATGTATTCAATTTGCTTCTAACACACCAATTTGTTTCATTATGTTTCGTTGGTACTTATTCGGGAGAATGTTCCCTACAATGCTGGGTTATCTATTTTACCCCTTTCTCTTTAGTTTTTGGTGCGAAGATGTTTTACCAGGAAAGCTCGAGGTACCTTCTACCCAATATGATTTACAAAGTGCCATGCTCCCCAACATTCGCCATGTACAACTTGAAGCACTAGAGGAGGTAGAGATAACGATATAAGGCACTTTGAAATGTACAGAAAATAGTTGTCCAGATCTTATGATCAGATGGCGAGGCCATGGAATTTCAAAGAATGAGACTTGGTCCTAAAAGCTTGCACTTGGCATATTAAGGGATTGTCATTACCCAAGTTTGAAGCCAAGGCCCCTATATTATTCAAGCAGTTCATGATTCGATCTACTGTGAGATATCTATGGTGGAGGATGATGTAACTTTCAAATTAAACAACAAGTGGATTAAAATTTATTATGTTTAAATGTATTCGATTTGCTTCTAACACACCAATTTGTTTCATTATGTTTCGTTGGTACTTATTCGGGAGAATGTTCCCTACAATGCTGGGTTATCTATTTTACATGGAAGTATAAATTCATCTTTGTTTTGCAAACTATGGTTCTTTTTTTTATTATGCATAATTTAATGTATATTGCATGGATGTACTTGCTCATTCAACATTTAGTCAAAATAGAAAAGGAGGAGAACCAAATGCAAAGAAATATATTCAAATAGAATGGAGCTACTGAGTTACATTCAAAAAAAAGTCTCAGGGCAATAAAAACAAAAATGATGGGAAATTTGGAAGAGCGGTTAGTCGATCGGGGAATCCATTATGAACCACAAGTTGGTTGAGTTAAGCAGACGGTGATGATTCTAGGGCAGAATTTGCTCGAGATTACTCTAGTCAATGGCCAAATCCCCAAGATCTTTTTGACGGCGCTCTATCCTTTGCTGAACATCATCTAACTTGGCTTCCACTTTGATAGTGGCCTCACAAGCAGCTTCATCATCTTGCTCAGACCTAGATAGCTCATCTTCTAAACTCACTAAATCTTCATAGATGGCCACCTACGAATGATGAGAGGCTTGCAACCGAACATAAAGAGCAGGTAAATCATCTTCCCTCAAGTCGCGGGATAATTTGACCAACCCAAATAATGAAAACCCATCGCTAAGGAGGGGATTGATCTTCCTTGACAAAACATCAACAACATCAGATTTTAAGGATTCCAGAGGGGTGTTGATGACCTCACCTAAAACAATTTCAAGTCCAAGAAATCTACAGTCCATCATTACAGGTAGTGGTTGAATGTTGTGAGGAGAAAAGGTAGATGGAAATCGATTTAAGGGGTTTTCTATCAGCTCGTGAGGAACATCAATCAAGATATGGGGAAAATAACATAGATTTTGTCTCACAACTGCCTTCGGAGATGCCTCAGGAGGATATATACTGAAAAAACTATCACTGGCTGAGGTATGTCGGGTGTGAGAAGTACTATCACCCTCTTGTAGCTCAAAAACATCTATTTGCAAGCCAGGGACCTCACCCATTGAAGCCAACTCAGGTATAGTCCTTACTTATGAAACCTCATGCGCAACACTTTCAATCTCTGGCTCACGAATATCCGACTGATCAACCTCAACCTGAAACACAACAATTTATCAAGTCAGAGAAATATACAAATTCTTTACAAAAAATAAAAAGTCCAATATTACTAGGCCAGCCTGACCCTCAGTTATGGGAGATTAAAGTCCAACATTACTTGGCCCACCTAACCCTCAGTTATGGGAGATTAACATCCAACATTACTTAACCTGTTTGGCCCTAGGTTATGGGGGATTTAAAGTCCTACATTACTAGTCCCGCCTGACCTTCAGTTATGGGAGATTAAAGTCCAACATTACTTGGCCTTCCTGACCCTCGGTTATGGGAGATTAAAATCCTACATTAATAGACCCACCTAACCCCGGTTATAGGAGATTAAAGTTCAACATTACTTGGCCCACCTGACCCTTGATTATGGGAGATTAAAGTCCAATATTACTTAGCGCGCTTGACCCTTGCTTATGGGAGATGTAAAATCCTATACATATACTAGGCATTTATAATTATAGTTATTGCAGGAGTTACAGCCCCAAAGAAAGAGAAGTTATACCTCTGGCAAAGTAAATTGGTGAGCATCATTAGCAAATTGCCTAGTAACCATCTACACCAAATCTTCCTCTCCATGAGAACCTCCTTGACCCATCAAGGGACACTGATCCACTCAAACACCTGGAGCATTCACAAGGGAAGTACACCTTCTTTCCCTAAGCCTATCTGGATAATTACAATAACAACCTCGCCTCGCTCGGGTTTGAGGATCGATAGTCCAAACAAAGTAACCAGTACTTGATTATTTATGGGAGGAGGCACCGCGGGGATAGTCTTGTCGGGTAACCTGGCATGCAAAGAAGGAATTAAAGTTAGAGCAAAGAGTAGACAGAAAAGATTGAGAAGCTAGAATGCATTCAAGTGATACCATAATAGAGGGCACGCCCATTGGGTATTTTCTAACACCAGACTCCAAGGCACCTTCATCGGGGATACCCTCCTCAAGGCTACAACAAGGCAAAGTCAAGCAAATAGGCACTACTAGACTAAACATAATAAATATCTTTATCTTCTCCTAGGGGGAAATTTTTAGTTAGATACAAAGTTATAGAGGCAGTTATTCCCTTTGGTAGAGCATCCTTGAAGGTGGGCAAAACTTCAGTTGTCTCTACCAGTGGGCCTTTCAAATCATCGCCCGCCCTAGCATCCTCCTGGGAATCACCTCTCACACCAACCTAAGGGTAAAGAACATGGATCAATATTAAAGAAGAAATGGGTGAGGATACAAGTAAAAGGAAAGTAAATTAATCTACACCTCTTCTTCAAAGATATCTTCAAAGACTTCGTAGTCACGGGGAGGCAAAGCAGGCTTTAAAGCAGATACCATTTTACGAAGTCTGTGCCTTCGAATAAAGGAATAGTCATCCAACTCTTCCTTTTCATCCTCTTACTCATTTCCCCCCTCATTTCCATCATCATTACCTTCCTACTCCTCATCAGTAACTGCTTCCTCTTCAGAACGTTCATCATCCCTCACCTCATCACTTTCCTCAAATACAGTCTTAACAGGACTGATCAACCCAGCCGAAGACCTGTCACATTTTCTATTGCCTTTAGTAGTTGGGGGTATATAGGAAAAACTCAGAATAGACATATACATTGTCATAAAGGCCCTATCTTACACGGAATAGTTTTTTGATGTTTGTTGAAGCTGCTCAAACATTTGACTAACTTGTTGAGACACCTTGGGGTAAGTAGTCAATGAGGGAAAAACCTCATGAGTAACCCTGGACTTCTTCTTTGGGACCTTCATAGTTTCCCTCATAGCTGCCCTAATAGAATCATCATGAGGAGTGTCACCCTCTTTAACTGACCTCGAAGGACCAGGGGAAACAACAACTGCTTCGACCAGAACTAACGATTGAGTACTATTTTTCTTATTCACTATGTCCTTCTCAAAAGGGCCAAGGGAGGCAGATCGAAAGAGGTTAAAGTGTTAATATTACTAAAAGGAAAAAAATAACTAAAAGTAGAACATCTCATCAGCCCTAGCTCTGTAGGAGGATATCTCTCAAGAACAGGGTAACGGGGCTCCTTAAAAAGGTTACTCTGAAACTTCTCCACCGATTTTGCCAAAACATAGTCAAATACATAGATGACCTACCTCCTCGGGCTTTCCTACTTGAGAATATAGGGTTAGCAGCATAATTTGAACAAAGGTTAATAACGGCCGAGGTCAAAAAATTACTACAGGCAAAATAATAATTTATGGGCTTCTCACGAGTGAAGTGACTCAGCATGGGGTTGCCTTGGTCATACTCGAACTATATAGCCACGTGATTGGGGCAGTAGATTGAATAAAAAGAAAACCACTCAGTATACAAGGGTAGGTATGAAGGAACCAAGAGCAAAGGAACGTTATTCATAGAAAAATTCCTCGACAATGATTCTTCGAGGGGGAAACATGACGCTCTTCATCCACAAAGAAATGGTTAGTAAAAAACTGACCAACCCCAACATAGGTTCGAGGGACAAACTTACACTACACCAAAATGGGAAAATTTTCACCTTTCATCCGGCCAGCCTTGTCAAGGTCATTGACCGTGACAAAAAACGCGTTTTATATCACGGTCATTGACCTTGACACGACCGTGACAACTAATTGTCACGGTCATTGACCGTGACAAGGTCGTGACAAATTTACTTGTCACGGACGTGTCACGGTCATTGACCGTGACAATTCTTTAAATAATTGTCAAGGTCAATGACCGTGACACGACCGTGGCAATGTTCGCAGCAAAAACCCTTTCCCCCTTCTTTTTTCCCTCCCGATGTTCCCTCCCTCTCTCTCTCTCTCTCTCCCACTCTACTTTCAGGTCGATTTTCTCTCTCTCTCTCTCTCTCTTCCATTTATATATATGTGTATGTGTATGTGTATGTATGTGTATATGTATATGTGTGTGCGTGTGTATATGTATGTGTATGTGTATATGTGTGTGTATATGTGTGTGTGGTGGGGGAGGGGGTGGTGGAGGGGGGCAGGGGGTGGGGGTGGGGTGTGTGTGTGTGTGTGTGGTGGTGTGTGGTGGGGGAGGGGGTGGTGGAGGGGGGCAGGGGGTGGGGTGGGTGGGGTGTGTGTGTGTGTGTGTGTGGTGGGGTGGTGGAGGGGGCAGGGGGTGGGGTGGGGTGGGGGTGTGTGTGTGTGGTGGTGTGTGGTGGGGGAGGGGGTGGTGGAGGGGGCAGGGGGTGGGGTGGGGTGGGGTGTGTGTGTGTGTGCGCGCGTAGGTGCGTATGTGTGCGTTTGTGTGTGGCGGGGGGAGAAGGGCAGGGGGTGGCGGTGGGGGTTGGGCACCCATTTAATAACTCTTTAAATATTTGGAAAAAACATAATATTACAAAATTAAAACGAAATGGTATTGACGGAACTTACACATACATTATGTACTGTGCTCTTACGTTGAAAATTATTAGATAGAAAAAGAAAAATATAAATTGAGATAACCTTAGAATCTAATTAGGCTAAAAATATAATGGCATCAACTAACATATATACACAACACTAAAAGTAGACATCAATTTTATAAATAATTGATAATAGTTGGATAATAATTGGATAATAAACATCGGGAGGGGGTGGGGGTGGGGGTGGGTGGGGTTTTGAATATTATTTACATTTATATTTTTGGATATTATATACATTCAAAATAAATAATTGATAATAGTTGGATAATAATTGGATAATAGTTGATATTTTCATTCAAAATAAATATTTCATTCAAATATATTGGATAATAATTGATATTTTCATTTAAATTGATAATAATTTTATTCATGAAATTAATTCAATTGATAATAATTTATATATATGTTTGTGTGTATATATATGTGTGTATGTGTGTATATGTGCGTGTGTGTGCATGTGTGGTGAGCCCTTCATATTTTAAAAATGTTGTTTTTATTCCTATAGAACAGCTTAGATAGTGTGTGTGTGTGTGTGTATGTGGTCAATACATGAATTTATTTTTGTATTTGAATTAACCCATGAATTTATTTTTGTATTTGAATTAACCCATGAATTTATTTTTGTATTTGAATTAACCCATTATATGAAACATACTTGAAATTAAATATAGTGCGCATAGATACTAGCATTCTAGTTCTTATGCGTACGCATTCAATAGCCCTTAGACCCGTTCGAGAGTCATTACCCCTGTAATGAGATCTCTCGAATTGTCCCGTTTGGACAGTTTGAGACTGTATAATTTCTGTATAATATTCTTATTGGCTTAAAGTTGTTACTTTTGGAGGAAGTTCTGCAGTCGTATCTTAATGTTCTCTGGGTACATACTAGATTGACAAGTGTGACTGTTATTTTAATTGACCAATTGAAATAATACTCACACCTGCCAATCTACGTCGTGTACTTGGAGAACTAAGGGGATATGCTGTCGAATTTTTTTCAAATCGTAACAATGTGCATGAGCTGTTAAGTATATTACAGAAAAATGCATTCTTGAATGGGATAGGACCACTTACCCTTTAATAGGATAATTAAATGATGAGATAATTAAATAAAACATACTATAAATCTATGTTTTGTTTACCTTTAATAGGTGTTTAGTTGTGGTAGATGTGATGGGATATCCGAAATACAAAGAGTGGATGGGTGAGACTAATAGAATGGGGGATGTGTTTCGCAGAGGTGCTAACGAATTTGTGAAATATGCAAAGAGATGTCGTAATGATGAAGAGTTTCCGTGTCCGTGTGCTAGGTGTAAGAATGGTAAGGTGTTTGAGTGGAAAACAGTTGAACTACATTTGTTAAGATCGGGTATGCAAGATAGTTATCGATTTTGGAGTTTTCACGGTGAATTGAAAGTTCCTTTTGTCCCAGACCAACCTTCACAACAACCTTCAACAAGTAAAATAGATGAAGAAAGGGACGACGTAGATCATAATATGTTAGAGGATTTAGTTGATGATGCGTACGGAGTTTATGAAGCTGAGGAGAATGAGGTTACTGATGATGTAGAAGATTCATGTGCTTGTGAAGATAACACGATAAAACTTGACGATGACTACCAAAGTTTAAAATTTAAGGCGACCCAACCGTTATACTCTGGCTGTGAGAAAGATCAAACAACTTTACATGCCATGGTTGGTTTGCACAGTTTGAAGACGCAGTACGGTTTGTCTGGCAATAGCGTGACGGGAATTCTGAAATGGGTGAAGGGCTTATTACCCAAGGTGAATACACTTCCAAATAGCTATCTTGTTATGAAGAACAGTTTGAAAGGTTTGGGAATGAAGTATAAATCTATTCATGCTTGTGTGTATGACTGCATACTGTACCGAAAGGAGTATGAAAATCTCGATCGTTGTCCGGTATGCGATGAACCTAGATATGTCCAATCTACTAGTAAGGAAGGCATAAGCTCAAAAGTGCCTCAAAAAGTATTGAAATATTTTCCCGTTGGGCCTAGATTAAAGCAATTTTTCACAGTACCATGGATTGCAGAGGCAATGACTTGGCATGCTAGGGCAGAAGTAGGGGGTAATATCATGCGTCATCCTATTGATTCTACTGCCTGGAGGAGGATGAATTATGAGTATCCCGATTTTGCTCGAGAACAACGCAACATTCGTTTGGCTATATCAACAGATGGTTTCAATCCATTTGGAAATCTAAGCACCAATCAGAGTGTATGGCCAGTGATCCTAGCCCCACTCAACCTCCCTCCTTCACAGTGTATGAGACCTGAATTTTCGATGATGGCTTTATTGATACCTGGGCCAAAGGCACCAAGTGAAGACATTGATATCTACCTGGCTCCTTTGGTAGAAGAATTAAATGAGTTTTGGGAAGAGGGTGTGCAATCATTTGACTCTTTTAGAAAAGAAGAGTTTACGCTGAAAGCTATGTAGATGTGGGCAATTCATGATTTTCCAGCTTATGGGACATTATCCGGATGTGTAGTACATGGTTATTTGGGGTGTCCTATTTATGGAAAGGAGACTGAATCTATTCGTCTATCCTCTAGCTTAAAAAATGTATACCATTGCCACAGGAGGTTTTTACCCCCAGCTTATAGTTTCAGATTTGAGAAAGGTTCCAATTTTTTATTGGGCGGAGTTGAACATAGGCTACCGCCGAGACAACTTTCGGGTTCAGAAATTAAAAGTAAATTTTCTGAATGTGGCCCAAATATGCCAGGTAAGAATCCCAAATTTAAGAATGTCAAGCATAAGAAGACCCCAACTGGGAATGAAACTGAGATAAGAAAGGCATGGTCTCGGAGGTCAATTTTATTTGACTTGCCTTATTGGAAGAAAAACCCAGTGCGCCATGTATTGGATGTGATGCATGTAGAGAAGAACTTCGCTGAACATATTGTGGGTACTTTCCTTGGGGGGAGTCATTCGAAGGATGGCGAAAATTCACGAAAAGACCTTAAAACGTTAAAACTTAAACCACAACTATGGTTGAAAGAAGATAGTAGGGGAAGGACAATAATTCCCCCTGGTGCGTTTACTTTGACGAGTGAGGAAAGGAAGGTGCTTCTAGACACAATATATAATTTGAAGGGCCCATCTACTTTTTCGTCCAACTTGCAAAGGATTGTGAATTATGTTACTCATGATTTACATAAGTGTAAGTCCCACGATTGGCATGTGATCATGCAATTTAAGCACTGTTTCTCCAAGCACAAGGATTTACGTAGGGCTATTATGCAAATTAGTATTACCTTCTCCCTCTTGTGTGACAAGGTAGTGAATTGAGAACACATAGTGGCCGCAAAATTGGCTGTAAACGAAGCGATTTGTGTATTGGAGAAGTACTTTCCCCCAGCATTCTTTGACATAAGTGTTCACTTGTTGGTACACCTATGCGACGAGGCACTTCTTTGTGGTCCAGTTAGATATCGGTGGATGTATCCGTTTGAAAGATTGATGAAAGTTTTTAAAGATTACGTCAAGAATACACGATATATTGCAGGATCAATTGTAGAGGAATACATCACCGTGGAGTCATCAATATATACTCGGGAATATATGCCTGACTCGACCAACGTTGATGACACTGATGAATTACTCGATGATGGTGGTAATGTGATGGGAAAACGAGTGAAATTAACGAGTTTGCAACATGAACAAGTAGCTCGTTATCTATTTGACACACATGAAGATGTCGAAGAATGGAAAAAGTAAGTTTCGAATATTATAATGTTTAACATTATTTTAGATTATTTTATACATGATTAATTTTGTAATATGCAGTAAATATGAAGCCTGTGATAACAATAAAAGACGAAAAACAATGGTACAACCAGACAACGAATTTAGGCTATGGTTGACACAAGAGGTAATTATAATGAAAACAGTTGTTATATAACGTTACATTACACTCAAATTTTACCACTAATATAATTAATTTATCTATATTCTCAGCTCCTAAAGATGGGTGATGCGACATCAAGGCTTGCTCGTCTAGCCACTGGACCCTTGTTTGTGGAACAAGAGTACAAAAAGTATCGATTGAACGGTTACATTTTCGGCGCTAAAGTGTACGAGGAAAGTACAAATGTACAGAACTCGAGAATTTCATACAAGGCTCTTACTTTATTTCGAGCGAGCGTAAAAGATAAAAACCTCGTTGAAGCTGAAATGACTTACTATGGTGTAATCCAAAATATATTTGAATTGGATTATATAAGCTTCAAAGAGGTTGTATTTTACTGTGAATGGGTAAGAGTTGAGGATAAAAATGCTTGTAAAGTTGATCCTGTCACCAATTTGATCATGGTTGACTTGTCCAAGTTGAAGAGCAACGGCCACGTGAGCGATGAGCCGTTTGTTTGTGAATTTCAAAAGGTTAAGCAAGTGTTTTATTCAGAGTATATCAACAACGAGCCGTGGTCAATTGTCCAACACGCGCCAAGGCGTCTAAATAGTAGTGTGGATGACTTGGATGCTCCTACCGAATATCAATCCATTTTTTATGATAACCCAAATTTGAAACAATTTTTCAATTTGTAATAAATATTTCAATTTGTACCGAAACATCCATTTTTAATGCTTTTACTTGATCTGCACTTTATCATTTTCACTCTTGTGTAGTGTGCGTGTGTGGAGAGGAGATTAATACATAAATATTCCAACTACATCTAAGTTTTGTTTATACTAATCCATGAATATACGCTTCTTACCTTTAACAGGTGATTAGTACATAGTTATTTGGGGTGTCCTATTTGTGGAGAGGAGACTGAATCTCTTCGTCTATCCGAACACTAAGAAATGCCATAATCCTATGGAGCGATGCTCTGCAAATTCCTCCCAACCGTTATGTAGCCAAACATCACCAGTTGAAGTTGTCAATTCCACTTTCCATACCCCACCACTTGGAACTTCTAGAAAAACATGGGAGACCATTGAAAGGTGGAATTGACAACTTCAACTGCTGATTTTTGGCTACACAACGGTTGGAAGGAATTTGCAACGCTTAACTCCATAGGATTATGGTATTTCTTAGTGTTTAGATATGAAGAGAATTATAATTGACACAATTTCCCGGGGTACATTAGTTGGAAGGAGGTGCCATATGATCTCAAGTTAGCTGTTTGAGTGACGCTACAGGTAATGTATTTATATTTATATGTCAATTTCGATTTCGATTTCAATTACAATTTATATTTATCTATATTTGAGGGGCGGATACTAATTTTACTTTATTTCAATTCATGGGACAGGGAGTGGCCCTAAGGGTAGGCCACATATGCTCTATACTTATGTGGCTATTCGGACGAGAAGGGAAGGATAAGGAGGTGTTCCCGAGCGTCGCGGTACAAAATCTCTTTTCCATGCAAATAGTTTGTAGATTTGAGATAAAATGATGGTGATGTTGTTTCTTTTTAAATAGTTTCTTATTTGAATATATATTTGCATTATCTTTAGTTTGTTCGGATATATGATGTTTTGAACAGGTACAACGTTGCTATAACAGGTACAAATATACTGCTGGGCAGTGGCAGTGGCCATACTGCCCAACAGATTTTTTTAAATTCTGCCCAGAATTATCACGGTCATTGATCGTGACACATCCGTGACAATTTTGTCACGGACTTGTCACGGTCAATGGCCGTGACAATTTTTTTACAAAGGGTCACGGCTTTGTCACAAACGTGTCATGGTCATTGACCTTGACACGACCGTGACACAAAATGCGAGTTTTGTGTCAAGGTCAATGACCGTGACACGACCGTGACAAAAAAAGTTGTCTCGCCTCAAAATGTCACGGTCATTGACCTTGACAAGGTGGATTTGTCAAGGTCAATGACCTTGACAAATGGGCAGATTTGGTGTAGTGTTATCAACTTCATTAAAAAAAGAGGCCAAGTGTTTCTTGGAACTCTTATGGTTCCGACAACAGATCCAGGGAACTTTAATGGGATGAAAATTAGGGAAGCTACCAGCTAGAGCATACTCTGGAAAGTGGACATATAGAAATCCATCAGTAGAACATGGTTGTCATAATTCGAAACATCAAACCTACCGATGATTTTAGTAGAATCAGCCTGCACGTGATCCAGCCACGTGTATAATGAATCCAAGGTGATTACAGCTAAGGGGAGTTTAACACCATAGGTCATACGAATGGACATGTTGATTAAATCTTTCCTGGGGCTTACCAGGAAGAAATATCTTCAACAAGATAACCCATATATGGCCCTCCAATTCAATCTTTTAACCAAAACCTTTCCCAGCCTCGGGAGTTTCGAACACCTGCTTTCCCTTTGGATTTTTCTTGGCCACCTCGCGGGCCTCGATCATGGCTTTGTCCTCAATATAGTAAAAGTAGCAAATTACCTCTAAATAGGTTCACTTATTGTAAGTCACCATACAGTTCTATACTACTGCCTCCAACTCTGCCCGGGTAGCTTTCTTAGTGCTCGAGGTAACATCCTTAAAGAAAGTATCATAGCCAATGACTCTCAGACCAGAAGTTCAAAAACGTCCTTGAGAGTGATAGTAACCTCACCCCAATCCTCCACGAACGTATGAGTCTAATGGCTCCAACGGGAGACAAGGAGTTGAAAAGTGTTGTTATTTTTGGCAAGTGCAAAATCACCTATCCAACTGGTGGAAGATAAACCGACTAAATCCAGTTTCACGGAGAATTTAGCATGAATATATTTAGTCCACAGGCCTAGACCCTCACAGGCACCAGAAATAAACTCAAACTCCACCTTCTAAAAAGGATAGTCTCCCTGTTCTATCCAAAAATGAGTCACAATAGCGGTAGGAATGTAAGAGAAGTCTTATGCGTTATCACTTTCATCCATCGATAAGTTCGATGGCTCCACCTGAACAAGTTCCCTTGAAAAATACTTAGCCAATGTCCAGAAACGGTGTGGTTAACCAAAATAAGGAGCCATATGTTATCGGGCCCATTGATTCTGAAATGCTTTACTACAGGGAGAATCACCCCTTATGGAGGGAGTCCTTTTGAAAACAGGAGCCATGAATAAAGGAAGAACGCAGAAAAGGGAAGAATAACAAATAATTGGAGTGAAGAATAAATGCAAAAGTAAGCATTGAAATCTCTCTCTCTCAAAATAAACAAAGGTAAGTGATAATGAACCTAAAGGTAAGGGTTTGAGAAATACCAGGTGTGCTTTTTATAGGGGCAACACAAGACATAACATGCGGTAGAATAAAGGCCCTTGGGAAACATGAAGATGATTCAATTGCCTCGTGTATCTATCACGCTCGCACTGGGGAACCAATTCAAATGCTACAATTATGATGCTTAAGGAGGTGACGCCCGGATGCCCCTGCGTGAGAAGAACGTTCTAACCCCAAGCCGCCACGTGTGAAGTGCGAACGCGCAAACATCAATATCATTAAATGCAACATGACCAGGGTAATAATGGTGCATGGTAAGATTTCTCAACTTTGGAGAAGTAAAGCATTTTGGGGGAAATTTGAAAAAAATCCCCCCCCCCCCCCCCCAAAGAAAGTTGTCACACGCAATCATATCATCCCATCAAGGAACAGTTCTATTAGATAAACCATAAGGCAATTAAAGACGAACTGGTTCAAAGGGAGGAATATATGAGTCCCTCATCCATACTTCTCCTCACTAATTAATTCAAATACTTATTATAATACGATTATTTTCTTGTGAAAAGTATATTTTCTTGGCAGAATGGTTCGAAGATCATCCGTGTATTTCGTACAGATAATTTTTCTTACAATAAACAAATATATCTATGAAGGGGAAAATATAGGGGGGGAGTCCTCAGCAAAGGTTGATTAGATGAGTTGTTCCTGTTGATAAGCACCCAAAAGTGTCTATTTTATACCCCGAATAGATGCATTTTAGTCGCTCGTTTTAATTAAAATTGGCCTTATATTCGTATTTTATCATTTTGCAGGTCAATACGCAGTTGCGGTACAAATACTGCTAAATCAGTACAATTGCGACACAGAAGCGGTCAAAAGCATGCATCGAAGAAATCTAAAGAAACCGTGAAGTGAGAAGTCCATTCAGAGCTTGCCCCGATGTGATCCGATGTCCCGAGCCAGTCCCGTAACCCTAACCTGATCCTACACCGAGCCCAGACCATTCCCCGAGCCCGGTGTTTGTTGAGTTTGTACTTTTATTATTTTTCTAGATTTTTATTTTAAGTCATTTTATTTTTTAGGATTTATTTAGATTAATTTAGAAATTTATAAGATTTATTTTCTATTTTTCTATTTCTTTATTTTGATTTTGATTTTTATTAGTTTTTAATTTTTAATCTTTATTTTATTAGGATTAATTTTTAGGAATTTATATTTTAGTTTTATTAGATTTTATTATATATATATATTTTAATTTATTTATTTATTTTAGTTTTATTTTATTAGGATTATATTTTTTTAACTTGAATAAAGTTTTATTTTATTTCTTTTTATTTTCAATTTTTTTATTAGTTTGAGATGTTAGTTTTTAGTTTTATTAGATATATAAATTTTATTTTATTTAGTTTTAGTTATATTTTTTTTAGTGGTGTTATTTTTAGGGGTAAAAATTAAACACACACATACATAACCCATAGGAAAATGCTATGTGTCCCAAACAACTCCCCCAAATCATCCCCCAAATAGCTTTAAGTGTTATACCTTATGGTATGGGTCCCGCCAGGGCACAACTCATCAATGCTATTTGGGGGAGATTTGGGGGAGTTATTTGGTACCCATAACCATAACTTAAACACTTATCCTAAACCCAACTAAACTATCCTACACCCTAAGCCTCACCCCTCTTCCCCTACACCCCACAACACACAACTACACCCCATCTACTATTCATCATCATCCTCCCACTAATACCCTTCTCTCTCCTCATCCTCCATAACTAAAAATCAACCTCCATAACCACAACATCCATCCTCTCTCTCTCTTCCCAAATATCATTCCCAAAACCAAATACCGCCGGCGCAACCCCCGCCGTTCCCCCACCTTCAGCGCAGCCTCCTTCCCGCTCGCCGGCAAACCGCTAGCAGCCCTACTCCGGCGAGACCAAACCCCCCATACCCGTCGCCAAACTGTTCCCAAAATGGAAAACCCGTCCCTGGTCAAACCAAACCCAAGACCCAAGACCCAAGACCACATCCAACCTACCCGATCCGACCTCCGGCGGCTCACCAAACCGCTCCGGAGCAAGACCCGCCGGAAAAACTTCGACCCACCTGCCACTATTTCCTTCAAAAATGGGATCTTATCCCAAGTCAATCAAATCTAAATGTTTATCCTCCAAATTATCTTTGACTTGGCTACTTTCAAATCCCAAAAATATCTCCATCAAAACAAATCATGGGTCAATGAAAAGAAAGGGACAAAGCGTATAAGAGGACTCTCACAACAAAAGGAGATAGTAGAGAGAGAAAACTACACTGTATAATATGTACATCGTAGGTACATCGTAGGTACATAAAAAAATTCCAAAAAAAAATTCCAAAAAAATTAGTTTAGTGTTGGAATAAATTTTAGGTCTAGTTTTTATTTTTTTTATGTGATCAAGTGCTGAATTTGTGAAAACATTGGGACACACGTGCATGAACGCAATTCAAGGAATCAATTCAAATGGAGTCTTTTGTGTATTGTATTTCTTGCTCTACTCTTTAATTTATTGTTCTATGTTTATGGCTGTGATTAATTGTTTCATTATGCTTGTCTAAGCACCCCGTTCAAGGGGTGGGATGCATTACGAATGATATTACTTTAATTAATTGGTTTCATTAATTTTATATTTCTAGGTAAATTAATTTTAAGTGTCACCAATTAATTTATGTAACGAGAGTTAGTAAATTAATTGAACGAATTAATCTTTAAATGTTGGAATCGAACTAGAGATAGGTTTTTTCGATAATTAAATATTAATTCGGTATTGAAATTTGAGGGTCGATATTGTTTTCTTTAAATTGATCCTAGTGGGTAATTTTCTGAAAATAGTGTAGTTCTAATTTTTCATAGTGTGACATTTTTAAATTAATTTTCTGAAAAAGATTCTATTAAATTTATAATTATAACGAGAGTTAGATTATCGATTTAATATTATCTCGAAATATTTCAAAATTAATAAATTGAGAAATTAAAATAATTGAAAATGCAGTGTAATCCCATCTCTTGACCTTCTCACATTTATCAGACTCGATTGCACATTTTTTCATTATTTAGTCATTTTATAATTTTTAGCATTTGTTAGTTAATTTTTTCCTTGAAATTGTTTTAAAAACAAAATAACAAAAATATTTTAATAAAAAAAATTGGAATTGTACATTTTCACATTAATTGTTTCACCTTGAAATTTGGATTGATACCCGTACTTACCGCAATACGAGTTATTTTTAGACAAGTTTTGTAGGTACTCAAGGGAATTTTGAGAGTGGCTGTTGCACAAAAACGACCGTACACGCAAAAAGCGTTCTTATCAAATGGCGTCGTTGCCGCTTTCTTGGCCTGGAGACATGATTGAAGACTTGTAATTTTATTTATCTTTTTTAGTGTAGTTCTTCCTCCTCCCTCCTCCTTAGACTGGTTGTATAGGACTTTTTTTTTAAGATTGTGTATTTATTTGGGGTGCATTTTAACACCATATTATTTTGTAATAATTATTCAAAAAAAAAAGAGAAAAGGGAAACCGGACAAGGTAGAGAGAGGGCGTCCAAGGAGAGGATTTTGAAGCCTTTCTACTTTGGGTTGGTAGGACTCCCGGGGACGACTGAGATAGGCGAGATCTCCCCTTGGTCGACTCAACTCGGTCTTCACCCCACGTGTGTAAAAGCCATGGGAGGTACAATTTTTTTATCCCTCGCGACTCTCCTGCCAGCGAGTTCATTTTTTGTGTGATTAATTGATCCTATGTGCTTTTAATTTATGCATCGCACTTAAATTGAATGGTTTGATGAATTAATTTACCTAAGACCTGGACCCGATCATTGCAACGAGAAGGGATTTCATCACCCAACTCACTCGCTTATCCATTGTGTGCTACCCTAGCTGTCATTAAATTTAAAATAAATCAACTAGCTAGCCCCATAGGAACACATTTTTGCAACAGGCGATCACAAAGATAAATTTCGTATTGTTTGTCGCCCGCGAACTTAATTAAAATTTGACTGCCCCTCTCACTCATTTTGAAGATAATAATTGGTTACGTGCTCGTTAGGATTTTTTCTTGACTCATGTCTGTCCAATTCCATTCTTTAGGTAGTCGATTTTAGTTAGTTTGACCAACTCAAGAGTCCAATTTTTCCATTTTCCGAAAAATAGCAAAAATATTTTCCTTTTTTTTAAATATTTTCAAAAATCCCAAAAAAGATTTTTTTTTCATATTTAAAATACCAAAAAGATTTTCCTTTTCTTATTTTCAAAAATCACAAAAAGATTTTCTTTTCTTTTGAAAAATATTTAAAAACCAAAAAAATATTCCTCTTGTCATGGCCGAAGAACGTCCTTTACGGGAATACTTTGGCCATTTTACATTCTCTCGCAGTTTGTTTGATGATAAGTCTGAATCAACCCTTGATTCATTAATTCAGGGCTTTAACTCTCAAACGCACACCGTTGATACTCCTGTGTTGTCACCGCCTCTGGTGACGAGTGTCAACCCATCACATACTTCGTCGTGCACATACTGCTTTCTTAGCGATCACTTGTCCCATGAGTGTCCATTTACATTCTCTCCATCTGAATCCACCTTGGAACATGTGTATCCCTATGACACTGTTTTGGACCCACCCTCGATGTATTGTCACGACATATCTAATGTTGAGGGGTATGAGTACCCGAGCTATTCATGGAGGCCTGATCATCCTTCCATGCAATATGAATCCCAACGCCATGTTGTGGATCCTTACGGTTTCCAACAGTCATCATCGCCACCTTGTGCACCCATTCACGATCAGTTCTCTCACTTCGCACCCTATGAGCCTCAACCATTTGTCCATCACAAAGGCGCTCCTTTCGTGTATGCTGAACTTGTCCCCCCTCCACACATTCATATGAGTATTCTCCACATCCTAGTGTTTCTAGCGAGTTGTGTACACCTCACCCACTACCGCCACCCACCGCCATCTCCCCACCACCTTGCACATCTGCTCTCGAGAGACTCTTACACAAGTTCGCGCACACTCTTCAATCTCAAAATGCAGCCCTTCAACGGCTTGAACACAGGTTTACTGCATTTGAGTGTGCGAACGAGACGGATTCCACCCCACATCAACCCTTTATTACACCTACATGGGATGAGGATGTGTCGTCTTGTGCCACGGATTTTGAGTGTGACCAACCATATCTTCCTGAGAATCTCAACATTGATACCACTCCGTGGTCCGGAACCCAAGTTGACAATTATGTTGACGTATCCATTGATTGTGCGACTGATCCCACACCACCATATCCCTTCGAACCCACAGTTGAGGTTCGCCTTTCCCCTTCTATAGAATCCTTATTTATGCCTGAGCCTACACCTATTGAGCCCACTGCGTGTATTCTCGAGGAACCACTTCATCCTAGGTTAGCTCCGGCTACGAGTTCTCACCATTTTCTTGATATTGAATCCGAGATGGTTTCTACCTCTCTTGATATGGATACTACCGCATCATATTTAGCTCCCCTCGGATGGTGACAAATTGGTAGAGAAGTTGACCACTCCATCACTTCATACCACACTCCCTCTTCAGGAGGACCTTGAGGATTACTTCGCGCCTCATGAGGAATGTGTGTCTCCTACCCTTGAATTAGATCATCTTCCCCTACCCTTTGTCCCACCCGATCCACCCACTGTCCCTTCCACCCCACCACTTGGTTTGGACCTTGTTTTTGCACCTCATCTGTTTCCATTTACGTCCTCACCTCCACCCATCCTCCACCCTAGTACTTCATGATCCCATTTGTGCACTTTTCATCGACCCCACCATCCGTGTGAGTATTCATGCTACTGTCCCCATCCGTGACACCGAGCTTGTAACTTTATGCACACCACTTCCTTGTGGCGTTGATTTTTTCCATCGACAGCTCCCTGGCGTGTCACGGTGCGACCATTATCACTGTCCATTTATAGAATGGTCGTGAACTTTCTGTGAGGCCCACCCCTTCTCTATTGCCAAACCATTTTGCCTCCCCCACCAACTTCAGCACCATTCTTACAGGGCCCTTGTTGCCCTCACCTTTCGGCTCAATAAGGCCCGTGATCGATGCTTATTGTCCCATTCCTTTCTCATCCATACCCTGATACCCACCCGCCCCTGGTCCACCGATTCTTTGCATCGAGTGATGCACTTTTCTATACAAGTGCATTGACCTCCTTTAGCCTCTATCCAACAAGACTGACGCTTCAGTCTTGTTTGGGGGTGATTCTCATCACCCAATTTTTCTGCCACCCCGTGCTTTCATAGCTCTTATCTTTAGGGTGAGATTGGTTCGGTCTGGTTGAAGACGTTAAACTTCACGCTACCAGGAGGCAGCCCGTTGTTCATTGTTTCTAAGTATGAGTCTTATCCTGTTTGGGGGTGGTGTTTCACACCACCCAATGATTTTCACATGCTTTATAGACTTGTGCGTTTTTGTGTCGCATACGTTCTTCAGGTTTCATCTATGCTCCAGAGTGTGGTACATTTCACTAGTGGTTCATTATGGTAATATCTTTCCTCCCTTGTGCTTTTTATTTTTATATATAGTTTTAAACATCGAGGACGATGTTCTCTTTTGTTTGGGGTGGGAAATTTATCAAAATTGTACCTCTTTTGAAAATTTTCAGAAACAAGTGATTTTAAACTTTTTGAGCAGTTAAAAATAAATTTTTATGACATGATTTGTCTATCATCCCTCTTTTAGAAATCTCGAAATATCTGTGTTTGATTAAAAAAAATTGCGCTTTTTACAATAAATTAATTAATGCCTCTTAAAGCGTACTTGCACTATGAATTCTTAAACTCGACAATTTTACAGTATCACGCCTACAATCAAAAGTTGAAGAGTAGCTATATTCTCAAGAAAGCCTTAAAAGATCACTAGTGGAGACTTAAACCCGTGATATTTGAGCTCTTCACCTTTTTGAGGGTTTTTACGTATCTCCGAGTCACGAGTTGACTCAACTTTCATTGGGTACCACATTTAGTCGTTGCATGGTCTCATCATTTTTTCAAATTTGGCTTAATCACTGAGAATGACATTACTTTCGAGTTGTAAGAAACATGTGTCTTGTAGTTTGTCCTGACCACTAAATCGATTTTTCCATACACTTACCATTTTTACCTTTCACTCCACCTATTATCATTCCATGTTTTCCTTATCCATATGTCCCAAATACCATTCATTATTGCCATCGTTTTTGAGAAAAAGAGTGTTTGAAATTATCAATGTAAATTGTCTTCATTTTCGTTATAAAAAGAAAAATGTATCGCAATAAAAAAAAAGAAAAAAAACAAAGAAAAAAAAAATAGAAAAGTAGAAAAAGAAAGATGCGATCATAAGTTCAAAAGATGAAGACAATAGTCAATCAAAGTGTGTCACACTCTTCTCAGAAACCCTATCATTCATCTTCATTTCATTATTCCCTCATACCATACATAAACCCCATTTTCACCCTTGGTAAAGTGTTCGGGCAAACGAGAAGATTATATGGTGAATAATTCGACATTCTCAACATAGTGGTTAGAATTCCTTCGTGAGATCAGATTTTTTTTATGTATCCGTCCTTTTTTTATAAAGTGTGTGATACGTTTGAACTTGTTTACATTTACTCACATCTTCACACACTAGAGAGATACACGTACCCAATTCTCAGAGGGTTCGATTCAGAGAGATATATCCAGTGAGAATTGAAGTCAAAGCGTCGATTACTAAAAGGCGATCTTAGAATTACTCTAATGATACTTAAGATTATTTCACACTACACATGCCGAGTTTTAGGAAGGATCAAGCTTTTGGTATTAAGTAATTTTATATCTTCTTTTGATAGTTGAATACGGTGTTCCTTGATGTCCTTTTTAAGTTGGGTTGTATAGCGTTTCATCATCTACTTAGATACTGCATTTAAATAAGTTTTGAATTTTGTGGGTATATTCACTGCAAATCCTCACGAGACACCACTCGTCCTGTAGGGCAACCTATAGGTTTAACGGCTTTGTTACACATGCTAAGTGCAATCGCCAGTGCCTGCGAAAGTGGCACACTTTTGGTTACTTATCTCTGTTTTTTCTCTAATTTTTGCTCGAGGACTAGCAATGTTCTGTTTGGGGGTGGTGTGATAAGCACCCAAAAGTGTCTATTTTATACCCCGAATAGATGCATTTTAGTCACTCGTTTTAATTAAAATTGGCCTTATGTTTGTATTTTATCATCTTGCAGGTCAATACGCAGTTGCGGTACAAATAATGCTAAATCAGTAAAATTGCGACAAAGAAGCGGTCAAAAGCATGCATCGAAGAAATCTAAAGAAACCGTGAAGTGAGAAGTCCATTCTGAGCTTGCCCCGATGCGATCCGATGTCCTGAGCTAGTCCCGTAACCCTAACCTGAGCCTACAACGAGCCCAGACCATTCCTCGAGCCCAGTGTGTGTTGAGTTTGTACTTTTATTATTTTTCTAGATTTTTATTTTAAGTCATTTTATTTTTTAGGATTTATTTAGATTTATTTAGAAATCTATAGGATTTATTTTCTATTTTTCTATTTCTTTATTTTGATTTTGATTTTGATTTTTATTAGTTTTTAATTTTTAATCTTTATTTTATTAGGATTAATTTTTAGGAATTTATATTTTAGTTTTATTAGATTTTATTATATATATATATTTTTATTTATTTATTTACTTTAGTTTTATTTTATTAGGATTATATTTTTTTAATTTTAATAGTGTTTTATTTTATTTCTTTTTGTTTTCAATTTTTTTATTAGTTTGAGATGTTAGTATTTAGTTTTATTAGATTTAAATTTTTTATTTTATTTAATTTTAGTTATATTTTTTTTAGTGGTGTTATTTTTAGGGATACAAATTAAACACATACATACATAACCCATAACTTAAACACTTATCCTAAACCCAACTAAACTATCCTACATCCTAAGCCTCACCCATCTTCCCCTACACCCCACAACACACAACTACACCCCATCTACTATTCATCATCATCCTCCCACCAATACCCTTCTCTCTCCTCATCCTCCATAACTAAAAATCAACCTCCATAACCACAACATCCATCCTCTATCTCTCTCTCTTCCCAAATATCATCCCCAAAACCAAACACCGCCATCGCAACCCCCGCCGTTCCCCCACCTTCGGCGCAGCCTCCTTCCCGCTCGCCGGCGAACCGCTAGCAGCCCTACTCCGGCGAGACCAAACCCCCCATACCCGTCGCCAAACTGTTCCCAAACTGGAAAACCCGACCCCGGTCGAACCAAACCCAAGACCCGAGACCACACCCAACCTACCCGATCCGACCTCCGGCGGCTCACCAAACCGCTCCGGAGCAAGACCCGCCAGAAAAACTTCAACCCACCTTCCACTATTTCCTTCAAAATCGGGATCTTATCCCAAGTCAATCAAATCAAAATGTTTATCCTCCAAATTATCTTT
Source organism: Sambucus nigra (assembly GCA_949130495.1). Lineage (NCBI taxonomy): Eukaryota > Viridiplantae > Streptophyta > Magnoliopsida > Dipsacales > Adoxaceae > Sambucus > Sambucus nigra. The sequence continues at coordinate 670,994,837 of OX422207.1, read as the reverse complement.
GAATTGGCTACTTTCAAATCCCAAAAATATCTCCATCAAAACAAATCGCGGGTCAGTCAAAAGAAAGGGAAAAAGCTTATAAGAGGACTCTCACAGCAAAAGGAGTTACGTAGAGAGAGAAAACCACAGTGTATAATATGTACATAGTAGGTACATAAAACAATTCCAAAAAAAAAATTCAAAAAAATTAGTTTAGTGTTAGAATAAATTTTAGGTTTAGTTTTTATTTTTTTTATGTGATCAAGTGCTAGATTTGTGAAAACATTGGGACACACGTGCATGAACGCGATTCAAGGAATTAATTCAAAGGGAGACTTTTGTGTATTGTATTTCTTGCGCTACTCTTTAATTTATTGTTCCATGTTTATGGCTGTGATTAATTGTTTAATTATGCTTGTCTAAGCACCCCATTCAAGGGGTGGGATGCATTACGAATGATTTTACTTTAATTAATTGGTTTCATTAATTTTATATTTCTAGGTAAATTAATTTTAAGTGTCACCAATTAATTTATGTAACGAGAGTTAGTAAATTAATTGAACGAATTAATGTTTGAATGTTGGAATCGAACTAGAGATAGGTCTTTCCGATAATTAATGATTAATTCGGTATTGAAATTCGAGGGTCGATATTGTTTTCTTTAAATTGATCCTAGTGGGTAATTTTCTGAAAATAGTGTAGTCCTAATTTTTCATAGTGTGAAATTTTTAAATTAATTTTCTGAAAAAGATTTTATTAAATTTATAATTATAACGAGAGTTAGATTATCGATTTAATATTATCTCGAAATATTTCAAAATTAATAAATTGAGAAATTAAAATAATTGAAAATGCAGTGTGATCCCATCTCTTGACCTTCTCACATTTATCACACTCGGTTGCACATTTTTTCATTATTTAGTCATTTTATATTTTTTAGCATTTGTTAGTTAATTTTTCCCTTGAAATTGTTTTAAAAACAAAATAAAATAATAAAAAAAATACTTTAATAAAAAAATTGAAATTGCACGTTTTCACATTAATTGTTTCACCTTGAAAGTTGAATTGATACCCGTAATTACCGCAATACGAGTTATTTTTAGACAAGTTTTGTAGGTACTCAAGGGAATTTTGAGAGTGGCTTTTGCACAACAATGACCATACACGCAAAAAGCTTTCTTATCACCTATACTTAGCAAAAGACTAACTAAATAAGGACGATGAATACCTCTCGAAGGACCTACCATGAACAGCCTCCACAAAGACTTCTCGAAGGACTCCTCACGAAGATCAAAGTTGTTCGAGTGACAATATTTTGTAATAAGAAACAAAATGTATTTGATATTATATTTTACTTATTGAACAAGTTTACTTTGTACCATGGGCGAGGATGTTCGGTACCCTTGAGGGACCATTCCTGATAGGGCAGGGGAGAGCTCACATGCTCTATCGAACAACCTCCTCCTAAGAACCTCGTGGGGATTTGGTTTAGAGGATTGGGAGCAGGGAAATGTTGGGAAAGAAATAGTCAACCCTCTTGTCACACTTGGGCAAAGCTTTATCTAACAAAATCTAGTGCTCGAGCCATTTCCACCTCTAGTCACTTCGTTTAGAACATACCCGAGGGAACCTCCTCAAGGAACCCTAATCTCAGATTCATCGCCTGGAGATAATTCCCAGCCAACAAACAACACTCTTAATGTTCAAATTGTTTCCAATCGATCAACTCCAACTTCATACGTTATCTCCTTTAATTGATGTGACCACATGTTTGGTGGGGGTCACTATTCACTTACTTTATAACGTCATAATATATGGTATTTAGGGAGTCGAGATAATATCACTCAACTCAGTTTTACCCTTAGGATGGCAGGCCTAGTTAACCAAATCCTATTTCATAGCCATTCTGAGGTAAACCTTTGAGTTGCCCTGTCATATCCCCATTAATGCCACCACGCTTCTAATTGGTTGAACAGTTTTTTGCCAAAACACAACATCTTATGCATTTAATGCAATGTATTTGACATTAATGCCACAGCACTGTCACATTTAATTCCCATCAATCACATTTAATTCTAGCAAGGTTACTCAAGTAACCTTGCCTCCATATAAATAGACCAACCAAACAGTTTATAGGCGCGATAATTTGAACCTAGAATTGTTCTTGGATTTTCATCATACATGAGTGCTTCTGTGAGAATATTAATTACACAACATTCACTTATGCTTCCATTGATACCACTATCACTGAGCATTAACTGATCCTGAAGTTCGTGCCTTGCCTTTATTGTGACAAGAGTTCTTGCTCTTTCTCCCTCCGGCCAAGTTACTGGATGGTTCCACTTATTATTGTGTTCACGGTGCATTTATGGTATAAAAAACCTCATTTAATACCATCTTGGGTGTCAAATATTATTTACTCTTACTCTCATGCATCGTCATTATTAAACATAGTCTTCGACATTAATCACAGTCTTGATAAGGGGTTATGCCTCACTTGATACTAATCATATTCGAAGAACCCAAATCTTACACCCTCATTTCAAACGGGTTCCTCATTCCATTAAATCATAGCATAATTTCAAAACCAAAGTTGGTTAAATGTATATAAAGTAATGATAGAATCAAAATCTTACTTCTGTAATAAGGACTATAATGGGGACCTAAGGCTAAATAATCAAATTGGCTTCCAAATAAGAATATGGAATTCCGAAATTATAGCCACATAATTTATTTCCTTTCCATTTAGTTGTAATTATTTCCACTAAATTATTAAAATTGCACTCCATTTTAATTATCTCAAAATTAATCATATAAATAGGTCTTTTTTACAAAGTTAGATAGCGCATAATATGATTCCCTCCATAAATCATACAATACCCTCTTGGTGAAATTCATTTTTTTATTAATTTATTTTTACCAACATCTTATGTGTTCCATGATCTCAAACATAACTTATATAATACTCTATCAAATTATAAAATTATCCACTGATCAGGTTTACTGGTAGATTAAAAACTTATAAATATATCAAGGGGGTATCACAATTTAAGATATCACCCAAACACGGTTTTCTCTGGAATATGATCTTAGACATCCTCACACAATGATTGCCTAACTTGTGGGGATTATATACAATAAATTTAATCGCAACTGTAAAACTAAAATCAATAATTGTGTGCACATTTAAATCCTCAGGATCAAGAATTTATGAACCCTTTGTAAATGTTGTGAGATTCTGCAAGTCTAATCCAGTCAACACCTAGATTTGAATCTCACGCGTGATCCTGTTCAATACATTCCTGATGTACAAGTATGATACTATTTGAAATATTATGCAAAAACCTAAACCATCAGACAATTTCTCATAGTCAAAATAAACTACTAAGATCATGCTCTCACCTTTACTGATAGGATCTGAACTCCCTATCCAGGTTTCGAACTGTTTAATTGAACTAAATCTAGAATTTTGATCTTTTGTGATCAAGCCGACCCAACTCGCCCGAATTCCTATTAAGTTCCATTTACCTACATACATACAATATATTAAAATAAATTTAAGGCTTTCTCAAAAATATGATTCTCATTTCAAAGAAAACTTAACACGCCTTTATTAATAAATAAATGTCATACATGGTTTTAAGAATAAAATCCCAATAATCTCCCACTTATTCTTAAACCCATGTGCCTATGTATCTAACACCCATTCCCTCTACACGACAATCAAAGCCTTATTTGGTAATATCTTTGTAAAATAATCCACCAAGTTGTCCTGGGATGCAATATTGGTTATGATGATGTCATATCTTTGCATGATCTCCTATATCAAGTGATACTTGAGCTCAATGTGTTTACCCTTATTATTATTCTTTGGTCCTTCAAGTTAAAAATTGCTCCGCTATTATTACAATAAAGTGTAATAGTTGATTTCATTGAAGGAACCACACCCAAATCACTTAGGAAATTATGGAGCCAAATTTCCACCTTTGTTGCCCTTAAAGAGGCAACATATTCGACTTTTATGGTTGAATCAATAATACAAGATTTATTGATACTCCTCCAACTTATGGTCCACCTTATAAAGTAAATGCATATCCTAGGATCGATTCCTAGAATACTTATCCAATTAAAAATCTAAATTTATGTACCCTAGAGGTACAAGACTACCCATTAAATAAACCAACACATAATCATTAGTTCTTTTTAGGTCCTTGAGAGTGAACTTTACTTCAGTCCAGATTTCCTCACCTGAGTTAGACTGGAATATGTTGATCATGCCAAATATAAAGAAAATATCTTGTCTTTTACACAACATAACATTTATGTGGCTTCCCATTGTCGAAGTATAAGGTATATTTCTCATCCTGTCCACCTGATTAGGTGCCTTAGGACACTTATCCATACATGGAGCAATTACATGCCTAAATTGAAGAAAACATTTCTTGGAATCTTGGATCCTAAATTTTATGTGTGCATCATCGATATAATTGTCTTGGGATAATCCCAACATCCTATTTTCCGATCACACCAAAGCTTTATCCCAACATATGATTGTATTATCTTAAATCCAACATATCAAACTGACTAGACAACCACACTATTTTATTGGATAATACACCCATGTCATTCATGATTAGGAGAATACCATCCACATAAAGTACCAAAATTACCACCATATTTTCGTCATGCTTCTTATACACACAAATTCCATCCGAGAATTAATAGAAACCAAAAGATTTGATTGCCAGATCAAAATGGACCTTGAAGCTATTGTAATTCCATAAATTGATATTTTAAGCTTTCCTACCTTGCTTTCTTGGATAATTTATATGAAACCCTCAGGTTTCACCATATAAATGTACCATAATTTCTATTAAACCCTTATTTTCTTGGATAAATTCAATAACGTACTCTGAACGTCGATTTTCCAAATCTTGCAATCGAGATAAAATAAATGGATAAATGAATCTGAATACTCTTCATCATGAATACTGGCAACAAGGTTGGCTCATAGTCAATCCCTCATTTCTGAGTAAACCCTTTTCGCAACAAGTCTTACCCTGAAAGTTTCCACCTTCTGATATACCCCTCTTTTGTTCTTGAAATATACTTATATTCGATGGGTTTTATCTCATCTGATAAGTCTATAAGTTCCTATACCTTATTTAAATACTTTAAATCCATCTTCGTATTCATAGCCTAAATTCAAATATCTAAGTCCTTGCCTTGGAGTACATCATTGTAGTTCCTGGAATTAGGTTTGTGCTCCTCCGAGGATGTCATTAAAGTGTTCACCCAAATACAATGATTTATCAGGCTAACTCATCACTCTCCCACTATTACATGGCTAAAATTATGGTCCAGTATAAGTGACACGCATATGTATTATCGGTACTAGGTTATATTTTAACCTATATGGGTGGTTTAAAATAAACTACTTGGTTTTTCCCTCGTGGATCTTGTAAGATCAACTTACTCCTGGGTTTATGATCCATTATATAATGTTCCTAATTATTGAGGCTTTGTGCTAACAAATACCCTTTGGTCCATAAGATCATAAAATTGATCCCTTTGTTTACTTTTGGGTAACCTATAAAGAGACATATATTTGTCATTGATTCCAATTTCCATGTATCCTTCCTCGTCATGTATGACGGGAAACCCCACATCTGAACATGTCCTAGACTAGGCTTTCACCCAATCCACAGTTCCATGGGAGTTATTGGGATCTATTTAAAAGGAAATAAGGTTAGTAAATAAGTATCCATTTCTAATGCATAACCCTAAAAAAATCCAACAAATATAAATAGCTCATCATTGATCAAGCCATGTCCAAAAAAGTTTTATTCCTCCTTTCCACTACACTATTTTCTATGGAGTTCCTAGTGCAGATAAATGGGATATGATCCCTACCTCTAACAAATGATTGTTAAACTCTCCAAAGAGGTACTCACCCCCACAATCAGATCTTTGAGTTTGAATGACTTTACCATGCCTACGTTCACCTTAGCCTTATATACTTTGAAGTTATCAAATGCTTCTAACTTGTCAGGTAAACATATATATACCTTGAGTATTCATTAATGAAAGTGATGAAGTACTTATTACCATCTCTTACCCGGATAGTCATAGGATGACACAAATCATAATGAATCAGCTCCAATACATCTTTTGATCTATAACCCTTGGTCGTGAAAGGCCTTTTGTAATTATACCATCTAAACATGATTCACATACGGGAAGTGTGAGAGTGCGCCAGCAATCAATGCCCGGCTTATTTAATTAAATTCCAATTTTATCCCAATACAGTCTTAACTCTTGCAAATAATTGTGACATCTAAATGAAATAAATCGAACATGCAAGATAGTCACAATTTGAGGAAAAATCCCCCAAAGGGGCAAAACCTTTTTATTTCACTATAATTTGTAAATCTCAACTTACACGGATTACAATGGAATATAGTGACACACGAAATACCCGCAGGTGTCGTTTCGGTGTCGTCAGCAAGAGGTCCCACAATAACTCCAAGATTAGCAGTGGAAAATCAACCTTCTTCTTCTCCACAAGTACTCGAGATGAGTAGAACATTTTTTTTGGGTTTAGAAGATTCACATAAATGATTGGGAATTGTTTGTGAATCAAATCAGCTTAGAAAACATGAAAAACGAAGTCTGTTTTTAATGCATAAGAACTGCATAAATGTCAGGTCCAAGAGTTGAAAAACGTGTAGAATGAACATTGTTTAAATACAAAAATCGAGGTGGTGGCTTGTTCGAACGAGATGCGGTGTCGCTCGAACGGTGCCAGGTTTCGTTAAAACGACTTCGCGCGACATGAGTTGTCATTTGAACGATCTGAATGACTTGTACTCGTTCGCCTCTACACTTAGAAAACATTCTTATTTCGAGATAAAAATATTTCAGACTTCAAAAATATATTTTAAGAATGTTCCCAAATATTTATGCAAATATTAAAAAAATCCAATTATTTAATTTATAGTAACTGCGGGTGGAGTAGTGGGAACATATGATTGTTGAAGACGCATGATACATGATAGAATAATGTTGACGCACTACGCACGTATGAAGGTAGTGGGTGCGTGATAACTTCGGATCCAAGTCAAGGCCGTCATGGATGAATGTGGAGACGTGCTGAATGTTGCTGTATCAGACATACTTGTAGTGATCTACGATATACCCAAAAATTTTCTAGATACTAAATAGACATTTATGAATACATGTACTTACAAATATCCCCCTATGTCTATGCCAGAACATACATAAAAACTATCTGAATTATGATACCCAACCCAAAAGTAACATACAATTTAATATTCCCATTAAACCCAAAAAGTGGAAATACCGAATGACATGTCTTCAACTTCTTCAACATCTTCAAACTTCCTTTTTCATCATCAGGGTGTGCAAAAATAATCCTCAATTAATTACTTACACACATGAGATAAGAAACAATAATCGTGACGTGCAATAATTTGAAATATAATGATAAGCAAAAGTATGTATCAATTTATGCTCAAGCAAATCACTATAATATCAAACAAAAATTCTCCCCCATAATTCATTCTCCCCCTTTTTATGATGTCCCCAAAAATATAAAGAACACAAAGCAAATGCAAATGGAGAATATCACAAGGTAATCAAACTTTCTCCTTTTGAAATTTTCAAAATTTTTCTTACACAATATACAACTATAAATCACACCATGAATAAACACCAAAACAACCAAGTCGGTGAGAGTGAAAATGTAGGGATGTGAACAAATTCAACACGAAAATAAATACATACAACCATAACATATGTACACGATGAATGTTGGATATTCCTAACGAATGAACTCAACATCTTCCTTAGGTGTAAAAATTATGGAATTAAATGCAATTGACTTAATCAAATCAACAAAACAAAGATCAAAGTGATTTCCACACCAATAACGTTCAAAACGTTATAACGCTTTTTCATGACTTTCAAGGACATGCAAACCCATTTTTCATTTCTTTCCATCCAAACTCCCTCATAAATAATTATACATTATATTTTTATTTTGAGGTGATGAAATTAAAACTTATTGGACCATTGGATTTGACATATTTTTCTTTTTATTGCCATTTAATTTTTTCGGGCTCTTTTTCAAATAGTGGATTTCTCGACGAGTTGATTTTGAACTCTCTTAGACCCCTTTCCCATGATTCACTCATCATATTTTGTTGCAATTAAATCTTCATGGTAAACGATTTTTGCATGCACTACTATCTTGTCAAGTATTATTGCATTTTGGTCATTGTATAGACAGAATTGAGATGGAAACACTCAAGCAAATATGTGATAAACAAGTACAATACTCAAATAATACCGTGAATTTGTGTGCAATAAAGGAGATAAGGATCCAAACATGTAGAAGATATCACATCTCAAAGGCTGCAAACAATGTAAAGCACATGGATGAAATGATGTAGCATCTCAAATCATTATCAAACAGTCACGTGGAATATGCAATGAAATTGTGACCATGGCTATCTTAAATGTTCATCCATAAATGGTGTTAACAAAATACAAAACTCTTTTTGTGTTTTTCAAAAAAAAAATATTAAAAGGAAATCTTTTTGACTTTTTCTAAAAAATTTCAAAAAAAAAAAATATTTCTGGATTTTTCAATTTTTTTTGTAAATAAGAAAAACAAACAAATAATGATACAATCTAGAGATATGAATCAGATGATATGAACATGAAAATGCATCCTACTCTAGACATAGTGACCACCCCTCAGTCAACTGTGCAAATTCCTAAGGACTTCCTAAGACTTTCGAATCTAATGGCAACTAAAGCCTTCGTGAAGATATCGGTTAACTTGAGGTCGGTAAATATAAAACTCAAGGATACGACCTTTTTCCTCTACAAGAGCATGGATAAAGTGCTCGTGTATCGTGATGTGCTTCGTGCAACAATGCTGGATTGGATTATAGGATATGTGTATCGTACTCGTATTGTCATATGAAATAGTCATGGTGTCCTATGATATCCAATAATCCTCCAACATCAACTTTATCCATAGACATTGCGTGCAATAACTCCCGACGGCTATGTACTCAGCCTTCGTAGTTGACAAAGAGATGGAGTTTTTCTTCTTGCTCAACCAAGAGACAAGAGAAAAACCAAATAAAAAACACCCACTAGAAGTGCTCCTACGTCCATCTGCATTACCGACCCAATCGGCATCCGAATAGGCAGATAAACGGTCATTGGTATCAAAGGAATACCAAATGCCAAGTGAGAGAGTCCCACTCACGTATTTAATAATACGTTTAAGAGCGAGTAAGTGTGACTCTTTCGGGGACGCCTGATATCGCACACAGACACTAACACTAAAGTAGGATACAAGGTTTGCTCATAGACTCTTTCGGGGATGCCTGATGTCGGGACGACTGGCAGTCAAGTAGATAAGACTACTTGTCATACTCTAATACAAGGTTTGCTTGACTTCCTTGACTGAAGTGTTCTTGCTAAGCTTAGTTGAGGTACCCATCATTGTACGTGCGTACTTAGCGGAGTCTAGACCAATTTTTTTCACAAGGTCTCTAGCATACTTGGATTGGGAGATGAATATCCCATCCACTAGCGGATGAACCTGGAGACCTCGGAAGAAAGAAAGCTCGCCTACCATGCTCATCTCAAACTCACTCTTCATCTCCTCCTCAGAGTGGTGAGCATACTGGGAGCACGCGGATCTAAAGACTATGTCGTACACAGACCTGGGCAACCAAAATAGCACCTTCATCTCTCCTGCTGAACAACGTCATATCAACTCCTCCTCTCTTGAAGACACGGGCTTAGAGATAGGAAGTAAGCCTCTCATACCAAGCACGGGGTGCTTGATTCAAACCATGCAAGGCTTTCCTCATATAGTAAACATGATCAGGGTGCTTAGGGTCTTCAAACCCTTTTTGTTGTTCCACGTAAAACTCATCCTATAGATCAGAAAGGCACTCTTGACATCCATATGATATAACTTGAAGCGCAAATGACATGCTATGGCGAGTAGTAAGCGGACGGACTCAAGCCTCGTAATAGGAGAGAATGTCTCGTAAATGTCTACACCCCATATCTGTGGGTAGCCTTGAGGGACCATACTATCCTTATTTCGGATAATAGTACAAGTCTCATCCACCCTATTCTTGAAGATCCACTTGGCACTTATCACATTTGTCTCACTAGGTCGGGGGACGAGTTCCCAGACATAATTCTTTCTAAACTAAAGCAACTCATCCTGGATAGCACATAACCAATGTTGGTCTTTGAGTGCTTCCTTATAGTTCTTGGGCTCGACTTTGGACGTGTAGCAAACATGGCTAACAATGTTCTCTAGCTAAGCATGAGTCTTGACCCCTAGGGTGGGATCTCCTAGAATAGCAAAAGGATCATGACTCTTACGAACCCAACTAGGAGTGTCCCCTAAGTCAGTAATGGGGTACACTCTGGGTTTAGGAGGCACAATGGGATCATCAGAAGAAAGTGAACTATCCTCACACAAAAGGTTAGAATCAATAAATGTCGACGGTTCATCATCCTGCACGGTGACTTTTACTGACTCCATAACCTAAGAGCTACTCAGGTTGAAAACCCGATATGCTCTACTAGTCGATGAATATCCTAACAATATTCCCTCGTCGCTCCGGGAGTCGAACTTTCCTAATTTCTCTTTATCTCATAGGTGTATCATTTACTCCTAAAGAAATGGAAATATAAAAGGTTAGGCTTCTTTCCAGTCCATAATTTATTGGGCGTCTTAAGTGTGTGTGGACGAAGATAAACCATATTCACCGTGCGGCATGCGATAGACACCACCTCTGCCCAAAGTCTCCTAGCAATTCTACGACCTAGAATCATAGATCTATCCATCTCCTGAATCGTTCGATTCTTCCTCTCGACAATCCCATTTTGCTAAGGAGTCTTCACAGTCAAAAATTCATGTTTGATCCCGAGGATATCATGGTAAAGATATACTTTAGCTTCCTTAAACTCAGTGTCGTTGTCACTACATATTGTATTGATAGTGACTCCGTATTGATTTTATAGTACATAGCACTTGGTCGTAAGAAATTTCACAGTATCGGACTTCTCTCTCAGAAAATATACAATAGAATATCGAGAGAAATAATCTACCATCATGAGGATATACCTCTTACCACCCAAACTCTCAATATGAGTAGGACCCATAAGATCCATATGTATTAACTCAAGCACTTGTGAACTAGTAATGGAATTCAACTTCCTGTGGGGACAACAAACTTGCTTTCCCAACTGACAGGGTCCATAAACCATTAAAGTCGACTTTCTAAGTGATGGAAAGCCACATACTAAGTCTTTTTTTATCTAATTTCTCCAAATGTCAAAAGTTCACATGACCTAGACGTTGATGCCACATATCCATAGGAGTGATCATAGAGCTTTTTCAGATAAATGACGACTTGGGTACAATCGCAAAATAATTATCTTCAGTCCTCACCCCTTAGAATAAAAGTTTATCGGCTTGATCATAAACATTACATTCGTTCCGATCAACCCTTATTGCAAAGTCATCGTTGCACAACTGGCTAATGCTGAGAAGGTTTTCTTTCAAACATTGCAGGTACAAAACACCCTCTAGCTTAGAAAATCCTGTTATCTCTACTATACCTTGTCCTACTATGCTAGATTTTCTCCCGTCTCCAAAGGTGACTTTACCTTCCTTCCGATCCTCTAGGTAGGTAAAAAATGAGACATCACCTTTCATGTGTTTGGAGCACCCACTGTCGATGTACCATTGAGACATTTTATGTGCTTTAAGAGAAACATGAACAACAAGGGCTTTTGCGTCGAGTTTAGACACCCAAGATGTGCACACCTTCTGTTTTCCCTTATTAGTATTGGTTCTAGTCGGGATACTAGAAGTGTTCGCTGATGGCATAGAAATCCATTGGAACTCTTCCATTAGACTCTGGGACATGGCGACTAGAACCTCAACCTGCTCTCTAGGACTCGAGAAATTGCTAGTGGAGCGTGGCGAAGAAAATTTAGGTCGTGTTCGACCCACACTATGGCAAAACTCCCTAAGGTGGCCCTTTCTTTTGCAGTAGGTACAAAAGTACACAGGTTGTGGCCAACCTTTGTTTTATTTTTCTTGGTCGAATTCTTCTTTGGGTTTTTAGCGATGGCTATATGGCGTAGTAAACTCAAGAACTGGCTTCGGTGTCATATGGGACGTGAAGTCACCACCAAAACCAATTCCCTACCTTTCACCAAAACCTAAAGCAGGGGCGAGGATCATCTTTCTAGATTTATCCTCAACCTTCATCTTGACCTCCCTAGCAATCTAAAGATCATGAGTAAGTTGGGATACAAGGGCTTCAAGTTTCTTTTGAGTGTCCATGGAGGTCTGGAGCTCACTCGTAAGACTATCCACTTGCTTGGTCAAATCCCCTTTCTCTTTCTCTAAACATCTCTCTCTTTCGCGCTAAACTGACTTTCCCTCTCTACACGAACTCTCTATCTCTCTCTCAACACAAACAATTTCTCTCTCTCTCAAGGCAGTGGAAATGGAAGACTCTCTCTCTCTCTCTCTCTCGTCTCTTCTAAATCTTTATTTAAGACAACTATCTTAAGATCTAACGCTTTGTTATGCTTTTTAGTTTAAAAAGAGTCAACATATAAATCAGCGTATGCACGTCATAAATCACTCTCGTTCTCACTTGCAGCATCTTCCCCCTCACTCACATCGCTTCCACTGTCAAGGTATCCCTATGAAGTAGCATCCTCATCGTCGTAAAGTTCAGCATCAGTACTCACATGACTAGCCATGAATGCGGTGAAGTTACATTCATGCGGTGACTTGTCTCCAGAGTCCACTAATTCAACCTCACTATCATCACTAAGGGAGGCATTAAGAGCATCTTTGCCTTTGCCTTGACATCTCAACCTAGTAGGACACTCAAATTCCTTATGACCTCTACCGTCAAACTCATAACATCTCTCCTCGTCTTTCTTAGGCGCGTCCTTTTTATCCTTTTCATTTTTCTTTTCAAATTTATTTTTCTCAAAATTCTTTGTCTTTGAAATTGCCATTTTTCTTTAAATTGAGAAATGTCTTGAAATTTTTAGCAAATAAGGCCAATCGTCTAAGTCAAAATCAAACTCAGAATCAGATAACTCTTCCTCTCTTTTCTTAGACGACTCGCCTCTCTTTCTTGCTGACCCCTCACTCTTCCTAGCCTGGGCTTTAAGTTCTACCCCTTTATCTTTTGATTTTGTTGTATTAGGTAACATGTCAATTTCATAAGTCTAGAGGTCTCCTACCTATTCTTCTAGTTTCAGACTACTCAAATTTCCTATTGAATTTAGCACAGTGACTTTAGGGATAAAATGCTTAGGATGTGATCTCAAAATTTTCTTAACTACTCTAGCATCAGGAATATTTTCACCTAAGTTGAAACTAGTGTTTACAATATCAGATAAGCGTGCATAAAATTCATCAAAACACTCAGAGTCAAGCATGGTGATAGTTTCAAATTGTGTAGTTAAGTTTTGCAATTTTCATTCTTTAACTTGATTCGTGCCTTCATGGGTAAGTTGAAGAACATCCCATGATTCTTTAGACGTGGTACACATCATGATGAGTCGAAACTCGTCAGGTGTGATGGCTCCAGAAATGGCACTAAGCCCACATGAGTTATATGTGCTCCATTTAAATTCATCCTCAGTCCATGAAGTCACAGATTTTATAGTAGTTACATTATCTACAGTGACAGTGGGAGGCATCCACCTTCTTTCACACATAACCCAAACACGTTGGTGTATGGCCTTTAAGTGAGATTTCATACATGATTTTCAATATGCGTAATTTGACCCGTAAAAAATCGGGACTCTATTATATAAGTTTTCCATTGAAATTGTGCTTTTTCAAAGATTAATTTTCAGAACAAAATTGATATCCAGAAAAATTTTGCGGAAAAATTACATGATGAAATTGTGTAATTGGCTCTGATACCAATTTGAGAGTGCACCGGCAAACAATGTCCAACTTATTTAATTAAATTACAATTTTAGCCCAATACAGTCTTAACTCTTGCAAATAATTGTAACGGATAAATGAAATTAATCGAACATACGAGACAATCACAATTTTAGGAAAAATCCCCAAAAAGGGGCAAATCCTTTTTATTTCACTATAATTTGTAAATCTAAACTTACACGAATTACAATGAAACATAGTGACACATGAAATACCCGTAGGTGTCGGTTCGGTGTCATCAGCAAGAGGTACCGCAAGAACTCCAAGAATAGAAGTGGAAAATTAGCCTTCTTCTTCTCCACAAATACTCCAGATGAGTAGAACAATTTTCTTGAGTTTAGAGGATTCACATATATGATTGGGAATTGTTTGTGAATCAAAACAATGTAGAAAACCTAAAAATCAAAGTTTGTTTTTAATGCAGAAGAACTACAGAAACATCAGGTCCAAGACTTGAAAAAACGTGTAAAATGAACATTATTTAAATATAAAAATCAAGGTGGTGGCTCATCTGAACGAGATGGGGTGTCACTCGAATGGCTTCAGGTGTCGTTAGAACGACTTCGCGTGACATGAGTTCTTGTTTGAACGACATGCTCTGTCGTTCGAACGATCTGAACGACTTGTACTCGTTCGCCTCTAAACTTAGAAAAAATTCTTATTTCGAGATAAAAATATTTCAGATTTTAAAATTTTATTTAAAGAATGTCCACTAATATTTATGCAAATATTAAAAACTCAAATTAAATTATTTTACCATAATTACAAGTGGAGTAGTGGGAACATATGATTGTTAAAGACGCACGATGCATGATAGAACATTGTTGATGCACTACGCACGTATGAAGGTAGTGGGTGTGTGACAACTTCGGATCCAAGTCATGGTCATCATGGATGAACGTGAAGACGTGCTGAATGTAGAAGTATCAGACATACTTGAAGTGATTTATGATACACCCAAAATTTTCCTAAATACTAAATAGACCTTTATAAAAACATGTCCTTACAAAGTGCCTCTACTTCCACTGATCTTAATTGTCCATTAGAAATAACTCTTTGAATTCTTTTTAGATTAATATGACATAAGCGTAAGTGATAAATATATGTTTGGTTCAACTTAAAAGGTTTCATTTTATTTAGGTAATTTCCATGTAGGTTACTCATTTAAGTAATTATCAATAATGTGAGATGGAACATACAAATCATTCTCTAATGCACTAGAACAAAAAAAATCCATTTTTATAAGAACGTCTTTATTAAAATAAATTCAACATTCAGTCATCACTAATTTTGAATCTGATATTGAATTTCTTATAATAGAGGGTACATAAATACAATCTTATAAAATTATCCATTTATGTCCACTAAAATCTAAAACTAGATGTCTTGGTGTTAATACTATTGCCTTGCCACTATCACCTATGAATGGAAATATTCCCCTTCACTGAACTAACTGTTTACCTATAACCCCTGTAAAGATTACAAACATGATTAATGGCTCTCGAATCTACACATCAGGTCCTAGTTGATTGGATAATAAAGCATATCTCAGTGATTAAGGAGAAATTACTATTTTTATTTCTCTATTTATTATATTAGACCGCACACTGCTTCCTCTAATGTACTGATCGTTTGAAGATATAACACTTGCCTTTCAGTGCTTTCTCTATTACCTAACTCTTTACCATTGCTTTAACTACCACAGGTTGTACCCGAGACACTATTTTCTTCTCCTTCTTATTCTTACATTTCGGGACATGAGAAGATTGGCCTCTCTTAGCACCCTAAACAACACCATTTTTCTTATTTTTCAATGTTTTCACTTGGCTTGGTCAATTAATCTTAGTTAATTGTGAGTGTATCAGAAAAGGTTATGATCATACCAACCAATATATCTTATCCTTGTGATAATTAGATGATTGTATAACGTTCATTGCTTATATTGAAGACTTGTGCTTCCCTTAAGAAATATTTTTATGTGAGAGCTAAATTACAATGACTAGAATAAAAGAAGAAATGGTAAATTGCATAAGGTGAAATAAAAGTAAAGATTTAGATTTAAATAAAGATAAATGTGAAAACCCCATAGGATTAGGTTGTCTTATCCCGTTAACCAAAATACACTTTGTGTCTCTAGTCCAAGAGGTTGTTCTGAAAAGCTTCAACTCAACACTTATTCATTGGACTTCATCAACTTCATGTTGGCATCATTCACTTCCACGTCTATCAGAATGATACTTTAGGATAAGGTAAATTTACGTAGATGACATAAAACTCCCATGTTTTAACACTACTCAAATTGGATTTTCTTAAATTAGAAAATGTTTTAAACTAGTTTGTGTGTTTGAAGTGTTTGAGGCAGTGTTTTGATTATCGTTGTATACATATGCCATATAGTTATATTATATAAACATACTTTGAAAATGGCATGTTGTATATTTAAAAGACTTCTCTTACATTTAAAAATATCTTTAAAAAAAAATTATTGGGTCTCTACAGTGAAGTTGTACTTCGATGGTCGTATTATGTGCAAAAACTCAATTGGTGAAAATTTTGGCATTGGCATCACCTCCGTCACTGGGGCATCTCTATGGAGATGAAATTCCTCGATGCAGTGATAGAAGGTCATAGGAATTTCCAACATTCAAACTGACAAAAATATGATTTTTTTAAAGCACTTTTTGGCCTCAAACTTTGTGCAAATCACCTTTTCAAAAATATCTTTTGTGTAGATTTGCTCTTGACTTTTTATGTGGAAAAGAAACCTCCAAAGCTTTGAAATAATAGGACCATGAGTTCATTTAGGTCTTGTTGGCTAATTAATGTGGTATTCTTCTCCAATACAAAATCGAGGTTGTTTTTATAAAATCTTAAGTCTTTAAGAGAGAAAAACATATGCTGAAAATCATTACTCACTAAAGATTTTCTTCAAGATTCTTTGAGTATTATTGATATATCCATTGATATTATTTCTATGTAATCTCATTTAAAATTTTATTACTCATTCTCAATACTTGAACAATCATTTGCAAAAAAAAATCGTAAGAGACTTTGAATATTTTTTATATCTCAAAAATACTTGCGAGTTTATTTTTTATTATCCAAACACTTTAAAACTTTCATCAACCTTTAGGAATCTCACATCCTATGAAGTAGAAATACATTTGGTGACTTCTCATAGTTCCATTATGTTTAAACACAAAATATTTAACTTCAAACTTTAAAAGAAGAACATGTGGGCGTATGATTTGACAACATTGTTGCAGACCAAAACTGGAGGCAGTTGTGTTGTGTTCTTTAGCTATCGGCACTCTCTTGGGACGATATGGTGGGAAATATTTTATAGTCGCTCATAGCATCGTGTGATTTTAATTATTTATCTTCTATCTTCAATACTCTATCAT
Organism: Sambucus nigra; assembly: GCA_949130495.1. Taxonomy (NCBI): domain Eukaryota; kingdom Viridiplantae; phylum Streptophyta; class Magnoliopsida; order Dipsacales; family Adoxaceae; genus Sambucus; species Sambucus nigra. The sequence continues at coordinate 670,977,392 of OX422207.1, read as the reverse complement.
GGTATATTTGTCATGTTATTGGTATGAGGTTTTTTTTCCGTTATGGGTTTTTCCTCGTACGCCTTGGTGTTGTTCTATATAGTTTACCTTTTTCTCACTTCGATTAAATAACAAATTATTGAAGATAAAATTTGGTGTAATCTTTTGGTAAATAATTTATAACATAGACCTTAGGTATTGTCTTTTACCCATAATAAGAAACTAAAGAAAAACCATGACCTTTTTTGATAATAAATTTTAACTCGGTATTCTTCCTCCATCTTAGTTTTGAGCACATTTACTGTCAACTAGTATCAGAGATAGATCTCACTTTTATAGGTTTAATATGTGTGAAATTACATTTGGTATGGACATTTTTTACTATTTTGCATTTAGGAAAACGCATAATTTTATCGGACTGTTACTCCGTTCGACCTCACTAGTAGTCGTCTTTTCAAACTAAAAAGTATATATTTGAAGATTCTTCTATTAGTAATATTAGGTTTGACTTTACCATATTTGTTTTTCCATCCGATTTTATTAGTCATTACATCCCCAATGATGAATATGAATCTAGTGAGGAAGAATTTAACGATTGAGTCTCTTCGAATCTTGAATCTAAATATGATGAATTTTATAAAGAATCATTGAGACATGCAAAAGAAAATTTAGTGTTGTCTTCCAAGTTAAATGTTTATAAAAAGGAGAATAATGACTTACCATATAAAGCTACCCTTGTTAATCAACTTCAAGTTTACCGTACTAAAATGTGTGACAAGATTAAGTTGTTAAAAAGGAGTTTTTCAAAGTTGACTTGGGTTCAACAATATTTTTGAAAGACGACAATAAAACTCCTTAGCAAAAGCTCTCTTGAACAAGAAAAATAGAGTTTTAAATGAGCTGGAACTTATGAAAGACGAAAATAAATTTTTGCATTATTTTAAATCTAAATGATCTATCCTATTTGAAAAGCTTAAAGTTATTGATCACTTTTTTTTATATCTTTTGGACTTTCTTGATGAATTAAAAGATAAGAGAATTTTTTTCAGAAGTAGAGGATAGAAGTTTTGCTAACTTTCAAGGGGAAAGAAAATGTTTTATTTTATCTCTTGAAAAAGATAAAAAGGATCTTCGTTTGTGTGAAAAGCTAAAAAATATTTTGGAGAAGAAAATTAAAAAACTAATCTTAGCCAAAAATATAAAAGTGAGTTTAGCGGTGAGACCACAAAATTGGAGATATTACTTTGGTACCAAACCGAAGAGGAAATGACAAAAACAGGATTAGGTTTTAACAAATTTGATCTTTGAACTTGAAAAAAGAAAAACTTTTTGTGAATGATTCTTATTAAAACGAGACAAAAAAAATTGAAAAAGAACCCTTAACATTTCAAAGGAAACGGGAAAAATGTTGCCAATAATTTTGAAAAGAAAAAAGGTTTTGTAAACACCAAGTTTAATAACAAAAATCGCATGCTAATGTGACAACCCGCGATCTGAGATAAGGGGTGACCAGCCCGATACTCAAACGTAACAGGAATCATGGATGGATATCATTCTCAGCATCACAAAATATAAAGTGAGTATACGGGAAAACCACCCAATAAATCAGAAAACGGTTTGCCAAAAAGTTTAGAAATTAAAACCGGTTAAGAAATTTAAATTAAACAACCCAATCTGACGAGCCAGTGGAATTCCAAAAGAGTATATATATATATATATATATATATATATATTACAACTGAACGATTCTACAAAAGAGGACCGAATAAGCTGTCGGTCCACAGCAACATACAACGAAGTACAACAATTTAAATATCTTACTTAATACATTCATTAAATAAGTACAAAAGTTTGGGCCACACGCCTGAAGAAAAGACCCGATCGTATCTAGAATACCAAAATGGAGGCGTCTAATTCAATGACCTGTAGTAATCCGTAAAATCTTACAGCCCGACAAAAGCAAAGGAATGGAAACATCAAAACGGGCGTCCGTGCGGTGGAGCACCTGAGCGGATACAATCATATACATAACAAGGAAAATAAACCGGTCAGGGTCGGGTTCTATATGATCATCAGAAGAAATAAAAAGCATGATAGAAATGAACAGTTATGCATGAATGATAAGGATGATAATATGGCATGATAACTAGCATGTTAAACTTACATTGCAATTTAAGATATTTTAACTAAATGAAGAAATAAAATGTCATTTACATAAGAGAAATAAAAGTAAATAACTTAAATTTAAAACATTTCCTCATTTATCAAATTTCCATTATCTTTTACATTCCTTAATAAGAATAAAACCATTTATTAACTTCCATAGTTAATTATCTTACCATTCCTTAATAGGAATACCATTAGTATCAAGTGATCTTTATGGCACATATCTCAATCCCGTGCTCTTTATGGCACATATCCATGCTCTTTATGGCATATATCCATCAAGTCCCACTTGATGCAGAAAAGTTATATTCTCATACATATAACGATTCTAAGACCTCCCCTCCGAGTTTCCCCACTGGGCGCGCCCCTAAAAGACCATCATCTTCCAGGGCCTATCTATACAATACAACCTGGGCACCTATCGCGATACGTCGGGAAGCGGCCATATGCCTGCGGGAGAGTCAGGACCACACATGGAATCCCCTCACCAGCGTAGAAAATATATAAAAACCCCGCATATGGCCTAGGACTATATCCACCCTGCATTCATTAGCCAGGGGGCATCACCAAGCGCGCGAACTTCCCTTATGATGTCATTTAGAGAGGTGTGTATCAGTAAATTAACATTTCCCATTTTTAATCTCATTTTCATTTTCAATTTATCATCACCAAATTCCATTTCCAATATCCATGTGTTTGGTTCTTTTTATTCGAACCTATCATCATTAAACAACTGGGTTCATTTTATGAACCAATCATCTATAACACATTTTGGGTTCATTTTAGTTGAACCTATCATCTTTAAACCATTTGGTTTCATTTTATTCGAACCTATTCTCATTGAATATTATCATTGATATTCCTCAAATTACAAGTCCCGACTAAATCTCCAAATGATCATTATGATCCTACAATTCCCAAAATTCATAGGATTCTGATAAGCCCCTAAGTCTCCAAATATGGGCATTTAACTTCCTAACTTCAAAAAGTTTGAATAAAAGAAGAAATGCCTTAACATTTCTTTAAACACCCCGGGAAATAAACCCTAGATGACCCAATTCTAATCTAGGGTGGAGACCAAACTCAACTAATACTCTAGGACTCTAAGTTTACTTCTTTCAAGAAGGTTCCTAGGTCCTAAGCCTAAAGAAAAAGATCAAAAATTAAAAGGAAAAATGACCAAAAACTGCAGGACCCGAATGGATTCGCCCCAGCGAATCGATTCGCTCTCAAAGCGAATCGGTTCAAAAAACAAACCCATGTTTCTGCAAATGCCGAATCGATTCAGCCTTAACCCGAATCGATTCAGGAACCAAGACCTGGGATTCTGCAACTATGCGAATCGATTCACCCTAGGGGCCGAATCGATTCGCCCCTGTGAAAAAGCCAAGTTTGGCTATGGAGTTATAAACTCCAATTTTTCCCCCAAACTCAAAACCAAACCAACCAAGATCATATGCTGCAAATTTCTACACCAAAAATACCTCTAACTACTAACATTAACATTATTTTATCATCCAAATCCATTTCCAAGGGTTAATACCCATAAATCCAACAAAACCCTAACTAAACTAAATCATAACAATCCACAATTATCAATGCTAATTAATCCACTTAAATCATATAATAGCAAGTAGGTAACTTGCCTTGATCATGCAAAAATGCTGATTTTATTTGGTGTAGGCAAAGACCAAATCTCTCTTTTCTCCAAAGTTCTCTTCCTTTCTCTAATCTCTCTCTAGGGCTCAATTTTGTAAAATGGAAGAATAGAAATGGGGGTGGGGAAAATAAAACGGGGCTTAAGTCTAAAAGGCCCACTTAAATGTCTAATACGCACTACACATTTAAGATATAACCAGTCAAAAGTTCCCGAAATACCAAAACACAATATGGCACATATTTTGACTGTCTCGCACCTACCGGGACTAACTACACCCTCCAAATTATCATTTGGAAATTTTTATAACTCATTTTAAAGTTCCGGTTTCATATCAAACCAAAATATCATTCTATATCTTATGACACAATAAATCACCACATGGATATTCTTACCTACTCATCAGGTAATCATACAACATTTCAGTAAATATTAACCTTTTTCATATTAAATTAATATTTACTCAACATCCATCATTTTATAATTAATTACTACATATAGTAAATAAATATAAATTAGGCCCTCAAAAGTGAGGGTTGTTACATACTCCCCCCCTTATGAGGGAATTTTGCCCCCAAAATTCAGGCATACCTTGCAAGAAGAAATACGGATACCTTTCCCGCATGTCATCCCCGCGATCACATGTCGATTCCTCGACACTATGGTGACTACATTGCACCATAACCAAAGGTACTACAGCTCTCCACGCTCTAAAATAGCAATCGACTATTCCTCATAAGAAACGTTAAGTTGCAACTCAATATCTTCGAAAGGAATGTGCCTAATGGCACCATCCCATCTCTTGTACTTCTATACAGGAGAGATATGGTACACTTCATGACTTGCATGCGAAATGTTTCAGTAAAGCAAGTTAATAGGCTACCAGACCCACCTTAACATATATAGGAAAGGTCCAACGTAACGCGGTGCAAGTTTTCCTTCTACTCAAAATGCTTAATGCCCTTAATAGGCGATACTCGCACCAACACTTGGTCCACCGACCTCAAGCTCCACACGCCTTCTCCCCGCATCGACTTAGCTCTTTTGTCGATCTTGGTTATACGAATGCGATTCTGAATGAGTTCAATTTTTGAAAAGGTATCTAGGATCATTTCAGGTCCGAGAGACTTATCATCTCGCACCTCTAACCAACAAGTGGGAGATCCACAAGGCCTACCATACAAGGCTTCTTAAAGCGCCATCCCGATAGCGAATCGATACAAATCATTATAAGCGAATTCAACTAGTGGGAGACACTGTTCCCGACTACTCTTGAAGTCAAGCATGCACATAAGGAGTATATGCCCCAACATATGGTTTACCTTTTCGGTCTGGCCATCTGCGGAGGATGATAAGAAGTGATTAACCATAATTTGATTCCCATAGCTTCTTGGAAACTTGCCAAAAGTGAGAAACGAAAAATCTCGTCTCAGTCGGAAACTACAATCAAGGGCACCCCATGCAGTCCAACTAACCCTTCATGCCCGGCCACCAATACTGGCAGCGCATAACTTGGCACATTTTGTCGTTACCCTGATGCACCCCAACCTTAGAATCGTGAGATTCCACCATTTCTGCCTTTCTTAAGTCCTTATCATTCGGGACAAAAATTCTCTTATGGAAACACACCCCACCCTCAAAGTCAATAGAGCAGGGTTTTGTTCCCTAAATCAACAGCTTGTATATGTGGTCTTAACCACCCCTGTCTCTCCTACGACATCTTGCAACGAAATGTTGCTCGTACGAAAGACCAAATTCTGCCCAGGAAGTAGTACCTTCTTTTCCTATACAGCGATCAATCCCACGATGAATTTTAATTCAAACATAGGATAATACTTCTCACAAGTCTTAGCTTATGAGTCGCATCAACATTAGGTCCATGCCCCAGTATTATTACTTCCCATTCTGGTAGAGACTTGTTAACTGAATCCACCCTCGAGCTTAACAACATGGGCTCAGGAGTGAGAGTCAATTCACCTTTCTCTTTTCGAAAGCTGAGTTGCCAATGTAACATTATAACTACGAGAGGCCTCATCTCCTTTGGACTTATCTACCAAACCTCCCGAAATCCCCCACTTCTCGTTACTAGGGAACCAATCCCTCTCAAGGTTAACACACAATATGTTCGTGGTCAACTCCCGACATCCCTCCTAACTAACGTCACATAACCTAAAGGCCTTATCCAAACAATCCTAAGGTCTACCTACCTATATCCTATCTAAGTCGTATACGCATAGTACTAAGTATATCCCTAGTGCCTAAGACCTTTCTCAACTCCCGACATTTGCTCGGTTTCATGCGTGGGACGTCTCGCCGAAGCGAAATCCAAACAAGGAACCCTCCCGTTACATTACTACCTCGCATTGTCGGTCATCAAAATATACAGGTCTAAGACACATGTTCGGGACCGAAAAGATTCTACTTATATACATTACCATTTAAATAGCTAAAGATTTAACAAATCAAACATTCACTTTCCATAAAGCCTTAATATTTTATATACTCCACAACATATATATACCTTTTTAAATAGCCTTCTTATCAAGGCATAACCCGAAGTCTTTATTTCGACTTCGCATCCCAGTCTCCCTCGCATCGCTAAGAGGAGAGAACTGTATACAATGCTTCTATTTCGCACTTTAATAGCCATTAATCACTCTTCTACGTGATTCTCGGCTAAAACTTTCAACCAACAAAAATAAAATAAAAAAATAAAATGAAATTAACTAAAAGAAGAAAGAACAACATCTCTCCACTTCCAACGTCGTTGAGGTTCACGCGTGGAGCGTCCCGCAAAAGTGGAATCCAAATAAGGAACCCCTCTTATACGCTACTACTCAACTATGTCGGTCGTGGAGATAAGGCATACCAATCACATCATACCCGACCATGTCAAGGACGAGTAAATCGTCCTCAAAGCATAAAGTACCACAAGAAATCTCTATATGTTTACAAACAAGGAATTGAGCGAACCATCACTCGTAGAAAACTCAATTTTAATACAAATACTCTCAACAGATCTTATCAAATATGTAGTCTGATAGGAGCTCATAAAATAAATGAGCGTGTAACATCCGCATCGAATAACACATAACTCAAGTACCTCCGAAATAAAACTTACCCTTAATAGCGGGCGGTGCTAACGAAGCTGGAGGAAGTATAGCCTCCTAAATTAATAAACTCCCCCAATCAATCGAGGACACTCCATCTTAATGACCTGCCTCCCCACATAGGAAGCACCGTCCCTTCATATCCTCTCGACCTCGACCCCCGTTATTTCTAATCTGGGTAATGCCTTGGCCCAGATGGCCTTTTCTTCCATGACCACCCCGACCTACATGTTGTGAAGCACCCTTACCGTGCCAAATGTTATTGCCACTCGCAATAAACCCTCCAAAACGTTGTCTCTTAGATGAATCTCCTTGCTGAGGGTCCCTCTCTTTATGCTTACTACCCGAAGGGTGGGATGAGGGAAATGCTCCTCCTCCAATCCCCTGTTCTCCAAGATTTCCTGCTTACCCCACGACAGTAGCTTTCTTGCTACCCGGTGTATATAACCAATGCTCATGGTAAAGAGGTGAGGCTGTATTCATAATTCCACTAAAAGTTCGCAAAGATGGATTCCCCAGTAATTTCTGTCGAATTCTCCAGTTTAGACCTCATATAAACTCTTAGATCTTCCTATCTTCCGAAGTCACCTCATCCGGGACAAAACTCGCCGACCGTGTAAACTCCTCTACATATTTCGCCACAGATCTCTCTCCTTGCACAACATCCTGGAGCTTCTTTCTCATCTCTCTTTGAACAGTGGGAGGAACGTACTCACGATCGAACAAAGCCCAGAACTCAGTGATCGTCATTGTGCCTCTCTGCTCTGGTGTGGTTATTATCTCCCACCAGTGTAAAGCAGATCCGGCAAGCTTAAAAGTGGCAAGGGCTTGTTTCTCTCCTCGCTACATTCTATCATTCGAAGGTGGCGTTGTCTGTTCTCTTTCCATGTATTGGCTTAATAACATCCGTGCCTCCCTCGAATTTTGGGGAATTGACCTTTAGAAAGGACTCCCAAACCCTTTCTCATGGAGTAAGTCCCGTAGAAGCTTGAACATCATAATCCCATTGTTGAGCCCGTGGCAATTTTTGGACCACTGCGGTCATGGCGGTGTTAACTGATTGAGCTACTATGTTTGCTACATCCACAGCGTTAACGGTCCCTTGTGACGGTGGTGGAGAATCTACCTCCTCTTCTACAACCCTATTACGTCTCACTGGGCGACCTCTCTAGGCGACATTAGAGATGAAGAAACAATAGAGTTAAAATACTAATTGAAACTATCTATCTTGCAGAAGATCACAAACATAGACAACTACACAGTCCTAATATTAGGCTCTATATCAAAGAACGCTACGGTAGAACGTGACGAATCAACATAGATATTAAAGACTCTAGAACCAGATGCTCTGATACCATCTGTGACAACCCACGATCCGAGATAAGGGGTGGCCAGCCCGATACTCAAACGTAACAGGAATCATGGATGGATATCATTCTCAGCATCACAAAATATAAACTGAGTATACGGGAAAACCACCCAATAAATCAGAAAACGGTTTGCCAAAAAGTTTAGAAATTAAAACCGATTAAGAAATTTAAATTAAATAACCCAATCTGACGAGCAAGTGGAATTCCAAAAGAGTATATATATATATATATATATATATATATATATATATATATATATATATATATATTACAACTGAACGATTCTACAAAAGAGGACCGAATAAGCTGTCGGTCCACAGCAACATACAACGAAGTACAACAATTTAAATATCTTACTTAATACATTCATTAAACAAGTACAAAAGTTTGGGCCACACGCCCGAAGAAAAGACCCGATCGTATCTAGAATACCAAAATGGAGGCGTCTAATTCAATGACCTGTAGTAATCCGTAAAATCTTACAGCCCAACAAAAGCAAAGGAATGGAAACATCAAAATGGGCGTCCTTGCTGTGGAGCACCTGAGCGGATACAATCATATACACAATAAGGAAAATAAACCGGTCAGGGCCGGGTTCTATATGATCATCAGAAGAAATAAAAAGCATGATAGAAATGAACAGTTATGCATGAATGATAAGGATGATAATATGGCATGATAACTAGCATGTTAAACTTACATTACAATTTAAGATATTTTAACTAAATGAAGAAATAAAATGTCATTTACATAAGAGAAATAAAAGTAAATAACTTAAATTTAAAACCTTTCCTCATTTATCAAATTTCCATTATCTTTTATATTCCTTAATAGGAATAAAACCATTTATTAACTTCCATAGTTAATTATCTTACCATTCCTTAATAGGAATACCATTAGTATCAAGTGCTCTTTATGGCATATATCTCAATCCCATGCTCTTTATGGCACGTATCCATGCTCTTTATGGCATATATCCATCAAGTCCCACTTGATGCAGAAAAGTTATATTCTCATACATATAACGATTCTAAGACCGCCCCTCCGAGTTTCCCCACTGGGCGCGCCCCTAAAAGACCATCATCTTCCAGGGCCTATCTATACAAGACAACCTGGGCACCTATCGCGATACGTCGGGAAGCGGCCATATGCCTGCGGGAGAGTCAGGACCACACATGGAATCCCCTCACCAGCGCCGAAAACATATAAAAACCCCGCATATGGCATAGGACTATATCCACCCTACATTCATTAGCCAGGGGGCATCACCAAGCGCGCGAACTTCCCTTATGATGTCATTTAGAGAGGTGTGTATCAGTAAATTAACTTTTCCCATTTTTAATCTCATTTTCATTTTCAATTTATCATTACCAAATTCCATTTCCAATATCCGTGTGTTTGGTTCTTTTTATTCGAACCTATCATCATTAAACAACTGGGTTCATTTTATGAACCAATCATCTATAACACATTTTGGGTTCATTTTAGTTGAACCTATCATCTTTAAACCATTTGGGTTCATTTTATTCGAACCTATTCTCATTGAATATTATCATTGATATTCCTCAAATTACAAGTCCCGACTAAATCTCCAAATGATCATTATGATCCTACAATTCCCAAAATTCATAGGATTCCGATAAGCCCCTAAGTCTCCAAGAATGGGCATTTAACTTCCTAACTTCAAAAAGTTTGAATAAAAGAAGAAATGCCTTAACATTTCTTTAAACACCCCAAGAAATAAACCCTAGATGACCCAATTCTAATCTAGGGTGGAGACCAAACTCAGCTAATACTCTAGGACTCTAAGTTTAAATCTTTTAAGAAGGTTCCTAGGTCCTAAGCCCAAAGAAAAAGATCAAAAATTAAAAGGAAAAATGACCAAAAACTGCAGGACCCGAATGGATTCGCCCTAGGGGCCGAATCAATTCGCCCCAGCGAATCGATTCGCTCTGAAAGACAATCGGTTCAAAAAACAAACCTTGGTTTCTGCAAATGCCGAATCGATTCGGCCTTAACCCGAATCGATTCGGGTACCAAGACCTAGGATTCTGCAACTATGCGAATCGATTCGCCCTAGGGGCCGAATCGCTTCGCCCCGGCGAAAAAGCCAAGTTTGGCTATGGAGTTCTAAACTCCAATATTTCCCCCAAACTCAAAACCAACCCAACCAAGATCATATGCTACAAATTTCTACACCAAAAATACCTCTAACTACTAACTTTGACATTATTTTATCATCCAAATCCATTTCCAAGGGTTAATACCCATAAATCCAACAAAACCCTAACTAAACTAAATTATAACAATCCACAATTATCAATGCTAATTAATCCACTTAAATCATATAATAGCAAGTAGGTAACTTGCCTTGATCATGCAAAAATGCAGATTTGATTTGGTGTAGGCAAAGATCCAAGCTCCAATCTCTCTTTTCTCTAAAGTTCTCTTCCTCTCTCTAATCTCTCTCTAGGGCTCAATTTTGTAAAATGGAAGAATAGAAATGGGGGTGGGGAAAATAAAACGGGGCTTAAGTCGAAAAGGTCCACTTAAATGTCTAATACGCAATAAAATGATACACACTACACATTTAAGCTATAACCAGTCAAAAGTTCCCGAAATACCAAAACACAATATGGAACATATTTGGACTGTCTCGCACCTACCGGGACTAACTACACCCTCCAAATTATCATTTGGAAATTTTTATAACTCATTTTGAAGTTCCGGTTTCATATCAAACCAACATGTCATTCTATATCTTATGACACAATAAATCACCACATGGATATTTTTACCTACTCATCAGGTAATCATACAACATTTCAGTAAATATTAACCTTTTTCATATTAAATTAATATTTACTCAACATCCATCATTTTATAATTAATTACTACATATAGTAAATAAATATAAAATAGGCCCTCAAAAGGGAGGGTTGTTACAGCTAAATCATAAAAGAACTAAGAAGGATTTTGTTTATTCTTATTGTCTTAATAAAGGCCGCCTTAGATTTTTTCTTTTTTGTTACAAGTTAAATAATGTTCAACATTTTGAAAAGGTTGTCCCTAAAGCAAAAATCCAAATAACAAAACCAAAAAGTTTCAAATGCAATTATTGTAACAAAATTGATCATTTGAGGGAGTTTTTCTTTTTACTCAAATTAACCTCACCTTTGCATCATGGTAAGAATGGTAATATTTTTTTGAGGAACAACGAAGGTCACGACCTTTTATATTTAAAGAAATTTGCTTATAAAGTCGTTAAAATAAAATGTGGGTTAAAAAGAATCAAAATATTTTTGAGAAAAAGGACCATAGTAAGAGACGCAAAGTGAAGAAAAATGTGCGCAAGGTCCCATTTATACCCGAAGCTCCTCGTCAGAGTCTTGATGGGTCAAGAAGGAAATTTAGTGAGAAATTTAAATTGATAATAGGAAGATTACGAATTTGGTACCCTCCACCTCTAAATGCTAGAGTTGGTTTGTTTAAGTCATAGCTTCTGTTACCATCTCATTTCATATATCTTATTATATGCTATGTAATTTTGATTTGTATGTGAGTTTGTATTATATTTATACCATCTTTGATACCTCACATGTGAATTGTTTATCTCTTGATTTGTTCTTACTTTATACCTTGAATAATTCAAAAAGATTTTGCTTTTTTCCTGGGTTTCCCAAAAGTATGCTTAGGATTATCACATCTAATTGATTTTTTGTTGATCCATTTATGTTATACTCTTATGCATATTAAAAGTATTTTCATCTTACCTTGGACGTATATTTTTTGCATATGCTTATTATCCTTATATTATTCCTAGTTTTGTACATAGGCTCTACATACTCTCTGGATTGATTATCATAGAACTTAATTGGTCATTTCCATGATAATTTGATCTTGCTTGGACACATTTTACGATTATGTGCTTTATTTATATCTTTGATCTAATACAATGCTCCTTTGTGGTTGTAGATATCCTTCATCAAAAAATTCAATTTTTTTTTGTACAATTTCATTTATGCCTTTTTAGTTAATATACTTCATGAATATATTTTCGTATATCAAAATGTCTTATTTGATTATTTTCCCGTTTGTTTGGGATACGACATGTACTTCAAGAGGTGAATTCGATTTTATTTTTAAGTCTTATAAACTTTGAGAAAATTTATGCTTTGAGAATATATTATCATATCTTGTTGCATTTTACACCGCACGAAACATTGTATAGATGTCACTTTATGAGGAATGATAGAGTTGTACAATCTTTTACAAACAGTTCAAAGCTTAAAATATATATGAGAGAGAGTCCATTATCCTCAAATGTGTATGTGTGAGATTTATTCATCATTTAAAAGAGTCGAAACGCTAGATGTTATATCAAAAAAATTCATGAGAGATGATGTGGTTAGGGTTAAAACTTTGATTGGATGACTCTACCTTTGAAAATTAAATATAGTATCCCATCTAAGTAATGAATGAGTGAAAGCTGGCACATGTAAAAATAATTTTAAAGAAAATGAGGTTTCAAAGATATGTATCCATCCAAAATTAAGTAACATCAAGAATGTGAAACTAAAGGTTTTAATCAAATCGTTCATTGAGGTAAAGAAAAGTATTAGTGGAAAATATCTCAAAAGATGTTGGAAATTTTCACGATTATTGAAGCTTTGACCCATTTATTCTTTAATTATTATTCTTAATTGAACTCAAGCTTGGTCTTAATTCTTTCAATGGTATTCTTTATTTTGTTTTTCATGTATGAGATAGGATATTATGTTCTTAGTTAATGCTCCCATCACATTATTAGGCCTTTCTTGAATATTTTCTTGATAAGATTACCTATTTTTTTTACTTATAAAAATTAGGGTCTTGGTGTTGTTCACATATTGCATAGATATTGATTATGCCATGTAAAGCCCTTTATTTTATATAAGTTTCTAGATACACTTATTGTATCATTTTCTTTGCATCTTATTCTCAATTTCTCCGTATAGTATATCTTGCATGTTTCTAAAAAGATTCATTTGAATTGCATGTTTGGGGATATTTCTCTTTATTGATTAATAAATTTTGGTATATACTTGTTCTTGTCTAGTCTAAATTGAATTTTGACTTGATGTTGCTTAGTTATGTTCTTAGAGGATGTTGTGTTGCCATTGACTTTGATAATGATGCAATATTATTATATTTGTTGATATCAATGTTTTTACATTTTGGATAAATATGCTACATAAAAATGTTATTTTGATCATTCTTTTGAAAAACCCTCACTAAGTTATTTTAATAACTGCTAAAAAGTTTTAATGAGTTTTGAACTACTTTTTAAACAAAATCTTGTAAAATTCGTAAACAATACACAAGATGTCTTTAAAAATAGTTTGATCGAACAAATTACTCAAGAATCTCGGAAATAGGTTTTTAATTTAAATCTAAGTCTATGGAAAAGATTGTAGTAATGGAAGACTAAATGCCACACACATGAGATAAGTATTTTTTTTATGAGGTAAAACCCCCACCCAAATTGGGGAAACATCCACAGAGGTCTCTAAACATCAAAACAAAATATCCACTAAAATAGCTTAAGGTTATAAGCATTCAACAGATCATACATTAAGAACCAATTATAAGTCTAGAGATATACGTACACTCCACGGTATGAATTCCAACTTCTTGAAGGCTTCTGAAATTGTTCTTTCTCCGTTCTGTAGCTCTGCTCCCTTTCTCCTTTAGCTTTACGTCGATTCAAAAGTTAGGACCTCTCAACCAACAACACTTTAGTAATGGTGAGTGAAGGTATGGTGAGTGTTGTGCCTAAAATCACATGCATGCACTCACACACACTTAATTAAAAAAATATCCACAAATATATAACAAATCTAAGGATGAGATGTATTTTTTCTCAAATAGGAATTTTAGACTTAATCTTTTCTTAAAAATAGTTTCAAGATATAATTTCTTATATGGATATTTTAAAATAGAGATCCTAAGAAATTATTTATACACACAAATTTTTCGAAGAGAAAAATTATCAAATCTAGACTATGTAAGCCATGAATTCAGTTTTGACAAAAAATGAGAGACGTTGGATAAAAATAGTGAAAACATGATATAACTAGTATCCAACACAAGATAATGATTTCTTACTAAAAGAAATCACAACCACCTAAGATTCTAAATGAAAATGTATCACAGAATCAAATCTACAAGTTTTTAATAAGAAACAAGATCTAAAATAGTGAGTTGTTGCAAGAGAGGTATAAGACTAAGAGGATATTTGAAATCAGAAACCCTAACTCTCGAACACTTATTTTCTGGGGAAAAAAATTAAAATAATTTATGCACGATTTTCTATTTCTCTCTCTTCTCTCTCTTAATTTTTTCTCTCTTCTCTAAAACTTCCTAGACTCCTTAAATGTTGAGATGAAGGCTCCTTATAGGATGGTTAGAAGTATCTGAAACGATGGGGAAAATGTAGGGCTAAGATTAAATGACCGTTCAAAGTCTAAATCCAAGGGTTGATAATGGACCGCACAAAAGCTAACTTTGATTGGTTGAAAGTGTATGCTCTGGGATCACAAATAAACGAATGCAGACTCCAATTTATTTTGATCTAATGGTTGAAAGTAAGTCGTGTGAATGTGAGATACAAAAAACACAAATTCATCCAATGATGTGCAACCACGTGCCAGCCAAACACTCGATCTTAAACGCGTGTTTTTTATTTTCTTTAGAATCTCAGTTTCACCCACAAAATTATGTGTCGCTTTTGGATTCTACCCAATACAAGTTTTATGAATTTTTTAGTATGTGAAATTAAACCCCAAACATTTTCAAACCCTAATTTTAATTCTTTAAAAAACGATTTTAAATGTTTAAAAATTCCTAAAAATGTTTTAAAATTCCCAAAACTTCCTAATCACTGTAGAAAATTAATTTTAATCCAAAATAACACACACCACTCATATATGAATTGAAATATGCAAATGTGCAATCCTAGGGTGTTTTGTGTGTTAGTTTTCTACCTGATGACTTTGATCTTTGTTGATGTATATATACTTGAAGTTGCAATGAAATAAGAGAAGTGACTCAATCTTGAGATCCTATATAGTATAGACCTAAGTGAGTCAATTATATAGTTTTATTAAATCTCCCCCTTTGTAAATGAGAGGAAAAATCTCCTTTGAGTCCTCTAGGACTAATAGGGATAAAAAAAGAAAAAACCTTATTCCTATAAAAAAAAAAGTTCTATCTACCCCATTTCCTAGAAACCAAAAAGTACATAACTTAAATATAAACAAACCAATACCTTGAATATGTCTGATGGTATTGATTCTTGAAAAATAAAATAATCACCTCATTGCAAAGATCAAGAATTAGTCAAGAATTTTATAATAAATATCCAGATGGACTCCAATATCTCTCCACCATTTTCTCTCAAATGGACAAAGGGTGAAAAACACATAATAAGAATATATCAAGCATGTAAATATCAATCTATCAACCTAAATTATACAACGGGTCACCTCAAGAGTCCCCTATATAAAACATAAATAGGAGATGTCTTTTGTCATTTTTTTAAAGCACTGTGCCCTATATCCTCAAAGACCAATTATAAGTATGAAAGTAACTAGAGGATATAATAATAGGTGATAAAGATCTATTCATGAATAATCATACCGATGGATTTCCTAAAGGATTCAAATCGTAAATTATCCAAAGGTTTAGTGAATAAGTCAGCTAGTTGATGTTCATTGGGTAAATAGTATATCTTTAATTCTTTAGACTTAACTAATTCACGTATAAAATGATGTCTTATCTTAATTTGTTTAGTACGCAAATGTTGAATAGGATTCTTAGATATATTTATCGCACTTTGATTATCGCAATATAGATTTAGTTTTTCTTAATTAATTTCATAATCGCTAAGAATTTTATTAATCCACATTAATTGGGCGCAATAACTTCAGGTTTCTACATATTCTGATTTTGTTGTGGAAAGTAAAGTTCAGTTTTGCTTTTTACTGCTCCATCCTACTAAGTTATTACCTATATAATAACAAGCACTAGAAGTCATCTTGATATCATCACAACAACCTGCCCAATCAGCATTGGTGTATCCTAAAATTGTGTTAGTGGTGTCTTTAGTGTACCATATACCTAGGTTTATTGTCCCTTTAACATATTTGATTATACGTTTAACACGTAAAATATGAATTTCCTTAGGCGTACTTTGGTAATGAGCGCAAAAACACACAGCATACATGATATGGGGACGAGAGGTTGTTAGGTAAAACAGGTTGCCTATTATACTTCTATATAGAGTAGGATCTATAGGCTTCCCATCCTCATCTTTGGATAGTTTCGTGGAAGTACTCATGGGAGTCCTAGTAACCTTGGCATTATCTAGACCGAATTTTTTCACTAACTCTATTGCGTACTTAGATTGGGATATGAATAGACCATCATCTTTTTGTTTGACTTTAAGTCCTAAGAAATATTGAAGCTCCCCCATAAGAGACATTTTGGATTTCCCGTGAATAATTTTAGACAGCTCTTTACCCTCAGATGGGGAAGTAGAACCAAATATAATGTCATCAACATAAACCTAAGCTATTAAGACCTATTTGTTAAAATGTTTAATAAATAATGTCTGGTCATTTCCACCACGTCGAAAACCTTTATTCAAAAGAAGGTCGACATGCATTCGTACTAGGCCCAGGGGATTGCTTTAAACTGCATAGTGCCTTTTCTAATCTATACACCTGGTTTAGGTAATGAGGATAAATAAAGCCTTTAGGTTATTCAATGTAGGTCTCCTCTGTCAAAATACCATTTAAAAGGGCGGATTTTACATCCATCTGATAAAGTGTGAATTGTAAGTGACAAGCTATGGCCAAGAGTAAGCGAACAGACTCAAGGCAAGTGATCGGGAAAAGGTTTCCTCGAAATTTGTTCCTTCAACTTGAGAGTATCCCTGGGAAACTAATCTAGCTTTATTTCTAACTATCATCCCAGATTTATCTGTTTAATTTCTAAAAATCCAAGGAATGCCAATAACCCTTTTATTTTTTTACCTAGGCACAAGATACCACACATCATGACTTTTAAATTAGATGATATCTTCCTACATAGAACCTATCCAAACTGAGTCATTAAGTTCTTCATTCACATTCTTTGAAACTTCTAGAGAAATAAAGCATGCAAAATGAGCAACATTACATAATTGGGATCTTGTACGTACTGAATCATCAGCGTTACCAACAGCATTATCTATGGGATGATATTTATAAACCCAGTTAGGTACTTCAATGGTATCAGTTGGCAAAGGATCAACTATCTATGGAGAGTCATAGGTAATACTATTTTCGAACTCATTCACTGTAGTTGGCCCTTGATCTTTACTCTCGATATTAGTGTCACTCACTATCACATTTATTGATTCCATGATTACTATGGTAGGTAAATTATAAATGCAATAAGCCCTACTATTAGGGGAGTAACCCAAAAATGGGCTTTGTTGCCTCGGGTTTCATGCTTAAACAAGTGTTCTCTATCTTTGCAAACATAGCAAGTGCTCCCAAAAGTTCTAAAATATTTTAAATTGGAATTTTTGCCATACCAAAGTTCATAATAGGTTTGTTTGGTATTTTTTCGAAGGTAAAACCGGTTGATGATATGACACACTATTTAGACTGCCTCAACCCAAAATTATTTTGGCAAAATTCTTAGCATGTGGCGTTACCCTGCCCATTTCCTGGATTGTGCAATTTTTATGCTCGGTAACACCATTCTGCTAGGGTGTTTTAGGAGCACTAAACTTGTTCTTATGACCATTACAGATACAATTTTTTGTTACACCCAGTACTTAAATTCACCTCCTCTATCGCTACGTATTCATTTTACTTGGGTATCTTTTTCATTCTCGATTATTAAAATGATTCTCAGGAAATTCTTGGAATGTATCATATTTTTTATTTAAAAACACCACCCAAGTGAACCAAGTAAATTCAACCACAATGACTAAAATATAGTTATTACGACAGAGGCTAACAGTTCGAAAGGGACCCATAAGATCCATGTGGATTTGCTTTAGAGTTTTTGTTGTTAAAGTGTCTTTAACTTTCTTGTGAGCAAATTCAACTATTTTTCCTTCATGACACGACCCACAAACAACATTTGAAATTGGTTTTATTTTTGGTAATCCTCTAAATATATCCTGAGAGCTTAATTTGCCATGATTATCATAATTAATGTGACCCAAACGATTATGAAAGATTTCATTGTCATCAAGTCTGGCTAACCTACAAGTCTCATTTCCCGAATTTACTGTGTAGGAGTTATCTGGGGTCCTATGACCTGTAAGTATGCAATCACCATTCTTATTTAAAATTTTATAATTATTTTTTTAGAATGTGTTGTGTGGTTGGAGTCGCCAAATTGATGCTTAATGGATTAACTTTAAGACCTTTCACTAATAGGACATCTTTGAGAATAGGAAATCCTTTATCTTGGAGTGCTCCTTTGCCTATGATATGAGTTGATACTCCGTACCCAAACAAAATATTTCCTCTTAAGAAGTCAGGTATGTTAGATAATTTAGTATCATCTTCGGTCATATGCTTGGAACATCCAGAGACTAAGTATCAACAAGAAGCATTGTGTTCAGCTTTTAAAGCACTAATAACGATGTTACACTTCAACTGGGGTATTAGATCATCCCTTCTAACCCATATAGCTCTAGTTTTGAAAGGTTTATGATCGTGTGGTATATATATAGATGTAGGACTCGTTCTCTTAGATTTTTTCTTTGTGTGAGATCTTTTCTTCATATTCCTATAGTTAGAGTTTTTATTGGGTTGCTTAGGAAGTACATAATTAATCCTGCTATGTTTAGAATAGTCAAAGTTTTTGTAAACTGGTGAAATATAGACAAGTTTGTACAGTCCTTTTTGAAAACATTCATCGAGACACTGTCCATAAACATCACAATAAGAACAATATTGGTGGCTAGACAGTTTACTGACATTTTGAAAACCTCAAAAATAGGTTTGTCTAATTACTAGACCCAGGTCTTGTATCTAACTGCAACAGATTGGAATGAGGAATCTCCTTGCCTAATAGGGGGCAAACGTACTTAGCCTTACATTCCATAGTTGGCTTTGGACGATTTTCAATCAGATAATCTGGCCTCTTTTGTCTATTATCAAAATCTTACTTTAAGGCTTAAAAATTAGGACATAGGTCATCTAGTCTTTTTTTAGAAGAAATAAATTGCACGTGTTGAAGAGTTTTGATTTGTACCTTAGTTTTTTTTATCAAAACATATGCTAGTTTTATATTCAAAATTGGTTTTTCTTGAGGAAACACAATCTTCAAAACAATTACAATTATTTTCAAACTTAGAAAAATTTTTGAAGACTGTTGAAAAATGTTCTTTTGATTCTTCCAATTCTATCAAAGTTGCCTTGTATTGCTTTTCCAAAATTTCATTTGTTTCAGAAAGTTCTTTGATTTTTTCTATAAAATATTTAGATTTGGTTTCGTAGGCCAAACACTGATATCTATAGTCATTTGTGTTATGTTTCACAATTAGGCTTAAGGGTTCTATTTTCTAAGTTAGGTGCTTGACTTTCTTCTCCAGTTTAGTGTTCTTCCTAAGAGTCATAGTGTAAAGTGTGTGAATGTGAGAGAGATTATCATTATCGAACTCATTAAGTGTAGTGTGTGAGTTATCCCATAGAGCTTCATTTGTCAAACTCACACACACATTCAATTCGTCATTAGAATTTACACTTTGACTCACACACATCGTCGAAGACCTACTACTAGTAGTATCGTTAATATTATTATTATTTAAGCAAATAGAAGATAAACCATAAGTAGGCAAGACATCATAATACATAACATCACCAAGCATTATAGCATCAAGTTCATCATTATTTGCAGACATGTCATCAGAATAGACAATTTTTGCAAAAAAGACGTGTAAGGGTCATAAGTGTTGGAAGATTCAGGCTCATCTTCAGCAGAGTCACTTGAATCATCCCAAGTCTTACTGATGTGTGCTTTGGCATTGTTATTCAATTTAACCCTACAATTAGTAGATAAGTGACCCATTTTACCACATTTGAAACACTGAGTGTTTTTCAAGTCTCTTTGAGGTCTGTGATTAGTCTCGGTATTATGTTTGTCATAATTCCTCTCATGAGGCTTGTTATTTGAGTGGTTAGGATATTCAGATTTCCCTTATTTGGAAGTAGCCTTATTTCTAAACTTTAAAATTTTCTTAAATTATTTTGACATAAGGGCTACCTGATTATCGAATGTCTCCAAATCACATTCCTCATCAGAGTCAAGGTCAACATTAGGCATAACTAGCCGAGGTGATGTCATTTTAGACTGAAAAATCACATTAGAACTAGACCGTATTTTTTTATTATTGAAAATATGTTTTTTTAAATTGAAGTTCCATTTCTACAGTCCTAAGTTTGCTACTAAGGAGTTCAGGGGTCAAGAATCAATCGTATATCTCCTCAATTTCATATCGTTTGTTATCAAACTTAGGGGGAAGGGACCTTAGGATTTTTTAAACAATTTATTTCCTATTATACATTATACCATTTGCATGCAGTTTTGTTATAATATCGGTCAATCTAATGTAGAATTCATCAAAGGTCTCAGTCTCATGCATAAGCAAAGTGTTATACTATTGTATCAACTTCTGTGTTTTGGCAATCTTAGCACGTTCATCCCCTTCATGGGTTGTGATAACGTGTCTCGGGCTTCCTTAGATGTAGAGCAAATAGAAATACATTTAAATTCGTGCTCATTAACAGTAATAAAAATTGCATTTTCCCTTTATTGTTATTTAAGGAGGCAAGTTTATCTTCTTTAGTAAACTCACTGAGGAGCTTTTTAATCCCTTCACTACTACCTTCTATTATAGGCTTAGTTAGATGATAATAGTGATTGTCAATTGATTTCCAGACATCATCTCCGAATGTCACTTGGATGAAATCAATCATCCTTACTTTCCAGTAAAGGAAATTGGTTCCATCAAAGACGGGAGGTCTGAAAAGATTTCAAAGATGCTCAACTTTTTCTTCCATAAATTTATTTTTGAACAGTTTCAAAGTACAGGATCAAAAGTTATGAAGAAAATACTCAGCTTTGATACCAATAAAAAAACCTTCACTAAGTTATTTTAACAAATTTTAAAAGGTTTAATGAGTTTCTAACTACTTTTTAAAGAAACTCTTGTAAAAGTCTTAAACGATACACAAGTTGTGTTAAAAATAGTTTGATTAAACAAAATACTCAAGAATCTTGGAAATAGGTTTTTATTTTAAACCTAAGTCTATGTAGCAAATTGTAGTAATGGAAGACTAAAAACCACACACATGAGACAGGTATTTTTTATGCAGTAAAACCCCACCCAAATTGGGGAAACATCCGCGGAGGTCTCTACACCTCAAACAAATCCACTAAAACAGTTTAAGGTAACAAGAATTCAATAGATCATACAATCAGAACCTATTCTAAGTCTAGAGATATACCTACACTCCTCGGAATGAATTCTGACTTATTTAAGGCTTCTGATATTGTCCTTTCTCCGTTCTTTAGCTCTGCTCCCTTTCTCCTTTAGCTTTACGTCGACTCAAAAGTCAGAACCTCTCAACAAACAACCCTTTAGTGATGGTGAGTAAAGGTGTTGGGAGTGTTGTGCCTAAAATCACATGCATGCACTCACACTCACTTAATTACAAAAAAAAAAAATCCTACAAATATACAACAGATCTAAAAATTAGATGTATTTTTTCTCAAATAGTAATTTTAGACTTAATCTTTTCTCAAAAATAGTTTCAAAATCTTATTTATTATATTAATCTTTAAAATAGATATCCTAAGAAATTATTTATAAAGACAAATTTTTCGAAGTGAAAAATTTTCAGATCTAGACTATCTAAGTTATAAATTCAGTTTAGACAAAAAAACAAGAGATGTTGGATAAAAATAGTCAAAACATGATATAACCAGTATCCAACACAAGAGAATGGTTTCTTTCTAAAAGAAATCACAAGAACTTAAGATTCTAAGTAAAAATGTATCGCAAAATTAGATCTACAAGTTTTTAATAAGAAGCGAGATATAAAATAGTGTGTTCTTGCAATAGAGGTATAGACTAATAGGATATTTGAAATCAGAAACCTTAACTCTCAAACATTTCTTTTCTGAAGAAAAAAAAATTAAAATAATTTCTGCATGATTTTCTATTTCTCTCTTATTTTTTCTCTTTTCTCTCTCTACTCTCCCTTAATTTTTTCTCTCTTCTCTCTCTACTCTCCCTTAATTTTTTCTCTCTTCTCTCAGACTTCCTAAACTCCGTAAATGTTGAGGCGAAGGCTCCTTTTATAGGATGGTTAGAAGGATCTGGAACGATGGGGAAAATATAGCTCTGAGATTAAATGACCATTCGAACTCTAAATCCAAGGGCTAATAATGGACCACACAAAAGCCAACTTTGATTGGTTGACTGAAAGTGTATGCACTATGATCACAAATAAACTCATGCAGACCCTAGATTATTTTGATCTAACGGTTAAAAGTAAGTCTTGTGAACATGAGAGACTGGAAACACAAATTCATCCAATGATGTGCAACCACGTGCCACCCTAACACTCGACCTTAAATGCGTGTAATTTATTTATTTTTTAAATCTCAGTTTCACTCATAAAATTATGTGTCGGTTTTGGATTCTACCCAATACAAGTTTCAGGAACTTTTTAATATATGAAATTAAACCCCAAACATTTTAAAACCCTAATTTTAATTCTTAAAAAAATATTTTTAAATGTAGAAAAAATCCTTAAAATGTTTTAAAATTCCCAAAAATTCCTAATCAGTGTAAAAAATTAATTTTAATCCAAATTAACACACACCACTCATATATGAATTGAATTATGAAAATGTGCAATATTATGGTGTTTTGTGTGTTAGTTTTCTACCTGATGACTTTGACCTTTGCTAATGTAGATGTACTTGAAGTTGCAATGAAATAAGAGAATTGACTCAATTTTGTCTTCTTTCCAAACTAGTTGAGCTCCTATATAGTACCGACTCAAGTGAGTCAACTATATAGTGTGATTCAATCTCCCCCTTTGGAAATGAGAGACAAAACTGCCTTTGAGTCATCTAGGACTTGTAGGGATAAAAACTAAAAACATTATTCATATACAAAAGTTCTATTTACCCCATTTCCTAGAAATCAAAGGTCGTAAATTTGATTTATTTGTTTATAATTTATTGTTTTGTCTATTTTGTCATGGAATAGAAAGGGGGGGATTGAAAAAGTATGCATAATAATCCACTTCCCCCATTACTTTGTATTATCCCATTGACTAAAACACACTTTGCGTCTCTACTTCAATAGGTTGTTCCAGAAAGCTTCAAGTTAACACTTATTCATTGAACTTCATACCGACATCGTTAACTTACACATCCATAAGAATTTAGCTTTAGGATAAAGTAAATGGAGATATATGAAATAGGACATCCATATTTTTACATTACTCAAATTGAATTTTCTTAAATTGGAAAATGTGTTAAACTAGTTTGTTTGTGGTGATGTTTTGAGTTTTGTCATATACATATAAATATTTTAAATATGGAAGTCTTGGGCTTGGATTTTCCATAACAGATTTCAACATCCCTCCAAGGCCATAGAGTCCCACACAACTCATTCTCTTTATGTTATATATAAATGTAACCCACACCCCTAGAAAAAGGGCCATGTAACATTTGTTATCAACAGTTGATCAATAGAGAGAGAGAGAGAGAGAGAGAGAGAGAAAGAGAGAATATGGTGTACATAACCACATTTTCGAACCGCGTATATTCTATGTTATATGATTGTTATATTATTTTATGCTCGACTCTTCAGAGGTCATGTACTTGAAATTATTCCTTTATCAAAGATTGACCAGTTGGTCGATGCTACAGCCAACTACGAACGGATGAGGTTCCAAGATGCATACTTAGGGTATAAGAGAAAAATTTAAGATATTGCTCATAGTATAGGCCTTGTATAGTTTTAGTCTAGTTTAGTGTATCTCGTTACAAATCCTCTGACACCGTCATGATGAACCAAACTCAAGCATCCCCAAAATTGAAGACTTTTCGACATCCCATAAAGGTATAAAGCAATTTAATGTTTAAATTAATTCACATACTTTGTTTTTGGGATGTTTGTTTTTCTTAAAAATGAACAATTTTTTTTTAAATGAAAAATATTTTTTTAGACCTCGCTCAAATAAGATGGGAATCTTATTCAAACGAGAATGAGTTTTCATTAGAAGGGTCGTTCGAAGTTTTTATCTTACATGCATTGATCGATGGTGTACTATTTTAACTCGTCAGAAGGTCGTTCGAAGCCTGTTCAAAGCCTTCTTATTCAAACAAAACTTTGTTTCGTTCAAACGAGTTACTTTTCTGTTCTAACGAGCCTTAAAATTCGTTTGAACTCCTCCTCACCTCAAAAATTGTGAATGCCCAATAAATACCTATTTCATGTTCAAATTGTTTTAAGACTTTTACCAAATCCTTTTTCTAAATATCTTTTGCAAAAGTTCTTCATTGTTTAGTGTTCTAAAACATTTTTAATTCAAAACAGACATCCTCAAAATTATTGTTGTGAAATTGTCTAAATCCATACACTTTTTTTGTATTCTACATATACCTTTGTGGAGAAGGCATATCCATAGTTGACCAATGTGATTATCGAGGGAAATCACTACTAAAGACAAAGGTTGATCGATGAATACCGAGCATGGAAGGTCGCGTGTGGACGACTTTGGACCGAGTCATATTCTTTAGATCTTCTTCAAAGACATTGTGCATTATACTTATAGCTGGTATCAAGTAGTTTGTAAGTCGATAGTCTTATATATTTCTAAAGTGTTGAATAAAGGGTTTTGCCCGAATGGGATTTTTCCTGAAACATTGCCTTTGTTGAATGCTTGGTTTTCTTTATTTGTTTTATCACATAGATGTATGTTTAGGATAAAAAGATAAAAGTGATTAATATAAAAATTGCAAGAATAAATTTTGTTTATGATCATCCTTACCGAGCAAGTTTATTTCCACATTCTCATAGTGGTATTAGTGCCTTCCATTATTTCAAGTGGTGTCAGAGCATTCTTACCCCTTTTCAAATTGGTATCAGAGTAGTTTGCACCAAGTTATCATGTGATTCTAATTTTTTTCATAGAGTTTTTCCCACTTATACCATCTCTTTCATATCTCTTTTGTTGATTGATTTATTTTTCTTTTGATGGATTTCCATAATTTTGACGAATTGAATTGTTTAAATTTGAAGTTTTCTAAAAGAATAGAAATTCTTGAAAAAGAAAACTTTCATTTTAAAGATGGTATGGAACTTTTGTCAAAAAATTTTAGAATTTTTCAAGAAAGAGAGTGATGATAAAGTCCATCTTTTAGAGAAAGAATTAAAGGACTTTAAAACTTATAGGATTAGTGTGTGTTTCAATAAGGATAGTGATAAAATAATTAATTATTTTAAGTCACGTCAGAAGATGCTTAGGGATAAGTTTGGTTTCATTGAGGGGTAGGGAGATAACTTTCTAGGAATGATTGAAAATTTAAAGAATGAGTTTCTAAAACTTGAAGAGTTAAATTCTTTGCTGGAGTCTAAAATTTTGAAGTTAATAGATGATTTAAAATACTTAAGTAGTTTTATTAGTGATGGTACTGGTTCCCATGTTTCTAATGCTTGAGTTGCTAAAGCCAGTGTTATTGTTTGATTTAAGGGTCAACCAAATCCAAGGATGTTAGAACAGGTCAAACCTTAGGGAGCATTACATGTGTTTACACATGTTCGCATTGTGGAAAGAAAGGTCACCTTAGGCCTTTTTTATGATCTTGGAAGAGGTACTAGGAAGTTGAAGTTTAGTGTTCCCTTGGTTCCCAAAACCCAACGCGACAAGTATATACCTATTTAGGTTAGGAAATCCATTTTAGAGAAGCTAGGTGTTAGACTATTTGATTCTCGCATGCTTTCATGTTATGCTTCACTGCTATATCTTATGGATGATTGCTTGCATGTTATTGTTTGTCATAATCTAGTTGTGCTTCATGATATATATTTGCTAGTGTTATGACATGTGTACTTTTTGTATTATATTTTTCTTTTATTGAATCACATTGGAAAAATACAAAAATATTCTCAATTTTTGTGTATTTCAATTTTACACATTTAGTGTGTCATATTGGTGTGCTTGAATCTAATTCACTCGTAAATTTCCAAGTGGTAAGGACATTTAGTTATGACTTTCGATACTTAGATTGATTTTAACCACGTTTATGGAATTATTTCAAACTTTATTTGCATTATGGATACGACTTTGTATATGCCTCCACACACACATGCACGAGCTTGTTGGATTTTAACTTCACTGTGTATATTTGAGCTTGGTTAGATGTTCTCTCAATAATTTTGTCATCTATATGTCTATGTGACTACGGGGAATTTGTGTGTGTAAGAACCGTTACCTATGAGAGTTTATTTATATATTGCAAAAAAATCAGTGTACATGGGAAAGGGCTGCGAAAGACATGTCGTCTTTGCGTGAAAGCCCGCGTTGAAAAGAGTGTTGTCAATTTTATCAAATACCGCAAGTGCACGAGCTATTATAGATTAGCGAGTGTAAGTACAGGTCGAACCCACAAGTATTTGTCAAGTTTTTCATTCAAAATAGTTGTGATTGTCCAACTAGATTAATTGGGTTTGGAGATAAGATGTAATATTAAACTAAGCAACACAAACAAGAATTAGGAGTACGAGAGATATAATCAAGGGAGCATGATAACTAGGACGTTGGATCCATTTATCACGTTTTAATTAACACTATGCAATAATTTAAATTCATTAGTCTCGATTTTATAACTCAAATTAAACCGACTCTCTTCGTATTTAATTCGGAGGATAACACGGTTAAGTTCCCAATAAAATTTGACGTCTCTAGATTAAGACGGCTAAAATCCCTATTCCCTTAAAAGTTCACTTTTAGATTTCGTAGTCTTTAATCATGGACTATCAAAACAATTGAGTGCAAGCATAATCCATCAAAAAGTACTCACGCTTAAAAATAAAAATATATATTGTTTTCTCATACAAAGCCGAAGGTTTAAAACACACTCTCGTGTCATTTTAAATGAATATCGAAATTTTAAGACCTTTAGCACATATCGGGAACAAAGATGAATTTAAATCACGCATAATATTAATCAAACATGATAAATTTCACCTAGTCCTAGTAAAGAAATTACGCTAGCATAATGAAATACATCATAAAATTGCAATAATGAATATGAATTTTCATTAATAAAACAACTTACAAATGATGTGTCTTACAATTGATGTTGACAAACTTCTCCCACAAAGATACAATTCTTGGCCCTCAAATATAAATAAAACTCTCAAAATAAGAGAACCAAAAACTATTTCCCAAACTCTCTCTACAATGCTCTCTTTGTTCTACCCACCTAATAATGAGCCAAAGGGTTCTATTTATAGGATTAGGCTTGAGGCAGTAGGATTTTGGTGGAACGCTTCAACTTTCGCCTTTTAAACTTCCACCTCTTCAATTTCCCCCACTCGAAAAGTTTTCTTTTTTCTTGCTGAACACGCATGCCAAATTTCGTCCAATTCAGAGAATAAAAATTCCTGACTTTTTTGCTTTTTTTTGAACGACCATAAAAATTAGCTTTTTTGCGCCTTTTTCAAGTTGATCATCAATTTGCACCAAATTCCATCATTACCTGCAAAAAATTCACTAGGCAACTTTTTTCACAAATTAGTATAAGAATATTATAAAATTATTGAAGCACCCATTTATGACTTGGAATTTCCATTTTAACTATGATTTCAATCATTCTTGCATTTTTTCCCTTTTTAATAAAATGATCCTAAGAACTTATTAAATAAAACAAAATGGGACTAACAAGGTATAAATTTGGGTATAAAATATACAAAATAATGCACTCATCAAAGAGCCCGAGAAAAATTACCAAAATAGGACAACATAGTTTAGTTTGATTGATCATTCAAAAGAAAAGAAAAGAAAAGAAAAGAATATAAAGTATAATGTATGTTTATCTTTTGAGGGAGTTTAGTTAAAAATCGGCGAGTTTGCACAATGAATCCCTTTTCATAATGCTATTGATTTGAAGAATCATCAATATTCTAGGCTTCTGTACATTATGCTTATTTTATTCATTAAGTTCAAATTTATTTATCACTTGAGGCTAAAGATTAGTTTGATAAAGTTTTGCTGTCATTTGGAACTTCTTGAACATATTTGAGTGTTTGAGTTATAATTCATTTGTATCTAGTTCATACCCATTCATTCCGTCCCAAATGTTTAGACACATCGATACTATGCTACTATGTATGGCTTATGTGTTTATGTCATGTTTTGTGATCAGTTATACCTATATATGTGTGCTGGAATTTCATTGGTATATTTTGCATATATTACATATGGTATTGTGTTGTATTTGTAAAATTTACACCTTTTTGAAAAAAAATTGAAAAATTTAAAAAATAGTTGGTGTTGATGGCCTTTAAGATTATCATTACATGTGAGTGGTTTATATCTTTTCGTGATGATATCTTATATTCTACGTGATGCTTCGTATTTAATGATTATGTTCTACTTCTTTGTTTATTTCAGATTAAAATAAAGGGGGGAGCAAATTATAAAGTGAGATTGTATGAGTTTGATTTATGGTGGAGTTTTTATGTTTATTTATAACTCTATGCGTTACGAGGTATATGTTTTTATCTCATGTGTGTAGGTACTTAAAAGTAAAATTCAATACTCACCGGAGAAAGAAAAATTTTGTGGAAGGGGAGAAGAAGAAGAAGAAGAAGAAGAAGAAGAAGAAGAAGAAGAAGAAGTTTTAAGACAAATCGACTTATGTCATTTAGTTATTTCGTTCTAGGATTAGGAAAGGTGTTATATTTCTTTTGTCATTTATAGAGTTTTGTGGATGTAATTTGGATTTTGACTAAGTTTGCTTATTTTTATACCAGAATAGCCAAATGGGAAGATTTGTAAGAGAAAAATCTATGATATTGCTCACAGTATAGGCCTTGTATAGTTTTAAGTTAGTTTGGCGTATCCCATTACAAATCATCACACATCATGACGACGAACCGAACTCAAGCATATCCAAGTTTGAAGACTTTCCAACATCCCATAAAGGTACAAAGCAATTTAGTGTTTAAATTAATTCACAGACTTTAATTGGGGATGTTTATTTTTTTAACAAGGAACATGGGGGGGGGGGGGGTTATTTTTTGAAATGAAAAATATTTTTTTTAAAACTCATTCAAACGAGATGGGAATCTCATTCAAATGAGAATGAGTTTTCATTAGAAAGGTCGTTCGAAGTTTTCATTAGAAAGGTCGTTGAGAAAAAAACATACGATTGATTGAGTTGATTTACCTATCGAATGTGTTCAGACCCATTCATTCCGTTTCCATGTTCTGATTATTTCTTCTTATCTGTCTATTTGGGGACATCATAAAAAAGGGGAGAAATAATTATCATGTTATGGGGGAGATTTGGTTATTAATTCTTTATTCTTATATCATTTCAAACTCAATGCGTCACAAAGGTATTTTGCTTTATCTCATGTGTGTAGGTACAAAGATTGAAGATCATGATGTTGCACACCCTGATGAGAAAAGATTTGAGAATTGACGAAGATGTTTGAAGAACATTTTTGAGGTCTTCCAAATTTATTCATGGGAGGGTAGATTTGTAAGGACATATTTTTTATAGGTCCGTTGTCAATTTATTTTGTCATATACCGCTACACCGTCGAAGAGCCTTCAAGAGACATCTAGATCAAAGACGGATCCTAATTAATCAAGTTCTTCATAAAAAAGACTCCGCTAATTTTACATTGGCAAGGTTTTGTTTTAAATACCTTAACTTTCCACTTAGAGCTTTTGGGATATTATTACAAAATATTTTCTAAGTGTTGGAGCGGACTTTTTTGTCAAATTTGAGAATGAGTAATTTTTTCTAAGTGTTGGAGCGTACCTCGATTTTGATGCCCTGGTCGTTCGCACGAGATCAGCATCTCGTTCGAGCGAGATTGGCATGTCGCACGATGTCGTTTGAACGACACGTGTCCTTTGTTCGAGCGACACCTGCTTCTCGTTTGAACGAGCTCGTATTTCGAGGTGATGCATATTTTGTATAAATACTCATTATGTAATTTTGTTTTTTTTAAGAAGTCACAGCATTTTGACGAACAAAAAAACTGCGAAAGAAGAATTCTTTAGGCTTCTTGTTTTAGGGTTTTAATCCCTTTTTGGTTTTCAATTCACAAAACTCCCATATGCTTTATTGAATTGTTTTGGTTTTCAAGAACATTTTGATTTTGTTCATCTTTCGTGGAGTGTACCATATGGTTGCGTGCCATTAAGGATCTTGTTGCGTGAAGATTCTTTGTTGAAGATTGGGTTGCGAGTCCTTGGAGGGTGCTGCGTGTATTCTTTTGCTGAGTTCAAGATTGCGAGTCTTTGTGGGTTGGTTGTGCGTTGATCCATTGAAGATTTCTCTATGTAGTTGTAAGTTCTGATTTATGAATTCATAGTGAAATAAAGGTTTTACCCGAAAGGGGTTTTTTCCTGAAATTTGTGTCTCGACATATTTATTGTGTCGCATGCTTTATATTTATTTATGGGTTGACACACGCACTTTAGATGCTTTTTTAGGGGATGAATTAAATAAGGTTTGATTGGAATCTTGCCAATTAGTTTTAATCGGTATCACACCTTTTACAAATTGGTATCAAAGCAGGTTACCCTAATTTATCGCGTATTCCTATTTTCCGCAAAATCATGTGATATTGATTTTTTTAATTAGTTTTGTGAAAAATCGCAATCTTTCCTATGGAGCACTTATATAATCAGATGCCTATTTTTTATGGGTCTAATTATGCCTATTGGAAAGATCGCATGAAATCTAGTTTGAAAGCCATTGACGAGCGCGTTTGGTACCTTTGTGAAAATGGATGGACTCCTCCCACAGTCACCGTTGATAATATCACCTCTTTAAAACTCGTGTCAGCCTGGACTGACGATGATCATAAAATGTCTAAATTTAATTCACGTGGTTTGAGTGCTATTTTTGGAGCTATCACTCCGATGAGTTTTTCCGAATTATGACGTTCACTGCGTCTAAAGAGTCATGGGATGTTTTGAAATTGACACATGAGGGTACGAACACTATTAAAGAATCCAAATTACAAAACTTGGCCACCCATTTTGAGACCATCACCATGTCTGAGTCTAAATACTTTAATGATTTTTATGCACGTTTGTCGTACATTGTTAACACCAACTTTAATTTGGGTGAGGTGATTGATAACACGCTTGTCGTTAAAAAGATTTTGAGATCTCTTCCAAAACGCTTTATTCCTAAAGTCACTATTTTGAACTCTTTGGGAAATTTGAAATCACTTAAGTTGGAAGAACTTGTAAGAGATCTTCAAACCTATGATATTGACATGTTTCCCAAAACCATTAAGGCTAAGGATAATGGCATTGCCTTAAAGACTCATTTTAAGAAAAAGAAAGAAAAAGTTTGTGAGTCCGATTCTGAGGGAGACTTTGATTTTAATGATATGGCCTTGTTTGCGAAAAATTTCTCAACATGAACAAAAATAATTCTTCCAATAAAAAGAGATTTTTTGAGAAAAAGAAAAATAAAGGAAAGGCCAAAGAAAGCGGTGAGAGGGAAAAAGAGAATGACTCAGATGAGGAGTGTGAGGAAGATTTGGAGAACGTAACGTGTTTTGAATGTGGGGGTAAGGGACATAATTTGTTTGAGTTTCCTACGTGGCTTAGAAATAAAGGGAAGAAAGTAGCCATCCCTATCGCACTTAGTGATAGTGAGGGAGATAAGGGAGATAAATCCGATAAAGGTTTAGCACATTGGATGTTGTCGCTTTTTCTAGTCGTGTGAGCACACCCACTTTGCCTCACGAGAGTGCACACGAGATCGATGATAGTGATTTGTGTTTTTCGAGTGAGGGAGAAAGCGAGAGTGAGAGTGGAGATGAAAGTGAGCTCCAAAAACCTTTTAGAGATTTGTACACCGAGACCTTAAAAACAAAGAAGTATAATAGAGATTTAGGTCGTCGGGTTTTAGATTTGGAGAGAGAGAAGGGGGTTTAAAGAAAGGAGAAGTGTGATTTGAAAAACACGTTGTCTAGTCTGACGACACGTGTATCCCAACTCGAGAGTGATCTCGAATGTGCTAGAGAGGTCAAAGTCAATTTTGAGAACGCACCTAAGCAGGTTGAAAAGGTGGTTCTTAAGGGTAAAGGTGAAAAGTTAGGAATAAGTCATGACGGTGCTTCTACTTCCCAATTAGCACCCAAGCTGGTTTCCACTTTAGTGTTAGATTCACGTGAGTCTCACCCTAACTCGCTTAGGTGTCCCATTCCTATTAGGAGAGAGCGTCCTAGAGTTTTTGAGAGAGGTGTTCCTATGCCTATTTATGTTTGTTCCCATTGCAATAAAAGAGGACACCTTAGGGAATTTTGCTTCAAGTTGGGTTATGTTTCACGTTTTGCTATTACACGTGTTTCTGCCACACATGCACCCACACATGATACTTTACATGCTCCCGGAGACTACATGAGAGAGTTTGCACATTTAGGTGAGCAAGTTAAGTTTTTGGTCAAAACTTCACAAAATTTAATGTAGGTTTTTCATAAGTTTACACCACCTTTGGAAAACCCCTCCGCACCTAATGATTGAGGTTTGACTTGTTTACTAGCATAGGATGATTTTCATGATGTCATTTTTTCCTATCTCTAGTATGTATCATGTTTGCATAAATTTTTGCTTTTGAAAAATTTTGAAAAATACAAAAAGATTTTATTTTGATAAAATCCAAAAACATTTTTGTATTTTGTTTGCACCTTTTATGGATGGACTCTTAGGATGACCAAGTCACAACATCATTCCATTTTTTTCATGTGACTATTTGATAGTGTTTTGAGACAATAAATCATGTCATCTTTGTGCTTTATAATGTTTGGAGTCATTAAGATGTAATTAAGTGTTACTTCCTACATGTTTAACTCTTAATTTCCTCCATTGCACACATGCACGGATTTGTTTGATTATTGTGCTTTTCTTATCACATGTTGGTTGGGTGTTTTCACTTCAATAATGTCCTCTATAGTCCTTGAATTTCACCACATCACTCCTGGTAGATCCGCTGGTGTTAGACTTCCTCCCTAACCGACTTTCTCCCTAGCCATCTCAAACCCTAGCTGGGGTTTGCATGGCTTCTCTTCCCTCCCCTTGCGAAAGGGAGGGCATGCAAACTTCATTTACCATTCATTCCTCCTCCCCACCCATCGCTGAACCTATCAATACCTTTAACCCTACCCATGCACCCTCCAAACCCAAATCATTTGCTGATGTTGTTTGTCTAAAGAAGGAGTCTTAAATTTCGCTATAGATGATATCCTCATTCAAAGGGGAACCGGCTTTAATGTTTGAAGAATCCACTCTCCAAGAAATGGCAACCCCTTTCAAATATTCCATTGTTGTCAAGTTTTCACATGGCAGACCTTCCATAGATGTTATTCGTAAGTTCTTTTCTTCTCTCCAACTCAAAGCCTCGTTCAATATTGGTCTGGTGGATCAAAAACATATCTTCATTCGCCTGGAACATGAAGAGGATTTTCATCGTCTTTGGTTGAAAGATACTTGGTTTATTCATCGATTTCCTATGCAGACTTTTAAATGGGATATTGATTTCCATCCACATAAGGAATCTTCTATTGTACCTGTATGGATTCTGCTTCCCCTTCTTCCTATAAACTTGTACAATAAAAATGCCTTATTCTCTATTGGACAAGTTATAGGAAAGCCTCTCAAGATTGACAGTGCTACTGACTCCATAGCCCGTCCAAGTGTGGCCAGAATCTGTGTGAAATTAGACCTTAAAAAGTCTCTTCCATCGAGGGTCTGGTTAGGTAACAAAAATAAAGGTACGGGCTTTTGGCAGCCTTTTGTGTATGAAGATTTGCCTCCATATTGCTTCTTTTGTGGTAAGAAAGGCCTTGAGCAAGAGAAATGTCATTTTAAGAAGGAGATGGGAACAAGTATGTCAAATGGAGTTCAAGTGCACAATAAAAAAAAAGAGCAACAGAGATCGGATTCAACAAAAGAATGGGTCATAAAGTCATTTGGAAAGCAAATAGAAGATGTCAATACTGTTCAACAAGAAGTCATAGAGGAAGAAGATGATGTTGAAGAAGGAGAAATAGCAGAGAAAGGAATTCCATACCCAAAGAAGATATCACAAGCCCTAATTTCTTCATTCTTTAGAAAAATTCCAAATAAAAAACATAATCCAAATGCAAAGCCTCCCATAAGTGTTCAAAATTCTATTCCTTCAGATTCTGAAGAAACCAAAACAAATGAGCCTGAAGATGTCTTAAGTCAAGATACTGAAAGTGATAGCAAAATAAATGATCTGTCAGATACAAGCCAGATAAACTCTAAGGAGGATCAAGGGGATACAGAGGTGCCAGTAAGTGTGATGTCTCAAAAAGAATTAGAGGAAAAAACTAATAAGTCAGACAGCCAGGTTGAGAAGGAGAATAAAAGTCCTCAAGGTGGAACTGCAGAACAAGAAGGCTTAATTATTGTTAGCAGAAAGAAAAAGACTCCTCTCAAAGGAGGGATAAAGGTGGACTCAGGTAATAACTCTATGACATTGTTAAGGTCACACTCAAACTCCAAAATCCCTAAAACTTCTAAATGTTAGCAGCATTAATTTGGAATATTAGGGGGATCTCGAAAAAAGGTGCTTTACGAAGACTTAAAAGACTAAAAAATGTCCATAAAATTCAAGTTTTGGTAGTTTTGGAACCAAAGAAAACCTTTGAGAATATAAGAAGATTCATGTTGAAGTTGGGCTTCTCTTCTTGTCAAGCCAACCAGAATAGCAAGATATGGTGTTTTTTTAGAGAAGAAATTCAGTGGGAAGTTCATTATGATATGCACCAATGCATCTCTTTTAAAGTCAGTTGGGAAGGTAATAATCAATCAGTGTTTTGTAGCTTTGTTTATGCAAGTTGTATTAGAAATTTTAGAAGAATTCTATTGGACTATCTGACTGCAATTGACCATGACTCAGCCTGGTTAATTGGTGGTGACTTTAATATCATCACAAATCAAATTGAGAAAGCTGGTGGAAATCCTGTAAATATTGGAGCCATGTATTAATTCCTTGAGTGTATAGATAATAATGGGGTTGTTGATGTAGGTCATGGAGGATCTAAATACACTTGGCATAACAAAAGAAGTCCAGAAAATTGTGTTTGGTGTAGGTTGGATCGAGTGCTAATGAACCAAAAATTTCTTGAATTGGGTTTCGTTTGGGAAGTCCAACACCTAAATAGAAGCATGTCAGATCATAATACCCTTCTCCTGACTGGAAAGGGGATAAATTATATGCCTAAAAAATCATTTATGTTCCTAAATTTGTGGACTAAGAAGGAAGACTGTATTAACATAGTTCGATCCACCTAGAGAGAAGTGGAATGTTCTAATCCGATTGTGGCCATCTCGATGAAACTAAATGCTATAAGGGGAAAGCTTAGTTGTTGGAGTAAACAAGCTTATGGAGATATTTTTAAAGCTGCTAGGGATGCTGAAGACCAGTTTTTACAAGCAGAATTGGAGTTCAAAAATGACCAATCAGAGCAAAATAGGGAGAAGTTATTTCAGATCAATGCCATTAGTAATCAAAGTCTGAAGATTGAAGCAGGTTTTTGGGCCCAAAAATCTAAGGATACATGGACAACAGAAGGAGATAGGAACTCAGCTTTCTTCCACAGATGTGTCAAAAGCAAGCAAAGGAAATTACTCATCTCTAGAATAAGAAAGAAGGATAGCACTTGGGTAGAGACTAAAGAGGATATCCAATCAGAAGCAGTTCAATATTTTTCAGAAACGTTTCAATCTGAAGAAAAAAGAAATTCGATAGGAGAAGAGCAGTTTCTAAAATGTGTCCCTCAATCAGTGGATGAGGAAATGAACAAGAGTCTAATTGAATGGCCTAATTTGGAAGAAGTAGAGACAGCAGTGAAGGGCCTTAATGCAGCCAGTGGTCCAGGTGTTGATGGTTTCAATGGCTATTTTTTCACCTTCTTCTGGGAGGATATCAAAATGGATATTCTTAAGGTTGTTCATAGTTTTTTTGCAGGTTATTCCCTCCCAAAGATGACTACCTCCACTAAAATAGTTTTGATCCCAAAAAAGGAGAACCCTCAAACTTTTAATGATTTTAGACCAATCAGTATGCAAAACTTTATCAATAAAATATTCTCTAGAATATTGAATGATAGAGTAGCTACTATTCTTCATAAAATCATTTCTCCTTCCCAATCAGGTTTCATTAGAGGTAGACTTATTACAGAGAATGTTTTATTGGCCCAAGAATGTCTTTCTAGAATTCATAATAAAAACTATGGAGGTAATATCTTATTGAAGATGGATATGGCTAAGGCTTACGATAGAGTGTCCTGGTTTTTTCTTATTAAAGTCATGAGAAGGATGGGTTCTGCGAAAGATGGTTGGATATGGTTTGGATATTGTTATCCAATGCCTGGCTCACAGTCTTGATCAATGGAGAAAATGCAGGCTTCTTCAAATCTTCTAGAGGGTTAAGGCAAGGGGACCCTTTGTCCCTAAGCCTATTCATCATAATGGTTGATGCTCTCTCTAAAAACTTTGAAAAACTTATGACTAATCCCTCTTATGTGGGATATAAAATGCCACTTGGCAACCCCTATTTTAACCATTTTTCTTTTCCAGATGATATCATCATGTTTAGCTCAGGATTGAGGAGGGAAGCTAAGCAAATAATGAACGTGTTAAGTCAATATGAACAGGTGTCAGGCCAACTCATTAACAAATCCAAAAGCTATTTAGTGGTCTCTAAGAAATTAAGTTCAAGAATTGTTAACAAATTGAAAGAAAGCACTAGAATGCCGGTTAAAGAAGACCCAATCACCTATCTAGGCTGCCCAATTTTCAGTGGAAGAAAGAAGATCATTTTCTTTGAAAATTTGGTTCAAAAAATCAAGAGTAAAATTCAAAGTTGGAAGGCCAAATGTTTGAGTACAGGTGGTAAATTAGTCCTCCTCAATTCAGTTCTTTCCTCCATCCCAATGTACCTGTTATCAGCTATTAGTCCTCCTAAGGCAATTTTCAAAAGAATAAACTCTCTTTTCTCAAAATTCTTTTGGAGTTCTAATTTTATAGAACATAAGCATCAATGGTGTAGTTGGGATTTGATTGCAAAACCTATTAACAAAGGTGGATTGGGTATCAGACATCTTAATGATGTAAACTAATCTCAAAGTATGAAGTTGGTGGCATTTTAGAACTCAAAACTCCCTGTGGTCAAAATTTATGCAAGCAACCTACTGTAGGAAACATCACTCGATAGTTGCTCTAATGGGGGGGGGGGTGCCCAAACATGGAATAGAATGTGTTCTATCAGAGACAAAGCAGAAGAGTATATGATGTGGATTATAGGGGAAGGTAAAATCAATGTGATTAAAGATAATTGGGGCATAAATGATTGTAAGAATGCTATAGAAGTCGAAGCAGGTCTTTTAAAAGACTTTTGGTTTCCAGGAAGAAAATGGAATAAAGAAAAGGTTATGAATTTATTCAAGCCAGACATTGATCTCCAGATGCTAAATTATCATGAATTTTTCCCCAACAATCCAGACACTCTGATCTGGAAGCCATCTACTTCCGGATCTTTTTCCACCTCTTCATCTTGGAGTCTAAGTAGAACTAGAGGAGTTTCAATCATGAGCATAAAATTTATATGGCATAGCTCCCTCCCAGTGAAAATATCAGTGTTTATGTGGAAACTCATGAATAATCTGCTTCCTTCTGATGAGAAAATCAAATCTATTGGGATTAGAGGTCCTTCTAAATGCCAATGTTGCTCGCGACCATAAGAAGAAACAACTGACCATATTTTCGAGAAGGGATACATAGCAGACTCAGTTTGGGATAAAATTACTAAAGAATATGGCATTCAAAGAAGTAAAGGTGGAGGCTTCAGAAGTCAATTATTTCAATGGTGGTTGTATGGGGTCAAATTATACCATGGTGTCTCTATTGTAGTCCCTGCCATAGTTTGTTGGTGCTTATGGTGTTTGAGAAATAAATGCAAGTATGATGAAGGCAGCCTTAGTGTGTCTACTGTTCTTTTTCAAATCCATCAGCAGATTCAATTAATTTCAGCTCCAAAAATTTCAAAGGCTCCTAATAAGAGGTTGCAGATCAAATGGGAATTTCCCCCATCAGGAGTTCTAAAGTTAAATATTGATGGCAGTTCTAGAGGGAATCCTGGCTTGGGAGGAGGTGGAGGTATTCTTTGAAATCATTTTGGGGATATGGTTTGGGCTTTTAATTTTCATTTTGGAGAAGTTACAAATATGGAAGCAAAGGCTTTAGCTCTTCTGAAAGGTGTGGAGTTATATAAGGATTTGTCGGATTATTATCTCATTATAGAAAGTGATTCAGGAATCCTTGTAGATGGTCTTACTAGAAAAAAGTTCTGTTCCATGGAGAATTAAATGGCATGTTCACAAGATTCAGGGTATTCTAAAGGGATTAAAGTTCAAGATTGTTCACATCTACAGGGAGACAAACCAAGTTGCAGACTTCCTTGCAAAATTAGGAAGCTCTCAACTGTCAAACACTAGTTCTCATTCTACAATTGACTTTCCTAAGGATCTAAAGGGTTTAATTAGAGTGGACAAATGGAGTTTTCCTTCATTTAGGAATGTGTAAAAGCCATTGGTGCAAAATATTCTTTATAGGTTTCTATAAGCTTGCTTTAATTTCCTCGTTCATTTATTTCATTGTAAGGGTTCTATGTTATAAAGATCCTCATTTGCATTTTCAGTCTTCTTTTTCCCTTGTTTCTTCCAAGGATGTAAGCTATTTAGAAGAGGCAAGTTCTTCTACTCCTTATCAATAAATTGTAGTCCTTGAAAAAAAAAACGAACCAAGCGTGATAAAACTTGATTAGAAAGTTGTGCATGTAAGAGCCTTTTGTGAGTTTGGGTGCTTTGTTTGAAAACGGTGAGGGGCTACGAAAGATTATTTTTTATCTTTTATGATTAAGCCGCCATTTAAATTGGACCTAAAATATTGAGGAATTTTTATTATCCGGGGTCCTAAGAGGTTTAAAAGAGCTCAAAAAAATTTAAAGGCAATAAAAAAAAATTCATGCCAATTATGGGCCATTTAGGTTTTTGCACCAATTCTTCAAAGTTTGAGGATTTAGTTTATACACCTCTAAAAGAAACTTATTTATGAGGGAGTTTGGTTGGAGAATTTAAATGGGTTTGCACGTCCTTGAAAATCTTAAAAAAGCGCTAATTAGTTTGGGGTATTATTGGTGTGGAAATCATTTGACTTTGATTTGTTGATTTGTATAAGACGATGTCATCTAAATTAAACAATTTTATACTTAAGGATATTTTTTATGTTCATTCGTTAGGGGTACACGTCTACATCGTGCACATATGATTAATTGAGTTGATTTACCTATCGAATGTGTTCAGACCCATTCATTATGTTTCCATGTTTTGATTATTTCTTCTTATCTGTCTATTTGGGGACATCACAAAAAGGGGGAGAAAGAATTATCATGTTATGGGGGAGTTTTTGCATTATGGGGGAGATTTGATTATTAATGCTTTATTCTTATATCATTTCAAACTCGATGTGTCACGAAGGTATTTTGCTTTATCTCATGTGTGTAGGTACAAAGATTGAAGATCATGATGTTGAACACCTTGATGAGAAAAGCTTTGAGAATTGATGAAGATGTTTGAAGAACAGTTTTGAGGTCTTGCAAATTTATTCATGGGAGGGTAGATTTGTATAGGTATTTTGGTTTTTGATAATTCGGATTTTTTATGTATGTATCGGCATACACATGGGTAAAGATTCGTAAG
This sequence comes from Sambucus nigra, assembly GCA_949130495.1. Taxonomy (NCBI): domain Eukaryota; kingdom Viridiplantae; phylum Streptophyta; class Magnoliopsida; order Dipsacales; family Adoxaceae; genus Sambucus; species Sambucus nigra. The sequence goes on along the minus strand of OX422207.1, from coordinate 670,936,982 downwards.
GACATATTTTTTATAGGCTCGTTATCAATTTATTATGTCATATACCGCTACACCACCGAAGAGCATTCAAAAGACATCTACATTAAAGACGGATCCGAATTAATCAAGTTCTTCATCAAAAAGACTCCGCGAAGTTTACTTTGGTAAGGTTTTGTTTTAAATACCTTAACTTTCCACTTAGAGATTTTGGGATATTTTTACAAAATATTTTCTAAGTGTTGGAGAGGAATTTTTCGTCAAATTTGAGAATGAGTGATTTTTTCTAAGTGTTGGAGCGTACCTCGATTTTGACGCCCTGGTCGTTCGTGCGAGATCAGCATCTCGTTCAAGCGAGATTGTTATGTCGCACGATGTCATTTGAATGACACGCGTTCTTCGTTCGAGCGACACCTGCTTCTCGTTCGAATGAGCTCGTATTTTGAGGCGGCACAGATTTTGTATAAATACTCATTATATGATTTCATTTTTCTTATGAAGTCACAGCATTTTGACGAATAGAAAAACTGCAAAAGCAGAATTCTTTAGGCTTCTTCTTTTAAGGTTTTAATCCCTTCTTGGTTTTCAATTCACAAAACTCCCATATACTTTAGTGAATTGTTTTAGTTTTCAAGAACACTTTGCTTTTGTTCATCTTTCGTGGAGTGCACCATATGAATGCGTGTCATTGATGATCTTGATGCATGAAGATTCTTTGTTGAAGATTGGGTTGTGAGTCCTTGGAGGTGCTACGTGTATTCTCTTGCTGAGTTCAAGACTGCGACTCTTTGTGGGTTGGCTGCTCTTTGATCCATTGCAGATTTCTCTATGTAGTTGTAAGTTGCGATTTATGAATTCATAGTGAAATAAATGTTCTACCCGAAAGGTGTTTTTTCCTGAAATCTTTGTCTCGGCATATTTATTGTGTCGCATGATTTATATTTATTTATGGGTTGACACATGCACTTTAGATGCTTGTTTAGGGACTGAATTAAATAAGGTTTGATTGGAATCTTGCGAATAAGTTTTAATCGGTATCACACCTTTTACATCTATACCTCGCGGTGTCCAACCACGCAATTAGCTCGACCTTAATGTTTATAAAGGAGGGTAACCAATCGCCGATCTGTTATGTTAGAAGGATGCTATTGGACGTCGAGAAATTCTACCTTCCTATGGAGAAGATAGATTCATCATTGGTAATCACATTACGCAATTGAACCACTATTTTGAACTTCATTCAGTCATAATTATCCCCTCCTTCCCATTAAAGGCAGTCCTCAGAAAGGACGATCTCTCTGGATGGATGGCTAAGTGGTAGGTGGAACTGGGGAGGTTAGATATCCATTATTAACCTAGAATTGAAATCAAAGGGCATGCGTTATCGAATTTCATCGCCAAGTTCACCAAGGAGAACATGTCAATCATGATAACTTTAAAGAATCTCACCAGCTCAATAAATGAGTTCTCTACATCGATGGTGCCTCTAACTCAAAAGGGGAGGGGAGGGAATTTTTCTCGTAACTCCAGACCAAAACATACTCGAACAAGGAATCGAACTTGGTATTAAATCATCCAATAATGAGGCTAAGTATGAAACTCTCATCTCATAATTGAAAAAGGCCCTTATCTCTTATCATAAGTCACCTTGATGTCTTATGTGAGTGAAGGTTGGTCTCTAATCACGTATTAGGAGGCTACAATGACCAAGATGAATGAATATTAAAATACCTACAAGTTGTCCAACACTTGATCGCTCAGTTCAAAAAAGTTCATATTCAATAATTTCCTTGAGGAAATAATAACGCTTCATATGCTCTGGCCACTTTAGGTTCAACCATCGACACTTAACTCAAAAGAATAACTAGGTGGACTACCTTTCCCAACAAAGCATCTGAAGCCAAAGATCAATGAATAATTCCTCGCCATCCAGAAATCTCCAACTAGATGAACCCAATCATAACATACTTACAAGAAGATGTCCTGCATGCCGATAGGAAGCGAGCCCATTAAACTAAGGTAAAATCTTATCGATTTTACCTAGAACCTGAGGGGAAGCTTTGCTAGAGATCTTTCACGGGCCCATATATCTAATGCGTGCATCTAAGCGATGTAGACCAAGTCTTATATGAGTTGCATAATGGAATATATACAAGTCATGCCAGAGGAAGATCTTTAGCATTCAGAGCCATCATATAAGGATATTGGTGACCCTATATGAAAAAAAATGTTGTATAATATATTTAAAAGTGCAAGAAATGTCAAGAGTTCTTACCCAATCATTATTAACCATATAATGACCTCAAATCACTAACCGGTTAATGCACTTTCACTCAATAGGAGTTAGACATTAAGGGTCCATTACCCACAACATATGAAATCAAAAGTATCTCTCGATTTACACTGATTACTTCACCTAATGGATAGAGGTTAAACCTTTGGATAACATAAGGGACATTGATATGATTAAAATTGCCTCGCAGAAAATTGTGACATGCATTGGTGTGCAGTGAACAATCATCACTGATAATGAAATAAAATTCGAGAAGGGACCATTCCAAAACTCCAATAACAACATCAACATCAATCACAACTACAGTTTAGTGGCCTACCCTCAAAGTAATGGGCAGACTGAGGCCTCCAATAAAACACTTCTCGATGAAATGAAGAAAAGGTTGGAGAAGGCAAAAGTCTCTAAGGTGGACGATCTTACCTATGTCTTTTAGGCAAATAGAATAACGCCAAAGAGGCATACTAGGGAAACGTACTTTACATTTGCTTATTGAATGGAAGATATAATTTCACTAGAAACTCACATGATGACCTTGAGGACAACTATTGTGAATCAACCAATAAATGAAGAAATCATAAGAACTGATCTCGACCTGGATGGAAAAGGAAGATAGAAATTCTTGATCAAATTATCCTCTTACCGACAATAGTTGGCTAAATAGTAAAAAAAATGCATCAAATCGAGGAAGTTCCAGGTCAAATATTACGTCCAAAATAATGTAATCGACGATAAAAAAAACTCCATCAGATGGCACAAAAACTCCATCAGATGGCAAGTTCTCTAAAAATGTAATTTGCACCCTTAGAGAAAGGGGCATTTAATCATTGTTATCAAAAGTTGATTAATAAAGAGAGAGAGAGAGAGAGAGAGAGAGAGAGAGAGAGAGAGAGAACACCATGGACTTACGTACATTATCGAATCGTGTATATCATGTGTTGTGTGATTATGATCTCTTTTTCTGCTCGACTCAATTATATTGAATCATCATAGAAGGATTTTACCACTTACACTAGCAATAATTTATTTTTGGAAAAAAATCAATTAGTTGATTATTAAGATTCTCAGATCATTATTTCATGTTTGTTATCATTACTCTAGGGTAAATGCAGCACAAATATATGTCGTTTAGCAGTGAGTAAGTCTTTATCCCAATTAATAAACTCTTTGGTCTTTCACCTGGCCTACTTTTCACTTCTTCTTTGCTCTCATCTATATAAAAATGGCTCCTCAAAACAACAATAATGTTGACTTTAAGAGAACTTATGATCCTAATTCCACTTCAAACTCAACTAATATTGTTGAACACCCCTGGGCTCTTACTGTTGGTACTTATCTTCCATCCAATGATTGAAATAAAATTGATGTTGATGGTTGGGGCACTTAGGATATAAATATGCCTATAGAATGTTCTCCAATCTCAGTTCGTACTATAACTCCTCTACCCATATTGGATGTATTCATTACTATAAAAACCCCTTCAAAGGTCCCCCTTAAGACTATCACCTTATATGATATGGCACCCTTTAAAGGCTCTTCTAAGGTTGGGTTGATCACAACTTGTATTTACCTAATTCATATAAGATAACAAATCCCTTTTCCAAAGTCAATATACCTCAATTTGATGGGGTAAATGCCTCTAAAATGATTAAGGTTGGGGCAATTGAACATGGCCATAAGAAACATGTTGACAGTAGTTTACACCTTATCTTTGTCCACTATGAGCCTCTTCTAGCTCCTCCTTTTGATGAGTTAAGCGTCAATCGCACTATCATACATCACCTCTTCCCCTTAAATACCTACCTCAAGTGTCATACCCTTCATTCCATCATGAATTTGGGGGGATTAAGCTTGGTCTTGACCAATTACGCCTTTTTATCCTTTTTGTCCTGATGCCAATGAGTATCTGAACTTCTTATCTTCTTAGCATTATGCCACCTATGAGGCTCTTAGGTAATATAAGGTTGGTGTTCTCTCTTAAACATTTGTTCATTCATGTATAATTCTATTATTTTGTCTAAATAAAGTTTTAACATAGATTCCTTCGAAACCTTAGTCATTTAGACCATCTTGTCTGTTAATCCCCTTTATGATGTGATCTCCCAACCCTAGAACTTAGTGGGGGGATCCTTTCAATGACTTAAAATAGTATATCAAGGATAGATTTTCCATTGGTCATCCTTATTTAAAGTATCCATCATCAGCCATTAATGTTGGCAAGGCCTTGGAGGCTCCTCACACTTTTTTCCATTTTCCTCCCACTGTTCTATTGGAAGATCATGCCAAAAATAATTTTACATGGACCTTTATGATCCTTGAAAATCTCCCAAACTACTCTGGATCCCCCAAAGCCCATAGCTCATATATTTTTAAAACTTACCCTTTCTTCCATAAAAGGGTCCTCCAACTATATCTTGACTTTAAAGATTAGAGGAATCAAATTATAACTCATGATGAACTCTACACTCTAATGGAATTTTGGAAGAGTTTTCAAAGGGTTTACCTAAATGACGTAAAGGATCCATCCAGTGTATATTTTAAAACCTTTACATCATATGCCTTTCTTCTCAAATCTAAGGAGCAAAGCACGAAACTCATGACGTTGTGTTAAATTTCCAGTCACACGGTCTGCTATTTTTGGAGATGGCTCCAGCTAAGCCATGTCTGAATTTAAAGGAAAAATATATTAATTATTAGTGGAATACCTTCCACCACTTTGTAAATTACTCTTTTCCTCACTTTTACACAATTCCACGAGCGTAATTTTATGTTTTTCTCCATTTTTGTAACCTCCCATCTTTGGCTTTTAAAGTAAATATATGATTTTATTTTGAATGACTGTTGATGGCTTATGATTGAACCAAGTATGTTGTGAATTTTTCATTTCCTCATTTACTTGGTAATTAGTGTTTACATTAAACCAATTTTGTCATCTTGGCATATAATTGATTTTATCCATCTAATAGCTATTTTGTATCATAACCAAATTCGGTATGTTAAAATGTACCCATAGTTATTTTTGTACCTTTTATATCCAATTTTTTTTAATTCTTGTTCCTTTATGCATGCATGCCTTTCCATTGGCATTATTCCAAGAAAATATCATAGCACGTGTGGAAGTGTCCAAATGATAACTTTATGTTGTACATTAAAATAATTAATTCAAACATAGACAACCTTTTTGTGATTTTCCTTTAACCAGAACACTTGGCTATCTTGGAACTCTCACCATTCGATTCTATTTTCTCTGGGTCGTTATGAAACCGTTGACCTAATCATAAGGGAGTCTAGATTGATGGAGCCACTAAATACCATTTTGTCTCCCCACTTCCCCATAATTCGGTCTAGATTGATGGAGCCACTAAAAATGCCATTTTTTCTCCCCACTTCCCCATAATTCAACTTTAGGGAGGAAACATTCTCTAAGATATGTGTCCACCTCTACTTGGCTTTTTTTTTTGCATTTCAAATGGATCTCCTCAAGCTATTTAATTTTCTCTCTTAGTTCACTCTCCTATTTCACCACTTGTCTTTTCTCCCCAAAAACATTTTCAGTCCTCAAAAATATATTCTCTTTCATCAAGATTTCAATATCAATGGTGTCCATCTCTTCAAACACTAATGATTACCTTAAATTTGATGAAACCATCAATAAGCTCTCGGCCAATAACTCCATTATTGTTGGGAGCAATGTTTGTCCCTCTCTCCACACTTGGTCCCTATTTTAAATATTAACTCCCATTATCTGTCTTCATTTGTATCCTAGATTTTAGGATTATAATATCTTGATACATCACTCTGATAACCTTAAAGCACCATCTTTGTTTAGGTTTAGGGTTTGGACCAAAAGGTTGGACAGTTCCCCGTGGACTAAATAGGTAAATCAAATGCTTGCTAACAGAGCAGGAGGCATAGAGAAATTCGGCATTTTGTATGTTGTTAAACTCAGTCTAAGAGATATTGAACGTGGACCACTCATTGTATGTAGTTCCATTCGCTTATGGAAATTAGTATTCAATTGCTTTGAGTTTAACTTTGGGATGGTAGGTCCCACTATATTAGACATTTTCCAGCTGACTAGGTTCAAATCCCTAAGAGAGGACATTCCCCCACATATGCCACCAACTGAGATTCTATAGAGGTTAAAATTGGAAACATCCACCTAGCATACTCTACTTTTATGCATGCACATATGAAGAGTACTCGGACTGTGGATGATAAGGAGTATTTTTGCTTCATTTTTCTTTAGTCATCAAGACACATCTTTTGTGTTAAGTCTGGTAAATATTAGAATACTCATTTTTAGCTTCCATCCTTGTGAAGTTCATAGAAGTTTCTCATGCTCCCTACCATTTAGGTTCCCTTTACAAGAGCTTCTAGATGACCCTTTCAATTCTAATCAATGTGGGCCATTATAGGTCCTTCAAATGGGGCTACATGAATATTTTCGAGAGATTGGTTATGTCAAATATAGCTATGAAATTAATAATTTTTATGCCTATTATCATACTAAGTCTCAGAATAAGAGCTTCAAAGATCTTATTAACATGTTTAAGGGTTCAGAATCTGACAGACTAAGGGTCCACTTATGACAACCGCTAAAGCTCCAATTTAACTTGACTCAACTTCTAAGAAATCCATACCTATAGAACAGGTAGACACCTATTGGAGAATTTTTTTTATTTCCAGAGATTTATATTATGGAACATCACTTCTTATGCCCTTTATTTGAGTTCTTTTAGGGAAATTTCTTTCCTACTCAATTTTTTAGGCAATTTGTCTTTTATCAGTCCATTCCAATCTCTATGAGGAGTCTTATCAACCCTCACCTATTTTCCAAGTCCTCCCTAATTTCAAAAACATCTATTTTGAAAAGGGATTATCGACTATCACAAGGTTTAAAGTACCTTTAGCATAATTGGGGGTTGAGATTAATGCAAAAGTGGCCAAAGTATTTGAGGATTAATGGTCCAACAACATCCAAGTTCACTTGAAGCCATTGCATGCAGCCACAAAGCCTTTGAATCCATCTTCTTATGGTAAGACGTTTGTTACTTTTCATAATCTTATATTTATCTTTTTTGGCCTTAGTTCAACCACTTTGTGATTTGTAGAAATTCCACCTCCTGAAGACTTTGTTTCTTCTCGCAATAGGAAATTAACCTCGAATAAAATAAAGGATTTGGAGGAGGAAGATTTGAGGGAGGAAAAAGAAGGAGAGGAAGAATCTCCTCTTGTTTATCTAGTGAGGTCAAGGTCTTCCTCTAATTCCCTAGTGAGTACTCCTGAACCTAAGAACGCATTATGGTTGACTTTCTTAAGTTTGAGCTATATAGGAGTTCCAACTAGTTTGGATATGTTTACAAAATGTTTTTAGATTTTGAGCTCTTCTCCATGGTACAAAGAATAAATGAACCAACATCAAACTTCATCAAGCGCTACCAAGTAAGGAAAAATGGAAGTTAAAATAACACACTTTGGACACAAATACACTTCATGAATGGTGTGTGTTAAAATATTTTTAAATATTTTTTTGGAATGTTTTAACATATTTAACAATTTTTTAAACATTTTTAAAAAAAAATTTAAACATTTTAATTAGGGTTAAAAGGTTATGGGTGTTAATTGAAATTAAGTTTTTCCTTTTAAATAATAGTCTCGGTAGAAAACAAAATTGGAACAAAATATTTGGGGGCAGAGTTAGATATTTTAAAACTCTAAAACACGCATTTTACTTCAAGTAAGCATATGACACGTGTGTGCAGGTGTTGTGTTTTTATTGGTTGATTGTGTGTTTCATCGATCTCACGTATCTGAGATTTAAATTGAACCTTTAGATCAAAACTAATCAGCGATTTGCATGTTGCCTAAGTGATTCCCCGTGTAATCTATATAGATAAATTAGAGAAAGCGGTTGTGCAGTGCATTGTGAGACGTTAGATTAAAACCTTTTAACAAGATTAAATCCCATACATTGATTTCATTTTATCGTCCAGAACCCTCTCACTCCAGTATAAATAATACCCTTTGTCTTAGCTTTCAAAGTCTTTTTGCAGTCATCCAAATTGAGAGAAAAAAGAGAAAAGGAAGAAAGAGAGAGGAGAGAGATAGAGATAGATAGATAGATAGATAGATAGATAGATAGATAGATAGATAGATAGATAGAGAGAGAGAGAGAGAGAGAGAGAGAGAGAGAGAGAGAGAGATAGGGGGAAGAAAATAGTGAGATCTTAGTGTTTGTTTTTTAGGCTAAAATTAGTTTTTATACAAATTTGTTTTTGAAAATCAAAGTTTTAAGTGCCAAATACTTAGAGTTTTCTGTGAGGGTTTTCATTTTTGGTTATGTTTCAACACTCTGATAACTTCATTTCTCTTAGAAACATCCTCTTCTTTTTCAACTCATATTTCTTTCTAAAATTCATGAGGATAACACTTAATATACATTTACACGATTATTTTAGGTGTTTCTTGTTATTCTATTGTAGAAATATTTTCTCTTTTTGGATCTGGTTTTGTAATTGTTTATATTTTGTGATCCAACCTTTCTTGTTTCAAAAATCAAGATAAATAGAGTTCTTGTTGTATATAAGTTTATATCTGAAAACATTTGTGAAATAAAGTTTGACAATTTGTAAAAGTTATTTCATACATAAATAAACTTCAAGTTTAGATCTAATTTTAAGAGATTTAATTTCAGATCTAAAAAAGTGTTTTCAAAATAAATCGAAGTTTGATTTTCTTAAAGTTTGAACATCTCCATCTCATGTAGAATCTCTTGTAATTCATAGGACTGTTTGTATATCTATAAAGAGAGACGTGAGACTGCATATTGTATACTGCATTTAGGCACTTCATAGTCACAAACAATCTCACACGCTAACATGTCAAGTAAAGTATGTTGTTTCTTGGAGAGATTGGGTTTGACTGAGTCCATTGGAGGAGCAAGGAATTAAATCTTGGAGGATCTGATCAAGAGGATCAAACCATAAAAAATACTATCGTGGTGGAGATTTGGTCATTAGGTATATTTATGATAGCTTAGGATATTTCGTATTTAATTTTATTCTTGTAATTCTTATTTTACTATAGTGGAATGTTTAGATGTAGCATAGAGGTCACCGTGGAGGTTTTCCCTAATTTGAGGTTTTACCATGTAAAAAAATACCTATGATAATTTGTTCATTTACTGTTCTTAACTCTTACATTCTTTGTTTCTGCACTTCAAAACTTAATAAGATTTTTATTTTAAAACCTCGTAACCAAGCTACTGAAATTTGATTATGTTTACCCTTTTACACATCTTTTTTTGTTTATTCAAAAGGAGTTTTCTAAAAGTGTTTATTCGAAGTTTACCTAAAATTTAACTTTTGTTAATAACTTGATGAATGATTTTCATAACCTATTAAACCTCCCATCTCAACCATGTTTAAGATTCCAAAAAGGAAAAGGGTTAAAACAGTGGCTAAAAAGTAGGTGTCTAAATTTTAGTTGGCAAGTATGCCACTGCTTTTTCCTTTGAAGCATATCTTCATATTTTGGCACCATTACATCAATAAGTCTACCTTTGAACTATTTTTCTCATCTTATCATTTCAGCTGGTACCTCGGCCAATGTGGAGGATCCTATACCAATCATAAATCATATGACATCTCCTTCAGCATCCCCAATAAATGATCCTGATGATCCCTTTTGCTCCAACATCTATCCTCACATCGAACCCAGTTCTTGTGGAAGAAACATCCTCGTCTCTAAAGATGATAATGATGGAATTTAATTCTCATGAAAAAATAGTCTGAAGAAGGTTCAAATCATATTGGAAGTAATCCAAAGTCATTGTACATTCCCCCCGCTCCTAAAGATATCCTAGGTTCAAGCATTCACCAAAAATCTCTTCACCATTGAGGGATACTTCCCCTTGGACATAAATTTAACCTCTAGTTAAGCTTGTTCCTGACATGATGACAGCATCTGAAGTCATTATTTTTATGAACAACTTCAAAAAATTAGTCTGAAGAACCTATTCGAACTTTTGGAAATCACAACCAATAGTGTGGAACAGTAGTTGCATCATCTTATCCAAACTCCACCAACTCTTACCCATTGGAAATTAGATGATCCTCAAGCTTTGCGACTAATTCGAATGTTTACTAGGGTACCATTTGAGGCTCTAGCTGATTTTATCTTTTTCAGTAGGCTGAATATAGCTTGCTCCCATGTTTCCTAACTTAAAGGCTTGGAGGAAATTATGGTGAAGGCATTAGACACTAGTGTCTTATTACTTCTATATCATATAAAAACTATGACGCAAGAAGAAGTTAAGGATGATGGATTATTACAGAGAAAGTCTATTTCTGTAGCTAAATAGCTAAAGCAGCCAAGAACCTACAGGATCTAGGAGTTGTTTGAAGTAAAAAAGATCGCCCTCTTATCATAGAAAGAGGAGTAACAAGAGTCAATGTTGGGCTTGAGTTGGCACCTATTAAGGAGGCTGACCCCTTGCTAAGGATGAACCAATTGGTGGGTGAGATACAAGTCTCAACCAGTAAGCTTATGAATGAAAACTTTCAGACCAATTTTCGGTCTTTTGTATCCAGACGTTATTATTAATATGTAAATGCCAATATTTGATGGAATTATGCATTTTGTGCTTGTTACGGCTTTAGAACTATGGCATTTATTTTTTCATGTGAATCTTCCCAATGATTTCTCTTAAATGGAATGACCTACCTTTGGATATCCTATAAATTTGAAATGGCCCTTCCCATTTTGGGAACTACTGTCCATAGGTTGGATCCTTTGATCCTAAAGGTAAAATGGTTTTCCAAATAGAATCCCCTTAATTAATGGTACCTTTCTTTATTTTTATTTTTATTATAATTGTCACTTATTTTCTTCTTTTAGACCAGAATACTATTCAAGGCCCTAACCATATCTTCATCTATGTTTTTCTTACTCCATGTGCATATATTTTTCATATCCTCCACCACTAATTAATTTTGGGTTACCACTCTTAAGGAATTTAAAGTTATTTCTACTAGTAAAATAACATCATGCCCTTAGGTTAAGGCATATGTAGTTACCATAATAATTAACCTTTTAGATGTCATATAATCCCATAACACTTCTGGAATCAAATTATGTCAGTCTTTAGGATTTTTCCATTTATTTTACTCAGGTTGTTTTTTCATCACTTTATTTATCTCTTTTGCCTGAATATTTGATTGAGCATACTAAGGTGCTGCCTTTCTCAAGGTTATTCCTAACCTTGAAGTGAATTCCAACACCAATTTTTATTCGAAGATACATGCATTGTCAATGGTTATGGTTTCTAGGATCCTAAACTTATACATAATATCCTGCAACAAATCTCCCAACTCATTCTGGGTAACTAATTTTAAGGCCTTTTCTTCTACCCATTTGGTAAAGTAGTTTGTTACTACTGCATAAAACTGTGCAATTTGAAGGATGGAGGATAGATTTTTCCAATGAAATTTGTAGCACCCTCTAAATACCAAGGTTTCACTACCTATTATAGGTCTATGATAGACACATCTTTTAGAGGATCATGTTCTTGGTATGTAACTGTAACAACCCGCCCTTTTGGAGAGGATTAAATTCCATAATTAAGTATAATTTGGAATTTGGAGAATTTCTCGAAATAGTGATTTTCGGGATTTTCGAGGATTTGATGATTTTCGATGGGTATTGTAATTACTTTTGGGACTATATAGGTCGCTATAATTTAATTATATGTCGTCGTGGAGAAAATTGACGAAAAGGTCAGATTTTAAACTGGAAAACCCGCAATTACTTTTATGGGTTGGAATAGTGATTTGCAATCAAGTACCTCAGATGGAAATTTCGACTGCGTCATGAGTCTCGGAATGTCCGAGATAGTCGGAAAAGAGTGTCCAATTGTCGAAATTAAGTTTCGGGTAATTTTAGAGGTAAAAGTAACTCGTAATTAGGTAAACGAGTCGTTTTTGGGTTTTAAGGGTTTAAACCCTTTTTCTTTCTTTATAAAGAGAGATAAAGGGAAAGAAAAGAGAAGAAAAGGAAAGAAAGAGGGAGAAGAGAGAGAGGAAGAAGAAAGAGGAAGAGAAATGGAAACTTCGGCCAAACTCCGCGGGATTCGGTTCGTGGTCGTCGGATTTCATCCTCCAGGCAAGTGTTTACTTGCTTTATTTACTTTTGTGCATTAATCTCATATCATAGTTGGTAAAAATATGATTTTGGGGTTAGAACCCTTAAAATAAAATTGGGTAAAAGTTGATTATGAGTTTACACATTGATGTAGTGTAAACTCTTAATGATTTTTAGTGTTAAAACCATGTTAATGGAGTATAACAATGGATTTAAATGTTAAGTTGGGGTTTTTATGGTTTTAGGGTTTAAAACTAAGAGAAATGATTCAATACTCCAAAATAATTGATGTGTTAGTTGTAAAACATAGATTAGATGTTTATTGAGTTGTTGGGTGAGGTTAGAAACAACAAAAATGGAGAAAAATGGAGTTTGGGATTTTGGGAGACAATGAATAGTAACCCGTAAGCTTGTGGGGTTATTTTGACTAGAAAAAGAATTGATTTAGCTTTCGGTCAAAACACGAAAGTTGTAGATCTTTTCGATACGGTCGCGTGGGCACTAACCGCGTATTTTTTTGATTTTTCTACGATTTGATATGATTTTTACAAAATGGCAGCTCCGGGTTGAAATCATCAACTCGGAAATCAAATCGGGAATTGGAAAAATACAGGTTAGGATTAGTCGTGTAGATGTTTTGGATGATTTTTGGGGTAGATTAGAAACCCCGATAATGAATTAGGTTGTTGGATGGAAGATTTGGAGGATTTAGTTTTGAGGACCTGGTGTGACCGGTCGACCGCGCTCGCGTCAAGAAAATAAGGCCTACTGCTTTATTTCGTAGGCTTATTTACAACTCGCGGTCGACCGGGGGTCTAGGACCGGTCGACCGGTGCCCTGTTTTCAGCCCAATGTTTGGAGATATCCAATAAATCTTTAAGAGTTGATTAAGGTAATTATTAGTCATCAATGTAAGAAAATACTTTGGGTTTAGTATCATGCTTATATGAATGCATGATTGTGATTCCTAGAGGGAATCTTTGAGATTATGGTCATCGCTAGATGATATAGGCCATTATGGCCGATTATATATTCTAGGAGGAATATAAGATATATGTATATACTATGTGACTAAAGTATATATATATATGATATGATGGAAATGATTTTGAAAATATAAAAATGAATATTTTCAAAATGGAAAGACAAATGTTTTTCATAATTGATAAAATATGGATTACACACCTCCCTAAATCGCTATCATAAGGGAAGTTGCGCGCGTTGTGGTGAAGCCTTCCTGGCTATTGAGCAGGTTGGATATAGTCCCTAGGCCACATGGGCGTTTATTTGTTTACTGCGCTGGTTAGGGGATTCTGGGTGTGGTCCTGACTTTCCCGCAGGCAATATGGCCGCTTCTCGACGTTGGTAGGTTCTTAGGTTGTCTTGTATAGATAGGCCCTGGAAGATGATAGCCATTTAGGGGCGCGTCCAGTGGGGAAACCCGGAGGGGCGGTCTTAGATTTATTAAAGCAATTCCTGATAATGGATTGGCTTTAATTTACATTTCCTGAGTATAAAAAAGGGAAATGGGATAAAGGTTTGGCTTCGGTAACACTCCTGGATGGAATAAGGGATGTGGAAGCATATGATATGATCAAAGAATTTTCATGATAATGAAAATGGCTTTGGGTACATTTCCTGAGTATAAAAAGGGAAATGGGATGATATATAATGGAAAAGCATTTTTATGTTAATAAAATTGTCTTTTAAAAAGATATATGTTATGGTAAAGCAATTCATGCTAATGAATTGGCTTTTAAATACATTTCCTGGATATGAGAAGGGAAATGGAAGGTTTTGATATGAGTATAGAATACACCTCAGTCCGGGAGGTAGATTCGGATGTGTATTATATAGTTTATTACGTAAACCTCAGTCCGGGAGATATTATCTGGACCCATATTGTTGATGTATATATATATATATATATATATATATATATGTATTTATACATTTGTGTGTGCTATGGGCCTAATGGATCTCTACCATTAACCCTGCCAAGTAGTAGTGTATCGTGGGGGTTCCTTGTTTGGATTTCTCTTTGCGAGACACCCCACGCACGAACTTAGTGCAGTGTTGAGAATGGAGGGAAGTTTAGCCCTTAGCACTTGGACTATCTGGGGTAGATAGTAGATGGGTAAATTAGACTAGTTAGGCAGGGATAGCTTGACTAGGTTATGTTGTTAGGGTGCATTAGGGGTGCACTATTAGAGGAGAGGTGAGGGGTATCTCATGGGAGTGCGATACCAATTTAAATATGAGATAAAACTATTTTTCTAAAAATAAAGCATTTCTGCACTTGCAAAATATTTTCAAAATTCGGGCTCTGACCCGTTTATCTACTCTCCTTTCTTTCTATATATTATATATATATAGGTGTCCAGACACAGGGACGCCTGGATGGAAATTCTTTCGAGTCAGATGTCAGCTGCAGCAGCTGTGGATGCTTACGGGTTCTCGGTAGACGCTTCTTTCCTTGTACTCTAGATAGGAGGTATTGTACAAACATTCGGGCCAATGGTCCAACTGATTTTATTTATTCTTTGCACGATATTCGATATGGTTGTATAATTTGAACCGAGTGTTCGGTTATTTTAATTTATTTCATTTTCATTTCAGTTTTATTTACGCACTAAATTGTGGATGTTTTATTTTAATCGTTAAAAAGAGTAGTTAAGTTAAAGTTTTTAACCATCGCCTAATAGGATATTAGTAATTAAATGGATTTTTGACAGTGATGCTAAGAATGATCCATATGTAACTCCTGTTATAATTTGATATAGGAGTGATCGCCCGGTATCCCATTAGGCGGGTTGTTACAGATGGTATCAGAGCATCAGGTTCTAGTGTCCTTAGGATTCTGTGCGGACGTACTACGCTTTCAGCGTTGCTCTCGATTTGTTATAGAGCCCCAGGATTAGGATTGTTGATTTCTCTTGTGAGATTTCGTTCTCCTGCCATGTTAGAAGATTATAGAAATATTTTGCGTGCTCATTGAGAATCGTGTGCGGAGCTCGGAGGGCAGCAGGAGTTGGAGCTTAGCTGGGGAAGCTGGTAGAAGATGGGGACGAGGACCTTAGTTGAGGCCACTCTCCTTGTGGCAAATTATTAAGGATTGTTGCAACGACTACTAAAGTATAGTAGTTATGAGCAACCAAGTACTACTGTGGTAGAAAGTGGTACTCAAGTTGAACTACCCCGTGGAGATACGGGTTCGAAAAAGGGTCTTTGATAAGGACCATATATTAGAGTTAGGGTCGTGCAAAGTGAGCGTGGCACTACCTAGTGGAGGTAGAAGGCTTGGGAGCTTTGGCTCAGAGCAGGGTATGAAAATGCCCAGATGTGAGAATTTAAGAAGATTCTCACTTGTAGGGAGAATGTGGGTGTGTTCAGGTGCCCCTGAATGGACATCCACATGGGGAGATTGTTGAAACTAGTAGTTTACTTTCCTTTTAACGAAGAGGTTAAGAGGATTAGTAAGGTGATTATAAGGAGCGAGGCTATAGAGTCAGATGGTGTTGACAACTCCATGATGGTCAGGAAGACCAATGATGGAAATGGTGTTGTGGAGTGCGGAGCCACACGGATAGTCTTTTCCGATAGGAATAAAGGACAAGGTTAGGGTGCCCAGTTGGGGCCTAGAGTTAAGAAATTCTAGTAAGAGGTGTGGCTAGATGAAGCTGTGGCGTTCGATAGCCCTAGACTCGTGTGTGTAATATGAGTTTTGTTTCGGTCTCGATAACATAAAAATGTAGGCCTATGTATTTTTTCGTGATAGCGAAATTTTGTTTTCTTTCACTCGTCATAAAGGCGGGTGATTATATTTTATATATATACGTATGAGGTATATGGTATATCGGAGCGATAGCAGGCTAATGATGGCAAGTCTATCATGTCCAAAGTTCCTGGAGGGAACAGATTGTGGTTGCGATGTCTCACCTGGATACAGGTTGAGTACACCTTTGTTATTATGGATTGATGGAACCTCGATGAGTAGAGGCTTCCTTATTTTGGTTGATATATGTGGAAACCTTATAGATAAAATTTAAGGCCCACAGGATCATTGTTGAGCTGTAAGATTTAGTTCAGTACTGGTTTGCGCAAGGACTTAGAAATAGTGCGAGCGCTGGGTGGTGTGACTCTTAGTTAGAGATAGGAGTTCAGACCACCTTTCGTTGATAAGGGATAGGATTGTCCCGATTCCATGTTTGAAATAACGGGACTCCGTGACCGAGGAAGTCAAGTGTTAATGTGTGGATGGGTTTCTTGTTTGGATTTATCTTTGCGAGACACTCCACACATGACTCTTAACGGCGCCGGGCGTGGAGAGCTGTTATGGGATGCAAGGATGTGGGTTAGTCTTATAGTGTGGATGAACCACTATAGACTACGAGCCCTGTGATGATGGTACGCTTATGGAAATATTGTGCTATGGAAAAGCACTAAAGTGGTCCTCTCGCCACAAGTAGTTGGGTGGAGTAGGACTTAGAGAAATTGATTTGAGGATGATAGCCATGCCTTAATAAGAAGGAAAATTTTGAGGAAATCTGTTATCGGTGTGATATAAGAAGTGTTCCTACAAAGAGTAGGCACTTTGATTAGTTAGGTTTCATTTCGTATGGGCGGAAGGATAAGATAGAAGGAATGCATTTGTAGGTTAGTTTAATAAGATTTAGGACGTCCCGCTGGTGTGCCTTAGGTCGTTACATCTCGATGACCGACAACGCGAGGGAGTAGTGTAACGGGAGGGTTCCTTGTTTGGATTTCGCCTTGGCGAGACGTCCCACGCACGAAACTAAGCAAATGTCGGGAGTTGAGATAGGCCTTGGGAACTAGGGATATAATTAGGATACTCGTTTCGCTTAGGTAAGGTAATGCATAGATCGTAGCATTTTTAGGATGTAGGTTCGTTAGAGTTAGCGGCGTCGAGGTTAGGAGGATTGAAATTTTGCGGGTTGGAAGGACCCATAGGTGAGTATTACACCGAGGAAAGGAGATTCTTATTGGGAGAGAGTGTTACGTGTCAGATGTTCGCTATGGTTGTGCAGATGAGCACAAGTTAGAAAGGTGTATGGGCACCTTTTTGAGAGGGTTTTATATACCGCATAGTATATAAGGTTGAAATTCATGCCAAGAGGCATTTTAGAGGATGGGTATTAAGTGACGTATTAGAGTCACTTTATGATTGCGGTAGCCGCATAGTGTATGGTTAGGAACCATTAGGTTAGTATCTTTCCCTTGAGGTTTTAGGATTTGTAGTAATCCTAGTTATAGGGTGTAAGTTGTATCTGAATTTCGAGGATGAAATTCCATTGTAAGGGGGGGAGTATGTAACAACCCGCCCTTTTGGAGAGGATTAAATTCCATAATTAAGTATAATTTGGAATTTGGAGAATTTCTCGAAATAGTGATTTTCGAGGATTTGATGATTTTCTATGGGTATTGTAATTACTTTTGGGACTATATAGGTCGCTATAGTTTAATTATATGTCGTCATGGAGGAAATTGACGAAAAGGTCAGATTTTAAATTGGAAAACCCGCAATTACTTTTATGGGTTAGAATAGTGATTTGCGGTCAAGTACCTCGGATGGAAATTTCGACTGCGCCATGAGTCTCAGAATGTCCGAGATAGTCGAAAAATAGTGTCTGATTGTCAAAATTAAGTTTCGGGTAATTTTAGAGGTAAAAGTAACTCGTAATTAGGTAAACGAGTCGTTTTTGGGTTTTAAGGGTTTAAACCCTTTTTCTTTCTTTATAAAGAGAGAGAAAGGGAAAGAAAGGAGAAGAGAAGGAAAGAAAGAGGTAGAAGAGAGAGAGGAAGAAGAAAGAGGAGGAGAAATGGAAACTCCGGCCAAACTCCGCGGGATGCGGCTCGTGGTTGTCAGATTTCATCCTCCAGGCAAGTGTTTACTTGCTTTATTTACTCTTATGCATTAATCTCATATCATAGCTAGTAAAAATATGATTTTGGGGTTAGAACCCTTAAAATAAAATTGGGTAAAAGTTGATTATGAGTTTACACATTGATGTAGTGTAAACTCTTAATGATTTTTAGTGTTAAAACCATGTTAATGGAGTATAACAATGGGTTTAAATGTTAAGTTGGGGTTTTTATGGTTTTAGGGTTTAAAACTAAGAGAAATGATTCAATACCCCAAAATAATTGATGTGTTAGTTGTAAAACATAGATTAGATGTTTATTGAGTTGTTGGGTGAGGTTAGAAACAACAAAAATGGAGAAAAATGGAGTTTGGGATTTTGGGGAGATAATGAATAGTAACCCGTAAGCTTGTTGGGTTATTTTGACTAGAAAAGAATTGATTTAGCTTTCGGTCAAAACAAGAAAGTTGTAGATCTTTTCGATACGGTCGCGTGGGCACCGACCGCGTATTTTTTTTATTTTTCTACGATTTGATATGATTTTTACAAGATGGCAGCTCCGGGTTGAAATCATCAACTCGGAAATCAAATCGGGAATTGCAAAAATACAGGTTAGGATTAGTCGTGTAGATGTTTTGGATGATTTTTGGGGTAGATTAGAAACCCCGATAATGAATTGGGTTGTTGGATGGAAGATTTAGAGGATTTAGTTTTGAGGACCTAGTGTGACCGGTCGACCGCGCCCCTATGGCCGGTCGACCGCGTCAAGGAAATAAGGCCTACTGCTTTGTTTCGTAGGCTTATTTACAACTCGCGATCGACCGGGGGTCTAGGACCGGTCGACCAGTGCCCTGTTTTCAGCCCAATATTTGGAGATATCCAATAAATCTTTAAGAGTTGATTAAGGTAATTATTAGTCATCAAAGTAAGAAAATACTTTGGGTTTAGTATCATGTTTATATGAATGCATGATTGTGATTCCTAGAGGGAATCTTTGGGATTATGGTCATCGCTAGATGATATAGGCCATTATGGCCAGTTATATATTCTAGGAGGAATATAAGATATATGTATATACTATGTGACTAAAGTGTATATATATGATATGATGGAAATGATTTTGAAAATATAAAAATGAATATTTTCAAAATGGAAAGACAAATGTTTTTCATAATTGATAAAATATGGATTACACACTGTAACACCCCGTATTTTTGGTACATTTAAAATTTAATTAATTCGGACATTCTAAATTACTAGTGTGTTGTAATTTAATGAATTAATTATGATAGAATAATATATAAATATTAATCTGGGATTGAATGGTTAATATTTAGGGAAAATTTATTTACTAAGTGAATAGTAATAATGTAATTTCGTCGTTTCGAGTATTAATGACGAGGTATGTACTTATCAAATCCGGAAGTCGGTATAGACTATATTGGGTGGGGGATAAGTATTTTTATAAATTAATTCGGATGCAAATTCTGAGTGTACAGTTGAGTCCGGATGGGCCGAGATAGTCGGAAAAGTGTACCCAGGGGTTGTAAACGGGTCACGGGACGTTTTTAGACATAGTCGGACCCACTCGGGGGCATTTTGGTCACCTGGGCTTGGCCCATTAGTCGAAAAACGGGAATTGAATAATTAAACTAATAAAAAGAAATAAGGGCATGGCTGAGCTTAATTAGAAAAAGGAATTAAAGGGTTAGGAAACCCTAGCAGCAGCCAAAGCCATTTTGGGGATCTCAAAGAACCAACAAGGTCATCTTCAACCTTGGAATCCATCGCAAATTCAGACACTACGAAACCTAAGGCAAGTGAATAACTTGTAATAGCATTAAATCTGTCTTTCAATCCATAATTGCGTGATGTAATGAATTAAAAATCATTTTGGGGTTTCATGGCATAAACATGGGGTTTTGATAATACAAAAGAAAACATGAATCTGATTTGCCCGAATTTATGAGGAGTTATGTAAAATCTGATATTGGAATATTGATGTGTATCTGTTAGAATGATATCCAGATAAATTAGAACGAATTTGATGAAGAAATTTGGAGTAAAAATGTGTTTAAGGAAAAAGATGGATTTTTCCCCAAAATTATAAATCAGTAGTTTATGGACGAATTGATGATTGTTGTGGACCTTCTGGGGAATCCTAATAAGGTTTCTAATATGTACTGGTGTTAAAAAGGCTTAAAATTCATGTTAGCAGAGATTAGGCTTTAAGATATTCCGTCCATGGCTGCCCTTTCTTCGCGAAGAAGACGAAGACCTGTTCGATCGATCGATCGACGGTCTGGGGTCGATCGATCGACGGTCGCCAGATTTTGGCAATTTCGCCAGTTAGTTATGTAAGAGGGGAAAATCATATAAAAGTCTTATGTAATTAATTATTGAGAAATTAAATACATGAGAGTAAATCTAATTAATTATAGATAAATTAATTAGGGTTTGAGGCTAATAAATTAGAGTCGGGAATTTTGACTCGGGTAAATTTATTTTGGGCTACGAGAGTAAGTCCAAATTTATGGTGGGGCGACACCAAAAATAACTTAATTAATTAAGGTGAAATTTAATTAATATTTAGAGTTGGACCATAAACTCTTAATAATTTTAATAGGCTTATGTTACGGATTTAGCAAACGGTATAGCCGGGACTTTTATATTTATATATACGGAGGCGATAGTATATATATATGGTGTGCACAATTAATATCAGTGATTAGATATTTTATACTACAGTGCTATAGGGGGAGGTTGCGCGTAGTGGATGAATCCCCTAGCTTGAGGAGTAGGGTGAGTATATTCCCAAGGTCATAGCGTCCGTTATATGGGTGAGGGACATCTCACTTTCAGGGAAGGAATATGACCGCCTCCAATTATTTATTTTTATCAAGTTGGTGTGAAAATTCTGACTTGGGATATCTAGGCTATGTGATTGTACCTAGTGGGATAGCACTTTATAGAATTTACATTCCGGGAGTATTTTGCTCGGGAGTATGCAAGTTGTTATATATATTACAGTATGATTGTGAATGCTGAAATATGATTATAAGTATATAATTAGATAATTAATTATATACGGGTTATTAATGAAAAGCGAGTTATTTCACATGTATAACAAGTGTAAAAGTTATATGAATATAAAAAGGGAAATGATTTAGTTAAGTTGATGTTACTAATAACTTAAAAATCATAATCACTACATACTCAGTTAGAGTAGGGTGGGTATAAAGGAACTTTGTTAATTATCTAGTCATGAGATGAATAACTAGGTAATTTAATTAAAGCGTTAGTAGTGTACATTAGAGGAAGGGTAAGGAAGTCCTCAAGAGAGTGCGATACTAACTAAAAATATGAAGAGCATGCATATTTATTTATTACTGCAAGTTAATCATTTGTTAAATGTTTTTCAAATGTTTTGGGTACTAACCCTTGCAATAAAAACTTTTAAAAACCCTTTTAGGTGTCCAACCATAGGGACGCCAGCCTTGACTATATTCCAGGGATCCGTTGCTACAGCATATGTGGATGTTGCGGGGTTTTGATAGACGCCTCATTCTTCATTCTTAATGTGGAAGTTGATGATTAGTATTCGAGCATGTTGCTCACTTTCCATTTATTTGTATTAGACTTGTTGGGAGTTTATTCTTGTCTTTATGGGATTTATTACTTGGACCGTTGGTTTATTCGGTCAATTATATTTTTACTTGTGAATGATTAATTCAGTTATCTCTGTGTGTTATAGAGTTTTATATTCCACATGGGTTTTGTTTGTTTAAATAATGAAAGATATATAAATGGCACCAACCTATTTTTCTCACTTAGGTGGTTAGTAATTTAATATGACGACAGTGATGCTAAGAATGGACCAAATGAGAATCCTGTTCTAACTTGATTTAGGACTGATCACCCGGGATTAATTAGGCGGGGTGTCACAGATGGTATCAGAGCATCAGGTTCTAGTGTCCTTAGGATCTGTGCGGCTTTCTACGTTTCAGCGTAGCGTTCGGTTGTTATAGAGCCCTATTATTAGGACTGTTGATTATATTTTCCGCTTGTGAGATATCGTATTCCTACTATTAGTTTTTGTACAAATTGTGTACTTATACAATTCAATCTATTTCAGATGCCACTAAAGAGACAGAGAGCGGAGAGGGCTGAGGCTAGAGATGAGGCGAGGGAGGCTCGCCAGGAGCCACAGATACCGCCACCACCCGAGTTGATTTCTACCACTCAGGTGGCAGTGATTGTGGCCCAAGCGGTCGAGACAGCGATGCGAGCTATGGCAGCTCTTTTTCCACAGCCCCAGGCACCGCCTCCATTGGCTCCAGCAGTTCAGGCTCCAGTGGGGCCACCATCTTGGCAGCGAGTGAGGGAGACCTTTCAGAAGGGTCACCCACCTGAGTTTCGAGGTAGCACCAATGTGGTCGAGGCTTGTGACTGGAAGAAGAACATTCAGCGCCATCTGCGCATGTTAGAGGGTACAGAGGTGCAGAAACAGATGCTGGCTACCTTTCGTCTATCGGGGGCAGCCTTACAGTGGTGGGAGTCCGTAACCACCGCTGAGGAGCGGGATTTGATGCCGATTTCTGAATTCTGGGTGCGGTTTGACCGCAAGTACTTCCCTCCAGCAGTAGAGTCTGAGATGAGAAAGAAATTCAGCGAGTTGGTACAGGGTGACAGGTCAGTAGCAGAATATGAGGAGGAGTTCACCCGTTTGGCAAACTTTGTGCCAAATGAGGTGAGCGATGAGGAGCGGAAGAAGTCAAAGTTCATGGATGGCCTAGCCTGGAGAATCAGGCAGCACTTGATTGGAAATCCAGCGTTAGTGACTTATACAAATGTCGTTAATGCCGCACTTGTACATTGCCAGGATCATCGTTTCCATGCTAAGGGGAACAAAAAGGTAGGTGAGCCGAGCCAGCAGGGCAAGGCGGTTACTAGTAGTGAGACAAGTGGCACACAGCAGCAGGTTATCATTCAGCAAGGGAATCAGGCTAAGAAGTTTAAGCCTGGTGGGTTCCGACCGGGAGGACAGGGGTTCAGGCAGGGGCAACCAGGCCCTAATCAGCAACAGCAGGTTCCTCAGGGCTGTCACGGCCAAGGGAACAACGGGGGAGGACAACCGGGCCAGCAACGTCAGGGCCAGCAGGGCCAACGGCAGGGTGACGACCAGAAACGCTGTTTCGCCTATGGCCAGCCAGGACACTTCAAGAGGGAGTGCCCGCAGAGGGGTAGAGGCCAGCAGCAGAGTGCCCAGCAGGGGCAACAGGGTCAGATGCCGCCAGCAGCACCAGCCCCACCCGCCCCACAGCAGCAGGGGCAGATGCACTACGGACGTGTGTACAACGTTCGGGATGTTCCCAATCCTCCAGCACAGCAGGCGCCGCCAGCGGTTGAGGGTATGTTTTTCATTCATGGTCATGAGGGTAGCATTCTTTTTTACACGGGAGCATCACATTCATTCATTAAATCTAATTTTGCTAAACGGGCTGGGTTATTAGAGACAGCGGGTAGCCTCTGTATGAGTGTAGAGTCACCAGTAGGCAGCGGGGCTTTGATTCGCTCGATTTGTCGAGGAGTAAACATTTTGATTGGGAGGCTTAGTTTAGCAGCAGACCTCTTAGTGTTAGATATGGAGGGGTATGATGTCATCTTGGGCATGGATTGGTTGGCAGGTTACCGGGCTACGGTGGATTATTATGAGAGGACAATCGTGTTCTCCATTCCGGGACAGGAGATGTTCCTGATAGCAATGCCGCTTCCTGAGGGAGGGTCGCGCACTCACTTATACTACATTGAGGAGGAAACCTCACAGGAGGTGGTAGTTCCTTTAGACTCTATTCCTGTAGTGAGGGACTTTGAGGATGTATTCCAGGAGATATCAGGATTACCACCCAGCAGAGAAATCGAATTTGTTATCGATTTGGCACCGGGGACGAGGCCGATTGCTCGGGCACCTTACCGAATGGCCTCTTCAGAAATGCAGGAATTGAGGGAACAGATTCAGCAACTACTGGGTCAGGGTTTTATTCGGCGGAGTACATCGCCGTGGGGTGCGCCGGTGTTGTTTGTGAAGAAGCGAGATGGTTCACTCCGCTTGTGCGTGGATTATAGGGAGCTGAACAAGGTGACGATACGGAATAAATATCCGTTGCCTAGGATTGATGATTTATTTGACCAATTGAGAGGGGCGTCTTACTTCTCCAAGGTCGACTTGAGGTCAGGGTATCATCAACTGTGTATCCGAGAGGGGGATGTTCCTAAGACCGCTTTCTTGTCGCGGTATGGATCATATGAGTTCAGGGTGATGCCCTTCGGGCTTACCAATGCACCAGCAGTGTTCATGGACCTCATGAACAGGGTTTTCAGGGAATACTTAGATCAGTTTGTCATCGTGTTCATTGATGACATCCTAATCTACTCGCGCACCGAGGAGGAGCACGCAGAGCATTTGCGCATGGTTTTACAGACACTGAGGGATCATCAGCTCTATGCCAAATTAGGGAAGTGTGGATTCTGACTACGGGAGGTACAGTTCCTTGGTCACGTCGTGTCAGATCAGGGTATTGCAGTGGATCCGAATAAGGTGTCGGCGGTGAGCGAGTGGGAAAAGCCCACGACACTGACCGAGGTGCGCAGTTTTCTGGGTTTGGTCGGTTACTACAGGCGATTCATTAAGGGATTCTCTAAAATTGCAGGACCTTTGACGAATCTGACTCGGAAAGGGGTACCTTTCAAGTGGGATGATAGTTGTCAATTAGCGTTCGACGAGCTAAAGGACAAGTTGACATCTGCACCCGTGCTTGCATTGCCAAAGGGAGGGCTAGAGTATCGGGTTTACACAGACGCATCCTTACGGGGTCTTGGGGGTGTGCTCCAGCAGGAGGAAAGGGCTATAGCTTATGCTTCCAGGAAGCTAAAGCCCCACGAGAGGAATTACCCCACTCACGACCTAGAGTTGGCAGCAGTCGTTTTTGCTTTGAGGATATGGAGGCATTATCTTCTAGGAAAGCAGTTTACTCTATTCACGGATCACAAGTCACTTCAGTATCTCTTCACACAGGAGGATCTGAATATGAGGCAGAGGCGGTGGCTAGAATTCGTGAAGGACTACCAGTTTGATATTCAGTATCATCCTGGTAAGGCCAATGTGGTAGCAGACGCATTGAGACGAAGGCCGACTGGGGAGATATCAGAGGTATGGAAAGCGAAGTGGAGAGAGCTTCAATATGAGGATGACGTAGCCAAGGCTTGCATGTCAGCTTTATCCATTACACCCGAGATCATTATGCGAGTTGTGAAGGTTCAGGCAGAGGATCAGATTTGTCGGGATAGGGTGGGCCAGTTGTTAGCTGAGGGAGGAGAGGGCTACTCGATTAGCTCAGAAGGAGGCTTACGCTTTAATGGGAGGTTAATGGTGCCAGAGGATGAGGATTTGAGGCACGCTGTTATGACAGAATCCCATGGTTCGAAATTTGCGGTACATCCCGGTGGGGATAAAATGTACCAAGATATGAGGAGGCAGTATTGGTGGGCAGGGATGAAACGGGACATAGCGGAGTTTGTTTCGAAATGTGCCACGTGTCAGCTTGTGAAAGTCGACCACCAAAGACCATCGGGGATGCTACAGCCGTTAGAAATTCCCGTGTGGAAGTGGGAGAGCATCTCCATGGAATTCATCACAGGGTTACCTGTATCGCAGAGGGGTCACGACTCCATATGGGTTATTGTGGATCGGTTGACTAAGGTGGCCCACTTTTTGCTGGTACGCACAGACTTCGAGATGATGCGTTATGCACAGCTATTCATAGCAGAGATTGTTAAGCTGCATGGAGTACCTATAAATATTGTATCCGACCGAGACAAAATCTTTGTCGCCCACTTTTGGCAGAGCTTTCAGGAGGCAATGGGCACGGAGTTGCGCTTGAGTACAGCGTATCACCCACAGACTGACGGACAGACTGAGAGAGTTAACCAGATGCTGGAAGACATGCTCAGAATGTGCATTTTGGACTTTGGGGGAGGATGGGAGAAATATCTCCCTTTGGTAGAGTTTGCGTATAACAACTCTTACCAATTCACGATTGGCATGGCACCGTTTGAGGCACTGTACGGGAGACCTGGTCGTTCACCCGTTTGTTGGTTAGAGGTGGGGGACAACAAACTCTTGGGGCCGGAGATTGTTCAGGAGACATCTGCCAAGATAGAGTTGATTCGAGGAAGAATTCGGATAGCTCAGGACAGGCAAAAGAGTTATGCTGATGCTTCTCGAAGACATGTGGAGCTAGAAGTTGGGGACCAGGTTTTAGTCCGGGTATCAGCAATGAAAGGGGTGATGAGGTTCGGCAAGAAGGGTAAGTTAGCACCGCGATACGTAGGACCTTTCCCTATTATTGAGAGGGTGGGACCGGTAGCGTATAAGCTTGGGTTACCAGAACATCTTCAGCGGATACACGATGTATTCCATGTGGCATTGCTGAAGAAATATCGAAGGAGCGAGAGAGCCTTTTGGCACATTCCACTCGAGGAGATCGACTTACAGCCAGACATCTCGTATGAGGAGAGGCCGGTAGCAATTCTGGATCATAGTGAGCGAAAATTACTATCCAAGGTTGTTCCATTGGTTAGAGTACAGTGGGGTCATCACAATGTTGACAAGTCTACCTGGGAGCGAGAGGAGGATATGCGGGAACAATATCCAGAGCTTTTCAACGCAGGTACGATCTAATTTCGGGGACGAAATTCCTTTATAAGGGGGGGAGTATGTAACACCCTGTATTTTTGGTACATTTAAAATTTAATTAATTCGGATATTCTAAATTACTAGTGTGTTGTAATTTAATGAATTAATTATGATAGAATAATATATAAATATTAATCTGGGATTGAATGGTTAATATTTAGGGAAAATTTATTTACTAAGTGAATAGTAATAATGTAATTTCGTCGTTTCGAGTATTAATGACGAGGTATGTACTTATCACATCCGGAAGTCGGTATAGACTATATTGGGTGGGGGATAAGTATTTTTATAAATTAATTCGGATGCAAATTCTGAGTGTACAGTTGAGTCCGAATGGGCCGAGATAGTCGGAAAAGTGTACCCGGGGGTAGTAAACGGGTCACGGGACGTTTTTAGACATAGTCGGGCCCACTCGGGGGCATTTTGGTCACTTGGGCTTGGCCCATTAGTCGAAAAACGGGAATTGAATAATTAAACTAATAAAAAGAAATAAGGGCATGGCTGAGCTTAATTAGAAAAAGGAATTAAAGGGTTAGGAAACCCTAGCAGCAGCCAAAGCCATTTTGGGGATCTCAAAGAACCAACAAGGTCATCTTCAACCTTGGAATCCATCGCAAATTCAGACACTACGAAACCTAAGGCAAGTGAATAACTTGCAATAGCATTAAATCTGTCTTTCAATCCATAATTGCGTGATGTAATGAATTAAAATTCGTTTTGGGGTTTCATGGCATAAACATGGGGTTTTGATAATACAAAAGAAAACATGAATCTGATTTGCCCGAATTTATGAGGAGTTATGTAAAATCTGATATTGGAATATTGATGTGTATCTGTTAGAATGATATCCAGATAAATTAGAACGAATTTGATGAAGAAATTTGGAGTAAAAATGTGTTTAAGGAAAAAGATGGATTTTTCCCCAAAATTATAAATCAGTAGTTTATGGACGAATTGATGATTGTTGTGGACCTTCTGGGGAATCCTAATAAGGTTTCTAATATGTACTGGTGTTAAAAAGGCTTAAAATTCATGTTAGCAGAGATTAGGCTTTAAGATATTCTGTCCATGGCTGCCCTTTCTTCGCGAAGAAGACGAAGACCTGTTCGATCGATCGATCGACGGTCTGGGGTCGATCGATCGACGGTCGCCAGATTTTGGCAATTTCGCCAGTTAGTTATGTAAGAGGGGAAAATCATATAAAAGTCTTATGTAATTAATTATTGAGAAATTAAATACATGAGAGTAAATCTAATTAATTGTAGATAAATTAATTAGGGTTTGAGGCTAATAAATTATAGTCGGGAATTTTGACTCGGGTAAATTTATTTTGGGCTACGAGAGTAAGTCCAAATTTATGGTGGGGCGACACCAAAAATAACTTAATTAATTAAGGTGAAATTTAATTAATATTTAGAGTTGGACCATAAACTCTTAATAATTTTAATAGGCTTATGTTACGGATTTAGCAAATGGTATAGCCGGGACTTTTATATTTATATATACGGAGGCGATAGTATATATATATGGTGTGCACAATTAATATCAGTGATTAGATATTTTATACTACAGTGCTATAGGGGGAGGTTGCGCGTAGTGGATGAATCCCCTAGCTTGAGGAGTAGGGTGAGTATATTCCCAAGGTCATAGCGTCCGTTATATGGGTGAGGGACATCTCACTTTCAGGGAAGGAATATGACCGCCTCCAATTATTTATTTTTATCAAGTTGGTGTGAAAATTCTGACTTGGGATATCTAGGCTATGTGATTGTACCTAGTGGGATAGCACTTTATAGAATTTACATTCCGGGAGTATTTTGCTCGGGAGTATGCAAGTTGTTATATATATTACAGTATGATTGTGAATGCTGAAATATGATTATAAGTATATAATTAGATAATTAATTATATACGGGTTATTAATGAAAAGCGAGTTATTTCACATGTATAACAAGTGTAAAAGTTATATGAATATAAAAAGGGAAATGATTTAGTTAAGTTGATGTTACTAATAACTTAAAAATCATAATCACTACATACTCAGTTAGAGTAGGGTGGGTATAAAGGAACTTTGTTAATTATCTAGTCATGAGATGAATAACTAGGTAATTTAATTAAAGCGTTAGTAGTGTACATTAGAGGAAGGGTAAGGAAGTCCTCAAGAGAGTACGATACTAACTAAAAATATGAAGAGCATGCATATTTATTTATTACTGCAAGTTAATCATTTGTTAAATGTTTTTCAAATGTTTTGTGTACTAACCCTTGCTATAAAAACTTTTAAAAACCCTTTTAGGTGTCCAACCACAGGGACGCCAGCCTTGACTATATTCCAGGGATCCGTTGCTGCAGCATATATGGATGTTGCGGGGTTTTGATAGACGCCTCATTCTTCATTCTTAATGTGGAAGTTCATGATTAGTATTCGAGCATGTTGCTCACTTTCCATTTATTTGTATTAGACTTGTTGGGAGTTTATTCTTGTCTTTATGGGATTTATTACTTGGACCGTTGGTTTATTCGGTCAATTATATTTTTACTTGTGAATGATTAATTCAGTTATCTGTGTGTGTTATAGAGTTTTATATTCCACATGGGTTTTGTTTGTTTAAATAATGAAAGATATATAAATGGCACCAGTCTATTTTTCTCACTTAGGTGGTTAGTAATTTAATATGACGACAGTGATGCTAAGAATGGACCAAATGAGAATCCTGTTCTAACTTGATTTAGGACTGATCACCCGGGATTAATTAGGCGGGGTGCCACACACACCTCTCTAAATCGCTATCATAAGGGAAGTTGCGCGCGTTGTGGTGAAGCCTTCCTGGCTATTGAGCAGGTTGGATATAGTCCCTAGGCCATATGGGCGTTTATTTGTTTACTGCGCTGGTTAGGGGATTCTGGGTGTGGTCCTGACTTTCCCGCAGGCAATATGGCCGCTTCCCGACGTTGGTAGGTTCCCAGGTTGTCTTGTATAGATAGGCCCTGGAAGATGATAGCCATTTAGGGGCGCGTCCAGTTGGGAAACCCGGAGGGGCGGTCTTGGATATATTAAAGCAATTCATGATAATGGATTGGATTTAATTTACATTTCCTGAGTATAAAAAAAGGAAATGGGATAAAAGTTTGGCTTCGGTAACACTCCTGGATGGAATAAGGGATGTGGAAGCATATGATATGATCAAAGCATTTTCATGATAATGAAAATGGCTTTGGGTACATTTCCTGAGTATAAAAAGGGAAATGGGATGATATATAATGGAAAAGCATTTTTATGTTAATAAAATTGGCTTTTCAAAAGATATATGTTATGGTAAAGCAATTCATGCTAATGAATTGGCTTTTAAATACATTTCCTGGATATGAGAAGGGAAATGGAAGGTTTTGATATGAGTATAGAATACACCTCAGCCCGGGAGGTAGATCCGGATGTGTATTATATAGTTTATTACGTAAACCTCAGTCCGGGAGATATTATCCGGACGCATATTGTTGATGTATATATATATATATATATATATATATATTTGTGTGTGTGTGTGTGTGTATGTTTTTATACATTTGTGTGTGCTACGGGCCTAATGGATCTCTACCATTAACCCTGCCAAGTAGTAGTGTATCGGGGGGTTCCTTGTTTGGATTTCTCTTTGCGAGACACCCCACGCACGAACTTAGTGCAGTGTTGAGAATGGAGGGAAGTTTAGCCCTTAGCACTTGGACTATCTGGGGTAGATAGTAGATGGGTAAATTAGACTAGTTAGGCAGGGATAGCTTGACTAGGTTATGTTGTTAGGGTGCGTTAGGGGTGCACTATTAGAGGAGAGGTGAGGGGTATCTCATGGGAGTGCATTACCAATTTAAATATGAGATAAAACTATTTTTCTAAAAATAAAGCATTTATGCACTTGCAAAATATTTTCAAAATTCGGGCTCTGACCCGTTTATCTACTCTCCTTTCTTTCTATACATTATATATATATAGGTGTCCAGACACAGGGACGCCTGGATGGAAATTCTTTCTAGTCAAACGTCTGCTGCAGCAGTTGTGGATGCTTGCGGGTTCTCGGTAGACGCTTCTTTCCTTGTACTCTAGATAGGAGGTATTGTACAAAAATTCGGGCCAATGGTCCAACTGATTTTATTTATTCTTTGCACGATATTCGATATGGTTGTATAATTTGAACCGAGTGTTCGGTTATTTTAATTTATTTCATTTTCATTTTAGTTTTATTTATGCACTAAATTGTGGATGTTTTATTTTAATCGTTAAAAAGAGTAGTTAAGTTAAAGTTTTTAACGCTCGCCTAATAGGATATTAGTAATTAAATGGATTTTCGACAGTGATGCTAAGAATGATCCTTATATAACTCCTGTTATAATTTGATATAGGAGTGAACGCCCGGTATCCCATTAGGCAGGTTGTTACAGTAACACCCTACGATTTTTGGAGACTGAGAAATTAAATTTTGGGAAAAATAAAATTTAATTGAATTGGAGAATTTTAAAATTTGGGAATTGAGGCCCAAAAATAGAGAACTTTTTAAAGTATTTCGGATGGTGATTTTGAGGGTACCATTGATCCCGGAAGGGTCGAGATAGTCAAAATGACTATCATTGGGTTTTATTCCGGCTCCGGAATATTTTTAAGTCAGTTTGACTCGAATTGGTGTAAACGAGTCATTTAAATTGTGTATTAACATTTAAAACTGGGACTTATGTTTTATAGGCTTAAGAGGCTTACGGATGAAGCCTTCTCATTTAGAGAAAAGAGAAAGGTAGAAGAAAAGAAGAGAGAGAGGAATAAAAGCTTGGAGATTTCTGGCCCAATTGCGACATCGAGGACGATCCAACCTCTACAAATCTGAGGCAAGTGTTTAATCTTGCTAAATAGTTATTTGTGTATTTCATTTCATAATTTGTGGGTTAAAGAAATGGATTTTTGGGTATAAATATCAAAATCTAGATTTTTGGGTTTAATATTGAAATCAATGTTTAAATATGGATTTAATGGAATAAAAATGGTTGGGATCAACTTTGGGTTGATTTAATGGCTTAGAATCTTGTTGTGATAAAGGTTTGGGGGTTAGAATGAAAATTTTAGGGTTTAAAATTCGTGGGTTCATTAAAGAAGAAGAACCCTTCAAAATCTGCAGGCCCGAATCGATTCGCCCCCTAAGCGAATCGATTCGGTTTAGGGAAATTGGCAGGTCTGCATTGACCGAATCGATTCGGACCCAAGCCGAATCGATTCGGCCTGTGGCAGAAGCCCAGGTCTTTGGACCCGAATCGATTCGCCTTGGAGGCCGAATCGATTCGCTAGGCCGAATTGATTCGGAAACAGGGCATTTTGGGATTTTTTTCTCCATAGGGATTCCAAACCCTTTTTGGTTGGGTTTATTGATTTGAGGCCTTCTCTTATGAAGTAAGAGATATATTTTGGTGACTTATAGGGGGTCTCTTACTTAGTATGATAGTGGGGACTTCTTGGAAGAATTGGAGAAGAATATATCCATGTATGTTGTGAAATTTATAGGCCGACATTTATATCGAATCCTCATAAGGATAGGATATTATTAAAGTACAATTTGGGGCCAAATGGAAGAGAGTGGTCGCATACCCCTAGAAATGATAAAATTAAAGGAATAAATCTGAGAGATCTTAGACTAGGCGAATTCACAAAAGTGACTGAACCGTAGTCGAAAATCGAGAGCGATGAGATCATATTGCCAACTAGAGTAGAATGTGAAAATCTAGTTGGAGTAGTTATTGTTTATCGGAATGTGATTTACAACGGGAAATTTCCCTAAGTAATGGGATTATTTGATGAAAATAAGATTGAGCTTGAGTCTTATAGACTATTAGATAGGTGTATACCGATAGTCGACATTATTATTATATTTTTATGTGCTCTCGGATATGGATGAAATGTGTAGTGATGGATTCCTACACAAAATTTTGGGTGATAACCCTAAGGTTGAATATATATGTATATATAAATACATATGATTTTGGGAGACTATTCATCATAGGAAAAATGATTGAATATGTTTCAAGTGAGGGATTGTATTCATATATCGAGGTAAATTAAAGGAAATTGTGGTGACGGCTTGTATATTGAGGATTATGTATACTTATAGCTGAGTTTATATATCTTATACATATGAATGAGAATTAGTTTGTATATATATAGATATAATGATGTGTGAATATATGTACATATATCTATATATAATTATGAATATATGGATATATTTATGTTGTGGACATACATGGTATGGATATTTAAACCGTATATGATGGTTTAATATTTGATCATATGATGGGATCATATGGATGTATGTATATTGTGCATGTGAACGATATATATACTTATGTGGTTAAGCATACCCCGCTCATGCTATTATTGGGAAGTTTCCGCGCAGAGGGTGAGCATCCTGGCATATAGAGCAGGGTGTGGATATTCCCCAGGTCATAGTCGTCTCGTGTGTTATTATACGATAGATATATTTTTGGGATGAGACGTGGTGGGTATGTTTCGTCTCATTGCCAGTTGGAGCTATGACCACTTCCCGGGACGTCGTGTTTTTGAGTTATCACGAGGTGGGTGTCATTGATCCCCACCAGGTGGTCCCCAGTTGCTACGTGAGCCGGGCACTGGGAAGATGATAGCATTGATGCAGTTTTATCGGCGATATATATAGCCGGGTGGATTATGTGCATGTCCATTGTACATCAGATATGATATGTACACTTGGCCATGGATATGGATGATTGGTATATATATATATATGGTGAGAATAAAATGCCTGTATATATATCTATATATCCTATAGATGAAAGGATATGGTATCATTGTGGAGTACATCTTGGATGATTATGGTGTACTAGATTGATGGGGGTTGATGTATCGCATTTAAGGAATATTTTGGTTACATCATCCCAAGGATATTATTGGAGATGTTAGTGGTAATAGTAGTATAATATGGTATGTACGGCATTTTGGATCCCTATGATCGACATTGTCAAAGAGTAGTGTAACGGGGTGGTTCCTTGTTTGGATTTCGCTTTGCGAGACACCCCACGCACGAAATGTAGTACATTGTTGAGAGTAGAGAGAAGTTTTGTCGATATTTATGTGTGGCATAATGGATCTCCAGGATCGGTGTTGACAAGGAGTAGTGTAACGGGGTGGTTCCTTGTTTGGATTTCGCTTTGCGAGACACCCCACGCACGAAACGCAACGCAGCGTTGAAATTGGAGGGAAGTTGTGTCAATAATAATTTTGCCTGCTTATTAATTAGAAATTAAATCATATATTTCAACCCAAATGCATATTGGGTAACTTATTAAATTATAATTGGTTAAATTATAAATCGGAATCCATTAAGCCTAATAAGGCACATATGATAGAAAATAAATACTTAACTGTGTTTAGAAAATGGGTGGATTCTTGGGTTATGATAGGAAGGTAGATCTCGTGGGTATAGGCTAGGCCTACGATAAGTTAGGTTGACCTAATAAATGGGGGTAATTTAACTAAACGTTGAGGACGCAAATAGGTGCGCGCCTTTAGATGAGAGGTGAGTTGGGGTTCCACGAGACTGCGATTCCACTTTTAATTATGAAATAAGTGCACCCATATTTATTATGCACGGTTAACACACTTGCTAAATATTTTCACAACTTGGGCTCTGACCCGTTTACTTTTCTCTCCTGCATGTATATTTATATATTACTACATGTGTCCTACCGCATGGATGCCGGATGACCTTCTATCCAGAGTCTTGGAAGCCGTGACAGGTGCGGACTGTTGCGGGGTGTATCTTGTAGTCGCTTCCTACTTCTTTAAAAAAACAATCTAGGTAGGATTCATGTTGTATATCGTGTTTATACCCGTGGGATATTTATAGATGTGTTTATTTATTTCATTTCAGTCATTGTATTGGCTGTGACCCGACAGCTTATTAGGGTTTACTTCTTTGTAGTATATTCAGTTGTATTTATTTATTTCATTTTATTTCTAGCATTTCATTTATCTTAGTTCTTTCATGCATCTTTCTTTTCTTTATTAGTAGTGTTAGTTTGTTGTCTGTTGCATATTTTATTTAATTTTAGCATCTCGCTTGTATGATACCGAGTAGTTAGTTCTATATTATATTGTACCGACAGTTGATGTTGAGACTGGACCATCTGAAATTCCTGATTTAATGTAGTATAGGGTTGGCCACCCATTATTATTTTAATCGGGATGTTACATGGTATTTTTGGCATACTTTCGAAAACTCAATCCAATGCTATAAGATGTAAGGCCAATAGAACCATGTCTTATTAACAACCATCTCATCTTAGTACCATCTTAATGAGACCCACAAATTCCCTCATGGACTTGTGCAATGGTTGTTAGTCCTTCATCCTTACTTAGGCACTCTGACATCATTCCATTAGCACCTCTTTTAAACAATTTTCATATATATATAAAATAGTTGGTTGCTCTTAGTCTGACAACCCTTTCACTCTGATATTTGGGTTAATTAGAAATTCAATTAATAATTTTCTCCAATCTTCATCAAAGGTCACCTGATATGCAGCAGTGGTAAGAATCCATCAATGGAACTAATCTTTAACTTTGCTTTGAAATGTCATCGTGCTTAAAAATTGAATCCTTTTGGGCCATCTCATTAGCTTTTTCATTTAGAAATTTGGGCACATAATTTAATTTGGCTTCATCAAATATGACATAAGATTCAAAGCCACTTGGTTAGATAGAATTAAACCATCATGAACACATTTATATTTACCAGTTAAGTGTCTTATAACTAGTTGAGAGTCTTCAAAAATCTCTATGACAGAAGCATTACAACTTCTAGGCCCATTATAACAACCTCATATCCCACTTGGTTATATGACCAAGTGTTCTCTTCCAACCTATACTCATGTTTGGTTTTAATATGTTCAAGGGATTAAATAACCACCCATATTCCTAATATTATCTCAGTCTTCGAACTGTCAAACCATAACTTCCATGGACTTATATGTCACACCTCGCTAAATTCTAGCATCGGCCGCCACCAAAACTAAGTCGGGTGTGAGTAAATTAAATATCATCCTTAGCATGTGACAAATATGAGACATAAAAACTTTAATCCACAAGATAAATTATTTTAATCAAACCCAAATATTAATGACATCCAACTGATAAAAACACCAAAGTGCGATCAAAATCCATCATATGTGATCTCCGAATATCTCAATAATTAAATAAATAAATCCAACTGAAATCTTAAAACAACTTTGGAACCGAAAGGCCCAATAAACTCAAAACTAGTCTCATAAATAATACGACGGAATGGAAAGAGAAATCTAACGACTAAAGCAATAAAATTAATCCAGCTGCACCTCCAGAAGATCTCCAATGAATCCTAAGCAGCAACTCCTAAGTAAATCCTGAAAAAGATAGTCAACGCATGTGTTAGAGCCAAAGCCCCGAGCATGAAAATCGGCTACTCTTCTCAATTAGGGCCCCTGAACCCAGACAATAGTGCTATATATATCGACCATAACAATAAAATATTTTTATTATGAAGGTTATTAGTCACCAAAAATAAATTTCTAACTACCCGCATGGTTTCTTTAAAAAGTCACACCAATATTATTTTAATTAAACCACCTTCCCAACAATATTAAATTTCATTAAAAGAACCACAATTATAATTTATCAAGATACACGTCCCCTTGTCAAGTCTGTCGTCTGATCCGTTTTTATCCTGCGATCCTCGCGATATGACAAGGTTCCACAAACACACACACATCCCCTTGTCAAGTCCGTCGTCTGATCCGTTTTTATTCGGCGATTCTCGTGATATGACAAGGTTCCACACACGACATGACATAAATCGTCCTCTGGTCCGTTTAAACTATCGGCCCTAGACACATTATGTCGCCAATAAACTTTAATATCCATTTTAGTCCTACGATATTAATTTCCAAAATTTCTTATACTCATTAATCAAATAAATTTTCCCCCACCCTTAACAGAGATGTGGAAGTCCTCAAAATACCCCTTAGTCCCAACTAAGGATTCCCAAAACACAAATTCGTCCTATC
Organism: Sambucus nigra; assembly: GCA_949130495.1. Lineage (NCBI taxonomy): Eukaryota > Viridiplantae > Streptophyta > Magnoliopsida > Dipsacales > Adoxaceae > Sambucus > Sambucus nigra. Next base: position 670,899,829 of record OX422207.1, on the reverse strand, counting down.
CTAAGTAAAGGATGATTATCAAAATTTCACTCCACCTAGATATCAATCCTAGGCTATCGTAACAATGGCATAACATAGAAAATCAGCTCCCACCCCAAATTATATAACCCGCATAGACTCTAACTAACTAGTCCAACACCTAATTAGCATAAATCGCAACTAAGGCCCACTTACTAGTCCCATACCTAGCAAGTGTACTATAACAAGGGGTGAAAACCAATTACCTACAATACCCAACGTCCCCGAGATATAAAAAATTATAATAATTGTATAAAGTGGCACAATTAATAATTTATAGCAATATTCATAACAACACTAAATTCCCAATTAAATAATTTTAATATAAATAGTGGAAATCAAGGACACATAAATATGGTGATTTTTAGAATAATAGTTACATGCAAGTCCTACTATAGTTATTATTTTCCAACACAAGTAATTAATTTAATCTAGGATTTTCACATTAAATATCAAAATTTGCTTTCTAAGGGCTCCTCTACAAGCCCATGCCCATAATACAACCGACTACGCTGACACAACCCAAAGAACAACAAAGTTATCAGTGTTAAGTATCATTAATATTTCATGCAAAACAGTCCCAAAATTTATCTCTTTAATAATTATATTCATAACTTATTTTAGAAAACATGAGTTAAATGGAGGTTACAATCAAGGCACATAATACTAAAGGAAAAGAATAGGGTAAACATGGATGTTATTAGTTGGACAAAAATTTGAGTAGAAGATTGAACTCCTCTTGAGAAAACACCAATTACACCTTTTAATCTAAGGTTTAAATCTTGAATAAGTTTGGGGCTTTGGCTTGTAGATGAAAGGAAGTAATTTTGGAGAGGTCTTATGGTTGAAAAGTTTGAGAAAAAGTGATTTAAAAGTCAATCCACAAATTAGTTGTGATATATAAAGGGTTAGAAGTTTGATTAAGAAAAGAAATCTACTCAGATACAAACACTCGAAAAATCATTTCGGACGATCGGACCGTCAGAATGTCTTGAAATTTTAGTATGTTGTAGCGATCAGCGAGAAGGATTGCTATTCAGCTCGATCGGACGGTCAGATTTCTAAAAATATTATTTTTTCTAGAGAGTTTTATGTTTTGAGGACTCTTCTATGTAATAAAAATTCAATTAAAACTCCATTTTAATTCCGATTCCAATTCCGTTTAAAATTTTATTTTTCAAATAACAAAACCAACATTTTAAATTATATATATTTAAAATCCAAAATTTTATTTTTCTTCGATTTCCAAAATTAATTTAAAAATTCTCATTTAAAAAATTCGGGTTGTTACATTATATATATATATATATATATATATATATATATATACACACACACACACACACACACACACACACACACACACTATCTCATATCCCCCTTATTGTTCATCCTCACATAGATAATTTACCAAAAATTCAGCCAAACATTGGCCTTTTACTACTCTTTGAGGTACATAATGTAGGCAAAACTCAAAGAGATCTAACGCCCACTTCCCAATTATATTGAGCAAAATAGGCCTCATCAACATGTATTTGATTAAATCCAACTTTAAAATAACATAGATCTCTCCAGTCAATAAATAATATCTTAGTTTCATAGAAGAAAAATATAAAGTCAAACAAAGTTTTTCCATTACAAATCATCTAGAAATATTCTAAGATAATATGTAAATTGTTCTTTTTCGTTCTAACAATCTTGAGCCAATAGTACTATAATTTATGCATCAAAGGATGAAATATTTAACTTTAGTGTCTTGTCTGCTTTAAGAGGTGCCAAAACAAGTGGCTTGACTAAGTATCTCTTGAGTGTCTGTAAAGATAGATCGCGCTCTTCCTTCCAATCTAACTCATCTTGATCTTTTAGCTTCAAGAATGTTGAAAATACTTACAATTTTTCTTAATTCATTAAATATAAATCGACGAAGGAAATTAACTTGACCAAAAAACTTTTGTAATTATTTATAATTTTTGGCAGTTGTGCTTTTAATTATAACACTAGATTTGTTTTGATTAACTTGTTATGGAACTTTTTTGTGGCACATTTTTTTATGCTTCCCAACCCCTTGAGTTCTTGTTCTAAGATAAGATTGTTGATATTACATACTACAAAGTAGCTGGCAGGCTTACATTGGTTTCATTTTCCTATATCCTAGTTCTTCCTACCTCTGTAATTGGTTTTATACCAATTGGATTATTGTAACCCAATTGTTAGTAAGCATTAGATGTTCCTACACCATCCAATGGGTTGTTCATACCTAGACTAGTGGCATTAGAGTAACTTAGTATCCTTAGGTTATGTCCAAACTTGGTTTCAACTATGTTAGGCATGAAATTAACACGGTAATAAGGATTGGGTTGAGTGGTAGAGTTTACATTAAACTGTGGTGCATATCCCTAACCATTAGATACAGCACTAGTATGTCTAAACAACCTACTAGTTACTATGGCGATCATGGTGCTAATGTTTTTCATTATGTTCCTAAGATGATCAAGAATCTGGTTTATTTAGTTGATCAATTGATCTTGAGCATTTGTGGATACACCAATAACATGTGTTGTGTGAATATTTTTTGCTCTTAGAGCCACTATCACATTTTATTCTTGACTGTGAGAAATTGATCCAACTCATGAGAAGTTTCAACTATTGTTTGCTCTGTAGTGACAACAAGTTTTCTCATAGAGCCAATTTCGCCAAAATTTTCCATAACATCATCACTTCTACGTGTCGTAGACATTCTAGACAGCAATGTAACATAGAGTCCCACTAGGTGTGCCAAAAATATATTTGTGGGTTTTTGCTTGGCTTGGTTAATGAATCTTAGTTAATTGCGAACTTTCCAGGCTAAGTTATGGTCTGTCCAACCAATATATCTTAGCCTTGTGATAATCAGATGAGTGTGTACCATTCGATGATCTATTTAAGAAGATGTGTGATTTCTTTAGAGAAGACATTGATGTGAGTACTAAATTACTACGATTAAATAGAACAAAAGAAGAAAGTGTAAATTGAGGGTAGAAATGAAAGAAAGGTAAAGGCAAGAAACTTTTAATAAACTATAATGAATGTTAAAATTTACCTTACAATGTACTTTGAATGAAGCAAAAGCATTAAATAAACGAAAAAAGGATAAAATAAGTATATGTAGTTTTTTGGAAGGGAACCCTTCTTTTCTTTATTGACTAATTGCTTATTAATAGAGTTTCTTGTCCTATAACTTAATTACTTTGTAATTTCTGGGTGGTTACCCATCCATTTTTCCCCCGCTTAGGTGCACTAACACCCATATATAGATCATTTCCTTTATTTTCTATCCCATGTCCAAAGTTAGGTCAGTTGTTATGCATACGGGTTGCGGATTACTTTAAGCTAGTGCATTATAATTCGATTATTGTTACCAATTTATAACCCCGTATGGAAATACCTTATTGGACTGTGATAATGTGGTGTCAATAGATTGATAATATTCTCTGCATCCAGAAGTTCTTTAGTAGTTACATCTGAGAATAATCAAATTTTTCCATGGAATAGTTTAAGCAAAACTACTTAAAGGATTTAGGGAGTGTGTAATACCCCATAATTTTATGGCTTTTAATTATGAGATTTATTAAATGAAATTGCTATTAATTATGGGATTGATTAAATTAATTTGGGATAATTAATTAGAAATTAATTTAGATTTAAATAACTAGCGAGACGAGAATTAGTATTTAAATATGATGATAATGTTGAATATTACTGAATGGTTATGGTAATATGTGATTATTGAATTTATTAAAACTGTCGTGAGTTCAAAGTACGGTAGTTTTGAAAATTAAGTTGGGACGCGCGTGTCAATTGTGTCAGGACCCGATTTAATGCATTTAAAAGTAATTTATTTTTATGTCCTCTGTATGATCATTTAGAGTGAGCTAATGTGTCCGTAAGGGTAGAGATAGTTAGAAAACACTAGCCGGGGGTTTAATTTGGGTCCCGTGGCATTTTAGGCCTAACCGGGAGGGTATTTTAGTCATTTTGACTTTTTGAGGAATAGTAACCCACGAATTTTAGACTGATTATAACAGCCAACACTTGAGTTCCTTAGGGTTTCACAACCAAAAATCACAAAACGTCCATTAGAGAGGAATGGAAGGAAGTTCACAAAAGAGAACCAATCCTTGGAGGCTTTTACACCACCGTCACCACCACCGGATAGATCGAAAAACAAGAATCACTCCCATACCGTCTGCTTCAAAGGATCAAAATCTCTAATTCAGACCAGTGATTTATCTTGAAATAATTTATGGCATATACTTTACATGATAGTTTAGGTTTGATGTCAATTTATGAATAATGGCAAAAATATGAATTTGGAGACTTAATAATTAATTCTGGGTAGGTTTGCATGTAGTGCTGCTTCTGGAAATGTTTGATGAACGAAATTATAAATTAAGGGTTAAGAATCACGAAATTTAATTGAGTATTATGATGATTATGGAAGAAATAGTGAATAATTAGGGTTGTAGTGAAATTCATGACTTTTAATCCAAGAAAACGATGTTCAATGATAGTTTGATGATTCTTGAACGTTAAAACTTATATAGATATGTTGGTTTAATGATTAGTAAACTTTCTTGGGAGATTGGGACGTTGTAATGGAGGATTTGGGGTATAAAAATGGTAAAACCCGTAACTGTTAGGAAAATCTAGGCAAATACGTGCTTGATCGATCGATCGACTCAAGAATGTCGATCGATCGACGATCGATCGATCGACCCCTTTTATTCAATCGATCGACCTCTCCTGATTTTTGCCAATTGTTCCCTTTTAAGGTTTAATGAAGATTTCATAGCCGGTATTGATTCTTAGGGTGATTAATATAATATTGTGGGACTTAGTTAAGGTCGGTAGGGTCTTAGTTATTGTCAGAAAATGTTATAACTTATGGGATTATGCGTTATAATTACGAACGGTTACCGAGTGAGGACGGTTTGAGATCTTTTAATTTTGGGACTAAAAGTGGAATGAAAGATAATTTAAGGGATTTTCTAATTGCTGAGATAACCTTAGGAACAAATGGGAGACCTAGTATTCACTTGGGATAGGTATAGGTACCCAAATCCGTATGACGAGACTTGTCGCGTTAAATAAATATTACGTAGAATATTTGGAACGTAAATATTGTGGGTGAGACTTAATATATAGGGGAGGAGTATACCTATATTGAAATTGTATATATAGTGGTTGTGTGATTTTCTAGTATATGGATTATTGTGTGTATAATATGCCTACCATACTTGCTATCACGGGAGGTTGTTCGTAAGAGGATAGTCTGGTCTCAATGTGACCTTCAGGGGGACTTTAGATTGATACCTCAGAACATAGGACTTGGAAGGTCTTATCGTTGAATGGATAAGCCTGCTGACCTTGGGAGCGTAGGTATGTGTGTGACCCATGGGTATGTGAACTATGTTCGCCTCCACTATGTGTGATTTTTATTGAAACGGTTCCTGAGTGATTCGGAACTTGTGATCCTCACGTACGTGATGTACCGGGATTCGATAGCAGAGTATCAGGGCATCGTAGGTTCTATCCTTGTGGGGTGCCTGATTTGTATATGAGATATTATACTGGTGTATATACATATACTTGTGATAGTTTTGTTGTGTTTCTTAGTAGATGTGAATAACTAAGATATTTGAATGGGTTAAGAAAGTGAAAATTTTAATTAACACTTGAGATAAGTAATTTAATTGAATGTGAATATGGGTTATGAATATGACTTATTTGGGTGTTACGAGTAGATACCCTATGTTAGAATGCGATAGCTGGGGTGGTACAGACTAGATAGTTAGCAGCATAACTAGGAAGGGCAAAGGGTATACTTTAGGCGTGCACATCAGTTGAGAGGTGAGAAACTCATGTGAGAGCACACAGCTAACATGTTTAATATATGTGTTGTTTAATATTGTAATTTAAACACTTTCTATGTTTTTAAACTCTTTTCACCTCGGGCCCTGACCCGTTTTCTTTCAAATCTATTTTCTTGTAAAACCGTTTAGGTGCCCAGCCACAGAGATGCCAAATATAGGAGTTTCATGGCATTGACGTGCTGTAGCTGTTGTGTAAGTTACTGGATCTCGATATTAGACGCCTTCCCATTCCGCATTTGATTCTATTCAGGGTTACTCATCTGATAAGGCATGTCGGCCAGTTCCATTTAGAGATAGCATTCTCAGACTTTCAGTTTTATTTCAGTTATTGGTTTATTTATTCCGACTCTTGTATCGGGATTTTTATTTTACTCTGTTATTATTATTGGAGTGTTTACTCCAGACTTGGTTTATTTCATTTTGTTGGTTATTCATATAATATTGTCTATGTGATTGTTGGTTGATGATTTTATTACTTGGTTAATTGTTAACTTAATTAATAATAATTTGGCATATCTTTTTTTAAATATTAGGTGGCTAGTAATAAATTTAATGTTTTTGACCGTGATACTACGACTGAACCAACTTGATATTATGTATTAATTTCATAAAGGAGTATCTACCCAATATTTAATTAGTCCAGGTGTCACAGGTGGTATCAGAGCATCAGGTTCTGGTGTCCTTTAGGATCTGTGCGGCTTATTATGCTTCCAGTGTAGCTTTCTTTGATGTAGAGCCCTATGTTTAGGATTGTTGATTTCTTTGGTGAGATTTTGTTCTCCTGCTATATTGAATATGATAGTGAATCCTATTTGCATTCAGGTGTGTTCGTGTCCCGAACAAGGCAGTATGTCATGCGAGTTGGGCGGACAGCAGGAGGCAAAGCTCAGTTGAGGTTATAAGGTATATTCAAGAATAATGATCGTAGTTGAGGTCACCTCTGTTATGGTACAAAAAGCGAGAACGATAAAGACGACTAAGGCACAACATATGACTTTCAAGAACACCTATAGTAAAAAGTGGGGTCAAATTGGACTCACCCAGCAAGGTTGGAATGGGAGAGAGTCAAACGAAATATTGAATAGAACCAGCAGTGGAAATTCTAGAAATGCAAAAATGGCGCGTGTTATCCAATGAAGGTAAAATATACAAAGGCTTGGGAATATGTCAGAGTATGGCTAATCGGGAATGAAAATTTGGGGTAAAATTTTTCTTGGCTCGTAAGAGCAGAGTTACAATGGTGAGAGGCAACCACCGCACTAAGAAGTGGAATGTTTTGTCAAAATAAGGCGCATATGTATGGTTTGACCATAAGTTCCTTCATAATATGTTCAGGATAAGATGCGAACGTTATTTTGAACTCACACAAGAGGGTCGGACGGAGGTCACTTTGTGAAAAGAAATCTAATTCATTAGCGAAACTTACACGGGATGAAGTAGGTGGAATGGCGAAGAGGACATTGAAGGGAAAAAAATTAATTTACAAGAAGAATTGTTTGCACTTCTGGGGAATTCTTATTGGACGGTCAATGAAGATGGTAACAATGTCGCGTTTCGTTAATATGGAGGTAAACGCTTCCTTGTGTGGGGAGCTATAAGGATCGAAGAATTTAGACAATGTAAGACTGGGGGAAACGGTGTTGGTAAAGCACGACAAGGGGGAGACCCATTAGGGGACCCATTTAAATTATTCAGATAGCTAAATTGTTACCGACCAATGGTAATTTAAATAAGAGTTGTCGATGCTAGTAGCGTGTTCCTTAGGGTCATCAAAGCTAAGAGAACAATAGAGGTAGTCATCTGAATCGAGACTACCAACATCCGGGAGAAGGACAACCCTAACATGGTCAGTGTGACCGGAGATAAGTGGAGTATGTGTAGAGGTATTTCATGGGGAGTGAAACCCGTGTGTTAAAAAAGATTTCCCAAAGCAAGTATAGGAATAAGTGTATGGTGCCTAGCAAGGGCAATAGTTATTGAAATTTTTGATTTTGTACGGACAGGTATGTTAAGTCCAGGAAGCATTTGAGCGGCCAGGGCGATTGGCAAGATAGAAGTATGAGTTATATCCTCAGATGATGTTGAGTATTGTATGTGTGAGGAAAGAGTTGCTACATTTTTTATTTATTGCTATTTTCGCTTGAGAGTCGAATTTAGTGCGTATATCGGCGATTTTATTATTTATATGAATATTTTCTCTGGTATAGTGGGGTTACCTTTAGTGTTATCCACGGAGTACGAATGGGTGTGTCGCTAGTGGTACATACCTTATTGAAATTTCTCATTTTAGTGTTGTGTTATACGATTATGATACTATCCTAATTATGGTTTTTATAATATGCTTAAACCGATAGTGTGCGGATATTTCAAGTCTATCGGGGTTACTACCTTCGTGTAGAATATTTTTATGACAACCCGGATATAATTATGATAAATTATAATTAAATCATGCTTATCTTATGCGATATGAAGAATGTGTTATTAGTATATCTAATGTTAAGTGATTGTGTTTAGTCTAATCCTACTTTCATAAATCATGAAATGTCGAATTATTTACAAACACAAATTTTTGTTATTTTCGATAGAAATGTCCCTGTTTAAGACTAGTTTTGACCTTTATAACATAACAATTGACTTGAGGTGAAAACTATATAATTTTAGAAATATGATTTAGGGTTATAACACAACAAACGGTGCATCAAACGGATGTACGAGTAAGAAGTTAGGCCGAATTTACGAACAAGGGGCAAATCGGTCAATTCCCTTTAAGTGGTAAATTGTTTTTTATTAAAGCAAATGGTTTAATTTGATTAGTTATCTTGGGAGGCAACCTTGGACGACTTAAAACTCTAACTTTAACTTATTTCTTCAGCCCTTTATATATAAGTATGGTTAGATGCATGTTTAAGTTAAGTTGAATATACAAATAAGTTAAAATTTCTTTGTATTGAAACCCCTTGCATTCAAACTTGAATATATTTTTGTGTGCTTACTGGAATTGATAAATTCCAATTGGATATGAAAGCAGACTCATATATTCATATCATATCCGAGAATTAGAATTTAACTCTTTGTGGTTAGGCCGTAGTGATGGTTGCAAGTTGGTATATAGTTGCTGTTTGTATATTTCATTACTGTATACCCTGAGTTTAGTCAAGATTTTGACATAGCAAATGAAGTCAAACAATTATGAAACTTTAATTATGTACTATTAAGTATGTATACTAAAAATTTGTTGAAAATCATGGAAAGAAATTCAGGAAAAAAATTATGAAAATTCTTGGAAGTCAAAGGAACAATAGAGGAGCTTGTAGGTCAGATTTCTTATATTGTAAAGAAATGGTGATAACTTGCTCTAGGAAGCTTGAAAAATTACACCGTCACTTGTAATGGAAAGTATATTCATATATGTTTTCATATTGATAAGGTTGTACACCTGTATTTATACAATTTGTGAAAATAGTATGGTTGAGTATAGAATACAATAATTTGAGGCCATACTGAATACCCCATGAAAGAATATTGTTATCTCCTCTTTCTAAAGAGTATTTTGATTACATGTTTCAAGTGTATATACACTGAGAAGTATGTTTTCATATTTACTTGGGTTTAATTATAAATCGCTTATGAGGAATTTCCTACGGTTGAATGTTCATAACTTTATCAACATGTGTACCATTGTGTTGTCTTTACTCATGCTTCATGGAATGTGACTGAAGTGGAATGATATTGTTATTGTATAGTCATGGAAAGTTACATAATTATGTTACGATAATATTTATGATTGAGATTCAGTACTGATTTAGTTGGATTAATAGGTGTAAGGTCTAATCAACCCAGTTCAGCTCCACCCGAAGGAAACATAAATACATAGTTAACAACCCAAGGTGAGTTTACTCACTGGAAAGTGATGTATTATACATGGTTATGGATACGTTCTAAATATCACTTACGGGTAAGATGTAGTATAAATGGTTATGGATATGATCTAAATATCACTTATTGGTAAGATGTATTATATATGGCTATGGATATGATCAGAATAATATTGAATACGAATTTGTTCATTTTGGTTTATCGAAATGGGAGGTTACTCCCCGACCCGAAATGGGGGAGATTTGTCTATTAAAGAGAAGGGGTTACTCCTCGACCAGGAATGGGGGAGAATTGTCTATTGCAGATAGGATATGTGAATCATGATTTGGATAAGTTGCTCATTCTTTATGAATGAGCCGGGTTAGTTTATAATTGAAAATTCTTTATGAATGAACCAGATAAGTAATACATAAATATATGAACATGTTTTATTGCATTTAAATTCATGCAGTAGTATAGTAGTGATGCATTCACTTGGATATTTTTGCTCATGGTTCCTATGTTCACATTTTTCAGGTAACGCGATGTCACTGCCAAATCTAGTAGGTCGGGTTGGGTTATCCAGGAATGGGAGAAACATGGATTTTTTTTAGTGTAGATGATGTAATTAATTTAACTTATCCTTCAAGAAAGTTTTTATGGGCATGAATACTCTGATGTTGTAAAAAGGTTTTCAGTTATATGGATTTACAATGATGACTCTGAAACTAAAACTCATGTTTATGGTTTGGTTAAATTAATCATGGTTTGACTCACTTTGACTTTCAAACTTATTTATAAGTAACTGGGTTGGGGTGTCATCTTTTGGTATCAGAGCCTAGGTTTTAGAGGCTCCGGAGTGAGAAGAGTCTAGATTTGGCAGTGAATGTTAGAAATATATTTTATTTGATACTAACGATTATGTTAGGAAAGATATGTATATTTGCATGTTGCTATATCTTTGATTCATTTCAGATATAAGAGAATGGAACGAGGGAATGTAAATGTGAGAATAGAAGATGAGGCTTCAAATATTCCAACAGAAGCGGAGGTTGAGCAACCTGTTCAGATAAATATGGAACCTGAGCGAGAACAACTGACGGATATGCAAAAAATGGCACGTGCTATGACTTTAATGGCAGACAAGCAAGCTAGATTTATGGTTCAGATGGAAGAACAACAGGCCAGGAAACTGGAGGCACAAGCATTGGCCAGGGCTGAGGAGGTGATACTCCGGGAAGAAAAGAGTACTTGACACGAGAAATTCATTAAAATTAATCCACCCTCATTTGAAGGAGCAGTTGATCCAACAGAGGCGGAAGAATGGGTTAAACATATTGAACTTATTTTCGGGGTGATGAGAATGCCTGAAAATCAATGAGTGACCTTGGCGATGTACATGTTGAAAGGAGAAGCTAAATATTGGTGGGATGACGCAAAACATTTGTTGATTACTCTACGAGGTGGGAATATGATCTCATGGGATGCTTTTGTCAAAGCTTTGTATGATAAGTATTTTCCCCCAATGTATCAAAAACGAAAGGAGAAGGGATATTTCATGTTGAATTAGGGGAGTATGACAGTTAGAGAATACGAAGCTAAACTTACAGCCTTATCTCAATTTGCTTTGAGGTTTATATAGAATGAGGAAAATATGTGCAGCCGATTTCTCGATGGACTTGAGTTAGTTATTAAATCTAGATTGTCATCTTTAGAGACTGCTAACCATTCAGCCTTGGTGAACAAAGCCATGCTAGTAGAAAGGGACGTGAATGAAGCTAGAGGGAATCGAGAACGAGGAATAAAGAGAAGTAGATTCAACCCGAATTATCAAAAAGGAAGTAATACAGAATATTCGAGACTCGGAGGGCAGAAATTTCAGCAGGGTAGAAGTATGGGAAGTATTTTTCAAAGGGGTGAAGCTAGCAGTGGGGGAGGTTCAGGAGTTTCAGCGCAAGGAGATCCGAATGTTTTTTTATTTTATGGGACATTGGGTCATATAAAGAGAAATTGCCCAAAGATACTGAATATAGAATGTTTTGATTGTCATCAGAAGGGCCATCTAAGAAAGAATTGTCCTATGTTATCAAGAGTGATTTCAGTCAGTAGTGTGGGGCCTCATAAAGGATCCTCTCCAGGCAGTGCCACCAGGGGAAGAGGTATAGAACAAGCAACTGGATCGAGGGCAGGAGGAAGAGTGTTTGCGATGACGCTGCAAGATGCCCATGCTACATCGAAAGTGGTTACAGGTAAACTCTCTATTGCCAATAAAGATTTATATGCACTCATTGATCCTAGATCCACGCATTCATTTGTGGCATTACATATTGTTTCATATTTGGGTAGTTCATGTTCATTTCTCAATTGTGCCTTATATATTTCTACCCCAATGGAAAGTGTAATTCTGGTGGAGCATGTTTATAAAGATTGTGTCCTACGAATGGGTGGACAATATTTCTATGTTGATTTGATACCATTGGCCATTCGGGATTTTGATATTATATTGGGCATGGATTGGTTATCATCGTATCATGCTTCCATTGATTTTTTTCGAAAAGAAGTTACATTTTATCTTCTTGGTGAAATCGAGTTCCAGTTTACAGGGGAAAGGAATATTGTCCCTAATTGTCTTATCTCAGCAATTCAGAGTAGAAAGTTATTGAGTAAAGGTTGTACAGGGTATTTAGCTTATGTTGTTGATGTTAGTAAGGAAGCACTTAAAGTTGAAGATATACCAGTAGTTAGAGAATTTTCTGATGTCTTCCCAGAGGAATTGCCAGGATTGCCACCCGATAGGGAAGTAAAGTTTTCCATTGAATTAATTCCAGGTACTGGTCCAATTTCCCTTGCTCCATATAGAATGGCACCAATAGAGTTGAAAGAATTGAAAGTGAAATTACAAGATCTAATAAGCAGAGGTTTCATTCGGTCTAGTGTTTCACCATGGGGAGCCCTAGTGTTATTTGTGAAAAAGAAAGATGGGACAATGCGATTTTGTATTGATTATCGACAATTGAATAAGGTGACCATTAGAAACAAGTACCCTCTACCTCGTATCGATGATTTGTTTGACCAATTACAGGGGGCCACAATATTTTTGAAGATTGATTTGAGATCAGGTTATCACCAATTGAAAGTAAAGGATAGTGATATTTCCAAAATAACTTTTCGGACTCCATATGGGCACTATGAGTTTTTGGTGATGCCATTTGGATTAACTAATGCTCGGGCTATTTTTATGGATTTGATGAACTGAGTATTCCACCCTTTCATTGATTCATTTGTGATTGTATTCATAAACGATGTGTTGATTTACTCACATAGCATGAAGGAACACGAGAAACATTTGAGACTTGTATTGTAGATTTTGAGAGAGAAAAAATTGTTTGCTAAATTCAGCAAGTGTGAGTTTTGGTTGAATGAAATTGTGTTTTTAGGGCACGTTGTCTCGGGAAATGGGATATATGTTGTTCCAAAGAAGGTGGAAGCAATTTTTGAATGGGAGAGTCCTAAGAATGTGACAGAAATTAGGAGTTTCCTAGGATTGGCAGGTTACTATCGCAGATTTATTAAAGGATTTTCATGAATAGCATTACCATTGACAAAGTTAACTCATAAAGAAGTGAAGTTTATGTGGGATGAGGAATGCGTGCGAAGTTTTAAAGAATTGAAGAATCGGTTGGTTTCATCCCCTATACTTACTATTCCATGTGGGAATGAGTCTTTTGTGATCTATACAGATGCTTCATTTCAGGGGTTAGGATGTGTTCTTATGAAGAATGGGAAGGTAATAGCATATGCTTCCAGACAATTAAAGAAACATGAACGAAACTACCCTATGCATGATTTGGAGCTAGCAGCTATTGTTTTTGCTTTGAAGTTATGGCGACATTACTTATATGGAGAAACTTGTGAGATATTTACGGATCATCAAAGTTTGAAATACTTGTTTACACAAAGAGAACTGAATTTGAGACAAAGGCGTTAGATAGAGAAGATTAAAGACTATGACTGTACCATTCATCATCATCCTGGTAAGGCTAATGTAGTAGCAGATGCTTTGAGTCGAAAATCATCAGGGGTGCTTGGTTGCATACATTGTGCACGTGTTGGAAATATTCGTAACTTGGCATCGATGGGGATTGAATTAAAGTTTTCAAAAAGGGGTGTCTTATTAGCACATGTCACAGTGAGACCTTTATTGGTAGAATGCATACAAAATTTGCAGATCAATGATTCGTTCCTTGAGAAGAAGAAACAAGAAGTTCGGGATGGTAGAGAGAGTGACTTTGAGATTAATAATGATACATCGTTGTGTTATAAGAATCAAATTTGTGTATCGAATGATACATTTTTAAAGAAGGATATATTAGAAAAAGCCCATAGTTTTATGTACTCTATGCATCCAGGAGGTACCAAAATGTACAGAGATTTGAAAGAGTATTACTGGTGGAACAATATGAAACGTGAGATTGCAGAGTTCGTAGCTAAATTTTTAGTATGCCAGCAAGTAAAGGCAGAGCATCAGAAGACGGTGGGATTATTAAAGTCATTGCCTATTCCGAAATGGAAGTGGGAACATATAACTATGGACTTTGTTATAGGATTACCCCGATCACCAAAGTGGAATGATTCTATTTGGGTGAGTGTGGATCGATTGACGAAGTCATCTCATTTTCTTCCGTTAAGACCACCTACACTGTTGATAAGTATGCACGTATGTACGTTGATGATATTATCTGTTTACATGGAGCAGAAGTGCCAATAGTATCAGATATAGATCCAACGTTCACTTCTAAGTTTTTGCCTCATTTACAGAATGCCATGGGCACAAGTTTGAAGTTCAGCACTGCATTTCATCCACAAACCGATGGGCAATCTGAAAGGACGATTCAAATATTAGAAGACATGTTACAAGATTATGTATTTGACTTCAAAGGTAGTTGGGATGATCATCTGCCATTTATGGAATTCTCGTATAATAATAGTTATCAGTCCACCATTGGTATGGCTCCGTATGAATCTTTATATGGGAGGAGATGTAGAGAGCCTTTGTGTTGGGATGAAGTGGGGTGAATGGAAAATATTGGGTCCTAAAATGATAGATATGACAACAGAAAATATTAAAATGATTCGGGAACATCTAAACATAGCGCAAAGCAGGAAGAAATTTTATGCAGATAAAAGGAAATATCCATTGGAATTTCAGAAGGGAGATTTTTTATTTCTGCCTATTTCACCATGGAAGGGCGTCATGAGGTTTGGGAAAAAGGGTAAACTAAGTCCAAGATACATTGGACCATATGAGTTGTTGGAAAGAATTGGGACGGCATATATATTAGCATTACCTCCAGATTTATTCCATTTACATGATGTGTTTCACATATCTATGCTTCGTAAGAATTTGGCGGATCCATCTCATCAGTAGAAAACTCAACCAATTGAACTGAAGGAAGACTTGTCATACATCGAGGAACCATTGGAAATCATTGATCGTAAGGAGCAGGTATTGAGGAATAAAGTTATTCACTTAGTCAAAGTTATGTGGATGAGCCATGGAGTTAAAGAAGCAAATTGGGAAACAGAGGATAGCATGAAGAAACAGTATCCCCATTTGTTTGGTAAGTGACCTTTATATTAAATTTTGAGGACGGAATTTTCTAAGGGGGGGAAGTTGTGACAACCCGGATATCATTATGATAAATTATAATTAAATCATGCTTATCTTATGTTATATGAAGAATGTGTTATTAGTATATCTAATGTTAAGTGATTATGTTTAGTCTAATCCTACTTTCATAAATCATGAAATGTCGAATTATTTACAAACACAATTTTTTGTTATTTTTGATAGAAATGTCCCTGTTTAAGACTAGTTTTGACCTTTATAACATAACAATTGACTTGGGGTGAAAACTATATGATTGTGTAAATATGAGTTAGGGTTGTAACACAACAAACGGTGCATCAAACGGATGTACGAGTAAGAAGTTAGGCCAAATTTACGAACAAGGGGCAAATCGATCAATTCCCTTTAAGTGGTAAATTGTCTTTTATTAAACCAAATGATTTAATTTGATTGGTTGGCTTGGGAGGCAGCCTTGGACGACTTAAAACTCTCCCTCTAACTTATTTCTTCATCAAATTAATCCCTAGTTTTAGTTTGAAGTGTTGTTAGCTTGAGGAAGGAGAAAGTAGAAGTTTAGGAAGAAAAAGTGAGGAGAAAAAGTGTAAAAAAATCTGTACAAATTACGTAAAGATCCCTAAGGTAATATTAATATCCAATCTTGTTATTTTTCTTATATTACTGATTTATATGATAGAAATCATCATTTTTTTACTAAAATTTTAGCCATTTATATATAGGTATAGTTAGATGCATGTTTAAGTTAAGTTGAATGTACAAACCCATAAAATTGCTTTGTATTGAAACACCTTGCATTCAAACTTGAATATATTTTTGTGTTCTTACTAGAATTGAGAAATTCCAATTGGATATGAAAGTAGACTCATATATTCATATCATATCCAATAATTAGAATTTAACTCCTTGTGGTCAGGCCGTAGTGATGGTTGCAAGTTGGTATATAGTTGCCGTTTTTATATTTCATTTATGTATGCCCTGAGTTTAGTCAAGCTTTTGACATAGCAAATGGAGTCAAACAATTATGAAACTTTAATTATGTACTATTAAGTATGTCTAATAAAAATGGGTTGAAAATCACGGAAAGTTATATGTAACAACCCAGGTTTTTGAGCGCCTATTTTATATTATTTTGCCCGATGGGCTAATACTTGCCATATATTGGTTTTTGTTGAATTTTGATGATTAAACCCTTAATTCTAGGTTTTAATTTGATTTGAGGCTAAATTAGTAGTTAGTAATGGTGTAGAAATGATTAGGGTTAAGTTGTTGTTGTTGATGTTGGGCAAAATCAAGGGTTTGAGGGTTTTGGGATTTTAGGGTTCAAACAACCCGTAGCCCATACTTGGAAATTCTGCAGGATCGAATCGATTCGCCCCTAGCGAATCGATTCGGCAATAGGGAAAGTTACAGGTCTGAATAGGGTGAATCGATTCGGACCATCCGAATCGATTCGGGGTTATACAGAATGCCAGGGTCTTCTGGACCGAATCGATTCGGACCTACCGAATCGATTCGCTATGGGCCCGAATTGATTCGGCCAGGGCGAATCGATTCGGAATTCCTGCATTTTTGGGATGTTTTTCTAGTTTAGTTTTATCCCTTTTCCTTTAGGTTCGAGGTTTAGGAACCTTCCTTTGGGAAGTAATTAAGAGTCCTAGAGGGTTGTTATGGGTAGAATAATGTCCTAGGCTAAAATAGGATGATTTGGGCTTACTCGAGGGCTAGTCTGTATAAGTTAATGCCCTAATGATATAGGAAGTTACCGAAAGATAAAATTGGGGATAAAATGTAGAAGTTGAGACTCTTGGGAGATACTCCTTGAAGGAGGCTTACTTTGAGGGTTTATAAAATTATATGAACTCTTGGAGGCTAGTTTGAGGTTAGTGGCACTTTGGGTCTTAGGTCATTAATAAACATGTCTTAATGAATAAAGAATGAATATTATAGAACATGGTACTAAATGAATAAGTACAAATTGATGATTTTTGGAAATGTAAAAGATGATGTTTTCAAAAAGGAAAAAGTAAAGTTTTCATAAATGATAATTTATGGATTACACACCTCCCTAAATCGCTATCATAAGGGAAGTTGCGCGCGTTGTGGTGAAGCCCCCTGGCTATTGAGTAGGGTGGATATAGTCCCTACGCCATATAGGCAGGTATATTACTGCGCTGGTTAGGGGATTCCGGGTGTGGTCCTGACTTTCCTGCAGGAAATATGGTCGCTTCCCGACGTTTCGGTAGGTTCCCAGGTTGTCTTGTATAGATAGGCCTTGGAAGATGATAGCCATTTAGGGGCGCATCCAGTGGGGAAACCCGGAGGGACGGTCTTAGATTCATTAAATCAATTCATGATAATGGATTGGCTTTAATTACATTTCCCGGATGGAAGAAGGGAAATGGGATATATGGTTTGGCTTCGGATAATATTTCCCAAAATAAGGAGGGAAATGGAAGCATATGGCATACAAAAGTATTTTTATGATAATAAAAATGACTTTTGATTACACTTCCTGGATGAGAGAAGGGAAGTGGGGTTTTATGAAAATGGATAAAGCACTTTTTATGATAATAAAACTTGCTTTAAATTATGTATTCTTCCTGGATGGAAGAAAGGAAATAAAATTGGTAAATGAGATTGACTTGGTAAACATTTGATAAAATGTTGTACCATTTATATATTTTCCTAAAGAACAAAATTAGGAATTGTGCCATTAGATGATGGATGGGTTTTATTTTATATTTTCTTTGTGTAGCTATAGATGTGACCTCCCACACATATGCACGCACATATACATTTATTGATTATTTTCGTGTTAAGGATCGAATGGATCTCGATGATCAACCTTGCCTAAGTAGTAGTGTATCGGGGGGGTTCCTTTTTTGGATTTCGCTTTGCGAGACACCCCACGCACGAATAAGGCATAGTGTTGAGAATGGGGAGAAGTTATCCCTTAGTACTTAGGGTTAACTAAAAACATCTCACGATATTACGCTAGGTTGCTGCTAGATTGAGAGGTGAGAAATATTACTGTTATCTGCGAGAGAATTACGCACTTAACTGTCATGTATTTTATTAACATGGGAATCATATCAAACCGGGCCCTGACCCGTATCTATATTTCTTAGTTTCTGCACCTATTATTGTCGTTACAGGTGCTCTACCGCATGGACACCCGTGTTTACATTTCCATTTCGGTTGTCATGGAGCTACAGCATATTGCGGATGTTGTAGGTTATTGGTATTAGACACTTCTTTCCTTGTACTTTAGTTAGGTTCAGTTTATTTATTCGGGCGTGTTCGCCCAAGCGTTGCACTCATTTACTATATTGTAAATATTGAAATGTAATACTCGGTGTAACTAATTGTAGTAGTCTGTGCACCGACAGCTTATTCGGTGATTCTTTATGATAATTGTCCTTTCTTCATTATCGATTTTTGATATCCACTATTTTCTCAAATGGGATTGTCTAAGTGTTTTCTTTTATTTACAAAATTTTCTTTTATTGACAATCTATTTTCTAAAATGATTGGTGGTTATCTCATACTATTATTTTAATCGACAGTGATGCTGAGAATGGACCATCTATGATTCCTGTGATTATTAGAGTATTGGGCTGGCCACCTATTATTTTAGTAGGCGGGTTGTCACAGATGGTATTAGAGCATTAGGTTCTAGAGTCCTTAGGAATCTCTGCGGACGTTTTACGTCTTATGCGTTTCTCTCTATTTGATGTAGAGCCTTAAGATTAAGGTCGTTGAATTCTCTGGTGAGATTTCATTCTCCTGCTATGGTACGAGAACCTCGAAGATCTTCTGCGCGTTCGTGTGCGACTTGTATGTCGTTAGATGTAAGGCGTAGAGGAAGGTCGTTGTGAAGGCGTCATAGGATGGGATTACTATGATCTGTAGGCTGTGGTCGGGGGTAAGGGCCACTTTTGAGGTCTCTCCCTTTGTAGCATTTTTTATATTGCTGCTGTGACTACTAAGTACAGTGGAAATAGTTTTCCTAAGTACCGTTGTCGGTAGAGAGTGGTGCTATGCTTGGGATTCCAAGCAATGTCAATTCGGAGTCGAGGGGTCTTTGACAAGGACCATATGTTGAAGCTCGGTGGGTTAGAGGAAGTTCAATCTCATTTGGTGAGAGAATAATACCCCATAGTTTTTGCCTAGAGATTGGGTATAGGAGTGCCCACGTGTGAGGATTTGAGGAAAATCTTTCACCCATTAGAATAAGTTGAAGTGGCGGGAATGGTAGTCGCCTCTTTATGGGGCCTTTCAGTGGAAATGATAGGCTCGTAAGTAAGTGTGCTAACACTTTTGGAGAAGTAGTGTTCATGAGACCCCATTGGTGGACATCCACCCGAGGGAAGACTCGTAGAGCTAAGGCCGGGGAGGCTGGTAGAATGTTCTCTTTGCTGAAGAAGTTAAGGGAACTATGTGTTCTATCTTGTCGATTGTAGCACAAGGGCGAGATTAAGGTGCCTAGTTGGGGCATTTATATAAGTAGTTTGGTTCGGATAAGACTAGAATGACATGTCTTGGAACCATTGGTAGTGGACAAGGAGTTTGGCTAGTATGTTGGTGGAATTTCCAACTTAGGTGCGGGTGATGCATTCCTTAGGTAAGATGGAGTAGTATGGTGTTAATCCTAGGTTCGGGTGTGTCTATCGAGACTGTGATAGCGTCGATATATTTTTATATTGAAAGTATATCTATATGACTTCCAGGATAGGGAAGTTCTGTATTTTCCTTTCACTCGTTATGGGGCGAGTGGTAATATGTGTGATATGTGCTACTTGTATTATATGTAATATACGAGTAGAGATATTCTTGGTTGGTGTGATAGAAAGTGAATAAATTGCAAGGCTGTCCTAATTCTAGTTCTAGAGAAGGACTAGTTGTTCTATAATATCTCTCCTGGATACAGGTTGAGACTTAATAGAGGTGGTTTACAGTGTGTAGTTAGTTTTCATTTTTTATTTTATTTTTGTTTGTCTTGCTTTATTTTTTTTTTTATTTTTTATTTCTTGCTTGCTTTGTTTGCCTTGCTTGTGTATGATGTTGCCTGATCTCCATAACCAACTAGTTAAGGGGATTGTGTAGAGGGGTTCCTTGTTTGGATTTCGCTTCGGCGAGACGCTCCACGCATGAACCTTAACGACATTGGGAGTGGAGAGATGTGCATTTTCTTTTCTGTTCTTTCTTTTCTTTTTCTGTTGGTTGAGATGCTGGGTTGGAAGGTTTAGCCAAGAATCAGTATATGAGTGATTAAGGGCTAAGTTGATGTGCAATATATGAGCACTATGATAGTTTTCCTCTGATCGATGTGGGGAAGACTAAGATATGAAAGTCCGATAGAGACTTATGATTGTGCCTTAATGAGAAGGCCATTTGTAAAGAGGTATATGTGTATTTTGGGATAAAGTATTTGTGGCATTTTACTGAAGGTAAATGCCTCAGTTGATTGTTATGGTAGGACTTATTAGTATATATGTATTGATAGAGTTACCAGTTAGAACCTTAGCGTTCCCGATTAGGTGTCTTCGACCGTTACTTCTCGACGACCGACGATGCGAGGTAGTAATGTAATGGGAGGGTTCCTTGTTTGGATTTTGCTTCGGCGAGACGTCCCACGCATGAAACCGAATGAATGTCGGAAGTCGGGAAAGGTCTTGGGCACTAGGTATATACTTAGTATTATATTTATATGATTAGATTAGGATAGATAGATTGACTTTAGGATTTTTAGGACGCTAGGACCTTAGGGCATGTGACGTTATATTAGGAGGGTGGTTGGGAGTTGACTACAATAGGTTTGTAGGTTAACTCTAAGTAGGATTTGATCCCTAGAACAAGAAGTATGGGATATCGAGCTATTCGGGATGTTGGGCCAAAGGAGATGAAGCGTTTCTTAGATGGAGGTTACGTCGGTAACCTACCTTTTGAGGAGTTGAAGCATGAGCTGACTTTTTCTCCTACACTTGTGTTATTATGATCGAGAGTAGATTTAACGTACGAGTCTCTGCCAGGACTGGGAAGTGTTAGTGCGGGATCATGGACCCATTGTTCATGTGTCTCACACTTATACGTAGTGTCGTCCCACGCTCGATTTAAAGTGCATAGCGGTAGTGTTCGCCTTAAAGAATTAGAGGCACTACTTCCTGGGCAGGAATTTGGGTCTTTTCACGAACAACAAGTTGGAATTCGTAAAGGATTATAAATTGGGTATTCCCTTTCGCTAAGGAAATGCGGATGGGGTAGCCCCGCCTAGTAGAAAACCCTTCAGAGAGTTTAGTCGTGGCATGGAATACCAAGTAGAACGAGCTTCACCGAGGGGACGCTATAGTATGGGAGTTCACGTCTGTGATTAACCAACTCACCTGCTAGTGTGAAGAGACTAGTGGTGGGACGAGGAAGGAGTGAAGTAGTAGCTTTTTGGAATCAAATTTCCGTACGATGGTTCGAATCGATTCACGAGGAGGGTACCGGGAGTACCGAGAGTGTGGCCTAGTGTAGTTATTCCCTAGCAAGGGTATAACGTGATTCGAGAATAAAGGCAAGGTATGCCGAGAGGTGTAGGTATCTCGTTCCGTAGTGGTAAGGTAGGATCGATAGTTCATGAGGAACGATTTGGCTCTACGTTATAGCATGATGATGTGGGCTGAGATCCATAGTGATGACCTTAGTCTGTGTCCTATGGGGATGCTACACTGCAGAGGGGTTTGCTACTATGATAGCACGGGTTTTTGGTATAGTATAACCTTTATATGGTTATGGGTTATGCCTGAATTTTGAGGTCAAAATTCCTTTCTAAGGGGGGGAGTATGTAACAACCTAGGTTTTTGAGCGCCTATTTTATATTATTTTGCCCGATGGACTAATACTCTAAAATAGGGGAAGTTGGAGTAAATATTGTTCCCATGAGATTTAGGGATAATACTTACTATGTTTTGTCTATTTACCGTATGAGATGGTAAATGGCATTATATTGTGATATATATTGCGTCGTTATATGCAAAACGACGGTTGTGGCTCATGTTTGAATTGAGGTATAATTAATAAAGTAAAATAAAAATTTGGAACACAAAATTGTTCACATTTTCCCGAATGCCAAAATAGGGGGTGTGGTTGTTTTTAGAATAGTCGAGACAGTCGAAATAAGTTCCATTTTGTGTTTTTGGGTTTCGGGCACTTTTGACGCGTTTTGGCTCAATTATGCAGATACGAGTCATTTTAATGGTGTATTAGCAATTAAAAGAGGGCATTTTTGTTTTATAACCCGTTTAAGTCCCCCACCCCTTTTACTTTCTTCATTTGTGAGAAAAGTCAAAGGAGAGAGAGAGAGAGAGAGAGAGAGAGAGAGAGAGAGAGAGAGAGAGAGAGAGAGAGAGAGAGAGAGAGAGTTGGGAGAAATGGAGAGGAAAAGAGAAAAATGGAGATTTGAGGCCGAAATCTGTTGCTACCGGGGTTGAATCCTGTGAGATTTAAACCATATATTGGTTTTTGTTGAATTTTGATGATTAAACCCTTAATTCTTGGTTTTAATTTGATTTGAGGCTAAATTAGTAGTTAATAATGGTGTAGAAATGATTTGGGTTAAATTGTTGTTGTTGATGTTGGGCAAAATCAAGGGTTTGAGGGTTTTGGGATTTTAGGGTTCAAACAACCCGTAACCCATACTTGGAAATTCTGCAAGATTGAATCGATTCGCCCCTAGCGAATCGATTCGGCAATAGGGAAAGTTACAGGTCTGAATAGGGCGAATCGATTCGGACCATCCGAATCGATTCGGGGTTATGCAGAATGCCAGGGTCTTCTGGACCGAATCGATTCGGACCTACCAAATCGATTCGGACCAACCGAATCAATTCGCTATGGGCCCGAATCGATTCAAAATTCCTGCATTTTTGGGATGTTTTTCTAGTTTAGTTTTATCCCTTTTCCTTTAGGTTCGAGGTTTAGGAACCTTCCTTTGGTAAGTAATTAAGAGTCCTAGAGGGTTGTTATGGGTAGAATAATGTCCTAGGCTAAAATAGGATGATTTGGGCTTACCCGAGGGCTAGTTTGTATAAGTTAATGCCCTAATGATATAGGAAGTTACCGAAAGATAAAATTGGGGATAAAATGCGGAAGTTGAGACTCTTGGGAGATACTCCTTGAAGGAGGCTTACTTTGAGGTTTTATAAAATTATATGAACTCTTGGAGGCTAGTTTGAGGTTAGTGGCACTTTGGGTCTTAGGTCATTAATAAACATGACTTAATGAACAAAGAATGAATATTATAGAATATGGTACTAAATGAATAAGTACAAATGAATGATTTTTGGAAATGTAAAAGATGATGTTTTCAAAAAGGAAAAAGTAAAGTTTTCATAAATGATAATTTATGGATTACACACCTCCCTAAATCGCTATCATAAGGAAAGTTGCGCGCGTTGTGGTGAAGCCCCCTGGCTATTGAGCAGGGTGGATATAGTCCCTAGGCCATATAGGCAGGTATATTACTGCGCTGGTTAGGGGATTCCGGGTGTGGTCCTGACTTTCCCGCAGGCAATATGGTCGCTTCCCGACGTTTCGGTAGGTTCCTAGGTTGTCTTGTATAGATAGGACTTGGAAGATGATAGCCATTTAGGGGCGCATCCAGTGGGGAAACCCGGAGGGACGGTCTTAGATTCATTAAATCAATTCATGATAATGGATTGGCTTTAATTACATTTCCCGAATGGAAGAAGGGAAATGGGATATATGGTTTGGCTTTGGATAATATTTCCCAAAATAAGGAGGGAAATGGAAGCATATGGCATACAAAAGTATTTTTATGATAATAAAAATGACTTTTGATTACACTTCCTGGATGAGAGAAGGGAAGTGGGGTTTTATGAAAATGGATAAAGCACTTTTTATGATAATAAAACTTGCTTTAAATTATGTATTCTTCCTGGATGAAAAAAAGGAAATAAAATTGGTAAATGAAATTGACTTGGTAAACATTTGATAAAATGTTGTACCATTTATATATATTCCTAAAGAAAGAAATTAGGAATTGTGCCATTACATGATGGATGGGTTTTATTTTATATTTTCTTTGTGTAGCTGTAGATGTGATCTCCCACACATATGCACGCACTTATACATTCATTGATTATTGTCGTGCTAAGGATCTAATGGATCTCGACGATCAACCTTGCCTAAGTAGTAGTGTATCGGGGGGGTTCCTTGTTTGGATTTCGCTTTGCGAGACACCCCACGCACGAATAAGGCATAGTGTTGAGAATGGGGAGAAGTTAGCCCTTAGTACTTAGGGTTAACTAAAAACATCTCACGATATTGCGCTAGGTTGCTTCTAGATTGAGAGGTGAGAAATATTACTGTTATATGCGAGAGAATTATGCACTTAACTGTCATGCATTTTATTTACATAGGAATCATATCAAACCGGGCCCTGACCCGTATCTATATTTCTTTGTTTCTGCACCTATTATTTCCATTACAGGTGCTCTACCGCATGGTCACCCGTGTTTACATTTCCATTCCGGTTGTCATGGAGCTACAGCATATTGCGGATGTTGTAGGTTATTGGTATTAGACGCTTCTTTCCTTGTACTTTAGTTAGGTTCAGTTTATTTATTCGAGCGTGTTCGCCCAAGCGTTGCACTCATTTACTATATTGTAAATATTGAAATGTAATACTCGGTGTAACTAATTGTAGTAGTCTGTGAACCGACAGCTTATTCGGTGATTCTTTATGATAATTGTCGTTCTTCATTATCGATTTTTGATATCCACCGTTTTCGCAAATGGGATTGTCTAAGTGTTTTCTTTTATTTACAAAATTTTCTTTTATTGACAATCTATTTTCTAAAATGATTGGTGGTTATCTCATACTATTATTTTAATCGACAGTGATGCTGAGAATGGACCATCTATGATTCCTGTGATTATTAGAGTATTGGGCTGGCCACCTATTATTTTAGTAGGCGGGTTGTCACAGATGGTATCAGAGCATTGGGTTCTAGAGTCCTTAGGAATCTGTGCGGACGTTTTACGTCTTCTGCGTTTCTCTCTATTTGATGTAGAGCCTTAAGATTAAGGTCGTTGAATTCTCTGGTGAGATTTCGTTCTCCTGCTATGGTACGAGAACCTCGAAGATCTTCTGCGCGTTCGTGTGAGACTTGTATGTCGTTAGATGTAAGGCGTTGAGGAAGGTCGTTGTGAAGGCGTCATAGGATGGGATTACTATGAGCTGTAGGCTGTGGTCGGGGATAAGGGCCACTTTTGAGGTCTCTCCCTTTGTAGCATTTTTTATATTGCTGTTGTGACTACTAAGTACAGTGGAAATAGTTTTCCTAAGTACCGCTGTCGGTAGAGAGTGGTGCTATGCTTGGGATTCCAAGCAATGTCAATTCGGAGTCGAGGGGTCTTTGACAAGGAACATATGTTGAAGCTCGGTGGGTTAGAGGAAGTTCAATCGCATTTAGTGAGAGAATAAGACCCGAGAGTTTTGGCCTAGAGATTGGGTATAGGAGGGCCCAGGTGTGAGGATTTGAGGAAAATCTTTCACCCATTAGAATAAGTTGAAGTGGCGGGAATGGTAGTCGCCTCTTTATGGGGCCTTTCATTGGAAATGATAGGCTCGTAAGTAAGTGTGCTAACACTTTTGGAGAAGTGGTGTTCATGAGACCCCATTGGTGGACATCCACCCGAGGGAAGACTCGTAGAGCTAAGGCCGGGGAGGCTGGTAAAATGTTCTCTTTGCTGAAGAAGTTAAGGGAACTATGTGTTCTGATCTTGTCGATTGTAGCACAAGGGCGAGATTAGGGTGCCTAGTTGGGGCATTGATATAAGTAGTTTGGTTCGGATAAGACTAGAATGACGTGTCTTGGAACCATTGGTAGTGGCCAAGGAGGTTGGCTAGTATGTTTGTGCAATTTCCAACTTAGGTGCGGGTGATGCATTCCTTAGGTAAGATGGAGTAGTATGGTGTTAATCCTAGGTTCGGGTGTGTCTATCGAGATTGTGATAGCGTCGATATATTTTTATATAGAAAGCATATCTATATGACTTCCAGGATAGGGAAGTTCTGTATTTTCCTTTCACTCGTTATGGGGCGAGTGGTAATATGTGTGATATGTGATACTTGTATTATATGTAATATACGAGTAGATATATTCTTGATTGGTGTGATATCAAGTGAATAAATCGCAAGGCTATCCTAATTATAGTTCTTGAGAAGGACTAGTTGTTCTATAATATCTCTCCTGGATACAGGTTGAGACTTTATAGAGGTGGTTTACGGTGTGTAGTTAGTTTTCATTTTTATTTTATTTTTGTTTGTATTTCTTTCTTTATTTGTTTTTTTTTATTTATTTCTTGCTTGCTTTGTTTGCCTTGCTTGTGTATGATGTTGCTTGATCTCCATAACCAAATAGTTAAGGGGATTGTGTGGAGGGGTTCCTTGTTTGGATTTCGCTTCGGCGAGACGCTCCACGCATGAACCTTAACGACATTGGGAGTGGAGAGATGTGCATTTTCTTTTCTGTTCTTTCTTTTCTTTTTCTGTTAGTTGAGATGCTGGGTTGGAAGGTTTAGCCAAGAATCACGTATATGAGTGATTAAGGGCTAAGTTGATGTGCGATATATGAGCACTATGATAGTTTTCCTCTGATCGATGTGGGGAAGACTAAGATATGAAAGTCCGATAGAGACTTATGATTGTGCCTTAATGAGAAGGCCATTTGTAAAGAGGTATATGTGTATTTTGGGGTAAACTATTTGTGGCATTTTACTGAAGGTAAATGCCTCAGTTGATTGTTATGGTAGGACTTAGAAGTATATATGTATTAATAGAGTTACTAGTTAGAACCTTAGCGTTCCCGATTAGGTGTCTTCGACAGTTACTTCTCGACGACCGACGATGCGAGGTAGTAGTGTAATGGGAGGGTTCCTTGTTTGGATTTCGCTTCGGCGAGACGTCCCACGCATGAAACCGAACGAATGTCGGAAGTCGGGAAAGGTGTTGGGCACTTGGGATATATTTAGTATTATATTTATATGATTACACTAGGATAGATAGATTGACTTTAGGATTTTTAGGACGCTAGGCCCTAAAAATCATGATTCAGATAAGTTGCTCATTCTTTATGAATGAGCCGGGTAAGTTTATAATTGAAAATTCTTTATGAATGAATCGGATAAGTAATACATAATTATATGGACATGATTTATTGTATTTAAATTCATGCAGTAGTATAGTAGTGTTCACTGGGCTATTTTCACTCATGGTTCCTATGTTCACATTTTTCAGGTAACGCGATGTCACTGCCAAATCTAGGAGGTCGGGTTGGGTTTGCCAGGAATGGGAGAAACATGGATTTTTTTTTTTGTAAATAATGTAAGTAAGTTAACTTATCCTTCAAGAAAGTTTGTATGGGCATGAATACTCTGATGTTGTAAAAAAAAATTTAGTTATATGGACTTACAATGATGACTCTGAAACTAAAACTCGTGTTT
The DNA here is from genome assembly GCA_949130495.1 of Sambucus nigra. Classification (NCBI taxonomy): domain Eukaryota; kingdom Viridiplantae; phylum Streptophyta; class Magnoliopsida; order Dipsacales; family Adoxaceae; genus Sambucus; species Sambucus nigra. Next base: position 670,871,884 of record OX422207.1, on the reverse strand, counting down.
ATGGTTTGGTTAAATTAATCATGGTTTAAATCACTTTGACTCTCAAACTTAATTATAAGTAATTAGGTTGGGGTGTGTCAATTTTTTTTATGGCGAAACCCCATCTGCGAGAGGGTCGGGCTCGCGTTTATATATTTGTATTTATGTATATATGTATTATTGAGACTTAAAGAAGGATAATGGTCTCGGATATTTGTTCCCAGTATGTGTAGGGACTTTATTGATATAAATTGAAGTGTATTTCGTTTACTGTTCAGCGAAAAGATTTAGTTGGTTATTATAATTAACACTCAGGATGTGGTAATAAGAAGAGTGCATTGTTATATCACCCTTTAAAGACGTGGAAGTTAATACTCATAGTTGTATGTCTGGTGACGGGATTTTGAGTGCCCTGATTATATTTGCATGATGTTTATGGAATGTGATTACCATTAATGATAAGAGACAGTGTCTTTCAGAAGAAGTTCCTTACTTAAGTGTAATTATCAAAGGAGATGTGTAACTTTGATGTCAAGAGACGAGAATATAGGGGTACATGTTATGGACTGAGGGTCTAACGGATTCCGATGATTGAAAATGCTAAAAAGTAGTGTATCGGGGGGTTCCTTGTTTGGATTTCGCTTTACAAGACATCCCACGCATGAAACTTAGCGTAAGGTTGGTAGTAAGGAGAGGTTTGGCCATTCGTCCATGATTTGGGTACCTCGATCATTATGGAAGTATGTAGTTATAACCGGAAGTTAAAGGGGTAAATTACGATATAAGGACAGTAGATCCAGTTGTTAGTGGGGAAGTGCTGATAATTTTGTTTTATTATTGGCGGGTTGAAGGATGAAATGATGTTTAGACGGATTTAGAATTTCAAATTCGGGGGTGATTGAGAACGCCCAAGTGGTATGGCCATGTTGCAAATGCAAGGACAATAAAGAGTTTGGAGTACTTATGAAGCGTATGTGATGTTTAAACCCATATGCATGGGTTATAAGGGGTGTAGACACCCTGGTTTGCTGATGAGATAATTGCTGGAAGAAGAGACATAGAGAGAGTGAGATTTATACTTGTGAGACTAATATTATAAAATAGTAGAGGTGGAATGGATTAATCATCGTAAGAGAAGGATGATGATCAGTATATTCTTGTGTGATCAGAGTAGCATGTTCGAAATTGGTTAAAGGGCAGTGGCAAGCCATTTAAAAAGGGGGCATCCCTGGAGAAGAGAAATATTTAACTATTATGGACAAATTTGGAGCAGAGTTCCACCCAATCGAATGTTGAGGGTGGATTAAGCATAAAGAGGGTGAGGATGTCAATAAGTTATAAAGAGTCCGGATGTGCACAACGTGGTAAAAGTGCACGAGTCAGAAATTTTGGTATACACAAAGGAAAGTAGAGGGTTATTAAGTACCACTTAATGGGAGGAGCCATACGTGAAAGTCAATGCTGAAAGGGGTATAGCAAGTAGTAGATCTATTGGAGTAAGCGTATCAACCAGAAACTAGGTGTCAAGCCGACAATTCCAGTAGAGGAAGAGTCAAGTTGGTAAATTTCTTTGATGGGTTGCAATCATAAAGATAAGTAACGAGTTCATTCGAAAGTGTGGAACGGGTTGTCAAGAGGGAAAGAAATTGTTATATCCCTGGGGTATTTACACTATTAGATAGTGACCGCGTCGGTATGTGGCCTTAACCAGTTTTAATCTGAACTAGGATGAGATACGCAAAACCCACCTTCAATATGGGGTATAAGGACGTAGTGGGAAAAGATTCGTTTTGAGAAAGTTGTATCACCTAAAGCCCGAGGAATAGGCGCAAGGTGATTAACAACTGGTGGAACTGTATGAAAGTAATTTTGGATTCATTGCGATCATTTCATTTCTAGTAAGAGAAGTATAATATGGTAATGGGAAAAGGATATTACCCAATAGGAAAGTTGTGAGAAAGCACTCGTACCTATTTATAGTGGACAAGGTGCTTATTGAGGTTTTTGTGCATAAACCTTACTATCCTGCCTCTGGATGCTTAGAGGTGAGTGGATTATCCGAGTTTTTGATTAGTCAGAAGTTGGAGTCTGATGACTATAATGGGTTAACCACCAACCGTATAAAGTGGCTTTCCCTTGTGTAAAAGTCACAACGCTGGGAATAGAGATTCAGAGAATGGACAAGAGTAGTCTGATGTTTTATGGTTGCACCCAGGAGGGTAGTTTTGTGTTTAAATAGAATGTGGGAGTTGATACGAAGTGAGGTGCGAACTCACAATAATATTGAGATAATGCGGTCAATGATGTATAGACAATTCTTATTCCAATGTTGTTTAGTAAGAGCATAATGTGAGGTGCATTTATTGAAGTGTAACCCTATAACTGATAAAGTGTCAAGAGTCTTCAACAAGCTTGTTGTGAAGCGAGGGTTGTAGTGATTGAGCCTTTCTTTATATTTTGTCATAGTACTGGAGGATACCTAATTTTTCCAAGTATGCCTACTTTTCTGAATTTCGGGACGAAATTCCGTTATTAGGGAGAAGTATGAAATACCCCATAATTTTATGGCTTTTAGTTATGAGATTTATTAAATGAAATTGCTTTTAATTATGGGATTAATTAAATTAATTTAGGATAATTAATTGGAAATTAATTCAGATTTAAATAACTAGCGAGACGAGAGTTAGTATTTAAACATGATGATAATGTTGAATATTACTTAGTGATTATGGTAATATGTGATTATTGAATTTATTAAAATTGTAATGAGTTAAAAGTATGGCAGTTTCAGAAATTAAGTTGGGACGCGTGTGTCAGTCGTGTCAGGATCCAATTTAATAGATTTAAAAGTAATTTATTTTTATGTCATCCATATGATCATTTTGAGTGCTCTAATGTGTCTAGAAGGGTCGAGATAGTTAGAAAACACTAGCCGGGGGTTTAGTTTGGATTCTGAGACATTTGAGGCCTAACTGGGAGGGTATTTTAGTCATTTTGACTTTTTAAGGAATAGTAACCCACGAATTTTAGACTGATTATATCATCCAACACTTTAGCTCCTTACGGTTTCATAACCAAAAATCATAAACGACCATTAGAGAGGAATGGAAGGAAGTTCACAAAAGAGAACCAACCCTTGGAGGCTTTTACATCACCGTCACCACCACCGGATAGATCGAAAAATAAGAATCACTCCCATACCGTCTGCTTCAAATGATAAGAATCTCTAATTCAGGAAAGTGATTTATCTTGAAATAATTTATGGCATATACTTTACATGATAGTTTAGGTTTGATGTCAATTTATGAATAATGGCAAAAACATGAATTTGGAGACTTAATAATTAATTTTGGGTAGGTTTGCACGTAGTGGTCCTTCTGAAAATGTTTAATGAACGAAATTATAAATTAAGGGTTAAGAATCACAAAATTTAATTGAGGATTATGATGATTATGGAAGAAATAGTGAATAATTAGGGTTGTAGTGAAATTCATGACTTTTAATACAAGAAAATGATGTTCTATGATAGTTTGATGATTCTTGAACGCTAAGACTTATATAGATATGTTGGTTTAATGATTAGTAAACTTTCTTGGGAGATTGGGACGTTGTAATGGAGAATTTGGGGTGTATAATTGGTAAAACCCGTAAATGTTAAGGAAAATCTGGGAAAATACCTGCTTGATCGATCAATCGACTCAAGAATGTCGATCGATCGACCCCTTTTCTTCGATCGATCGACCTCTCCTGATTTTTGGCAATTGTTCTCTTTTAAGGTTTAATGAAAATTTCAAAGCCGATATTGATTCTTAGGGTGATTAATAAAATATTGTGGGATTTAGTTAAGGTCAGTAGGGTCTTAGTTATTGTCGGAAAATGTTATAACTTATGGGATTGAGCGTTATAATTACGAACGGTTACCAAGTAAGGACGATTTGAGATCTTTTGATTTTGGGACTGAAAGTGGAATGAAATATAATTTAAGGGATTTTATAATTGCTGAGATAATCTTAGGAACAAATGGGAGACCTAGTATTCACTTGGGATAGGTATAGGTACCCGGATCCGTATGACGAGACTTGACGCGTTAAATAAATACTACGTAGAATATTCGAAACGTAAATATTGTAGGTGAGACTTAATATATAGGGGAGGAGTATACCTATATTGAAATTGTATATATAGTGGTTGTGTGATTTTCTAGTATATGGATTATTGTTTGTATTACATACCTACCATACTTGCTATCATGGGAGGTCGTTTGTAAGAGGATAGTCTGGTCTCGATGTGACCTTCAGAGGGACTTTAGATTGATACCTCAGAATATAGGACTTGTAAGGGCTTATCGCTGAATGGATAAGTCTGTTGACCTTAGGAGCGTAGATATGTGCGTGACCCATGGGTATGTGAACTATGTTCGCCTCCACTATGTGTGATTTTTATTGAAACGGTTCCTGAGTGATTCGAAACTTGTGATCCTCACGTACGTGATGTACCGGGATTCGATAGCAGAGTATGAGGGAATCGTAGGTTCTATCCTTGTGGGATGCCTGATTTGTATATGAGATATTATACTGGTGTATATACATATACTTGTGATAGTTATGTTGTGTTGCTTAGTAGATGTGAATAACTAAGATATTTGAATGGGCTAAGAATGTGAAAATTTTAATTAACACTTGGGATAAATAATTTAATGAATGTGAATATGGGTTATGAATATGACTTGTTTGGGTTTTACGAGTAGATTCCCTATGTTAGAATGCGATAGCAGGGGTGGTACAGACTAGCTAGTCAGCGGCATAACTAGGAAGGGTAAAGGGTATACATTAGGCGTGCACATCAGTTGAGAGGTGAGAAACTCATGTGAGAATACACAGCTGACATGTTTAATATATTTGTTGTTTAATATTGTAATTTAAACACTTGCTATATTTTTAAACTATTTTCACCTCGGGCCTTGACCCATTTTCTTTCAAATCTATCTTCTTGTAAAACCTTTTAGGTGCCCAGCCACAGGGACGCCAAACATAGAAGTTTCATGGCATTGACGTGTTGTATCTGCTGTGGAAGTTACTGGATCTCGATATTAGACGCCTTCCCATTCTGCACTTGATTTTATTCAGGGTTACTCATCTGATTGGGCATGTCAGCCATTTCCATTTAGAGATAGCATTCTCAGACTTTCAGTTTTATTTCAGTTATTGGTTCATTTATTCAGACTCTTGTGTCGGGATTTTTATTTTACTCTGGTATTATTATTGGAGTGTTTACTCCAGACTCAATTTATTTCATTTTGTTGGTTATTCATATAAGATTGTCTATGCGATTGGTGGTTGATGATTTAATTACTTGGTTAATTGTTAACTTAATTAATAATAATTTGGCATCTCTCTTTTTAAATATTAGGTGGCTAGTAATAAATTTAATGTTTTTGACAGCGATGCTACGACTGAACCAACTTGATATTTTGTATTAATTTCATAAAAGAGTAGTTACCCGGTATTTAATTAGTCGGGGTGTCACGGAATGATTGGAGCACGATATCAACTTGGGTTTCCCCATTGAATTCTAATCCAACAACCTCTAGTTCCTTTAATATTGGCATCTTCTTTAGAACATGGCCATGAGCAGGAGTACCATCAACCATCTTTGTATTTACCAGCCTTGCCATAGCATCTAGCCTTACTGCACGATTCAAATCATCAAACATGTCCATGAAGTTTAAAATCATGTCATAAGAACTTGAAATATTTTGATGTTGGTGTTGTAATACATTAGTCATGAAGTCCAATATATATAAAAGAGTCATCTGATCATGTTTTTGACACTCCTAGTAAGCTCAAACATTCTACTATGATGCCTCCTCACCAAGCTTGGCATGGAATGGTTCAGTTAAAATAAATATATAATTCTCAATAGTGAGGACAATGTCTAAGTTCCTTTTCTAGTCTATGAAATTCATTACAATTAATTTATTTTCCTTTTAGATTGAAGCAAGTGGGTTGGGTGTTGATCTTGTTTTTGAAATCTAAGAATCATCATTTTAAATTATTAATAATAAATTAAATGTGTGAGAATTAACTTTTTATCACATTTTAATTTGGCTCCTTTACTACCAATTAGATTTAATCCCTTTGAGCATCATAATTCCCTTGTGAAGTGAGATTTCTCTTCAGGGGTTAAATTCCCTGACTTTGAACTAGACAAACATTTTATCTTTAAATTATGTTATTCAGACAATTTAGGAAATCTTTGTCCAATATAATTGAATAGCCGACATCTTTTTCCCCCATAATTAATGATGGTGACCCCATTGGGGAGGATGTCATTAATTGTGTTTAAGTGTATACCATCGGTTCATTCCTTAAAATTGAACCCATTCATGTATAACTTCCCTATTGGGGGACCAAACTCACCACATTCAATTTCATAGAATTATCACTTAATGGTTTTAAAAATACCATGATGTAATGATTAATTTCTTCTTTTAGGGGAGGAAGGACTTGCTCATGCGAGGAATTAATCACACCACATTTTTAAAACACCAAGGTAGACCGTGGGATTTATGTTGAAACCCCTCTCCCACTTAATATTTTGAACTTGAGGGTATTTTTTTTATAAGCAAATATATATTTATTCAATCCTGAATTCCTGAATTAAATCATCGATAATTTTCCAGTTTTTTGTACAATCTAAATTATATGGTCTCACTATTTCAAATTTCCAAAAATAAAATTATTTTAATTAAAATAAAATTCAAAAACCTTGATTTAATTTATACCATAAATTTATTACATGATTAAATTCAATTTTAGAAATAAATAAATAATTTTGATATTCTGGAAAAATCGTGATCTAGGTCAGTTTAAAAAATAAGTCCATCTTGTCCATGATAATGTGGGTCGTTAATTAATTTAATTATTAGCTCACAAAATATCAACACACACACACACACACACACACACACACATATATATATATATATATATGAGATGGTAGAAATATAACCAATTGCAAGCATATGTAATTATATATCAAAAAAGAAATAAAGTCCCTTTCCGACATAGACGAGACTTATTTTTGAAGTGTAACTCTCCAAGAACTAGAATATCGTTAAAAAAAACTCCTTTTTGAACTAGAGTTATCTTTAAAGTGAGTTTCTTTATGATTCTGACTTCATTTTATTTATTCCGTTGTTCAATGATCATCTTCTCAAGGGTTGATAAAAAAAACTCTTTATCTTCACCATGACCTCGTTCAAACGGGAACATTAAGCAGTCCCATAAAGTCAGAGCATCCACCATGTATAAAAAATAAATAGTAGGAAATAACTATTATATTCCCTCACATACTCATCCATATACATCAATTTCTCAATAATCTAAACAACCTAATTATTACAACCAAATATAATTTAGGAAAAGTAACCACGGATTAACCACGGTATGAGCTTTACAAATAAATTATATGACCATGATAGAGGGAGAAACAAACTCCTACAAAACCATGTTAGTAAAAAGCACACACATTCATCCACATATTTTCTAATGTAAAAAACTTAGGGTTTTTAATGGCGGACAATATTGATCTTTCTAAAACATGATCAATTTAAAACCATGAAATTCTAGTACCTATTATTAGGGATTTATGTTATATAACAAATGGCTTGCCCAACAACTTTTATTAATTATATTTCAAAAAGGAAATAAAATAACTAGATCTAGACTTTAGATCACCATACCTTTGTGGATCTTGAAGGTGATCCAATACATAGAATAATATATGAAGAATTTGGTGAGGTAGCTCAGATCTTCCAGCTTATAATCCTATGAAGTAAGAATGATGTGGGATCATCACTTGAAGCTAGGATCTTGAAGCTCTTGAGTAGAAATTTCTTTTTTTATCTTTTTCTCTTTAAGTATTCAAGACTCTTTCTCTCCTCGCCTTGCCTTTATTCTCCCTTCTCTTTATTCCTTAATCTCAAACATAATTTATTTAATATTATATCCTATTATAAAATAATCCATTAATCAGGTTTACTGGTAGAATCAAAACTTTAAATCTATCAAGGGGTATCATAATCTCAGATATCTTACAGCAGTGGATTCCTTCATAATATGATCTAAAAGATGCTCATACAATGATTTCCCAAGTCGCGTAGATTTAGATCCAATAAATTGAATCACACTTATGTCCATCCTGACCTCATATCGCACGTACAGTGACAGATCTTACGGAGGAAGTGGGCCCATTACATGGTGCTTAAGGAAACAAAGGAAATAAATGGTCATCGTCTGTGCAACATCCCGAAATTTTATCCGGTAATTAATTCAATTAATTCAAAATTCGAAAAGCTATCTTAAAAGACTCCTAATATGAGTATATATAAGTCTTAGGTTGTTCAGAAGATCCCTCCAAACATAAAACTCTCTAGGCAAAAGAAAGGGCCAAAATAAAAATCCCGCTTCAGAGATTTGTCACGCCGTTAAATCGTGACTAACTGTTTGTCACATTTCTGGAGCGTGACTAACAGGCGGACTGTTTTAGTTTTAATAGGATTCTAATGCCACTTAAGTTCTCTAATCTTTCTCGAATTAAATTAATACGTGGTTAGAAATTTTAAAACATATTTTCACAACCTCTAAGAGCAGTATACCCTTACAATTTTCATCTTCTTCCGTCTACAAACCCTAGCCCCAAAGTTATCAAATTTTAACTCAATATTTGAAGGCTTATTTGATGTTTTCTCGATTTTGGACTAGAACGAGTTTTTATTATTTTCGTGCGAGGAACGCGGTGGTATGATCAGAATTGTGAGGCAGAATATTATGAGTTTCTTGTGATTATTTTAAGGTCCGAGGTTTATGCAATATTCTCCTTCAATCTCTCGAGAGTATTCATTTTGTTCCTCATTTATTTGTACTCATATTTTTTATATCGTGGCATTTCTTGGAATCTAAAATATTGATTCGATTGAGATATTGTATTTGTTGATCGGCATGGTGTCATGAAATTTTTAAATGGCATGAAGAATGGTCACCCGACAAAAGTCTAAAAGTCCAATAGCCAGGATGAGGCTTTACGAAGCTTAGGTAAGGTGAGTTAAGGTGAGGTCCGGTGACCTATTGATGTGTTATTGAATAATTAAATTGGTATAATGCTTGGATGTCGCATTGGACTTGAATTCAGATTTGTATTGTTGCATTATTGACAGTTACTGTTTTCAGCATCTATTCTTGTCATATTGTGTACTTCCCAGTATTTTTCTTTCACTGGCAGGTTATCGTGGATTTGGACGCTATGGATTTTTGGAGGATTTTAGAGCACGACGTTTGGAGGATTTTATTTTTTTTATAACTTGGCAAATTAATATATTTGGTGAGATTAGTATTATTTTCGAGTGAAATTTAATTATAATTATTTTGGAAGTGTAAATTTTGGATTCATTATATTTATTTTGCGAAATATATATCCCCTATACTAATTGTTGAGGATTTAGTTTAGTTTTAATCATAGTAGTGCCTCGTGTTTTGTGTCGGGTGTTACAAATGGATCAGAGCTTAGGTATACGACAACCCTCGGGTCTTTGCGTTTAGGTCTAGCATGCGGGTTATATGTGCTTCGTTGGAGATAGGGAGTTTTTGTTCACTACGTGGTAAGCATCAAGGTTTGGATTAGTAATCTTGTTGTGATGATATTTAGAATTGATTTGAGGACTTTAGTATTGTGATGATTTTTAGAGATATAATCGAGTAGTAATTCATGAGAGAGCGCGTGGGGAAACATGCGGGTAGGATTGGGTGTATGGGCGCCTAATTATGGTTTTTATGGGTAGGCATTTGTGCACTGTATTTTATCTTGAGTGTTAGGCTTCGTCGAATTTCGAGGAAAAAATTCCTATGCTAGTGGGGAAGTATGTAGCAAACCATAATTTTATACGGTAATTAATTAAATTAATTCAGAATTCAGAAAGCTAGCTTAAAAAACTCCTGATATGAGTATATATAAGCCTGGGGTTGTTTAAAAGAGTCCTCAAAACATAAAACTCTCTAGGCAAAAAAAAATAGGTCCTAAATAAAAATCCCACTTCAGAGATTTGTCACAGCCTTAAACTGTGATTAACAGTTTGTCACAATTCTGGAGCGTGACTAACAGGCAGATTGTTTTAGTTTTAATAGGATTCTAATGCCACTTAAGTTCTCTAATCTTTCTCCACTTAAATTAATACGGGGTTAGGACTTTTCAAACATATTTTCATAACCTCTAAGAGTAATATACTCTTATAATGTTCATCTTCTTCCTCTACAAACCCTAGCCCCAAATTTATCAAGTTTTAACTCAATATTTGAAGGCTTGTTTGGTGTTTTCTCGAGTTTGGACTACAAATAGTTTTTATTGTTTTCACGCGAGGAATGCGGTGGTATGATCAGAATTTTGAGGCATAATCTTATGAGTTTCTTTTGATGATTTTAAGGTACGAGGTTTATGCAATAAGCTCCTAAAATCTCTCGAGAGTATTCATTTTGTTCCCCATTTATTTGTACTCATATTGTTGATATCATGACGTTTATTGGAATCTAAAATATTGATTCGATTGAGATATTGTATTTATTAATGAGCATGGTGTCATGAAATTTTTATATGGCACGGAGAATGATCACCCGACAATAGTCCAAAAGTCCAATAGCTAGGATGAGGCTTTACAAAGCTTAGGTTAGGTGAGGTGAGGTGAGGTGAGGCCCGATGACCTATTGATGTGTTATTGAAAAATTAAATTGGTATAATGCTCGAATGCCGCATTAGACTTGAATTCAGATTCGTATTGTTGTATTATTCAGAGTTACTATTTTGAGCATCTATTCTTGCCATATTGTGTACTTCCCCGTATTTTTCTTTTAGTGACAGGTTATCATGGATTTGGACGCTATGGATTTTTGGAGGATTTTATTTTTTTATAACTTGGCAAATTTATATATTTGGACAACTTAGTATTATTTTCGAGTGAAATTTAATTGTAATTATCTTGGCAGTGTAAATTTTGGATTCATTATATTTATTTTGTGAAATATAGATGCTCTATACTAATTGTTGAGGATTTAGTTTAGGTTTAATGATAGTCGCGCCTCGTGTTTTGTACGGGGTGTTATAGATAGATCAGAGCTTAAGTATACGACAACCCTCGGGTCTTTGGGTTTAGGTTTAGAATGTGGGTTAGATGTGTTGCGTTGGAAATAGGGATTTTTTGTTCAGTACGTGGTAAGCATCAAGTTTTGGATTAGTAATCTTGATGTGATGATATTTGGAATTGATTTAAGGACTTTCGTGTTGGGATGATTTTTGAGAGATAGAATTGAGTATTATTTCATGAGAGAACACGTGGGGAAACATGCGGATAGGAATGGGCGTCTAATCGTGATTTTTATGGGTAGGTATTTGTGCACCTTATTTTATCTTGAGCATTAGGCTTCGTCGAATTTCGAGGATGAAATTCCTGTGCTTGTGGGGAAGTATGAAACAACCCGTAATTTTATCCAGTAATTAATTAAAATAATACGGAATTCGAATATGAGTATATATAAGTCTTGGGTCATTTAGAAGAGTCCTCAAAACATAAAACTCTCTAGGCAAAAAAAAATAGGGCCCAAATAAAAATCACGCTTCAGAGATTTTTCACGGCCTTAAACTGTGACTAACAACTTGTCACGGTTCTGGAGCGTGACTAACAGGCGGGCTGTTTTAGTTTTAATAGAATTATAATGCCACTTAAGTTCTTTAATCTTTATCCACTTAAATTAATACATGGTTAGGTCTTTTCAAACATATTTTCACAACCTCTAAGAGTAGTAGACCCTTATAATTTTCATCTTCTTCCTCCTACAAGTCCTAGCCCCAAAGTTATCAGTTTTAACTCAAGATTTGAAGGCTTATTTGGTGTTTTCTAGAGTTTGGGCTAGAACGATTTTTTTTTTGGTTTCACGTGAGGAATGCAGTTGAATGTTCAGAATTTTGAAGTAAAATCTTATGAGTTTCTTATGATGATTTTAAGGTACGAGGTTTAGGTAATATGCTCCTTGAATCTCTTGAGAGTAGTGGTTTTTTTCCTCAATTATTTGTGCTCATATTACTGATATCGTGACGTTTATTAGAATCTAAAATATTGATTCGATTGAGATATTGTATTTTTTGATGGGCATGGTGTCATAAAATTTGTATATGGCACAGAGAATGGTCACCCTCCAATAGTTCAAAATTCCAATACCCAAGATGAGGCTTTACGAATCTTAGCTGAGGTGAGGTGAGGCCCGATGACCTATTGATTGTAACAACCCGCGTAATTTTTGGGGTATTTTTGAAATCAAGAGGAAAAATAAATTTTGAGATAAAACTATTTTTATCGTTCAAATATGTTGGTTATTATTTTCAAAGGCGAGAATTTCAAACGGTTTCAAAATCGGAATTAATTGAATTTTTATTATATAGAAGAAGCCTCAAAATATAAAACTCTCTTAGAGTCTTTAAAACATAAAACTCTATAGCAAAAAAACTATTTAACAATATTGCACGGTCCGATCGAGCTGAAAGTTTTTTGAAAACTTTCTGTCATCTTTACCTAATTCTTTGTAAAATTTCATCCAATTCCAACGGTTCGATCGTCCGGAATAAAATTTTTAGTGTTTGTATCTGATTAGAACTTTTTTCTTCATCAAACTCTTAATCCTTTATATATCAACAAATTTGTGGATGGACTTTTCCAATCAATTTTTCTCAAACTTTTCAACCAGAAGACCTCTCCAAAATTACTCCCTTTCATATACAAACCATAGCCCCAAACTTATTCAAGATTTCAACCTTAGATTAGAAGGCTTATTTGGTGTTTTCTCAAGTTTGGGCTAGAACGAGATTTGTTTATTTTCGAGAGAGGAACGTGATGGTGTGATTAGATTTTGAGGCTGATTTATGTGATGATTCATGTTGGTTCTTTTTGGTGGTTTAAGGTATGGGGTTTTACACAATATGCTCCTTAATCTCGCGAGTGTTATTCCCTTTGTTTTCTTTTGATTATTGACTCATATTTGAATTGATAAATTCATTGGAATCTGGAAATATTTGTTGGAATCTAATTTCGATTCATGTGGTATTATATTTGGTGTTGAGCATGTTGTCATGAGATTTTAATATGACACTGAGGTTGGGCACCCGCCCTAATATTCCTTTTTTTGGATATGCTAAAAAATGAATAGGCGCGGTATTGTGGTGAGGCCTGGTGACCCGATTAATGTGTTATTCAGAAATTATATTGATATAATTACTTATGAGATTCGCATTTGTTTTGAATATTCGTACTCGTATTGTGACGTTTTATTCACCGCTAATATTTGTTGAGCATCTTTCCTGTCGTATTGTGTACTTCCTTATATTTTCTTTTGGTGGCAGGTTAGCACGGATTTTGGGTCGCTATGGAGAATGATTTTAGCGAGGATTATTTTGGGAAGATTTTTAATACAAGATGAGAAGATTGTATTATTTTGATGTATAGAGCATTGGAGATTTGTTTTATTTTCGAGTAAGTTGTTATATGTAATTCGAGAGACCTGGTATTTATTTGAAGAGATTTGAGTTTTGTAGTTCTCTTTTATTGTTGTGGGATTTTTAGATGCTCTATACCTTGTTCTATGTGGATTTGATTAGTTTTATCGATACTAGCGCTCCGTTCGCTCTCCCCGGGTGCGCGGGGTGCTACATAATGGTATCAGAGCTTTGGTATACGACAACCCTCGGGTCTTGGGTTTTGGGTCTATTGCGTTTTTGTGGCGCGTATTTTGGAGATAGATTATTTTAGATAATCGTTTCGCGTTAGGCATCTAGATTAGATGTGAGGAATTTATTTTTGGAGACGAGATTATTTTTGGAGATTGTTGGCTTGACTTTTGAGAGTTAGGTATTTTGCGAATTTCGAGGGCGAAATTCCATTGTTAGTGGGGAAGTGTAACAACCCGCGTAATTTTTGGGGTCTTTTTGAAATCACGAGGAAAAATAAATTTTGAGATAAAATTATTTTTATTGTTCAAATATGTTGGTTATTATTTTTAAAGGCGAGAATTTCAAACGGTTTCAAAATCGGAATTAAAATGGAGTTTTAATTGAATTTTTTTTATATAGAAGAGTCCTCAAAATATAAAACTCTCTTAGAGTCCTTAAAACATAAAACTCTATAGCAAAAAAAAACTATTTAAAAATATTTAACAGTCCGATTGAGTTGAATTTTTTTTGAAAGCTTCCTATCGTCTTTAGCTAATTCTCTGTAAAACGTCATCTAATTCCAACGGTCCGATCCTCCGAAATAAAAATTTTAGTGTTTGTATCTTATTAGAACTCTTTGCTTAATCAAACTCTTAATCCTTTATATATCAACAAATTCGTGGATGGACGTTTCCAATCACTTTTTCTCAAACTATTCAACCAGAAGACCTCTCCAAAATTACTCCCTTTCATATACAACCCATAGCCCCAAACTTATTCAAGATTTCAACCTTAGATTAGAAGACTTATTTGGTGTTTTCTCGAGTTTGGGCTAGAACGAGATTTGATTATTTTCGCGAGAGGAACGTGATGGTGTGATTAGATTTTGAGGTTGATTTATGTGATGATTCATATTGGTTCTTCTTGGTGGTTTAAGGTATGGGGTTTTACACAATATGCTCCTTAATCTCGCGAGTGTTATTCCCTTTGTTTTCTTGTGATTATTGACTCATATTTGATTTGATAAATTCATTGGAATCTGAAAATATTTGTTGGAATCTAATTTCGATTCATGTGGTATTATATTTGGTGTTGAGCATGCTGTCATGAGATTTTAATATGACACTGAGGTTGGGCACCCGCCAATATTCCTTTTTCCGGATATGCTAAAAAATGCATAGGCGCGGTACGGTGGTGCGGCCTGGTGACCCGGTTAATGTGTTATTGAGAAATTATATTGATATAATTACTTATTAGATTCCCATTTGATTTGAATATTTGTACTCGTATTGTGACATTAATTTAAACCTAATATTTGTTGAGCATCTTTCCTGTCGTATTGTGTACTTCCCTATATTTCCTTTTAGTGGCAGATTAGAACGGATTTTGGGGCGCTATGGAGATCGATTTTAGCGAGGATAATTTTGGGAAGATTTTTAATACAAGAAGAGAAGATTGTACTATTTCGATGTATAGAGCATTGAATATTTGTTTTATTTTCGAGTTAGTTGTTATATGTAATTCGAGAGACCTGGTATTTATTTGAAGAGATTTGAGATTTGTAGTTCTCTTTTATTGTTGTGGGATTTTTAGATGCTCTCTATACCCTGTTCTTTGTGGATTTGATTAGTTTTATCGATAGTAGCGCTCCGTTCGCTCTCCCCGGGCGCGCGGAGTGCTACATAATGGTATCCGAGCTTTGGAATACGACAACCCTCGGGTCCTGGGTTTTGGGTTTGTTGCGTTTTTGTGGCGGGTATTTTGGAGATAGATTATTTTAGATAATTGTTTCGCGTTAGGCATCTAGATTAGATGTGAGGAATTTATTTTTGGAGACGAGATTATTTTTGGAGATTGTTGGCTTTATTTTTGAGACTTAGGTATTTGGCGAATTTCGAGGGCGAAATTCCATTGTTAGTGGGGTAGTGTAACAACCCGCGTAATTTTTGGGGTATTTTTTAAATCAGGAGGAAAAATAAATTTTGAGATAAAATTATTTTTATTGTTCAAATATGTTGGTTATTATTTTTAAAGGCGAGAATTTCAAACGGTTTCAAAATCGGAATTAAAATGGAGTTTTAATTGAATTTTTATTATATAGAAGATTCCTCAAAATATAAAACTCTCCTAGAGTCCTTAAAACATAAAACTCTGTAGCAAAAAAAAACTATTTAAAAATATTGAACAGTCCGATTGAGCTGAAATTTTTTTGAAAGCTTCCTGTCGTCTTTAGATAATTCTCTGTAAAACGTCATCTAATTCCAACGGTCCGATGATCCGAAATAAAAAATTTAGTGTTTGTATCTGATTAGAACTCTTTTCTTAATCAAACTCTTAATACTTTATATATCAACAAATTCGTGGATGGACTTTTCCAATCACTTTTTCTCAAACTTTTCAACCAGAAGACCTCTCCAAAATTACTCCCTTTCATATACAAACCATAGCCCCAAACTTATTCAAGATTTCAACCTTAGATTAGAAGGCTTATTTGGTATTTTCTCGAGTTTGGGCTAGAACGAGATTTGATTATTTTTGCGAGAGGAACGTGATGGTGTGATTAAACTTTGAGGCTGATTTATGTGATGATTCGTGTTGGTTCTTCTTGGTGGTTTAAGGTATGGGGTTTTACACAATATGCTCCTTAATCTCGCGAGTGTTATTCCCTTTGTTTTCTTGTGATTATTGACTCATATTTGAATTGATAAATTCATTGGAATCTGGAAATATTTGTTGGAATCTAATTTCGATTCATGTGGTATTATATTTGGTGTTGAGCATGTTGTCATGATATTTTAATATGACACTGAGGTTGGGCACTGTAACAACCCGCCTAATAAGATACCGGGCGATCACTCCAATATTAAATTAAAACAGGAGTCTCATATGGATCATTCTTAGCATCACTGTCGAAAGTCCATTTAATTACTAATATCCTATTAGGTGAGCGTTAAAAACTTTTACTTAACTACTCTTTTTACGATCAACATCCACAATTATATGCGTAAATGAAACTGAAATAAATTAAAATAACCGAACACTCGGTTCAAATATACAACCATATCGAATGCTGTACTGAAAGAATAAATAAATGCAATTGAGCCATTGGCTCGAATGTTTATACAGTACCTCCTATCTAGAGTACAAGGATGGAAGCGGCTATCAAAAATCTGCACGCATCCACAACTGCTGCAGCTGACGTCTGACTCGAAAGAATTTTCATCCAGGCGTCCCTGTGTCTGGACACCTATATATATACAGTATAGAGAAAGAAAGGAGAGTAGACAAACGGGTCAGAGCCCGAATGTTTAGAAAATATTTTGCAAGTGCATAAATGCTTTATTTTTAGAAAAATAGTTTTTATCTCATATTTAAATTGGTATCGCACTCTCATGAGATACCCCTCACCTCTCCTCTAACAGTGCACACCTAGCGCGTCCCTATAAACATCCTAGTCAAGCTACCCTGCTAAACTAGTCTAATACCCAACCACTATCTAACCTAGATAGTCAAACATGTGTACTAAGGGATAAACTTCACTCTAATCTCGACTCTATGCCATGTTCGTGCGTGGGGTGTCTCGCGAAGCGAAATCCAAACAAGGAACCCCCCCGATACACTACTATGCAGCAAGGTCGATCTTTGAGATCCGCCAGTCCCTCAGTACAGAAAGATATATATATAATATATATACCATAAACATTTAATAATATTAGAGCACTAAGGATTAAACTTCTCCCCAGTCTCAACACAATGCCATATTCGTGCGTGGGGTGTCTCGCGAAGCGAAATCCAAACAAGGAACCCCCCCGATACATTACTATGCAGCACGGTCGATCGTCGGGATCCATTAGACCCTCGGCACTCGATTTATACATATACGTACATCTACAATATACGTTCGGATAATATCTCCCGGACTGAGGATTACTTGATACATATAGTATTTATAAATACTTATCCTTTTCATTTCAAAAACTTCCATTTCCCTTCTCATATCCAGGAAATGTATTTATAGAAGCCAATTCATTATCATGAATTGCTTTAACAAATCATCTACTTTTTGAAAGCCAATTTTATTAACATAAAAATGCTTTTCCTTTATCAATTATCCCATTTCCCTTTTTATACTCAGGAAATGTATTCGAAGACATTTTCATTATCATAAAAATGCTTTGATCATGACATATGCTTCCACATCCCTTCTTCCATCCGGGAAGTGTTACCGAAGCCAAATAATATAACCCATTTCCCTTCCTATATCCAGGAAATGTAATTAAAGCAAATCCAATATTATGAACTGCTTTAATAAACGCGTTCTAAGACCGCCCGTCCGGATTTCTCCACTGTGCGCGCCCCTAAATGGCTATCATCTTCCAGGGCCTCCAAGACAACCTGGGATCCTATATCGAAAGACGTCGGGAAGCGACCATGTGCCTGTGGGATAGTCAAGACCACACCCAGAATCTCCTAACCAGCGCAGAAAATATAACAACAAACGCTCACATGGCCTATAGGACTATATCCACCCTGCATCATTAGCCAGGGGGCTTCACCATACGAACGCAACTTCCCTTATGATAGCGATTTAGAGAGGTGTGTAATCCATATTTTATTAATTATGAAAAATATTTCTCTTTCCATTTTGAAAATATTCATTTTTATATTTTCAAAATCATTTCCATCATAATATATATGTACCTAAATCACATAGTATATACATATCCTATATATTCTTCCTAGAATATATATAAACGGCCATAGTGGCCTATAGCTTCTAGCGATGACCAATAATCCCAAAGTTTTTATATCTCCTCAAATTCTTTAGAGGTCCTAACAATTCTTTTGAGAACCCCTAATATCTATCTCCAATAAGTTCTAACTAATGATTTCAATCTCGGATAGCTTTCCGTAGAAAAATCACTATAAATCCAAAAAAAATCAGAAAAATACGCGGTCGGTACCCAAGCGACCGTGTCGAAAAGATCTACAATTTTTATATTTTGACAAAGAGCCGAATCGATTCGCCTCTAGGCCGAATCGATTCGGTAAGCACGCTGCCTACACTATTCATCGTCTTCTCCGAGACGGTTTCGGCCATTAAAGCTTCTCCCAAGCTTTTGTCACCTCACCCAACGTCCTACAACCTCAACCAACTACAAATACCCATATATTAAGGGTTCTAAACATCCTAGAACCCTAAATCACCAATTAATTTTATATAAAACCTAAGTTTCTCCGATTAACCAATTTTAGGGGTTTATTCGTTTTATCCCCCGAAAACCCGTTTTATCCACGAATACCCAACCCAAAATCATTAGGGTTTGTTATACCAACTATGATATGAGATATTTATGCTCAAAAATAAATAAATCAAGTAAACACTTGCCTCGTGGATATAATTCGACGACCTCGAGTCGAATCCGGCGGAGTTTGGCCCAAATCTTCCTTTTGCTCCTCCTTTCTTCCTCCTCTCTCTCTTCTCTCTCTTTTCTTTCTTTCTTTCCTCTCTTTCTACCTCTCTTCCTCCTTTTATAAGGAGAAAAGGTTTTTAACCCCTTAAAACCCAAAAACGACTCATTTACCCAATTACGAGTTACTTTTACCTCTAAAATTACCCGAAACTCAATTTTAACAATCGGACACTCTTTTTAGACTATCTCGGACATTCCGAGACTCACGGCGCAGTCAAAATTTCCATCCGAGGTATTTGACCGCAAATCACTATTCCAACCCAAAAATAATTAAGTGTGATATTCTACTCAAAATCTTACCTCTTTTGTCGCTATACTCCACGGCGACATATAATTAAATTACTTCGACCTATATAGTCCCAAAATAATTAATAACACCCTTCGAAAATCATTAACTCCTTGAAAATCCCAAAAATTACTATTTCGAGAAATTCTCCAAATTCCAAATCATACTTAATTATGGAATTTAATCATCTCCAAAAGGGCGGGTTATTACAGGCACCCGCCAATATTCCTTTTTCCGGATATGCTAAAAAATGCATAGGCGCGGTACGGTGGTGCGGCCTGGTGACCCGGTTAATGTGTTATTGAGAAATTATATTGATATAATTGCTTATGAGATTCCCATTTGATTTGAATATTTGTACTCGTATTGTGACGTTTTATTCACCGCTAATATTTGTTGAGCATCTTTCCTGTCGTATTGTGTACTTCCCTATATTTCCTTTTAGTGGAAGATTAGCACGGATTTTGGGGCGCTAAGGAGATCGATTTTAGCGAGGATAATTTTGGGATGATTTTTAATACAAGATGAGAAGATTGTATTATTTTGATGTATAGAGCATTGGAGATTTGTTTTATTTTCGAGTTAGTTGTTATATGTAATTCGAGAGACCTGGTATTTATTTGAAGAGATTTGAGATTTGTAGTTCTCTTTTATTGTTGTGGGATTTTTAGATGCTCTCTATACCCTGTTCTTTGTGGATTTGATTAGTTTTATCGATAGTAGCGCTCCGTTCGCTCTCCCGGGGCGCGCGGGGTGCTACATAATAGTATCCGAGCTTTGGAATACGACAACCCTCGGGTCCTGGGTTTTGGGTTTGTTGCGTTTTTGTGGCGGGTATTTTGGAGATAGATTATTTTAGATAATTGGTTCGCGTTAGGCATCTAGATTAGATGTGAGGAATTTATTTTTGGAGACGAGATTATTTTTGGAGATTGTTGGCTTTATTTCTGAGACTTAGGTATTTGGCGAATTTCAAGGGCGAAATTCCATTGTTAGTGGGGTAGTGTAACAACCTGCGTAATTTTTGGGGTATTTTTTAAATCAGGAGGAAAAATAAATTTTGAGATAAAATTATTTTTATTTTTCAAATATGTTGGTTATTAAGTTTAAAGGCGAGAATTTCAAAAGGTTTCAAAATCGGAATCAAAATGGAGTTTTAATTGAATTTTTATTATATAGAAGATTCCTCAAAATATAAAACTCTCCTAGAGTCGTTAAAACATAAAACTCTGTAGCAAAAAAAAACTATTTAAAAATATTGAACAGTCCGATTGAGCTGAAATGTTTTTGAAAGCTTCCTGTCGTCTTTAGCTAATTCTCTGTAAAACGTCATCTAATTCCAACGGTCCGATGATCCGAAATAAAAAATTTAGTGTTTGTATCTGATTAGAACTCTTTTCTTAATCAAACTCATAATACTTTATATATCAACAAATTCGTGGATGGACTTTTCCAATCACTTTTTCTCAAACTTTTCAACCAGAAGACCTCTCCAAAATTACTCCCTTTCATATACAAACCATAGCCCCAAACTTATTCAAGATTTCAACCTTAGATTAGAAGGCTTATTTGGTGTTTTCTCGAGTTTGGGCTAGAACGAGATTTGATTATTTTCGCGAGAGGAACGTGATGGAGTGATTAAATTTTGAGGCTGATTTATGTGATGATTCGTGTTGGTTCTTCTTGGTGGTTTAAGGTATGGGATTTTACACAATATGCTCCTTAATCTCGCGAGTGTTATTCCCTTTGTTTTCTTGTGATTATTGACTCATATTTGAATTGATAAATTCAT
This sequence comes from Sambucus nigra, assembly GCA_949130495.1. NCBI lineage: Eukaryota > Viridiplantae > Streptophyta > Magnoliopsida > Dipsacales > Adoxaceae > Sambucus > Sambucus nigra. The sequence goes on along the minus strand of OX422207.1, from coordinate 670,850,610 downwards.
TGGAATCTGGAAATATTTGTTGGAATCTAATTTCGATTCATGTGGTATTATATTTGGTGTTGAGCATGTTGTCATGAGATTTTAATATGACACTGAGGTTGGGCACCCGCCAATATTCCTTTTTCCGGATATGCTAAAAAATGCATAGGCGCGGTACGGTGGTGAGGCCTGCTGACCCGGTTAATGTGTTATTGAGAAATTATATTGATATAATTGCTTATGAGATTCGTATTTGATTTGAATATCCATACTCGTATTGTGACGTTTTATTCACCGCTAATATTTATTGAGCATCTTTCCTGTCGTATTGTGTACTTACCCATATTTTCTTTTAGTGGCAGGTTAGCACGGATTTTGGGGCGCTATGGAGATTGATTTTATCGAGGATTATTTTCGGAAGATTTTTAATACAAGATGAGAAGATTGTATTATTTTGATGTATAGAGCATTGGAGATTTGTTTTATTTTCGAGTTAGTTGTTATATGTAATTCGAGAGACCTGGTATTTATTTGAAGAGATTTGAGATTTGTAGTTCTCTTTTATTGTTGTGGGATTTTTAGATGCTCTATACCTTGTTCTTTGTGGATTTGATTAGTTTTATCGATGGTAGCGCTTCGTTCGCTCTCTCCGGGTGAGCGGGGTGCTACATAATGGTATCAGAGCTTTGGTATACGACAAACCTCGGGTCTTGGGTTTTGGGTCTGTTGCGTTTTTGTGGCTGGTATTTTGGAGATGGATTATTTTAGATAATCGTTTCGTGTTAGGCATCTAGATTAGATGTGAGGAATTTATTTTTGGAGACAACATTATTTTTGGAGATTTTTGGCTTTATTTTTGAGAGTTAGGTATTTGGCAAATTTCGAGGGCGAAATTCCATTGTTAGTGGGGAAGTGTAACAAAGCGCGTAATTTTGGGGGTATTTTTTAAATCAGGAGGAAAAATAAATTTTGAGATAAAATTATTTTTATTGTTCAAATATGTTGGTTATTATTTTTAAAGGCGAGAATTTCAAACGGTTTCAAAATCGAAATTAAAATGGAGTTTTAATTGAATTTTTATTATATAGAAGATTCCTCAAAATATAAAACTCTCCTAGAGTCCTTAAAACATAAAACTCTGTAGCAAAAAAAAACTATTTAAAAATATTGAATAGTACGATTGAGCTGAAATGTTTTTGAAAGCTTCCTGTCATCTTTAGCTAATTCTCTGTAAAACGTCATCTAATTGCAAAAGTCCGATGATCCGAAATAAAAATTTTAGTGTTTGTATCTGATTAGAACTCTTTTCTTAATCAAACTCTTAATACTTTATATATCAACAAATTCGTGGATGGACTTTTCCAATCACTTTTTCTCAAACTTTTCAACCTGAAGACCTCTCCAAAATGACTCCCTTTCATATAAAAACCATAGCCCCAAACTTATTCAAGATTTCAACCTTAGATTAGAAGGTTTATTTGGTGTTTTCTAGAGTTTGGGCTAGAACGAGATTTGATTATTTTCCCGAGAGGAACGTGATGGTGAGATTAGATTTTGAGGCTGATTTATGTGATGATTCATGTTGGTTCTTCTTGGTGTTTTAAGGTATGGGGTTTTACACAATATGCTCCTTAATCTCGCGAGTGTTATTCCCTTTGTTTTCTTGTGATTATTGACTCATATTTGAATTCATAAATTCATTGGAATCTGAAAATATTTGTTGGAATATAATTTCGATTAATGTGGTATTATATTTGGTGTTGAGCATGTTGTCATGACATTTTAATATGACACTGAGGTTGGGCACCCGTCAATATTCCTTTTTTCGGATATGCTAAAAAATGCATAGGCGCGGTACGGTGGTGAGGCCTGGTGACCCGGTTAATGTGTTATTGAGAAATTATATTGATATAATTGCTTATGAGATTCGCATTTGATTTGAATATCCGCACTCGTATTGTGACGTTTTATTCACCGCTAATATTTGTTGAGCATCTTTCCTGTCATATTATGTACTTACCCATATTTTGTTTTAGTGGCAGGTTAGCACGGATTTTGGGGCGCTATGGAGATTGATTTTAGCGAGGATTATTTTGGGAAGATTTTTAATACAAGATGAGAAGATTTTATTATTTTGATGTATTGAGCATTGGAGCTTTGTTTTATTTTCGAGTTAGTTGTTATGTGTAATTCGAGAGACCTGGTATTTATTTGAAGAGATTTGAGATTTGTAGTTCTCTTTTATTGTTGTGGGATTTTTAGATGCTCTATACCTTGTTCTTTGTGGATTCGATTAGTTTTATCGATAGTAGCGCTCCGTTCGCTCTCTCCGGGCGCGCGGGGTGCTACATAATGGTATTAGAGCTTTGCTATACGACAACCCTCAGGTCTTGGGTTTTGGGTCTGTTACGTTTTTGTGGCGCGTATTTTGGAGATGGATTATTTTAGATAATCGTTTCGCGTTAGGTATCTAGATTAGATATGAGAAATTTATTTTTGGAGACGACATTATTTTTGTAGATTGTTGGCTTGATTTTTTAGAGTTAGGTATGTGGCGAATTTCGAGGGCGAAATTCCATTGTTAGTGGGGAAGTGTACCAACCAGCGTAATTTTTGGGGTATTTTTGAAATCAAGAGGAAAAATAAATTTTGAGATAAAATTATTTTTATTGTTCAAATATGTTGGTTATTATTTTTAAAGGCGAGAATTTCAATCGGTTTCAAAATCGGAATTAAAATGGAGTTTTACTTGAAATTTTATTATATAGAATTCCTCAAAATATAAAACTCTCTTAGAATCCTTAAAACATAAAACTCTGTAGCAAAAAAAAACTATTTAAAAATATTGAACAGTCCGACTGAGCTGAAATTTTTTTGAAAGCTTTCTATCGTCTTTAGCTAATTCTCTGTAAAACGTCATCTAATTCCAACGGTCCGATCATCCGAAATAAAAATTTTAGTGTTTGTATCTGATTAGAACTCTTTTCTTAATCAAACTCTTAATACTTTATATATCAACAAATTTGTGGATGGACTTTTTCAATCACTTTTTCTCAAACTTTTCAACCAGAAGACCTCTCCAAAATTACTCCCTTTCATATACAAACCATAGCCCCAAACTTATTCAAGATTTCAACCTTAGATTAGAAGGCTTATTTGGTGTATTCTCGAGTCTGGGCTAGAACAAGATTTGCTTATTTTCACGAGAGGAACGTGACGGTGTGATTAGATTTTGAGGCTGATTTATGTGATGATTCATGTTGGTTCTTCTTGGTGGTTTAAGGTATGGGGTTTTACACAATATGCTCCTTAATCTCGCGAGTGTTATTCCCTTTGTTTTCTTGTGATTATTGACTCATATTTGAATTGATAAATTCATTGGAATCTGGAAATATTTGCTGGAATATAATTTCGATTCATGTGGTATTATATTTGGTGTTGAGCATGTTGTCATGAGATTTTAATATGACACTGAGGTTGGGCACCCGCCAATATTCCTTTTTTCGGATATGCTAAAAAATGCATAGGCGCGGTACGGTGGTGAGGCCTCGTGACCCGGTTAATGTGTTATTGAGAAATTATATTGATATAATTGCTTATGAGATTCGCATTTGATTTGAATATCCATACTCGTATTGTGACGTTTTATTCACCGCTAATATTTATTGAGCATCTTTCCTGTCGTATTGTGTACTTACCCATATTTTCTTTTAGTGGCAGGTTAGCAAGGATTTTGGGGCGCTATGGAGATTGATTTTAGCGAGGATTATTTTTGAAGGATTTTTAATACAAGATGAGAAGATTATATTATTTTGATGTATAGAGCATTGGAGATTTGTTTTATTTTCGAGTTAGTTGTTATATGTAATTCGAGAGACTTGGTATTTATTTGAAGAGATTTGAGATTTTTAGTTCTCTTTTATTGTTGTGGGACTTTTAGATGCTCTATACCTTGTTCTTTGTGGATTTGATTAGTTTTATCGATGGTAGCGCTTCGTTCGCTCTCTCAGGGCGAGCGGGGTGCTACATAATGGTATCAGAGCTTGGGTATACGACAACCCTCGGGTCTTGGGTTTTGGGTCTGTTGCATTTTTGTGGCTGGTATTTTGGAGATGGATTATTTTAGATAATCGTTTCGTTTTAGGCATCTAGATTAGATGTGAGGAATTTATTTTTGGAGACGAGATTATTTTTGTAGATTGTTGGCTTTATTTTTGAGAGTTAGGTATTTGGCAAATTTCGAGGGCGAAATTCCATTGTTAGTGGGGAAGTGTAACAAAGCGCGTAATTTTTGGGGTATTTTTTAAATCAGGAGGAAAAATAAATTTTGAGATAAAATTATTTTTATTGTTCAAATATGTTGGTTATTATTTTTAAAGGCGAGAATTTCAAACGGTTTCAAAATCGGAATTAAAATGGAGTTTTAATTGAATTTTTATTATATAGAAGATTCCTCAAAATATAAAACTCTCTTAGAATCCTTAAAACATAAAACTCTGTTGCAAAAAAAAAATTATTTAAAAATATAGAATAGTCCAATTGAGCGGAAATTTTTTTGAAAGCTTCCTGTCGTCTTTAGCTAATTCTCTGTAAAACGTCATCTAATTCCAACGGTCCGATGATCCGAAATAAAAATTTTGGTATTTGTATCTGATTAGAACGCTTTTATTAATCAAACTCTTAATACTTTATATATCAACAAATTCGTGGATGGACTTTTCCAATCACTTTTTCTCAAACTTTTCAACCTGAATACCTCTCCAAAATTACTCCCTTTCATATACAAACCATAGACCCAAACTTATTCAAGATTTCAACCTTAGATTAGAAGGCTTGTTTGGTGTTTTCTCGAGTCTGGGCTAGAACGAGATTTGATTATTTTCACGAGAGGAACATGATGGTGTGATTAGATTTTGAGGTTGATTTATGTGATGATTCATGTTGGTTCTTTTTGGTGGTTTAAGGTATGAGGTTTTACACAATATGCTCCTTAATCTCGCGAGTGTTATTCCCTTTGTTTTCTTGTGATTATTGACTCATATTTAAATTGATAAATTCATTGGAATCTGGAAATATTTTTTGGAATCTAATTTCGATTCATGTGGTATTATATTTGGTGTTGAGCATGTTGTCATGAGATTTTAATATGACACTGAGGTTGGGCACCCGCCAATATTCCTTTTTCCGGATATGCTAAAAAATGCATAGGCGCGGTACGGTGGTGACGCCGGGTGACCCGTTTAATGTGTTATTGAGAAATTATATCGATATAATTGCTTATGAGATTCGCATTTGATTTGAATATCCATACTCGTATTGTGACGTTTTATTCACCGCTAATATTTGTTGAGCATCTTTCATGTCGTATTTTGTACTTACCCATATTTTCTTTTAGTGGCAGGTTAGCACGGATTTTGGGGCGCTATGGAGATTGATTTTAGCGAGGATTATTTTGGGAAGATTTTTAATACAAGATGAGAAGATTGTATTATTTTGATGTATAGAGCATTGGAGATTTGTTTTATTTTTGAGTTAGTTGTTATATGTAATTCGAGAGACCTGGTATTTATTTGAAGAGATTTGAGATTTGTAGTTCTCTTTTATTGTTGTGGGATTTTTAGATGCCCTATACCTTGTTCTTTGTGGATTTGATTAGTTTTATCTATAGTAGCGCTCCGTTCGCTCTCTCCGGGCGCGCGGGGTGCTACATAATGGTATCAGAGCTTTGCTATACGACAACCCTCGGGTCTTGGGTTTTGGGTCTGTTGCGTTTTTGTGGCGCGTATTTTAGAGATGGATTATTTTAGATAATCGTTTCGCGTTAGGCATCTAGATTAGATGTGAGGAATTTATTTTTGGAGACGAGAATATTTTTGTAGATTGTTGGCTTGATTTTTTAGAGTTAGGTATTTGGCGAATTTTGAGGGAGAAATTCCATTGTTAGTGGGAAGTGTACCAACCAGCGTAATTTTTGGGGTATTTTTGAAATCAAGAGGAAAAATAAATTTTGAGATAAAATTATTTTTATGGTTCAAATATGTTGGTTATTATTTTTATAGGCGAGAATTTCAAACGGTTTCAAAATCGGAATTAAAATGGAGTTTTAATTGAATTTTTATTATATATAAGATTCCTCAAAATATAAAACTCTCTTAGAATCCTTAAAACATAAAACTCTGTAGCAAAAAAAAACTATTTAAAAATATTGAACAGTCCGATTGAGCTGAAATTTTTTTGAAAGCTTCCTGTCGTCTTTAGCTAATTCTCTGTAAAACGTCATCTAATTCCAACGGTCCGATGATCCGAAATAAAATTTTTGGTGTTTGTATCTGATTAGAACTCTTTTCTTAATCAAACTCTTAATACTTTATATATCAACAAATTCGTGGATGGACTTTTCCAATCACTTTTTCTCAAACTTTTCAACCTGAAGACCTCTCAAAAATTACTCCCTTTCATATACAAACCATAGACCCAAACTTATTCAAGATTTCAACCTTAGATTAGAAGGCTTATTTGGTGTTTTCTCGAGTCTGGGCTAGAACGAGATTTGCTTATTTTCATGAGAGGAACGTGATGGTGTGATTAGATTTTGAGGCTGATTTATGTGATGATTCATGTTGGTTCTTTTTGGTGGTTTAAGGTATGGGGGTTTACACAATATGCTCCTTAATCTCGCGAGTGTTATTCCCTTTGTTTTCTTGTGATTATTGACTCATATTTGAATTGATAAATTCATTGGAATCTGGAAATAGATTTCGATTCATGTGGTATTATATTTGGTGTTGAGCATGCTGTCATGAGATTTTAATATGACTCTGAGGTTGGGCACCCGCCAATATTCCTTTTTCCGGATATGCTAAAAAATGCATAGGCGCGGTACGGTGGTGAGGCCTGGTGACCCGGTTAATGTGTTATTGAGAAATTATATTGATATAATTGCTTATGAGATTCGCATTTGATTTGAATATACGTACTCGTATTGTGACGTTTTATTCACCGCTAATAATTGTTGAGCATCTTTCCTGTGGTATTGTGTACTTACCCATATTTTCTTTTAGTGGCAGGTTAGCACGGATTTTGGGGCGCTATGGAGATTGATTTTAGCGAGGATTATTTTGGAAAGATTTTTAATACAAGATGAGAAGATTGTATTATTTTGATGTATAGAGCATTGGAGATTTGTTTTATTTTCGAGTTAGTTGTTATATGTAATTCGAGAGACCTGGTATTTATTTGAAGAGATTTGAGATTTGGAGTTCTCTTTTATTGTTGTGGGATTTTTAGATGCTCTATACCTTGTTCTTTGTGGATTTGATTGTTTTTATCGATAGTAGCACTCCGTTCGCTCTCTCCGGGCGCGCGGGGTGCTATATAATGGTATCAGAGCTTTGGTATACGACAACCCTCGGGTCTTGGGTTTTGGGTCTGTTGCATTTTTGTGGCGCGTATTTTGGAGATGGATTATTTTAGATAATCATTTCGTGTTAGGGACCTTCTCCGTGGGAGAGAGTTAGGGAGTCTTTTCTTAAGGGCCATCCCCCGGAATTCGATGGAGGCTCGGATGTTATAAGGGAAAATCAGTGGAAGAAAGACATGCAACGCCATCTTCGAATGGTAGAATGTAGCGAGGAGAAAAAGCAAATCCTTGTCACTTTCAAGCTTGTGGGATCGGCATTACATTGGTGGGAGTTGATGACTACACCAGAGCAAAGGTATACGATGTCAATAAATGATTTTTGGGCCTTGTTTGACGGAAAGTACTTCCCTCCCGCAGTTCAAAGGGAGATGCGAAGGAAGCTTCAAGATGTAATTCAGGGAGAGAGATCTGTTGCTGAGTATGAAGAGGAGTTCACCCGGTTGGAAAGTTTTGTACCGGATGAAGTGCCTCCAGAAGAGAGGAGAATCTCCAAGTTTGTGGGAGGTTTCCATTGGCGGATAAAACAACATTTGTTGGGAAATCTGGCTTTACAAACCTTTGGGGATGTGATAAATGCGGCTTTACTTCATTGCCAAGAGCATAGATTGTTTGAGCAAAATAACAAGAAGGCTACAGCAATGGGGCAAGTGGGAAGACCCGGAGGGAATGGGATTGGGGGAGGAGCATCTCCTTCATCCCAATCTTTGGGGATTAAGCAAAAAGAGAGGGATTCCCAGCAAGGGGATTTGTCTAAATGCCAACGCTTTGGTGGATTTAATGCGGTTGGTAATAACAACAAGCCGGGTCAAGGCGGACTGCCACAACAACAAGCAGGTAGAGGAGGGAATGGAGGTAGAGGCCAGCAGGGCCGAGGTTCGAGGCAGTTTCGAAACAATTAAGGATGGAACCAGGAGAATGTGGCGAACAAATGTTTTCAGTGCAGAGATCTGGGCCATTATAAGAGGTCGTGTCCTCAGTTGATTGGAGGACATCTTCCTAGTTCTCCACAGCAACCATATGTTCAGCTTCCGCCACAGGCACCTAATCCGGTTGTTCCTCCACAGTAGGGGCAACTGTAGTATGGACAGGTCTATCACATTCAGGAGGCTATGCTTCCTCCAGCCCCTCCAGCACCGCCAGCGATTGAGGGTAAGTTTCTCATCCATGGGCATATGGGTCGGGTGTTAATTGATACGGGTGCGACACACTCTTTAATTTCTAGGAGTTTTGCTCAGACCACAGATTTGATAAAGTCTGCTGAGAGTACTTTCACTAGAGTTGAATCCTCTATGGGTGATGGTTCATTGATTTTCTTTGTTTGTAAAAATATAGGAATTAATCTTGGTAATTTATGTTTTGAGGCCGATTTGCTCGTCCTTGACATGGTCGGGTACGATGTGATTTTGGGCATGGATTGGTTAGTGAAATATCAAGCGATAGAAAATTGTTATGGGAAGAGTATAGTCTTCGCAGTTTCGGGACAAGAAATGTTCTTGGTAGTTATGCCTTGTATAGAAGGAGGTACGAGTACCTATTTATATTGTATTGCGGAGGATACTTATAGGGATGTAGTTGTTCCCCTAGATTCTCTTCCGATTGTTAGAGATTTTGAGGATGTTTTTCGGGAAATACCGGGATTACCTCCAAGTCGAGAGATTGAGTTTGTGATTGATTTAGCGCCGAGAACTCGACCTATTGAGAAAGCTCCATATCGCATGGCTCCTGTGGAAATGAGGGAGTTACGAGATCAAATTCACCAGTTGTTGGAGCAAGGATTTATTAGGCACAGTACGTCGCCATGGGGTGCTCCGGTTTTGTTCGTAAATAAAAGAGACGGTTCTCTCCGGTTATGTGTGGACTATAGAGAGTTGAATAAAGTCACCATCCGGAATAAATACCCTTTTCCTCGCATTGATGATATATTTGACCAACTTAGGGGAGCGTTGTACTTCTCTAAGATCGATTTGAGGACGGGGTATTATCAATTAAGGATACGGGAGCAGGATGTATCCAAGACCGCATTTTTGACCAGATATGGTACCTATGAATTCTTGGTTATGCCCTTTGGACTAACCAACGCCCCCGCTGTATTTATGGATCTCATAAATAGGGTGTTTCGGGATTTCCTTGACCAATTTGTTATTGTATTTATCGATGACATCTTAGTCTATTCTCAGACATAATCTTACCTTGCTACTCACTTAGGGTTGGTCATACAAAGATTGAGGGATCACCAACTGTATGCAAAGTTAGAGAAGTGTGGATTTTGGTTGAAGGAAGTTCAATTTTTGGGCCATGTTGTGTCATCCCAAGGTATTTCGGTGGATCCTAGTAAGGTGGTTGCGGCAAGGGAATGGGGTCAGCCCACGACACCTATCGAGATTCGTAGTTTTCTGGGTTTGGCAGGTTATTACCGTCGATTTATCAAGGGTTTCTCAAAGATCGCTATCCCTTTGATAAATTTGACCCGAAAAGGGGTGAGATTTGCTTGGGATAGCTCTTTCCAGGATGCTTTTGATGAGCTCAAAGATAGATTGACTTCGGCTCCAGTCCTCGCATTGCCAAAACCAGGATTGGAATATCTAGTCTTCACCGATGCATCTCTTCAAGGATTAGGAGGTGTGCTTCAGCAAAAGCGACGGGCTATTGCTTATGCTTCTCAAAAGCTCAAGCCTCATGAAATGAACTATCCGGTGCATGACTTAGAACTCACCGCGGTTGTCTTTTCCTTGAAGATTTGGAGGCATTATCTCTTGGGGGAGAAATTCAGCCTTTTCACGGACCATAAATCGCTGCAATATTTATTCTCACAAAAATATTTGAAACTGTGCCAGTGCCGATGGTTGGAGTTCGTGAAAGATTATCAATTTGATATCCATTATCATCCAGGCAAAGCGAACGTAATGGTGGATGCCTTGAGTAGGAGACCCGAGGGGGAACTAGCTAATGTATGGAAAGCTAAGTGGAAAGAGCTCAGTCAGGAGGATGCGGTGGTCAGAGCGTTCATGTCAGTGATGACGGTTACTCCTACCATTGTTGCAAGGGTTATGGAAGCCCAAGGTAGGGATAAGGTCTGTCAAGATCATATACACCGATTACTGTCCGAGGGAGCAGAATCCTACTCGATAAGTTCCGAAGGTGGATTACGCTTCCATGGAAGACTTATTGTCCTAGAGGAGGGGGATTTGAGACGGGCGGTGATGGCGGAATCTCACGGGTCAAAATTTACGGTACATCCTGGTGGGGACAAGATGTATCAAGACATGCTTCGCCAGTATTGGTGGCCCGGCATGAAACGGGATATTTTTTAATTTGTGTCCCAATGCACTACTTGTCAATTGGTCAAGATCGATCATCAGCGACCGACAGGTTTGTTGCAACCATTGGAGATTCCAGTATGGAAATGGTAAAGAATATCGATGGACTTTATTACGGGATTACCAAGGTCACAGAGGGGTAATGATTCTATTTGGGTGATTGTCGACCGCTTGACTAAGTCGGCACACTTCTTGCCCGTACGTACGAATTTTGATACTGCTCGCTATGCCCAATTGTTCATCGAGGAGGTCGTTAGACTTCATGGGGTACCTTTCAATATCTTTTTCGACCGAGACAAGATCTTTGTCTCCCACTTTTGGCAAAGTTTCCAAGAGGCCATGGGGACCGAATTGAGGTTAAGCACTTCTTATCATCCTCAAACAGATGGTCAAACTGAAAGAGTAAACCAAATGTTAGATGATATGCTCCGTATGTGTATGCTTGATTTCAAAGGTGTTTGGGAACAATACATCCCATTGGTTGAGTTTGCTTATAACAACTCATAACAATTTAATATTAGAATGGCGCCCTATGAGGCTCTTTATGGCCGGCCATGTAGATCGCCCGGTTATTAGTTGGAAGTGGTTGAGAATAAATTCCTTGGACCTGAAATGATCCAAGATACTTCTTCTAAAATTGAACTCATTTGGAATCGTATTCGGATAGCTCAAGACCTCCAAAAGAGCTATGCCGATGCGGGTAGAAGACACATGGAGTTGGAGATTGGGGACCAAGTCTTGGTGCGAGTGTCGCCAATGAAGGGCATTAAGCGTTTTGAGAAGAAAGGAAAGCTTGCACCGCGCTTTGTTGGACCTTTTCCAGTTATTGGGAAAGTCGGTCCAGTGGCATATCAACTTGCCTTAGCGGAACCTTTGCAACAAATTCACGATGTATTCCATGTTTCCTCTCTGAAGAAGTATAAAAGATGTAAAGGTTCCCTTTGGCATACCCCTTTCGAGGATATTGACTTGTGACACATTTCATATGAAGAACAACCGGTTGCTATTCTTGAGCATGGGGAGCGCAAGTTGAGGTCTCGTGTGGTTCCCTTAGTGAGAGTCCAATGGAGCCATCAAAATGCTAAAGAATCGATTTGGGAACGTGAGGACGACATGCGGGAAAAATATCCACATCTCTTCTTAACAGGTACGCTTGAATTTTGGGCGCAAAATTCCCTCATAATGGGGGAGTATGTAAAAACCCTCGCTTATGAGAGCCTATTTTATATTTACTTACTATGTGAAGAAATTACATATATAATGTTGGAATATGGAGTAAGTATTAATTTAATGAAGAAAAGTTAATATTTACTAACTTGTTGTATATTTACTGTATGAGTATGTAAATATCCTCATGTTGAGTTTTATAGTGTCATAAGATTTAAAATGACCCTATGATTTAAAATGGAACCGGAACTTAAAATAGATTATAAAATGTCCAAATGATAATTTGGAGGCCGTAGTTGATTCCGGAACATGTGAGATAGTCAAATTATGTGCCATATTGTATTTTGAGGTTTTGGGCACTTTTGACTGATTATACCTTAAATATGTAGTTGCGTGTTATTTTATCGCGGTATTTATCATTTAAGTTGGGATTGTTGACTAAAGGCACGATTTAGTCTTGTTAAGTCTTCTATTTTCCCTAATTTCATTCCTAAACCTAGAGAGAACTAGAGTAGAGGAAGAAGAAGAAGAGATTGAAGATTGAGGGGGGATTTTTGCTACTACAAAAGGAAAATCTACATTTGCTAGATTGAGGCAAGTTTTCTACTTGCTATATGTGGTTTAAGATAAATGATTAGTTGTGATAATGGTGTATTGATCATGGTTTAACTATTTTAGGGTTTTTGTGCATTTGTTGTTCTTGAATCATTCAAGAATGATTTGGATGATTAATGAGTTTTATGGTAGGTAGTTAGTGGTATTTATGATGTATTGGTGTCAATAAATGATGTATTTATGAATGATTTGAATGGATTTGAGTTGGGGGCAAATTTGGAGTCCAAGACTCCATAGCCAAAATTGGCAAAATTTGCAGGGGCGAATCGATGCGGGCAAGCCGAATCGATTCGCATGGGGACAGTTTCCAGGTCTTAGTGAACCGAATCGATTCGGAAATTATGCAAAAACCCAGTTTTTCCTGACCGAATCGATTCGGGGAGGTCCGAATCGATTCGGAAATTATGCAGAATCTCATATTTTCTGGCTGAATAGATTCGAAAATCCTGCATTTTTAATTTGTTTTTCTTTTTCATTTTTAACCCCTTTTCTCTAGTCTTAGGACTTAGGAACCTTCTTATATGAAGTCAAATTACAGTCCTAGAGTTCTAGGTGAGTTAGTTTACTACCCTAGGCTAGAATTGGGTTATATGGGAATTATTTCGAGGGTGCGCGAAGTGATGTTCAAGCATTACTTTCCTTTTTCAACTAGTAGGTGTCTAGGAGATTATCAAGTCGTATTTGGAGACTTTAGAAGTTAATTTGAGGTATGAGAATTTATATAAAGTCCAAAAAGGATATTTGAAAAAAACAAATAACTTGGGAGTTTAAATATTCATCGAGGTTATTACGATGATGTGAAGTACGTATAGTTTCGGATAACCATAATGCATTTGATAAAATGTAAATGGATAAAGTAAATGATAATTTACTAAATCATGTCATAGTAATTAATAAAATGGTTGGAACACACCCTCTCTAAATACCATCTTAAGGGAAGTTCGTGCGTAAGGTGAAGCCCCCCTGGCTAATGAATGCAGGGTGGATATAGTCCTAGGCCAATGAGCGCTTGTTTTATTTTTTCTGCGATGGGTAGGTAATTTCGGGTGTGGTTATGACTACCCCGCAGGCATATGTCCGCTTCCCGACGTCGCGATAGGATCCCAGGTTGTCTTGATAATAGGCCCTGGAAGATGATGGTTATTTAGGGGCGCGCACAGTGGGGAAACCCGGACGGACGGCCTTAGAATCGTTATATATGTATAATTATAACTATTCTAACATCAAGTGGGACTTGATGGATATTAATGCCATAAAGATCATAACGCAATGCCATAAAGAGCATAATACATGCCATAAAGATCATACAATTGAGATACGTGCCACAAAGAGAACATGATAAAATTTATATTCCTGATAAGGAATGGAAAGATAAAATGAAAAGGATGAAAGATGAAAAAGGTTTATGATTATTCTTATTCTCGTATATAATTGATTCTTACTTTATAATCATTTAATTGTCTTAGTTTATTTCATGAGGTTACCATGCTAGAATATCATCTTTATCATTCATGATTAACTGTTCATTATTGTCATACTATTTGTTTATCTGGTGATCACATAAAACCGGTCCCTGACCCGTTCTTCTTTCTTGTTGTGCATATATCTATTGTAACCACTCAGGTGCTCCACCGCAAGGACGCCCGTATTGATCTCCCCATTCCAGTGTCTTTTGAGGAGCCGTGACATTTTTGCGGATATCAAGGGATATTTTGTGTAGACGCCTTCATTATTGTTTTCTAGTTATGTTCGGGTCTTTATTCGGGCGGGTGGCCCAAACTGTTGTAAATGTATAATGGATGTATTATGTAATTATTTGAACTTGTTGTTCATTGTATGAATTCTGTTGACCGACATTTCATTTGGTCCTTCTATTGTTGTTGTTTTTATCATTGTTACATATATACTTTTGGGGTTTCCACTTGTTTTCAATTATGTGTTGTTGACAATGCTTTCTTTAAATTACAAAACGAAATTTTTGACAACCCGTTTTCTGAAATATTGTATAGTTATTCCGTATACTTTTTATGTTGTTATGGTGCTGAGAATGATTCCATCCATGATTCCTGTATTATTGGAGTATCGGGATGGCCACCCCTTATTTCGAATACCGGGTTGTCAAAGATATCTTATGGGCTTTATGTTATCCTTCTCTTTAACACATGAATGTGTGTTCATGTGTGTGCATCACAAATGTGTCGTGTGTGTAAAGTTGAAAAAGTTGGAATTGTGGCGACTGTATTCGTGGATGTGCATGGGTATGTCTGTGAAGAGCAGAGTCATTGTATCCTCACTGTAAGAAAGGTGGGTTCATTTTCCCCTAAGGAGACAAAATGTGATAGACATCCCAAAATCGTGACCTCATAATGCAAAGTGAGTACGCATAAGTTGAGCCACTGAGAAATAAAGACAATGGTGATACTAACTAGAAAGCGTGAATAATGGATAAAATATATAATAATATGAACGACGCCCCGAACTCGTCACCTTGTTATGGAAAAGTAGATATGCATAAATGGGACCACTAGAAGATGAGAAAAATAACATAACTAGCAAAACATTAGTAATATAACGATGGAAATGTGTAAAAATGACTACAAATACGAGTGACACCCCAAAATCGTAATCTCACTATGGAAAAGTGTGTGCGCATAAATAGGACCGCTAAAAGAGTAATGAAAGTGAGAGAACTAACTACATGAATAAAATGCACTAAATGAATAAAATGATGAAAATATGAAATAAACTAAATGGAATGAATAAAAATAGACTTGAATTCCAAAAGTAATTTTGTTATGCCTACCTAGATATAAAAAAAAAGGCATTAAAGTCCACATAGTTCGCATAATATGCAAGGTTCGGTCTAAGTCATAATCTGAATTTGGGGTGTCTCTTTTATCTTAGGAAAAGAGGACTAAATGTTATGAAATGGTAGAAAATATGATGAGAACACTCCAAATTGGGAATATGTCCTTAAACCTTTTTTTAGGTTTTTTGTTTATGAAAAATAAGTTTGAGACTATATATGATAATAGAAGGGTGGAATTAAGGAACTCTTAGAGATAATGATAAAATATAACAAATATAATATACATAGCATTGAAATATACAAAATGGCATTTATGGAGAATGGTAAATACAAAGGAGTTTTATACCTTCAAGCTTCTTCAAATTTTATTTTGGGTACATAATTTTCTAATTTTTAGTGTATGGATGATGGTGTTTAATGGTTGGGTAAGGTGATGTAAGGGAATATATGAGAAAATATATAATAACATGATGTGTTCTAAATACGAAGTTTCTTACGCACTGAAATCAAGGTCCTCTGAAAGTGAGGTTAGGGTTTCCTTAAATTGAAAAACCTTAAAGGTGAAAAGGACAAGTCTGCCCTCTAGGGACCTGTCGATTGGTAGGTTACCTGTGTTACCTATAATCATGTGAGGAAGACTTACTCACTAAGTAAACCCTATATAGTAGGTGAGGTGTTCTGCCTACGACATGTTTATGGTATTTTGGGGCCATAATTTTTTATCGAAAATTTTGTTTTGCACATGGTCAAGACCTTTGGAAAGAGAATTCAGAGCTCTATGATTTTTTAAGGGAAGGAACCTCGGGTTTAAGAGTTGACCAAAGTCAAATGAGCCTAGGGATAGTGATTTAGTTCTTCAGTTAGGGTTTGAAGAAGAACTGAGGGCCCAGGATTGAAGGGGGTTTATTTGAACCTTATGGAAGAGTGTAGGTGTGTTTGGATAGGGTGTCTACAACACTAATAAAAATTAAAGAAAATTTGTGTGAACATTCCAATCCTCATGAATAAGAATTTATACACCCTTTGCAAACGTTGTGAGATTGTTCAAGTCCAGACAATACTTAGACTAGAATTTCACTCGTGGTCCTTTTTAATAATTTTTTGATGTGAGATATGATCCTTTTTCAAATATCAGACAAGTTGTTGAACCATTAGACAAGTTCCCATAGTCAAGATACTACTAATATCATACTCATAGGTTTACTAATAGTATGTTAACTCAGTATCTAGGTTCAGAATTGTTAATTTGAACTAGAAGTAGAATTTTAATCTTGTGTGATCAAGTTGGACCCAACTAACCAAAATTCCTACTAAGATCAATTGACCTACGTATAGATAATATATTAAAATAAATATAAATAATTCTCACAAACATGATTATCATTTTAAAATGAATTTAACACACCTTTATTTAAACATAAACAATATGCATGGTTTTAAGAATAAAACCCCAATAGTCTGAAGACTTGTTTGACGATGGTAATTTAGTATTGTCACTAGAGATATCCTCCAAGTGGATCTTACATTTTTTTGAACCCTGTTGGCATACGTACGTAATGATTGGGAGTACTTTATTTACTGTGAGGGTTGCTTTCCCCCAACAAATATCATCTCTTGAGATTTTAATCATTTATTTGAATTTGATTTAGTTGAAATGTTGCTTTTTTAAAGTTTCATCTTTACCTCCATTTTCATTTTTTATATTGGTTTTCTAATAGGATGAATAAAACTAATTAATACATCATTACAAAAATTTAAGTTGCAGTATATCCCTGAGTCAGTGTGCGTTGAGTTGTTGAAGGGTCCTATTAATCCTTACCTTTTGTATTATGGTACCTAACTATTTTATCAAATGATTTTGAAGCAGGCATCACTTTTCCCCCAAATCCACTTTTCCTTCGTCCTGAAAACATTTTATTTTCCCCCCAACATAAGCAGTTCCCTACAAATGGTGGATTATAAACGGTGTTAAACGCTTCCACCAAATTTATGGCACGGCTCTTGGGATAAATGAGATCATATACTATTATAATTTCTTTATTATGAAAGACAATGTATATTACGTGAATTCTAGAAATGTTAAACAATATCTAGTCTTTATTTTCTCGTATTCAAATAAAGACTATAAGGAGTATAGAATTATTGTATAAATTGGGAACACCCCCAATCCCTGAAGGTTCAATCCTTATGTTGTCCCTCGATGCCCTGGACCTATTAGGAAAATAGGTCTGAGTCGATTTAATCTTAACATTTTATTTTTCCAATTTGATACAATTTTCCAAATCCTTTCTTTTTATTTATTTTTGTAGCTAAATGCAAGAAACGGGAACCTTGTGTCAACTAAGTTACTTAGTTGAAAAAAATTCTTTGGTAACCAATAATCATAAGGTCATCCATCATAATATTGTCATACACCTCTCCAATCACTTTGTTTTTTCCAGGCTTTCTAATAGAAAATTGGTCATCCCTTTAGGCTGCGAAGGCAATACCCATAAATCCATCCCACTCTCTATTGTTAGTAGTTTGAGGATAAATTCTAACCAAACACTCGGTTCATTAGAGTCCTTAGACATCAATAAGGTGATATATAATACATCATTCGGTCAAGATTGTATCTCATTCTTCTCTGTTGGAGTGAGAAATAAGGGAAAAATAGGCTGCCATGGAGCAAGATCGCTTCAAAGACTTTAAACATTCCCAACACTTGTCAAATGTCTCATGATCATATTATTGAAAATTTTGAATTTGTTTCATGAGCGCATTCGTCTTGTGTGTGGAAAAAATATCTTCTAAAAATAGGTCTTGAAGTTGTTGCCAATTCCCAATAAAATTGGTGGAAAGAGTGATTAACCAATCCTTAGATTCATCTTTAATGCAAAATGAAAAAAGATTAAGTCGCACAAGCTCGGGTGAGTAATTTTGGCCTAAAAATGTGTTGTAAACCTCTTAGAAGTCTCGTATGTGCCGATATGGGTTTTTGTTCTCCGTTCCGTAAAATGAAGGCAGAAAATTGATCATACCATTCCGGAAGTGGAAATTCCCGTGATTAAAGCAGAACATGATGCACCCATGAGAAGTTTTTGACTCCAAGTGAAGGCAGTCCCCAAACAATTGACATATGGGATCAACACCACGTAGTGGTGCTGATTGTACTCCATTTGAGGTTTGAAGGATTTCATCGATGGTGGTGCACTAGGAAAATGTGATACAAATGGAAAATATGTCTAAGAAGGCATCATATTAAGCTTATAGCGATGTTGGGATGAAATCCTAGAATTAGTGAATGGATTGTTCGATCCTGCAGATTAATTAAGTGGTAAGTATTCCCCGTCAAACCCTTGTTTCGAGTTATTGCTCATTTGGACAAAGAAACTAATCTTCAGAACGATAATAGCTCAAACAATCAAATGCGATAGGGCTTATCAACAAATAAATAAATTAATATATATGTTACTAATAATTACCCAGCAATGGCGCCAAAAACATAACTCGGCTAAAATATTGTATAGCGAAAGTGCACTGTAATCACGAGTGTAGTATAAATTCGATTAGAATAGAGTCAATTTTCGCAAGAATTAAAGGAAGCAACATAAATATTCTTTTAATTAAAAGTTAATAAACAAGAGATAAAAATAAAGGAAAAGATGATTAAGGTTCTGAAAGATGTAACGAACCAAGGTGAATAACAATTAAGGGTACACTTATCTAAAGACTATTGAAGTAAGTAAGATTTATACTACAAATGATAAACTAAGTTATACAAAAGGTCGAAGATCATTGTCCCACCTCGGACTATCATAACCTAAACGGTTCTTATGATTGAATCACAATCAAATGGGAGTAAAATATTATTATCAACAATCCCACATGAAAGGTGCACCCGAAAAATATGAAATGAAGGTTTCAACATGTTATCGGACAAAAACATTGATGTTGGAGTAAATTCTTAAATAAAACTCTTACATGCTAAGAGAAGTTAGATTCCTAGGAAATTCCAATATCAACACATACACCCATATTAGATTGAAACTCCAAACCTATCAAGAAGTACAATCATCCAAGGTGCGTTTATGATCTCAACTTGACGAAATTAACTATTCATAATAATAACAATGCATACACACAAAGTGGGATAATTAAAGGGGGAAAGCTATTAAAAGCTAGGATTTAATACACAACAACTATATTAATGAACAAGAGAGTGTTAACTACTAACAAAATACAATAAACCTAGGTTTGATTAACTTACAATGAAGTAAATGAAGAGAGAGAAGCGAAGTAATGCAATAAACCCTAAGAGAGACAAAACTTGTTAAATTCTATCTTGTTTCTCCAAACAACATAAAAGTTAAAACTCCTTAAAAATAAAATCCACTTGCTACTTATAGCAAGTGGATTCAAAAACAAAAAACAAAAACCAAAACTGATAAGAACCTAAAATTGCAAAACGTATACCTCAAATACATGCATTTTAATTGCTAATTCTCAGTAAAATTGGACTTATGCAGATATTTGTTTATCTTATAGGTAAAAACATACTTGTGGATTCAAACATGCTATTTGAAGGCAATTTGGACAAGAAACAACCACATATTCACTTTCAAGGGCAAAATGATAAATTCAGGTAACTATTTGGACTCGGACAAATCACAAAAATTATAGTCCTCGAATCAAGGGACGTCTGGGTTCAAACGACATATTCATTTGAGCTCAAACGAAGAAGTTATGACCGTGTAAATTTTGAAACTGAAAGGAAGTCAAAGTCAAAGTCTTGGGTCATACCCAAAGTCAAACCCCGTGACCAAAGCACTATTGAAATATTATTTGCCTCAAAAATGGGGTAACGTTATTTCTTACGGTTCATTACTTGGAGGGCATATGTGAAATATATGAAATTTAGGGGGTTAATGTGCAATTATGAAATTCTAGAACTAACAGAGGCTTAAACATTTTTCACGCATGTAAATACACGGTGGCTTAGTGGTGAACTATGTTTTGCAACTCCAATGTGGCGCAGGTTTGATTCGAGACAGGGGAAATAACCCGATTTTGTTAAAAATCTCGGGGCGCCATTAAGGCGGACCACGCTGCTGCACAAAAGTCGTTGGATCCAATGCCGCCCACGCGCAAGCCCATATGCAAGTACACAAACGCGTGCGTCCCTGTCCATAGTTGATCAAACGATTATCTTTTTCTTAAATAATGATGTCCACCCTGAATCTTTATTTTCTTTAATATATTCTCCATAAAACCCTCATTCTTTCTCATTTACTTTTTATTTATTTTTAAAAAGAAACCAATTTTTATATTTTTGTCCCATTCTCTATTATCAGCAACCCATACTCGTAATAAATTATACCTTTTTTATTATTTAATTTATTAAACGATCCTTTTGTAAAATACAAAGATGCCCTCAACCTTAATATCTACCTATGAAAGGGAACTTTGGTCTTCACAATAAAGGAGCCAATATTTATAAAGAGTAGACATTTTTCTAGTTCATCTTTGTAGGTTTAATTTAGGTTAGTTTAATGTAAAAAAATTATTATTTCTTTTGTATTTTGTTAGACAGATTGTGTGAGGGAATTTACATTCTGAGATACAAATTGGAAGTTATTAGCTGAAATTCGAAGTCAAATATAATTGTAAACTCAGATTTTAGGTTGTTCTTCAATACCAAAGGTTGGAGGTTCAATGAAAATACAAGGAGACTTGGTTTATATATTGTTCTCTTCATTTTTTATTCTTCTTTTTATGGCCTCAAATGAATTGTTTTTACATTTATATGTAAAAATACTTCATGTGTTAGTCTAAGTACCCCATTCAATACGAGAGATGAAGCCTCCATGGTCTTATTCTATTTATTTTATTTTTGCAATTTCTAACTTTACTATGCTCGTTTGAAAATAAATATTGTACTTTTACATATTAAAATGAATTTCGAGAGAAAGCAATAGGTTCTAGTCATGCTTCAAGAGAAGGTGATTTATTTTTAATGAATCCAAAAAATTTCCACCCTTGAGAGATGGGTGATCTTATCATTGAGAAAGAACTCAAATTTTTTATTGTATTACTTTTTTAAGAATCAAACTAGAGATAGGCTTTTCATAAGTTAAATAATTTTATTAAATGATCCTTAGCGGGAAGTTTATTAGAAAAGCTTTAGTTTTATTCTTGAGATTTTTGTGAAAGTCTAAAATTGATTTTCTAAGAAAATATTTTATTTTTATCACATTTGTGACGAGAGTCAATTTGTAATTTAAATCAATCTTGGAGTATTCTAAAATTTAAAGTCATTTAATTAAAATAAATAATTAAGCCATGGAAGTGGATTCACATCCCTTGTTTGTTCTTATATTTATTCACCTCTCTCATTTCTTATTTTATTTTATTTTTTTGTTAGTTTAGCTTAAATTTTAGCACATCGTTAGTTAAAATAAACATCCCGTAACCCTTTGTTTTAAAAACTATATTAAGTCTTCACTTTGTTCTTGTCCACATTAAGAAGCGTGGATTGATACCCCTTACTTACCATATACATGTTTTAATGTATTTATAGGTACAAAGGGATTTTGATTGTCGGGGCTTTGCAACAACGATATAGACGAAAGACCAGTTATCAAATGGCACCGTGAAGGGCTTTTTCTTCATAGAAATTAATATATATCCAGGAGTTCCATCTCTAATTCAAAAAAAATGGCACCGTTTTCGGGGAATTGACAAAAGATCTCTTATCAAATGGAACCGTTGCCTACTTTTAAGCATTGTACTTTGCTCATTATTCGGAGATAGTGAGTCCATCAATGACTGTTTTGAAGATGTGTATATTTGTTCAATTTGTATATATTTTTTTATTTTCTTAGATTAGTCGTATTAAGATTGAGTCCTTGTATATTAATTAGTGGCGCATTGGACACCAATTATTTGTAATAATAAAAGAAAAGAAAAGAAAAGAAAAAAGGAAAATGAGACAAAATAGAGAAAAAATGTCGTTGGAGTGGATTAGATACCTCTTTATTTTAGGTCCGTAGGATTCTCATGAACGACTGAAGTTAGGCGAACTCCCCCCCCCCCCCCCCCCCGATTGACTCAACTCGGACTTCACCCCGCGCGTGTAGAAGTCATGGGAGTTACATTTATTTTTCACTCGTGCATATCCAGTTAGCGAGTCCATTTATTGTTTGACTATTCGCTCCTATGTGACTTTATTTTATGCATAGTCTTACTTTTAATGGTTTGATGAATTAATTGAACTTAAGACCTACACTTGGTCATTAAAAGGAGAAGGTATTTCATCACTCGGCTCAATCACTTATCCCTTGTTTTCAACCCTACCTATCACTAAATTTGAAAGAGTTGGCGCTTGCGTTCAAATGATCAAATTATATTTAAAACACCTTTTAACCCAAATTAACCCTAAACATGCAACTAGGTGTGATTGAAACAATATGAAATCATGCAAGAATTATTCAACACACAAAGTTAAGGAAAAATCCCCCACAGGGGCAAAACCATTTGTATATCACTATAATTTGTAAGAGAAACGGCTTACAATCGGATTACACTGAAATACAAGTTTTTGACTAAGAATTACCCTCAGGTATCGGATTCTGTAGTCGCGGCTGGAATTATCCCTTTCCAGTAGGGCTGCAATGAAGAGGAAGAAACGGTCCACTTCACAAGGGTTGAACAACAGCAATGGTGTTCTTGGGTTATCAAACTTGATTCACATAGATATGGAAGATGTGTGAATATAAAAACCTAGAATCGTAGGACTCAATAGGTGAAGACTTTAGGGTTGATATGCTCTGAAAAACGTTGAAAAGTCTTAAGAAAACCAACCTCCAAACGTGGTTTAAATAGGAAGCCAAAACCCTAAAAAATCTGCAACATGATCTGGCAGAGTTTATCCAGGGCGGACCGGTCCGGGCCTTTGGCGGATCGGTCCGATAGCGGACCGGTTCTTTTAATTTGAAGCTGATTCGGTTCGCATTCGATTCGGGGCTCACTGGATTCAAAGTGCACGGCGGATCAGTCCGGGGCGGTCCGGTCCGTGTCTCAGCGGATCGGTTCTTTTTATATAAAGGAGGACCGGTTCGTTTTAATTTCAGGCGGACCGGTCCGGCTGACTGGATTTCTGAATTCTTCCTTTCTTTTGATCTTCGGATTCCATTGATGATGAATGGACTTTGAATCTTTGCAACGGTGTTACGGCTAATGACATATACAAGTATGTTGGACAAAAATGTCCTTACAAATCTCCCCCTATGTCTATGCCGGAACAAACATAAAAAAATACGAATTATCTATAATCACAATGCCTATACAAATCTACCCTTCCATGAACCCAAACACTGAAAGTGGTACAAATGACTAAGCCTGCATCGTTT
Source organism: Sambucus nigra (assembly GCA_949130495.1). Classification (NCBI taxonomy): domain Eukaryota; kingdom Viridiplantae; phylum Streptophyta; class Magnoliopsida; order Dipsacales; family Adoxaceae; genus Sambucus; species Sambucus nigra. The sequence continues at coordinate 670,826,913 of OX422207.1, read as the reverse complement.
GTTCTTCGAATCTTCAGAAATCTCACCGCTTTTCTCATCAGGGTGTGCAACATGGGATTATCAAAAGATGTACCTACACACATGAGACAAAGCAAATACCAAGTGACGTATCGAGTTTGAAATGAGATAAACATAAGCATATATATCAATTTAAGATGATATTCTCAGAATTTCAAAACTCCCCCATAATCAGATAATTCATTCTCCCCCTTTTTATGATGTCCCCAAATAGACAAATGAGAGAAATAAATCAAGCAATCAAGTACCGGGGTGACACAAGGCATAAAATCACACCATGAATGAACATAAAACAACCAAGTCGGTGATAGCGTAAAAAAATGGGTGTGATCAAAATTCGATAGGTAATTCAAAGCATACAAACATGACATATGTGCACGATGAATATTGGATATTCCTAACGAATGAACTCAAATGCTTCCTTTGGTGTAAAAGATTGGAAATATAAGACATTGACTATATCAAATCTACAAATCAAAGCTCAAAGTGATTTCTACACCAATAACGTCCAAAATGATTTTCATGCTTTTTCAGGACTTTCAAGGAAGTGCAAACCCGTTTTTCAATCTCCAATCAAACTCCCTCGGATTTATATTTTGAATAGAGGAATACTAAATTCTCAAACTTTGGAGAATTGGGTGAAACCTAAATGGCCCATATTTGGCATGAATTGCTTTTTATTGCCTTATCAATTTTTTCGGGCTCTTTTAACCTCTTAGGACCTCGGATATTAAAATTCCTCCATTTTTTAGGTCCTTTTTAACGGTGGCTTTTGCGCAAAGGATAAGAATCAACTTTCGCAGCCCCTCCCCGTTATGAAAATATACACACAGTCTCACCAAAACGGTTTTTACATGCAATCCAATCTTGTCAAGTTTTATCGCATATTGTACATTGTATAGACAGAATTGAGATAGAAACACTCAAGCCAATATGTGATAGACAAGTGCAATAGACAAATACAGCCGTGCATGGGTGCAATAAAGGATATAGGAGTCAAGCATGTAGGAAATATCACTAATTACATCTCAAGGACTCCAATCAATGTTAAGCACATGGATGAAATGATGTAGCCTCTCAAATCTCTATAAAACAGTCACATGGATAAATGGAATGAAGTTGTGACTTGGCTATCTTAAATGCTCATCCATAAAAGGCAAATCTCTTTTTGAATTTTCTCAAAATTTTAACAAACTAAAATCTTTTTGTATTTTTCAAAAATTTTAAAAAAAATATATACAAAAAGTACATGTCACAATGCTAGCAAAAATATATCAAAAAGCATAACTAGCGTATGACAAACATGCAAACACAATCATCTATATGATATGGCAAGAGAAGAATCATGTGCAAGCAAACGGGAATCAACTTGTCTAAAATCTAGTTCCTCCAAAAGTGATTTCCTAACCCAAATGGATGAAACACGTCGACAAGGGGTTTTGGGAACCAACAAAATACTAGACTTCGAATTCCTAGGACCTCTTCCAAGATCAAAACAAAATCGCCTAAGGTGACCATTCCTACCACAATATGAGCATGTGTAAACGGGTGGGATGACTCCGAAAGTGTGATCTTTTCTAGCGTCCTTGGAATTATTTGACCCTCTAAAACAAATAATGGTTTTGGCTTTAGCATTATAAGCATGAGAACACGATGATCCATTACCATCACTATCAAACCTACTTGAGTCTGTCAAATCATTTTTTAACTTCAAAATTTTTGACTCAAGCAAAGAATTAGACTCTTCCAAATTAAGGGACGCCTTCTTCAAATTATCAATTAAACTTAACAGTTTATCACGCTCCCCCTCAATTAAAACAAACTTATTCCTAAGAGTCTTTTCGCGTGCCGTAAAATCATCGATTAATTTTTTATCCTCGACGGCACAAACGGGAACCCTAGAATTTTTTAAGTCCTTAAATTCCTTCTCTAAAACTAGGACTCTCTCATCACTCTTCTTTTTAGCAATTTTTAAAGAATCAAAATCAGTACACAAATTACCAAAGTGCTCACGACAAATATCACTTTGAGTTTGAAACTCTTGCAAATATTCAATCTTACTTTTAAAGAGAGAATTTTCTTTTTTCAAAACTTTAATTCTTTTGCAAAGTTTCAAATTCAAACTTTTTAATTTTTCAGCACGGTCGTGAAATTTTTCAAAAATAGGCTCCTCATTAAATGGGCGTTCCATTGAAAAATTGCGATTTTTCATAAAACTGATTTTAAAAAATCAATATCACACAAATTTTTGCAGAAAATAGGAATACGCGATAAATTAGCGTAACCTACTCTGATACCAATTTGAAAGAGTTGGCGCTTGCGTTCAAATGATCAAATTATATTTAAAACACCTTTTAACCCAAATTAACCCTAAACATGCAACTAGGTGTGATTGAAACAATATGAAATCATGAAAGAATTATTCAACACACAAAGTTAAGGAAAAATCCCCCACAAGGGAAAAACCATTTGTATATCACTATAATTTGTAAGAGAAACGTCTTACAATCGGATTACACTGAAATACAAGTTTTTGACTAAGAATTACCCTCAGGTATCGGATTCTGTAGTCGCGACTGGAATTATCCCTTTCCAGTAGGGCTGCAATGAAGAGGAAGAAACGGTCCACTTCACAAGGGTTGAACAACAGCAATGGTGTTCTTGGGTTACCAAACTTGATTCACATAGATATGGAAGATGTGTGAATCTAAAAACCTAGAATCATAGGACTCAATAGGTGAAGACTTTAGGGTTGATATGCTCTGAAAAACGTTGAAAAGTCTTAAGAAAACCAACCTCCAAACGTGGTTTAAATAGGAAGCCAAAACCCTAAAAAATCTGCAACACGATCTGGCAGAGTTTATCCAGGACGGACCGGTCCGGGCCTTAGGCGGATCGGTCCGATAGCGGATTGGTTCTTTTAATTTGAAGCTAATTCGGTTCGCATTCGGTTCGGGGCTCACTGGCTTCAAAGTGCACGGTGGATCGGTCCGGTCCAGGTCTCAGCGGATCGGTTCTTTTTATATAAAGGCGGACCGGTCCGGGGTAGTCAGAGGCGGATCGGTTCGTTTTAATTTCAGGCGGACCGGTCCGGCTCACTGGATTTCTGAATTCTTCCTTTCTTTTGATCTTCGGATTCCGTTGATGATGAATGGACTTTGAATCTTTGCAACGGTGTTACGGCTAATGACATATACAAGTATGTTGGACAAAAATGTCCTTACAAAAATTAAAAATAAATCAACTAGCTATCCCCTCAGGATACGGTGTTCGTAAGACCCTTTCTGAAAAATTTATCTTATAGGACCAACCGTAGAGTCCTCACCACTTGGAAAAGTCTCAATCAATTTTCTTTGTGTCATGTTAGTGTGCAGGGAAACTGGGTTTAAGCGTGGTCGCCCAGTAAAATAGATTTGTGTTATCCTCAACATTGTATTGACCGACCGTTTCGTCGTAGTAGCTTTATGGAGAATCAATGTGGTAAGCCTCTAGTTGTCTCATGAAGAAAGTAAGGACACGCATTTTCCAAAGGCGACGTATAAAACTCGATGATTTTCTTGCCCGAAGATCAATTAAAATTTGGCTACCCAATCACTTAATTAAAGATAAAAATTGGCTACGTGCTAGTTAGGATTTGTCCATCTCATGTATGTATATAATTCTAATCCTTTGGTAGTCAGTTTTGTGTGCTTCGTCCTTGTGTTGTTCAAAGAGAGTCCGTTTTTTATCCCTTTTTAAAAAACCAAAAACATTTTTCTTTCTTATATTCAAAACTCCCAAAAATATTTTCCTTCTTTTTCAAAATTCAAACTCCAAAAAGATCTCTTCTTTTTTCAAAAATTTAAAAAGAAAAAAATATTTTTGGAGAATCCATTTTCTCCCACTATCCATCCCTTTATGGCCGAAGAACATCTTCTATGGGACCGCTTTGTCCAATTACCATATTCATTGTGCACCCTTTGCTTTCAAGCAAATCACGTGTCCTATGAGTTCCCAAACCTTCCTTATCCATCCGAACCAACCATGGACCAAGTGTATAATGTTGAAATTGTTTTGAAACCCATTTTATCCTATTATCATGACGTATCCAGTACTGAGTGGTGTGAGTAACCAAGCTGTTTGTGGAGGTTTGATCACCCTCTCATGCAATATAAATCCCAACCATGTGTCTTGGATCCTCACAATTTCAGATAGTCACCATGGAAACCAAGTTCACCCCATCCCAATTCGTCCCCTCCCTATGCTCCCCATGATTATAAACCATTTGTCTCTCATGGAGGCCCTCCTCTCGTGTGTGACGAACTTGACCCCATTCCCCACACTTCATATGAGTATTCTTTATTTAGTCATGCTAATAGTGAGTTGTATTCACCTCAATTGTACACCATTGCACCACCACCCATCACTTCCCCACCACCATCCACATATGCTCTTGAAAGCCTCTGGTCAAATTTCATCCTCGAACAAGAGCAAGCTACTTAACATCAAAACCAAGCCCTTGAGTGACTTGAACAATGCTTAAATAAATTTGAGTGTGGGAGAGAGTTGAATTTACTTCTTAGTCAACCCATTATTGCATCCACATGGAACGATGATGAGTTATTTTATTACACGGATTTTGTGTATGAACAACCCTATCACCGTGAGAATCATGAACTTGAGACTATCCCATGATTCGGGCCCCAGATTGATAACTGTGTTGACTTACCCAAAGAATGTGAGACTGATCCATACCCTGAAAATCCAAATGAACCCACATTTAAGGTTCTCCCACCCTCCATATCCAAAAATATGCTCGAGTTTATACCTATTAAGCCCAATATATATGTCCCTGAGACACCTTTTCCTTATAGGTTAGCTCTGGATATGAGTGCCACCCATTGCACCGAGATTGAATCAGAGACTATTCCTACCTCTCTTGATATCGATCCATTCCAAAGTTGTTTGACTCACCTTGAGTCTGACTTTATTATGGCCCTATATCTCGGATTTTTATGCCTCGTTTGATCTTCCCACCACCTCGGATGGTGATTTATGGGTGGTTACTTTGGCCATTCATTCTTTTGATACCACACCCCCTCTCACGAGTGATCTCAAGGTTCCCGTGGATCCTCCCAATGAGTGTGTATCCCCTACTCTTGAGTTGGATCATCTTCTCCCTCCAATTAACCCACCCAATATGCCCATTGTTCCACCCGAACCTTCACCGTCTTCGGACCTTATTACCGTACCTCTCCCATTGACACTTATTTATTTAGGTCCTTACTTGAACCCACCCTCCATACTCAAACTCCACGATCATCTCGTGAGTTTTTCCTCCACTCCACCATCCATGAGTGTGCTTGTGGAGACACTCTCAACTTACGTGACATCGAGCTTGATCATCCTTGTGCACCCATTCCTTGTGGGGGCTTATTACTATTGCAAGATCATCGATGTTTCACGATGTTACCAATATCATCTCCCATTTATATAACGATCGTGAGATTTTTATGAGCTCCACCCCATCCCAATTTTCACCCCTTTTTGCCTTCCTCGCCAACTTGAGCACTACGCTTATAGGGTCATCATTGCCCACACTTTTAGGCTCAATAAGTTCCATGATCAGTACTGCTTCACCATCACCCTTGCCTTTCTTCCTTATACCCTTCTCTCCACCCGCCCTTGGTCCACCGATGTTTAGCATCGCGTGAAGCACTTCGCTATACAAGTGCATTGACATTTTACCCTTTATCTAACAAGACTAACCTTTTGTTTGGGGGTGCTTCCCATCACCCACACCTTCTGACACCCCGTGTTATCACAGTTCATATCTTTAGGGGTGAGTACGTTTACGTCTTGCTAAAGGCGTTAAACTTAGCACCACTGGGAGGCAACCTATTGTTTCTTATTTCTGAGTATGAGTCTTACCCTATTTATGGGTAGTGTTCTATCCACTCCCTTATGCTTTATATATGCTTTATATACTTGTACATATTTTTTAACTGCTATTTTTCTTCAGGTTTACATTTGATCCATTACATGGTGCAAATTCATTTGCAGTCAATTTCGATATAATATTTCCTATCTTATGCTTAAAAAATTCAGAATATTATTTTAAACATCGAGGATGATGTTCTATTTTGTTTAGGGGGAGTATTTTATCAAAATCGTACCTCTTTTGAAAACAAATTGTCAGAAACAACCCATAGTTTTTCACTTTTTATGAGATTTAATGTTGTTCTTGACATGATTTATCAATCATCCTTCATCTTGAAGCACTCTATATCTTTGACTCACTTGAGTCTATATTTTATAAGTGCTCATCTAGTTTGGAAATAGTGACAAAATTGAGTCATACACATTCAATCCAAAGAACCTTCAGACTCTTCATTTTGACTTCCTCTAATAGTCCAAAAGGTAGTACACCAAAACTTCACCTAGGATACATTCATGTGTTGCATATGTGTTTACCTTAATTCATTATATGGTTGTGTGTGAGTTAAATCCCTCTAAAATAATTTTCTACAATTTATGGGATTCTTTAAATAATTTCTATGATTTTTAAACAATTTTTAGAAATTTAAAATTGGTTTTTAAAAATAGTTGTGGGTTGTTTTGTAAATTACATAAGTTTTTAAAAACCTGCTTGGGTAGAAACTGAAAGCGCTTGAAAATTATGTGGGTACGATTTGTATTTATAGAAGTCAAAAACATGTTTTTGTAGTTCCATCTCAGCCTTACACGTGTTGTTTCCACAACAGCTAGATTTATGTTTTTATGCTCTCACATACTTGTGCTTACTTGTGAACCCTTGGATCTATTTAATCAATGACCTAAATGTTATCTGAGATGATCCTTGTAACGTATGGATCAACCAATGAAGTTTAGCTTATAAGTGGTGCACTCTTAACCCTTGGATTTGCTTCAATCATCTAAAATCAATCTTGAGCATTGATTTGCTTCGAGGTTCCAGATCCTTCCATCTCTTACTATAAATACAAGCCATATGTTATGCGATTACAATATTTTTTAGCCTCACTTCTGTGTGTGTGTGTGTGTGTGTGTGTGTGTGTGTGTGTGAGAGAGAGAGAGAGAGAGAGAGAGAGAGAGAGAGAAAATAAACCCTAAACTAAACTCTGGCGAGATCTTTCCAGAAAACCCTTTCTGAGAATGAGTTAGTCTGAGATTCGAGTATATCTATCCTCTTTTTTCCTTTATCTCTTTACCAACATAATCACGTTGATTCAATCTCATTTTCTTTCATAGAACTTTGAGATTTGATCTCTGTGATACATATCACTTAGATATTGCGTAGTTTTGATTTTTTCTTTCGAGAAAGCTTATTTTATTGGTTATTTTTAAGCTGATATGATATTTTTAAACCCTAAACCAACAAAACCTTTTCCAATTTTAGTTTCTTTAAATATTTAGGCTTAGATCTAGTTGAGATCTTGATTGGGGATTTGCACGTTATTATATTTCACATTTTGTGAAATAAGTGTACATATTTTTAAATAAAAAAGTGCATAGGATCTTGGCTAGTGTATATATCAAGATTCCCTCTTGATCTACGGATATTTTAAAGATCCAAAGTCTGATAATTTTGATTAAACTAATTTTGGAAATTCCTTTGCATATTTGTGATCTCTTTTGCATTGTGTCTGTAATTAAGTGTGTGTGAGTTGCATACATGTGATTTAGAGCACATCACCACTTATACCTTCACACTACTACACTGAAAAGTGTTGGTATTGAGATCTTGGACTTTCGAGTCAATGTAAAGCTAAAAGGAGTGGAGTTACAAAGCTGAGAGAACATCAACAACATCAGAGCCTTGGGAGAAGTCAGAAAGTCCATAGGAGTTGATATATTTCTGAACTTAGAATTAAGTCTGATTGTGGGTCTTGATTGATATATAGTTTGTAAACGGTTACTCTATTTTAGTGAATTTTTACTTTTGAGGTGTAGAGACCTCCATGGATGTTTCCCTAATTGGGTGGCGTTTTACCACGTTAAAATTGTTCGTGTATAATTCCTCTTCCTCTCATCCCTTTCTTGAGGTTGTGTTGATTTAAGTTTTGTTTTTCAAAACTGGTAAACCTATAACTTAAATACCTCGTTCATACTGTTTTACACATCTTGTGTTAAAAAAAAATTAAGAAAAGATTTTCTTCAATAAAATGTTCGAAGCCATTTAGATAGTTTAATCTTGAATTAAACGACTTAAGTGGTATTTTTTTCAAGTGGTATCAGAGATTTGGTTTTGCAAAAATTCTTTAGATCTTTAGTTTCTGAAATTATTTTCTCAAAACAAATTATGGATGAGAAATTTGAGAGACTAAGTAACTTGTCCAGGGCCCCTCTCTTTGATGGAACCAACATTCCTTAGTGGAAGGTAAGGATAGTTGCCTTCATCCAAGGGACATTGGGAGATGATGTCTGGGAAGTTATTGAAAATGGTTACACTTTTCCTAATAAACCAGCCGCAGAAAGAAGTGCTGTAAGGATTAGAAAGTTACTAAGTGAATTCAGTAAAGAAGAGAAACACACTTCCCTTAACAACAACAAAGGCAAAAATGTCATATTCATGTCTATTAATAAACACGAATTTAAGAGGATATCATTTTGTTCTACCTCTAAGGAAGCATGGGACACCCTAGTGACTGCACATGAGGGTGATACCAAAGTTAAAGCTGCTAAAATAGAAATTTTAATTCAGTAGTATAACTCTGTGATCATGACTGAGACTGAGTCATTTGATAACTTATGTATTAGACTGACTGATATACCCATATATATCCTCGGCCAGGTCGAGGGAGCCCTCCGCCAAGACGAGCCCAAGATGGTCTCGTGACCCTTCAAGGGGTCGACCTCTCATCATGGTCCAGACGACCCTTCAAGGTGCCGACCCCTCATCAGGTCCAGATGACCCTTCAAGGGGCCGACCCCTCATCAGGTCCGGATGACCCTTCAAGGGGTCGACCCTTCATCAGGCCCAGATGACCATTCAAGGGGTCGACCCCTCATCAGGCCCGGACGACCCTTCAAGGGGCCGACCCCTCATCAGGCCCGAATGACCCTTCAAGGGGTCAATCCTTCATCAGGCCCGAATGACCCTTCAAGGGGCCGACCCTTTATCAGGCCCGGACGACCCTTTAAGGGGCCGACCCTTCATCAGTCCCGGACGACCCTTCAAGGGGCCGACCCTTCATCAGGCCCAGACGACCCTCCGAGGGTACGACAGTACGAGGCCTAAATTAGGCCAGACACACTACCTAAAGGAACTTTTCCCTCGGCCTCATATCATAGGCCGAGGATGACATCATCATAGCGCGTGGCTTGGGAGACGCATGGAACAGTGCGCGTGAGGCTCACATCGCATGTGGCAGACCGTTATAACAATATCACCCCCTCATGTGATGGAATATTATGTCATCATTTGGCATCTACAGGTGTCAATAGGGGATTGGCTAGATCATCATTCGCATGCACCATGCATACTTAGGGGGTACACTACACCCCCCAAGACCTATATATACTTGTCACCTACAACCCTACAAAGGGATCGATAATTGTAACCCTAGCTAAAACTCTGCTTATACACACAGTAGAGAGAGAGAGGGAGCTTATGTGCATTGTATTCAAGGCCATTAGTGCCTATACTAAGTGCATCACACACTCACAGTGGATGTAGGCCTAATTGGCTGAACCACTATACATCATTGTCTTATTCCTCTTATACTCATCCCCTTCTACACACTTATACATATACATCTCTATGGCTGCCATGGTTACTAATGTTTGAGCTCATCATCACTTATCTGGTGGTGCTAGATTTCAGCATCATTAGTTTGGCGCCGTCTGTGGGAATTAGAAGACATCTCTTCCTTTGTACAGCTTGACCTCACTGGGCACTCTGGTGGTGACCCGGCTCTCCCCCTGTGTGGAGACGTTTCACCATTGAAAGAGACCCATTAAGGTTCTTAATCTCACCAGTCTTTTCTTCAGTTCAGCTCTACATTGCTCAAACACATGGCACAGGAGATGCCACCACCACTTCCCCCACCGGATAGTGGAGTAGGACCTAGTTCTAGTCAGCCACCACCTCAGTCTGAGATGGCTGATGTGGCGGCAGCCTTGAAGTCTCTGGCAGCAAGCCAGCAGATCATGCAAGAGCAGTTCACATCTCTAAGCCAGATCATACTAAGACCACCAGGGGTCTCACCTGAGATGATTACTCCGGCAGCGACTCCAGGGTATCATGAGGCCAGGGGACCACCCCAGGCACCACATAAAGACTTGCCACCCCCTCAGCGGCAGAGGGATGTTGCTGGCCCCCGACGTTTACGCCTGGGTAGGTAAGGAAACCCTTACCCTGAGGACAGGTATGATGATATGGAGGGAGAGGAGGCCCATGTAGAGTGCTGGGAGCCATATGAGGTCTCCAACAATACTGTACGACCTCTCTAGGAGAGCAGAGGGAAGAGCGAAAGGCAAAATCCTGATGACCGCCTGAGAGGCTCTGCTTTTGATCGCTTGATCATGGGGTCGGACTTTGAGAGACTAGGCCCAGTAAATGACCTGCGGGAAAAATTGTCCAGATCAAGGAGTGTTAAGGTCTAGAAGGGTGGCAGCAGATGGCTGACCCCACGACGGTCAGGGGGAAGTAAATATCCGACGCAGGCCTATCGCTGCAGAACCCTCCGTCCACCTCAAAGAGGCAGCATCAGATAACATTGGCCAAGCCGACCATACGAGGCCCTGAAATGACTCGATCCAGCGACTCGAGGATAAGATCGGTGATATTTTGAAGAGCCGAGACCCTCTTCAGAGAGGATACTCCATGGGCTCACCCTTTGTGGTGAAGATAGTCAACTTCCATACGCCATCAAAGTTTAAGCCACCTGTGGTCACCCCAAGGTATGACGGGAGTACCAACCCTGTCCATCATATTGAGATGTATCAATCAGCGGCAGACATATACTCTATCTCAGATGAGATGAGGTGTTGTGCCTTTTCTGGTACTCTGATTGGGGCTGCAGATGTCTGGTACATGTCTCTTCTAAAAAAACTCCATTGAAAGCTTTAAGCAGCTGGCAGACCGGTTTATCCACAACTTTTTCTCTGGGGTGAGGCCACAGAAGAAGACCACACACCTGCTCTATGTTAAGCAGGGGAAGAATGAGTGTCTAAGATACTACATAGCCAGATTCAACAAAGAAAAGTTAGAGGTGGAAGACTATGAGGAGAGCATAGCTATGACAGCCTTGATTGGAGGACTCCAAAAGGGGAAGTTGTTATGGAAGCTTGCTGAAGACCCTCCGAGGATGATGGTTGAATTGTTGTCGATAGCAGGAAAGGTGATGAACGCCGAAGAGGCAATGGCCGCAAAATATGAAGATGAAAGAGGAGGCACTTCAGGGGGTAAGTACCCTAAGAAGAACAAAGAGGGGAAGAAGAGGTCTATGGACGACAAGTTCGATAATTACACCCCTCTAACGGTCAGCTGTGAACATATTCTCAATGAGATAAAGAGTGATCGCTCCCTAAAGTGGCCTAAGAAGTTGAGGGCAGCCCCCAATAAGAGGAACAAAAACCTGTGGTGTGAATTTCACCAAGACCATGGCCACGTGACAGACAAATGCTTCGCTTTAAAGGATGAGATTGAAAAAATGTTGAAATAAGGGAACCTAAGGAAGTATGTTGATAAGAGTGACTTCAAGAGGGGCCGAGGGGATGACCCCAGAAATAAGAGAGGTGATGCATGTAGATAAGGTCCTCCGAAAAAAGGGGACGACCCTTCTGATGATGAGAATGACCCTGACATCCCTCCAAGAGACGACCACGGCCCTGTTAAGAGACTTAATATGATCTCTCTCGATGTGGGGATGATCTCAGGGGGACTAGCAGGAGGAGGGTCAGAGGTCACAGATAGGAAGGCCCATGTAGCTGAAGCCAAGGAAGTGACAAAAATTATGCACTCAACCTCTTTGGAGGCAAAGTCAAAAAAGAGGAAGAAGGTCGACATGGATACTCTGATAGTGGGGTTCTCAAGAATGGACTTCAAAGGCCTTTTAGCCCCACATGATGACCCTCTCGTCATCACTACCAGGGTGCACGAGTGTGAGGTGCCGAGGATATTGGTAGATTGGGGTAGCTATGTAGATGTGATGTTTTAGTCATGCTTCAAAGCCTTAGGCCTCAGCCGGGCTAGACTCGTCCCATACCATCACCCATTGATTGGGTTCAGTGGTGAAAGGGTTCATCCCCTTAGGATGTATGAGGCCGATGTCAGGATGGGGGACGAGTGGCCGAGATGGATTACCAAGAAGGTCAGCTTTTTCGTGATTGATGAACATGTCTTATTGGCCTACAACATTATACTAGGGAGGGTAACCCTCAAGGGATTTGAAGCTATGTCATCTACGGTCCATCAGATGATTAAATTTCTAACCCCTTACGGGGTAGGGGAAGTTCAGGGAGACCAAAAGACAGCACGGGAATGTTACTACAACTCTGCCGAAGAAAGAGAAGCGCACAAGAAGGCAACATCCACTTATAATATTGACACCCTTGACCCCAGGGATGAGACAAAGATGAAGAAAGGAGAGGTAGCGAAAGAGGTAGAATCCATTATCCTCAATGAGGGTGACCCGAAAAAAACCATCCAAGTCGGCAAAACCGTAAAGCCAAACATCAAGGAAGACCTAATCAAGCTGTTAAGGAGAAGACATAGCGTCTTTGCATGGAGTCATGCAGATATGCCAAGGATCGACCCTGAAATCATGTGCCACAAGCTCAACATGGTAGAGGGTGAAAATCCAGTGATGCGGAAGAGGAGAATTTATTCTCGGGAAAAGTATGAGGTCATTAGGGATGAGGTTAAAAAGCTGGAAGATGTTGAGTTCATCAGAGAGGTCATCTACCCTGAATGGCTATCCAAAGCAGTCATTTTCCCAAAAGCCAACGGGAAGTGGAGGATGTATGTAGACTTCACAGACCTCAACAAGCATTGTCCCAAAGACAGCTTCCCTCTCCCCCGCATTGATAAGATGGTAGATGCCACCACAGTCCATGAACTAATGAGTTTTATGGATGCCTACTCGGGATACAACCAGATTTTTATGAGCCCTGGAGACTTGGAGAAAACTGCTTTTATCACTGACAAAGGGACATACTGTTATAGCGTCATACCCTTTGGCCTAAAGAATGCGGGGGCAACGTATCAGCGCCTTGTAAATAAAATGTTTAAAGACCAAATTTGGAAGTCTATGGAGGTCTATGTAGATAACATGCTGACCAAGAGTTTGAAGGCAGAAGATCATGTGGCCGACCTTGAGAGGACCTTTAATACGATGAACAAGTACCGGATGAATCTCAACCCGTCCAAGTGTGTCTTCGGGGTAGGAGCAGCGAAATTTTTGGGTTTCATTGTGAATCAAAGGGGCATTGAGGCCAATCCTGAGAAAATAAAGGCCCTCCTAGAAATGAAGACGCCCAAGACCATCAAAGACGTTCAGAGGCTCACGGGGCGAGTGGCTGCTTTGAATAGGTTCGTGTCCAGATCCACTGACAAGTGTTTACCATTCTTCAAAATTCTCATAAAGGCCTTCGAATGGAGTGAGGAGTGTGATGAGGCTTTCAGGGTGCTAAACTCATACCTAGGGTCTCCCTTGATATTGTCACGACTAGTGCAGGACGAATAGCTACATGTGTACTTGGTCGTCTCTGAATCATCCATCAGCGCAGCCATTGTAAGAGACAAAGATGGGGTACAGAAGCCTGTGTATTTCAACAGTAAGGCACTCCAGGGGGCGGCGCAAAGATACCCAAGGATGGAGAAGTTAGCCTATGCCTTGATCCATGCATCAAGAAAGATGAAGCCATACTTCCAGTCCCATACAATGGTCATCCTTATTGACTCTCCTCTTAGGCAGGTCTTACACAATCCAGAAAAATCAGGGAGGCTAATGGCCTGGGCTATAGAGTTGAGGGAGTTTGACATCGTGTACCAACCTAGGACGGCCATTAAGGGGCAATCATTGGCAGATTTTGTGGCTTAATTTACTTGGGAAGATGGGGAAGCTAAAGAGGAGAACCTCGAGAAGACAGGTACCCTACAAAGCCCACTTGCTGACATACCCACAAACAAGGCTGAGACAAGCACCGCTAGAAGAAAGGTGTCAGAAAACGAAGAGGGAAGATATATCTTTGGACAGGGGTCCCTCATCGAGGGAAATTTCTCAGAACAGACTGTGTGGAGCCTCTTCGTCGATGGGTCCTCCTGTGACAGCGGAAGTGGAGCGGGACTGATAGTATCAGCACCTGATGGCACAGACATTGAGTACGCCCTGAGGTTCAACTTCAAGGCCTCCAACAACGAGTCTGAATATGAGCCCTTGATAGCAGGACTCTCCTTGGCTAAGTCTCTTAGTGTCGGCCAGATTATGGTCCATAGTGATTCAAGGCTAGTAGTGAATCAGATACTAGGAGCCTACGAGGCCAAGGATGAGCGGATGACCAAGAACCTTGAAAAGGTGAGGTCACTATTGAAGAGATTCATAGAAGTAAAATTGAAGAGGATACCTAGGCACGATAATGGTCGAGCTGATGCCCTAGCTAGGTTGGCCTCGGCGACTAGGACAGATGTCAGGAGGACAGTCCCAGTGGAAATTTTTCTTCGACCAACTATTGAAGATGCTGAGGGAACACTTGGCTCTTGCTTAAATGTTTCTAAGGAAGCTTCATGGATGGATCCTCTGATCAGATACATTAAAGAGGGGGAGATGCCAGAAGCAAGGCAAGAAAGGAAGAAGTTGAGATACAGAGCGGCGAAATTCACTGTCATGGAAGACACCTTGTACAAAAAGGGGTTTTTGCTTCCTTTACTTAGGTGTGTGCACCCGTCTTAAGTCCCACACATTTTACAAGACGTGCACGAGGGGTCATGTTCAAGCCACATTGGGGGTAGATCTTTAGCAAAGAGGGTGATTACCCAAGGGTACTGGTGGCCAACCTTGGGGAAAGATGCCACGGCATATGTAAAAAAGTGTGACAAATGTCAAAGATTTGCCACCATCCCTCACCAACCCCATCAGCCTCTTACTTCCATTACATCCTGTAATACCCCGTATTTTTGGCGATATTTATTTTTGGGATTAATTAATTAAATGAGAAGTAATTGGGAATTAATCCGGATAAAATACTAGCGAGATGTGAGTTGGTATTTTACTATATTGAGTATATATGATGTTATATGAATATTGAATTATGAAAGTTGTCGTGATATTGATATACGGCAATTTGGACATTTTATTGGGACGCGTGAGACAGTCGCGTCAGGATATAATTATTTTAATTGTAAATGTGAATTTAAATTCTATTAACCGTATGGTCGTTTTGAGTGCGCCAACGCGTCCGGAAGGGTCAAGATAGTCAGAAAACACTAGCCGAGGGTTTAGTTTGGGTCCCGGGGTATTTTTAGGCCATACCGGCAACATAAAGGGTATTTTGGTAATTTTGTATTTTTGGGAATTAAAAGTGACGAAAATTAAGAGTTTTTATCTGATTGGGAATTGACCCACTTAACCCATTAACAACCCATATTAACCTAGAAGGCTACGTAGGTTATTAGAATTAGGTTTTCTAATATTTCCCAAAGCAAACCCTAGCCACCATAGCCATTGGAGAAGAAAGCTTGGAGAGAGTGAGATAGAAGGGAATTCTGCAGAGAGAGAGAGAGAACTTCTTCAAATCGTCATCAAAATCAGAGATTGAATCAAGGCAAGTGGTTTAATTTACATTTTTATGCAGTAAATACTTCTTCCATGCTTAGACAATTCCATAATCATAATTAATTGAGAGATAAATAAAAACCCATAAAATTGGAGTTGTTAGTTTAATTTTGGAGATAGGTTTGCATGTAGAAATGTTATTGGAAGATCGAATTAAGAGAATTACTAATTTTATGTGATACAAAAACGGATCTATTTCTGGGAATGGAAGATTTAAAATTCTAGGGTTTATGTTCTTGAGAATTTGGGGAAAAGTGATGAGACTTGATGATTTAATGATGTTGAGGATGAATTAATTCCTTAAAACATGTTAGTATGTGACTTTAATATGTTTAGGATTGATTAGAGACCTTTAAACATTGTTGGGACGAAGTTTGGTTGAGATTTGAGGTGTAGAAATTGGTAAAAAATGAGATAGGATTTCTGGGCTTGAATCTGGTCACTCGTTAGATGACCTACCCAGGTCGTTCGAACGAGCTCGTTCGAACGAGCTTCTAACGAGTTGACAGTTTGGGGTTCTAACGAGAGGGATGTTCGTTCGATAATCTCGTTCGAACGAGATCTCGTTAGATAGCCCAATTCGTTCGAACGAAATCTCGTTCGAACGAGACTTCTAACGAGCTGGCAGTTTAGGCCTTCTTGGCCTGTTTTGATTTTGGGAGTCCCGTAAACTTGTTCGATGATAGAGATAACACTACTTTGATGATGTACTGGTATACTTGGGACAATTGGGACATAATGAGGAGTAAATTATATAATTGTGGACCGAATCAAATAGACACTTTGAGTTGAGACGTGAGTGCCTACTACGACGTGAGAATAAATTATGGCGTGTATGATTATGAACCGGGATTATATAAATTGTATAAATTATAAGTTGGTACGAGAATGCGATAAGTACTACAATTAAACTACGGTGATTACTAAGATGCGTGTTTACTTAGTATTGATATATGATTTGTGTGTATGACATACCTACCATACTTGCTATCACGGGAGGTTTGCGATCGCTTAGGGCCCTCTAATCCTTGTGTTGCCCGGATTTAGACTGGTTACCTCGATGAACATAGGTCAGAGAAGGACTTATTGGGATGTTAATAAGTCTGCTGATCGTGGGAGCGCAGGTATGTGCGTGACCCATGTGATGTGATTGTGTTCGCCTCCATTACTTGTGATGTTGTTATCTGTGAACTATTCTTGAGAGATTCGGAATATGTGATCCTTATGTACGTGATGTACCGGGATGGATAGCAGAGTATGTGTGCACCGCAGCTTAGTCTCGGGGTGCTTATATTGTATATTTATGTTGTGAAAAATATACACTTAATAAAATGGGAACTTTCATATGGTATCGTGTGTATAACTATGGAATAACATAAAAAGGGATGATCTATAATGAGTTGTATTACTTTTATGTGAGAACCTGAATTTACGTTAAGCCCCTATTTAATTGCGAGCGTTATAATGTTAATGGGAACCGAGTAATAAGGGTAGAACCTATGACAGTCTAGCTAGATATGATGTCACTTAGCTAGTGGTTTGTGTCATTTTAGATGGGTACTTATGTTAGGAGTGCACAGTTAGACGAGACGTGAGAATTTCATGTGAGTGCACGTCCTAACATGTACTTTGATTTTAATGTTTTAAATGTCTTTAAAGCACTTGCAGGTTTTTAAAATATCTCCACATTCGGGCTCTGACCCGTTTGCTTTCAAATCTATGTTTTGTAAAACCATTTTAGGTGCCCAGCCACAAGGACGCCATGCATAGGATACTCATTCAGGTGACGAGCTGTAGCTGTTTGTGGAAGCTACAGGGATTTGCTTTTAGACGCTTCTACCATTTGGATTCCATATTCAGTATTCTTCAGTTGTAGGGCATGTTGCCCAAATTCTATTAGAGACTTTTCCATTTTAGTCTTTCAGACTTTGGCATGTATTGATTCAGTATTCAGTATTTAGTTATTCATTTCAGTTGTGGGATTGGTTGTGAGGAGTTTTTCCTCCGGATTTAATTATATCATGTGATGGCTATTCTATTATTTCGTTATGGTGAATGGTGATATTATTCTTGCTTTAAATCTTTTACTTCATGTTAATCAGACTTTAATTAAAATTTGGCAACTTACTTTTTAAATACTAGGTGGTTAGTAATAATAAAATGTTTTCGTCAGTGATGCTATTAACTGAGCCAACTTGGCATTTTGATTTAATTTAATAAAGGAGTAGCTAGCCGGTATTTAATTAGTCGGGGTGTCACACATCCCCATGGCCATTTGCAGTGTGGGGGGTTGACCTAGTAGGACCCTTGCCTAGGGCCATTAATAACTATCGGTTCCTCATCATAGCCATTGACTATTTTTCAAAATGGGTGGATGCGGAGACGATGTAACGATCACAGAGCAGAAGACCTTCCAGTTCATCTGGAAAAATGTTATATGCAGATATGGTCTCCCTAACACCCTCATCTCGGATAACGGGACTCAGTTCAAGAATACATCTCTAGAGAAGTACTGTGAAAGGGTGAGCATCAAACAATTCTTCTCTACCCCATGCCGACCTCAAGCCAACGGGCAAACGGAAGTTACAAATAGGAAAATCCTAGATGGGATCAAGAAGAGGTTTGAGGAGGCAAAAGAAAGATGGGTTGAGGAGTTATATGATGTACTATGGGCCTACAGGATGACGGCAAAGACCTCTACCGGAGAAACCCCGTTCATGCTAGCTTATGGTTCAGAAGCCGTCATCCCCATCGAGGTTGGGATTCCTTCTCACAGGGTCCAAATGTATGACCCCCAGAGAAATATGGAAGAGAGGAGACTTGACCTAGACCTGATTGAGGAAAGGAGGGAAGACGCCGAGATAAGGCAAGCCGCCTACCAGCAGAGGACTGCAAAGTTTTACAACCACAGGGTAAAGCAGAGGCAAATTGCAGTGGGGGACTTAGTCCTCAAAATGACTTGGCAAAATCCCAACAAGCTCCACCCGAAACGGCATGGCCCATATAGGGTCATCGATGAAGTTGTCCCTGGGACCTATAGACTGGAAAACCTAGAAGGAGAACCCTTTTCCAACCCCTGGAATGCAGATCATTTGAAGAAATACTATCAATAATTTTGTAAAGGCCTATCGGACCATAGTTGTAATTACTGTGTTGCTCTAACAGAACACTTGGAGTGTTAATGAGAATGTCACATTGATACCTCATTTTGTGTTTGATTAATCCTAGTGTTATTGGGGTGATACTCGTTAGGACCACCCTCGTCTATGATGAGGGTCAATGGTGGGGACGACCCCTCATTCACCCTCAAGAAAGACGAGGGGGGACTTCAAAATTTTAAAAAACATTAAGTTGGTAAGAACCACCCTCGGCTATGATGAGGGTCAATGGTGGGGACGACCCCTCATTCACCCTCAAGAAAGACGAGGGAGAAATTGAAAAACGATTCAGTTGGTGAAAAAAAACCCTCGGCTATGATGAGGGTCAATGGCGGGGACGACCCCTCCTTTGCCCTCAAGAAAGACAAGGGAGAAATTGAAAAACCATTAAGTTGGTAAGAACCACCCTCGGCTATAATGAGGGTCAATGGTGGAGACAACCCCTCCTTTGCCCTCAAGAAAGACGAGGGAGGACTTGAAACCATTCAGTTGTTGAAAAAACACCATCGGCTATGATGAGGGTCAATGGTGGGGATGACCCCTCATTCACCCTCAAGAAAGACGAGGGGGGACTTCAAAATTTTAAACATCAATTAAAATTAGTGGGAAACCACCCTCGGCTATGATGAGGGTCAATGGTGGGGACGACCCCTCCTTTGACCTCAAGAAAGACGAGGGAGGAATTTAAAAACCATTAAGTTGGTAAGAACCACCCTTGGCTATAATGAGGGTCAATGGTGGGGACGACCCCTCCTTTGCCCTCAAAAAAGACGAGGGAGGACTTGAAACCATTCAGTTGGTGAAAAAAAAAACCTCGGCTATGATGAGGGTCAATGGTGGGGACGACCCCTCATTCGCCCTCAAGAAAGACGAGGGGGGACTTCAAAATTTTAAACATCAATTAAAATTGGTGGGAAACCACCCTCGGCTATGATGAGGGTCAGTGGTGGGGACGACCCCTCCTTTGCCCTCAAGAAAGACGAGGGAGGAATTGAAAAACCATTAAGTTGGTAAGAACCACCCTCGACTATAATGAGGGTCAATGGTGGGGACGACCCCTCCTTTTCCCTCAAGAAAGACAAGGGAGGACTTGAAACCATTCAGTTGGTGAAAACAAAACCTCGGCTATGATGAGGGTCAATGGTGGGGACGACCCCTCATTCACCCTCAAGAAAGACGAGGGGGACTTCAAAATTTTAAATAGCAATTAAAATTGGTGGGAAACCACCCTCGGCTATAATGAGGGTCAATGGTGGGGGCGACCCCCCATTCACCCTCAAGAAACACGAGGGAGGAGTTAGTGATATTTTTAACTTAAAAACATCATAATGCAAATCATACAAGAGACAAGTATTGAAGACAGAGAGGCATTATATTACAAAATGTTGAAGTTTGTCCAATAAATGAGTACAAAAATAGGGGTTACATGAAGAGGGTATGGGCTACAAACAGCCACCCTGTTGAGAAACATCAGAGGGTAATGTTTCAACATTAATTATGGGGGGTTTCTTCTATTACCAAGAGAGGCCGATCCTCAGACGTGCCGGTACCCTCGACCTGCACTTGGGACTCCACTTGGGCTAAGGCCATAGCAATCAGGGGATCGTCCAGTTGAACTGCTTCGAGAGCAGTTCGGACAGACGACACTGCATCAGCGAACTTTAGGACGACCCTCCGACAGGCCGTCCTAATTCCCCTCTCCAAATAGTCAAGACCGAAGCCTTGAAACTCGTCCGAAAGTTTGTAGGCCTCAACAGCATCGGCCTCTGCCTTCTCCACTGCCTCAGATAGCTCAGTATTGAATTGAGTCCCTAGGTTGATTAAGGCCTCATCCTTATCTTTAATAATCAAGTCCTTGGCCTTCAGGTCGGCATCATGCTACCTCGTCAGCTCGTCCAGAACCCTAGCATGTTCGGTCCTGGCACTCTCCAGTTCAGCCCTTGCAGTCTCAAGCTCTATCTGCAGATCAGCCTCGTGCTGAATGGCCCTCTTGACTTCATAAAATTTTTGTTGGTTTTCAGCCATCCACTTAGTGGTCGAGGTAAAGGCACAGACAAACTACACAGAAAAAGACACTTGTTACGGGGCCGAGGAAATAGTTGGTAAAAAAAATTCAATTAAGGAGATAAAGTAAAAACAAATACCTAGGCCAGTGTGTGCAGACCATAGTCATACACCTTCGTCGGGGGCATCTTGGACAAGAACTCGTAGTCGGCAGCCGAGGGGGCAGAAAACATTGAGGCCTTGGCCGCCCTCAGGTTGGCAGTCAGGGAAGACGGTTCGGCCTTCAAAAATGCTAAGTTTTGGGACCAGAAGGCCCCCATGATGGAGGAGGAGCCAGTCCCCTCTGATGCCTCCACCCTCACCCTCGTCCTCGAATCAGGCCGAGGGTCAACAGGAACTTTAGGACCTTTTCTTTTAAAACTCTCGGCGAAAGGTTCGATAGGTGTCGGCCCCATGGCCTTCGACTTCCTTGGAGTCTGCTGAGGCTCCTTGCCCTTCTTCTTGCCTAGGCCAGATAATAAACTTGGGGCAGTCATTTCCCAGAGAAAATCAGAGATACCTGCAGGACGACCTAAAAAGAAGACGACGCATTAGAAGAATACAGAGGCAAAGATGAAACACTTATTAAAAAGCAAAGATTGAGCAAAAAATAATGATAACTCTCATAGCTCTGTCAAGGGGCCGAGCCTCAGACCATCTTCTTTGAGGAATCGAGGGGTCATCAGATCTTCAAACTTTGCAAGTCCACCCTCTTTCCCTCGTTCTCTCAGATACTCGACTATGTCCTTCTCATCTAGACTAAGTCCGGGGTCTGACCTAGCCTTCATCGAGGGGTTAGACCATCTCCTTGGGACCCTCGGACCATCGTCCAAAGGTTGAGTCTCGACAGAAAACTCCCACTCTATAGAAATGAAGAAAAATATCTTATTCCAGTCGTGGTTGGAGGTTTGTGCCACATAGAGAAGTTTTTTATCATACCTCCTCGCCTCCAGGTGATAGTACCCAGGCTGTTTTGACGAGGAAGTGATATTATAACAAGCCAAAAACACGTCAGCTGAAGGCTCGTCTGTGAAGGCATTATTCCACAAGGAGACATAGCCAAGGATCGTCCTCCAAGAGTTGGGGGCAGCTGACAAGGGGCAACGCCGAGGGCTGACAATATATTGACTATGGCAGGGTGCAGAGGGAACCTAACACCAACCTTAAACATCTGTTTATACACTGCTATCTCCCCCTCGTCCCCTTCAAATACTATCTCAGACTCAGAGGGGACCCTCATACTAATGTTGGGAGGCACACCAAATGTATGCCTCCACAACAGGAGGTCAGGATCCCTGACTGAGGAAATATAGGCCAAGGAATGAGAGGTATCAACTGGGTCGGCATCTGAATCCTCACCATCATCCTCAGTCCCCTCTCCCTCGGCCTCATCACCTGTCAGAGGTCCATGAGGAAAGTCCATCTGGAAGGCATGAGGGGATAAAGTTGTCATAGGGATAGCCTCATAAGGGACCACCCCCTCGGCCCCTCAGCTTGGGCTTAGATCAGACGTCTCTCTCCTCCCAGAAGGCCCAGTGCCAGTTGGTGACGACGCTCTCTCATCCATCTCTCCTGAATGACTCTCGGCTGGACGATAGGATAACCCACAAGACTCAAATGGTTTTATTGTGGCTATAGGAATGGGAAAAATGGGTCATACCTAATTAGGGTCGGCCCCTCATCTTCTCTCCTCCTCTTTCTCTACTTTTTTGATCTCTACAAAGAACTTATCTCTTAGGGATGGGAACTCTTCATCTAAATTGTAAAGCCTCCTAAGCATCAAGGGGGAGACCCTACACTCAGAAGAATATGGATAACCTAACTACAAACAAGTTGGCAATTGACTAAGTTGAACTTTTGGATTGAAACTAAGGAAAGTAAAAGTTTTAATCAAGAACACTCAAGAACAAGCCACCGGAGAAGAACGCCGAAAACTATGAAATAACCAAAGAAAAATCTAGTCCTACCGACCTAAAGCAGTCGAAGTATTAAAAAACAATTGAATGTAAAGAGGGCACTGGGTCAGAAGGATTACCTGAGAATGGACGATGAGGCTTGATGCAGAAGTTGCATAAATGGCTATGGCTATGGAAATGTGGAAAATTTAGAGAGAGAGAGCTTGGGCGCGAAGAAGAAGAAGAAGAACGAAATAACATCAAAAAAATTTACTTAAATACCTAGTTGTTGAGTGGGCCCATTAACCAAGGCAGAGCACAGCCCACGAGGTGGGCATCATTAGGGCACAAAGTCCCAAGAAGTGTGCAGTCTCCACGCCTAGGAAACTGAAACAACAATGGATACCTTCCTAAGTGTCACATCATCATGACAGGTGTCACTCACCTAACTGATCATACGCTCATCTCATCTGCAACACTATCCCTCAGCCATCTCAACAACATCTATGGCTAAGGGTTGGGGGTGATTGATATACCCATATATATCCTCGGTTAGGACGAGGGAGCCATCCGCCAAGACAAGCCCAATATGGTCTCGTGACCCTTCAAGGGGACGACCTCTCATCATGGTCCAGACGACCCTTCAAGAGGTCGACCCCTCATCATGGCCCAGACGACCCTTCAAGGGGCCGACCCCTCATCAGGCCCGGACGACCCTTCAAGGGGCCGACCCTTTAAGGGGCCGACCCCTCATCAGGCCCAGACGACCCTTCAAGAGGCCAACCCCTCATCAGGCCCGGACGACCCTTCAAGGTATCGACCCTTCATCAGGCCCGAACGACCCTTCAAGGGGCCGACCCTTCATCAGGCCCAGATGACCCTCCGAGGGTATGACAGTATGAGGCCTAAATTAGGCCAGACACACTACCTGAAGGAACTTTGCCCTCGACCTCATATCATAGGCCGAGGATGACATCATCACAACGCGTGGCTTGGGAGATACGTGGAACAGTGCGCGTGAGGCTCACATGGCACGTGGAAGACATTGTGACCAAATTACATGTTAATGGGATTGTTTATGATAGAAAGGAAAATGTCTCTAAAATACTAAGATCAATTCCATAAAAATTTTATAATAAGAGATATGCAATTGAGGAGATGGATGATCAAAATCTCCCACCTGAACTCCTCAGTAGAAAATTGAGAACTGTGGAAATGGAATTAGAATATAAGAAACAATTAACCCAGTCCCAAAAGAGACAGTCTGCCTCCAATCTTGTCGTTACATCTAAGTTGATGACACCTGAATTTAGCATACCTAATATTGACTTAGACTCTGAAGAGGACCGTAGTTTGGATACCTTGTATAATCAGATTGCCTTAATGTCTAAAAAATTTAAGAAAATTGTGAAACTTTCAAAATAAAATAGCAAAAAGCCAAGGCAAACCTACTTATCCAAATCAATCGAACAACAGGCCTCATGAGAGAAGACAAGATAAACACCAGACTGACAATCACAAGAGACCTGAGAAAGACCTTAAAAATGTTGAATGCTATAGATGTGGGAAGTTAGGACACGTGGCTAGTGACTGTAGAGTTAACTTAGACAAAATTCACAAACATAATAGGGCTCATCTAAGCAAGACTTGGGATAACTCAAGTGACTCTAAAAATGATGAACCTAAGTCATCCAACACTTTTGACCCTTGTATATCATTCTTTGCTAAGATAATCTACAATGATGATGAGGAATTTGATCATGTTTTGTTAACTGATACTATGTCTACTGGTTTATCTGCCTTATTGCTTTAGAATGTTGATAATGCTTCAAACACCGTGTGTGTGAGTCAAATGGAAAGCTCTATTGTTAATGCCAATGGGTGTGTGAGCCTCCTAAAAATGAACCGCTATGGGACACTGCATACTGAACACTTAGTGACTCCGACAACGATGACCTTCCTGACATTCACACACTGTACACAAAAACTCTTAAGAAAAGCACTAAGTTTGAAAAGATTGTTAATGATCTTACCCAGAAGATAGAAACCCTAAGTCAGATGATCAAATAGAATGCTGAAGAGTGCACTATTTAATGTGTAACTCATGAGAATGAAACCAAAAATTTTGAACAAAAACTGAAAGAGTTATCTAACTCTAATGAAATTATAGAAAAGAAATATAAAGTAACGTTGTTGGAATTGAAACAGACAAAAGAAAAGACATCCACAATCTTCAAAAAGTTTGCAAATTTTGAAAATAATTCTAAATGTTTTGAAGATTGTGTTGCTGAAATAAAAACTAATTCTGGTGATAGAACTGGAATAGGATTTTGTCCCAACTCTAAGACCCAAACTAAAAATGTTAAAACTATAAAGTTTGTGTCTGGTGGCAAAAGACCTATTGAAACTTGTCCAGATTTTCAAAGTTTGAAAAATGAGTTTGATAAAAAAAAAAAAATTGAAGTTAGACATTGGTGAATCAGGCAACTCTGAGCATAATGTTGAATAAAAGACTAAATACGTATACCCCCTATTCGACAAGCAGATTCGACGTTTCATCCTGTGCCACCTAGGAACAAGACTAGAACTCAAAACCTAAACAAACCTTTGAATAATAACGTTCCTAAGGTTGTGAGTTCTACGTGCCATCTTTACTGCACCTATTGTGATGTCTATGGAAATTCCAATGATGGTTGCTATTCCAAACATATATGTAATCCAGTCTATAACTCTCATATTTACCATAACTTTAAATACTCAAGTAGAAGCCGAAACAACTATGTTCTTCCTAGACAGCCAGACAAGAATTCTAACTATTGTAACAGAAGGAAAAGGACTAACACTAAAAGACCATCAACAAGAAGGAATCCTAGATTCTTCTCTATACCAATTGCTCAAACTGTTTATAATAATAATAAAAATGTGTAAAACTCTTTTAAGAAAAAGATAGAAGCTCGCAAGTTTTATTAAATACGAGCTAATAAGTGCAAGTTGAAAACTAAAGCAATTTAGGTTAGAAAAGATGATCTATTAGCCATCTAAAATGCAACATTGTAATCAGTGCTTTTAGAGATGAATATACAACAGCTGGATGGTATTTAGACTCTGGTTGTTCTAAACATATGACAGGAGATGATTCTAAACTTTCAAACAAAACCAACTTCTTCGGAGGAAAAGTCTTGTTTGTAGATAGTGTATCATCCCAGATCATTGGTAAAGGAACACCCCATGAAGAAGGATTACCCATTCTTGAAGGTGTTCTCTTGGTAAAAGGACTTAAAGAAATTTACTAAGTATATCACAGTTTTGTGACTCAAACCATAATGTCACTTTTTTAAAGAACAATTGCAAAATTTTAAATGAAAAAGGTGATTGCATTATTACAAGACTCTGTAATCTGGATAATTGTTACACGGTCAATCCAAGTACAGAGGTTTGTAACATTTCCAAAATAGATGACAATGAGCTATGGCATAATAAGTTGGGTCACATTAATTATGATAGTCTTGGAAAATTGTGCTTCCAATAGATAGTTAGAGGTCTTTCCAAGATCAAACCAATTTCAAACATTGTTTGTGGTTCATGTCAAGAAAGGAAAATTTTTAAGGCTCCCCACAAGAAAGTTAAAGAAGTTCTATCCACTAAACCTCTAGAACTCATCCCTAAGGACCTAATGGGTCTGTAACACCCCGCCTAATTAAATACCGGGTGGCCAGTCCCATACCAAATTAAAACAGAATATACAGTTGGCTCATTCTTAGCATCACTGTCGAAAACATTTACAACTCACCCAATTCTCAATTAAACTGGTGTTAAAAACTCTCCAAATTTAAATTTCAACAAAACCAATTTTAGTTTAAGAATAACACTACACATTTATTCTACAAAACTGGTAACACAATAAATAACACAAAAGAATTTAAATGCAATTGGAATAAACATTCCCAAATAATATAAATCCTTTACAATAATCCCAACAATGTTAAATGTATTAAAAAGTCCCGAATACAATAGAATTTGACCTCAATAGAAAAGATAACTGAATCCTTTGGGCGACATGCCCGAACTAAGAATACTGTGAATCAAAAAGATGATAAGCGTCTAAGCAAAACTTCCATAGCTCCATAGCTCGTCACAATCAACTATGGTTGGCGTCCCTGTTTCTGGACACCTGATATAGAGATACAATAGAAGAAAAAATATGCAAGGAAACGGTTCAGAGCCCGAATGTGTAGATTATTTTTAAAACAGCAAGTATTTAACAAGTGCAATAAAGCATTTATTATGTACATGTTAGATCCCACTCCCACTTGCAATTCTCACCTCTCAACTAGAGTGCACACTTAACGTTTCCTATTAACCTCCTAGTTAATGGTTCCTCTTTTCTAGTCTCCATATTAAAATTCCATTCCCATATCAAAATCCCCGTATGTCCCATACCATACGTCACCTTATTATTCATTTACATTTCCTCTTTATATGATTAGTTTCTCATTAACATGAATTATTACTCATTAATATGAACCGTTTCTCATTAACATGAGTTAAGCTTTTTCAATTCTATAAGCATAAACATTCATTAACTTAATTCCATTATCTTGTTCTATTCACCGTTATCTACAATTATTACCGTAGATAGATTTAACCACAATATATCCATTTAATCATTTAATCTATTATATATATATTCATATATAATACGGCACCCCGAGTCACAGCTGTGGTGCAATGCATTACTCTGCTATCATGTCCCATCATCGCAGGTCGCCGAATAGGGGACTACAGGTTCGGTAAGATTCCACGAACCACAATCAACAACAAACAAATTGGAGGCGAACATAGTTCTCGTATCCATGGGTCACGCACATACCTACGTACCCACAGTCAGCGGACTTATCAACTCCCCGATAAGTCTTTAATAGACCTATGTTCTCGAGCGACAAATCAAAGATCCCATGGATTCATCAGGATATGACTGCCTTCACGCGCAAACCTCCCACCGATAGCAAGTAAGCTAGGTATGTCATACACATAAATCAATAATCAATCAAATAGGTATTATCATACCTATAATATAATATCAATAATTCAATTATCACTACCCAAAGATATTTCCCATACATAGCATTATATCCCTTTTAAATCCCACGTATTAACATATTATATCTTTACTTCATAATTTAATTATCCTCGCATCCTATAACATCTCTCCACTCCCGACTTCGTTAAGGTTCATGCGCGGAGCGTCTCGCAAAGCGAAATACAAACAAGGAACCCCTCCATTACACTACTACTTAACTTGGTCGATCGAGGAGGTCCGACAACTTCAACTATGCGATCGGGATAACCTCATATCTTCTTTCAACCAAATGTGTTCCAAACTCCCATTTCACAAGATTTAATTAGGATTTCTCTCATCTTATAATCAGTAATAAGTCACTAATTTCCTACTGGTCCATAACCTTTATTTCTCCCGAACTACTACGAATTTAATTCTGCTTTTGATTACAGTTAAAACCGATAGTTTCAAATCTCTTATAAACACGTATTTTTTCACTTAGGATTAAACCCTCTTGTAAACTTAAGGATACCCAGGTATTATATAAAATCACCCCTACTGGTCCTATCTTAAATCCTCATACATCACCATTCGGAAATTAACAAATGAATCTAGAAACCGAAATTCCATTCGATATAATTTTCATCATTTAAATCATTTGAATCTAAATCCAATTAATTCAAATCTTAACAAGGGTTTACTGATATTTTCCAAGTCCCAAAATATTCAAATAATAATCATCAAAGATCCATAAAAGTTTCGGGATAAGAATCAACATTTAAAAAGAAACAACTTTACTTAATCAGGGGAGGTCGATCGATCGAAGGTAGGGGTCGATCGATCGAAGGTAGGGGTCGATCGATCGATCCCTCAAGTCCAGGCCTGATTTCCTGCATTTTCTGCAACTACGGGTTTCACCATTTATACACATTCAAACCTTCATATTAACCTCCAAAATGAGTTATGATTATTTCTACATGATATCCCAACATATATGAACGATTTCCAGTACACTAAACACCCTAGAATCATCAAGGGATTGGATTAAAAAGTATGTTTATCTTCTTATTTCCAGAAATTATCAATATATCATCTTCAAGAACACATCAATGGTTTCCATACTTTCTTCAACAGATTCATGGCTATTTCATGGATTAATATCAACCTAAAACATAATTTCAATTCCTATATCATTTCAGTTTCCAGAAATCCATTTAATCATTCCATTATTTCTTCCAAACATGAATAATCTTCTCTTTTCATACTATTCTAACATGGACAATATACAAACTTAAATTGCCATTATCAAAAACTTGCCTTTAGTGTAGGTCTGATCCTTTGGTTTAGTTTATCTCAGTTGGTTGTCCCTTCTCCGATCAAACTCCGGTGGTGGCTGGTGGTGGTTGGTGGTGGTGAATCTTGGTTCTTGTTCTTCACCTTTCCAAGTGACTTTTCCTTTCCCAAGCACTCTTACTCTCACTCTAAGAAGATGGCTGCTCTTATTTGTGAAGAGGAGATGAATAACTCCCATTCACTTAATCTACCAATACTTATAATAGTTCCAAATCCGAAATCACTATTCATCCCCCCTAGAAAAATGACCAAAATGCCCTTTCGGGTTGTCTATTCATTCCCAAATGACCCGAGACTCAAAATTAACATCCAAATAGACTTTTCTGACTATTTCGAACCTTCCGGACGTAACTACGCAGTTGAAATGACTATTAGGTCGATAGAAAATAAATTTCCCTTTTTAATTTACTAAATTAGTCCCGACACGTCCCATACCGCGTCTGACTAAAAAATATAAATTACCGAATTTATATCATACGGTCATCTCAATGACATCACATTCATATATTACCTAAATATCTTTAACTAATATTCAGAATCATCGATATCCATATCCACAGTCCGGATAAAACTTGAATGAATTAATTAATAATAAAATCTAATTAATCCATTAATTTAAAATATAACCCATTTTAAAAGTCATTTAAAATTACGGAGTATTACATACTTCCCCCCTTATAACAGAATTTCGTCCCGAAATTCAGGAATATAAGTCATACAGGTAAGGTCAACTCCGAGTATAAATCTCACATCGCAAGAAATCCAAGATGTACCGCCCATACAGTACATTAACAAAATCCCTATCGATGTTATACGCCAAGCCTCACCGTATAGTCTCAACTGAATCAAATTTAGACTTTACCTAATCTTCCCTATACCGTCCACGTGACAAACTTTGGGAAAAAAAATTATCCTCTCGAAGGGAACAAATAAATCCTGAAGTCACAAATTACTTACCTTATACCATTATAAAAATTACTACCATTCAATCATCCAGGGCGCCTATACACCCTGTCGTACCACTTTCATTATAATATTTGTCGCAAAGGTTATAAACTCATATACTAAAGACCTAACTTATTTTGACTCCCAACGGTTATTAGTTTCGTGCGTGGGGTGTCTCGCAAGCGAAATCCAAACAAGGAACCACCCCGATACACTACTTCCTAAAGTAGTCGGTCATCGAAACTCCTAAGGTCCTTAGTTAATAATGTATAAAAAAATTGTTTATAAAAAAATATCAGGTTTATTGATTTAAACAAAAATTTAGGTTTTATCGATTTCAAATAGGGTCTACGCATCTACTCTCTTATAGAAGACAAGATGCAGACATATGCTCTCATATACCACAAGTCAATGCTCGCCGATAGTCAAATCACACTCGGACATGCTCTAGGTAAGTAATCCCATGATACAAATCAAACCCACGTGATAATATGTAATATATAGGTGTCCCACACCCCTCTGTGAGTCTACGTGAATAACGATGCCATAGGCTAAGTTTAATAACCCTTTTGCCCTCACAATAACAATCACTACAAAAATCAAAACGCCTCATACTTCCTTAGATAGGAAACATACCCTCATTTGCGGGTGATGGTTGTTGAATCCCAATATTATAACTTTGCTCCGATAAGGCAAGAAAAATTTTACCCCAAATTTTCAGTTCTAGTTAACCACACTCCACTATATACCCAAGCCTTTCAATATATTGCCTTTGTTAAGGAATATACTCAATTCACGCATTTCCATAACTTCTACTGATGACTCTCCTCAATTTTTCCATAATAGGGGTGACCTCGACTACGGTAATCATACTCGAACATAATTCATAACCTCTTAAGCACGATCTCCGCTATCCGTCCAATGGCCCTCATCTGCCATACTTCTATGTTTGATCACTCCCGAATGTAAATAAGATTCACGGATATATACGGAATCTTACCAAAGAGATCAACATTCCTAAACATAGGGCTCTATATCAAAGAACCCTAAGCTGAAAGCACAGTAAGCCGTACAGATCCTAAAGGACACTAGAACCTGATGCTCTGATACCACCTGTAACACCCTGCCTAATTAAATACCGGGTGGCCAGTCCCATACCAAATTAAAACAGAATATACAGTTGGCTCATTCTTAGCATCACTGTTGAAAACATTTACAACTCACCCAATTCTCAATTAAACTGGTGTTAAAAACTCTCCAAATTTAAATTTCAACAAAACCATTTTTAGTTTAAGAATAACACTACACATTTATTCTACAAAACTGGTAACACAATAAATAACACAAAAGAATTTAAATGCAACTGGAATAAACAATCCCAAATAATATAAATCCTTTACAATAATCCCAACAATGTTAAATGTATTAAAAAGTCCCGAATACAATAGAATTTGACCTCAATAGAAAAGATAACTGAATCCTTTGGGCGACATGCCCGAACTAAGAATACTGTGAATCAAAAAGATGATAAGCGTCTAAGCAAAACTTCCATAGCTCCATAGCTCGTCACAATCAACTATGGTTGGCGTCCCTGTTTCTGGACACCTGATATAGAGATACAATAGAAGAGAAAATATGCAAGGAAACGGGTCAGAGCCCGAATGTATAGATTATTTTTAAAACAGCAAGTATTTAACAAGTTCAATAAAGCATTTATTATGTACATGTTAGATCCCACTCCCACTTGCAATTCTCACCTCTCAACTAGAGTGCACACTTAACGTTTCCTATTAACCTCCTAGTTAATGGTTCCTCTTTTCTAGTCTCCATATTAAAATTCCATTCCCATATCAAAATCCCCGTATGTCCCATACCATACGTCACCTTATTATTCATTTACATTTCCTCTTTATATGATTAGTTTCTCATTAACATGAATTATTACTCATTAATATGAACCGTTTCTCATTAACATGAGTTAAGCTTTTTCAATTCTATAAGCATAAACATTCATTAACTTAATTCCATTATCTTGTTCTATTCACCGTTATCAACAATTATTACCGTAGATAGATTTAACCACAATATATCCATTTAATCATTTAATCTATTACATATATATTCATATATAATACGGCACCCCGAGTCACAGCTGTGGTGCAATGCATTACTCTGCTATCATGTCCCATCATCGCAGGTCGCCGAATAGGGGACTACAGGTTCGGTAAGATTCCACGAACCAGAATCAACAACAAACAAATTGGAGGCGAACATAGTTCTCGTATCCATGGGTCACGCACATACCTACGTACCCACAGTCAGCGGACTTATCAAATCCCCGATAAGTCTTTCATAGACCTATGTTCTCGAGCGACAAATCAAAGATCCCATGGATTCATCAGGATATGACTGCCCTCACGCGCAAACCTCCCACCGATAGCAAGTAAGCTAGGTATGTCATACACATAAATCAATAATCAATCAAATAGGTATTATCATACCTATAATATAATATCAATAAGGTAATTATCACTACCCAAAGATATTTCCCATACGTAGCATTATATCCCTTTTAAATCCCACGTATTAACATATTATATCTTTACTTCATAATTTAATTATCCTCGCATCCTATAACATCTCTCCACTCCCGACTTCGTTAAGGTTCATGCGCGGAGCATCTCGCAAAGAGAAATACAAATAAGGAACCCCTCCATTACACTACTACTTAACTTGGTCGATCGAGGAGGTCCGACAACTTCAACTATGCGATCGGGATAACCTCATATCTTCTTTCAACCAAATGTGTTCCAAACTCCCATTCATATCGCTTGTCATATAATCAATCAAGTCTACTTAAGAACAAATACCAAACAAAAATCCTATGAGCTTTGGTATGGGAAGAAACCTAACCTAAAATACTTTAGAACCTTCGGTAGCCCCTGTTATGTCTGTAAGGACAGAGAACGTCTGTCTAAATTCGAAATTATAGGAGATAAAGCCATCTTCTTAGGATATTCTCCAAATCGTAGAGCCTACCGTGTCTAAAATCTTCGTACCAAAACCATGATGGAATCCATTAATGTGGTTGTAAGTAACACTAATGTAGAAAGTAAGACCAAAGAACCAATTTTTGTGGATGATTTCAAAAACATTTTAAATTATAACTCTCCAGAAATAATTGATTCTTTACCAACTGAGACCCCTAAAGTACCTAACTGGGTTTCCAAAGATCATTCTTTAGATAGTGTAGTTGGTAATCCTACTCGGCATGTTCGCACAAGATCTCAACTTCGTAACATTGCTCATTTTTCATATTTTGTGTCTCTTATTAAGCCAAAATCTGTTAATGAAGCCTTGAATGACACTTTGTGGATAAGTCCTATGCAGTAGGAACTTCTTCAATTTTTCATTCATGATGTTTGGTATCTTGTACCCGGGATTGAAAATAAAGGGGTTATTAGAACACGTTGGATTTTTAAAAATAAGACTGATGAATCTGGGATGACTATTCAAAATAAATCTAGAATAGTTGCCTAGGGCTACTCTCAAATTGAAGGAATAGATTTTGAGGAAACTTTTGTTCCTGTCACTTTCCTCGAATCTGTTCTCTTACTATTTGCAATAGCTTGTAATTTTCACTTCACGCTATATCAAATGGATATTAAGTCAGCCTTCCTTAATTGAATTTTAACTGAGGAGACCTATGTAGAACAACCCAAAGGGTTTATTATCCCTCGTCACCCAAATTATGTCTATTGTCTAAAAAACGCTCGTTATGGGTTAAAACAAGCTCCTAGAGCTTGGTATGAGCATATATCCACCTTTCTTTTAGACAACGGATTTAGGAGAGGAGAGAATGACCAAACCTTATTTGTCAAACAATTTAATAACAACATTACTATTGCTCAAGTTTATCTTGACGATATTATTTTTGGATCCACCTCCCCTTTAGAAGTGAAGACTTTCTCGGACATTATGCATAAAGAATTTCAAATTTCACTTATGGGGGAGTGACAATTCTTCTTAGGGCTCCAAGTTAAACAAAATTCAGATGGATAATTTCTATCACAATCAAAATATGCTTTAGAGATTCTCAAGAAGCTTGGATTATAAACATCTAAAGAAGTTAGGACTCCTATGAGTACTTTTGTCAAACTACTTAAATATGAGAATGGGAAATCTATTGATTCCACCTTGTACCGTAATATGACAGGAAGCTTACTTTACCTTACTGCCTCCCATCCTGATATCATGTACTCTATCTGCGTGTGTGCCCATTATTTAAATGATCCTAAAGAGAGTCATTTATTGTGCATTAAAATAATTATCAAATACACTAAAGGTACTCTAAACTTAGGACTTTGGTACACTAAAG
The DNA here is from genome assembly GCA_949130495.1 of Sambucus nigra. Classification (NCBI taxonomy): domain Eukaryota; kingdom Viridiplantae; phylum Streptophyta; class Magnoliopsida; order Dipsacales; family Adoxaceae; genus Sambucus; species Sambucus nigra. The sequence goes on along the minus strand of OX422207.1, from coordinate 670,792,288 downwards.
ACACTTCTAGTACTATAGTAGGTTACACCGATGTTGATTGGGTCGGTTGTACCAATTATAGTAAGAGTACTTTCGGAGCGTGTTACTACATTGGTAACAATTTGGTAGGATGGAGTAGTAAGAAACAAAAATGCACTTCCTTGTCCACAGTCGAATCCGAATATACTGCCGCAGGAAGCTGCTGTGCTCAATTACTTTGGCTAAAACAAATGTTGAAAGATTACGGTATAACTGAAGATAATTTGTATCTCTATTGTGACAATCAAAGCGCAGTTAATATTTCTAAAAATCCAGTTCAGCACTCTCGTACTAAACATATTAAAATCATATATCATTTCATACGCGAGTTAGTTTAATCTAAAGAGTTAGAAATCAGCTACCTTCCTACTGAATTGCAATTAGCTGGCCTGTTTACCGAACCATTAGACTTTCTTTGATTTGAATCTTTACGCAAATCTATTGGTATGGTTATGGCAAAACAATGGTTTATTGTTTCATTCTTGTTTATTTTGGCCCTTTGTCCATTTGAGACAAAATGGGGGAGAAATTTGAGTCCTTTTAGACATTTTGTGTATTTTCAGCTAAAGAGCTTGCTCTTAGTTATCTTATTTTCAGGAATCAATACCTTCATCTACAACAGAATTTTGATAGGGTATTAGTTGTATCTAGTTGATTTATGTAATTTTCTCTTTTTAGGATATTGGGTAGATAGAATTTTTGTATACGAGTAGGATTTCTTATTTCTTTTGTATCCCTACGACTCCTAAATGTCTCAAACGAGATTTTATCTCATATTTCCAAAGGGGGAGATTGAAGCACTCTATATCTTTGACTCATTTGAGTATATATTATATAAGCACTTATCTAGTTTGGAAATAGTGACAAAATTGAGTCATACCCTTTCAATCCAAAGAACCTTCATACTCTTCATTTTGACTTCCTTTAATAGTCCAAAAGGTAGTACACCAAAACTTCACTTAAGATGCATTCATATTTGCATATGTATTTACCTTAATTCATTATATGGTCGTGTGTGAGTTAAATCCCTCTAAAATAATTTTCTATAATTTTTGGGTACTTTAAATAATTTCTATGATTTTAAAACAATTTTTACAAATTTTTAATTGGTTTTTAAAAACATTTGTGGGGTATTTTATAAATTCCATAAGCTATTAAAAACCTACTTGGGTAGAAACCGAAAGTGCTTGAAAATTATATGGGTGCAATTTGTATTTGTAAAAGTTCAAAAACACGCGTTTGTAGTTCCATCTCAGCCTTACACGTGTTATTTCCACAACGGCTAGATTTGTATTTTTATGCTTACACATACTTGTGCTTACCTCTGAACCCTTGGATCTATTTAATCAATGATCTAAATGTTATCTAAGATGATCCTTGTAACTTATGGATCAACCAATACAAGCGATGCATTCTTAATCCTTGGATTTTCTTCAATCATTTAAAATCAATCCTGAGCGTTGATTTGCTTCGAGCTTCCAGAGCCTTCCATCTCTTACTATAAATACAATCCATATGTTATGCGATTACAATCTTTGGCCATCCTCACTTTTGAGATAAAATAACCCTAAACTAAACTCTGGCCAGATCTTTCTAGAAATTTGAGATTCGAGTTGACCTATCCTCTTTTGTCCTTTATCTCTTTCCCAACATAATCATATTTATTCAATCTCATTTTCTTTTATAGAACTTTGAGGTTTGATCTCTGTGATACATATCACTTAGATATTGCATAGTTTTGATTTCTTCTTTCGAGAAATGGTGTTTTATTGGTTGTTTTCAATCTGATATGATATTTTCAAATCCTAAACCAACAAAACCTTTTCTAATTTTAGTTTCTTTGAATATTCAGACTTAGATCTAGTTGAGATCTTCATTGGGGATTCGCAATTTATTATATTTCACATTTTATGAAATAAGTGTACATATTTTTAAATTAAAAAGTGCATAGGATCTTGGCTAAGATTATATAGAAAGATTCCCTCTTGATCTGCGGATATTTTAAAGATCCAAAGTCTGATAATTTTGATTAAACTAATTTTGGATATTCCTTTGCATATTTGTGATATCTTTTGCATTATGTATGTAATTAAATGTGTGTGAGTTGCATGCATGTGATTTAGAGCACATCACTACTTATACCTTCACACTACTACACTGAAAAGTGTTGGTATTGAGATCTTGGACTTTTAAGTCGACATAAAGCTAAAAGGAGTGGAGTTACAAAGCTGAGAGAACATCAACAACATCAGAGCCTTGGGAGAAGTCAGAAAATCCATAGGAGTCGATATATTTCTAAACTTAAAATTAGGTCTAATTGTGGGTCTTGATTGATATATAGTTTGTAAACGGTTACTCTATTTTAGTGAATTTTTACTTTTGAGGTATAGAGACCTCCGTGGATGTTTCCCCAGTTGGGTGGCGTTTTACCACGTTAAAATTGTTCGTGTATAATTCCTCTTCCTCTCATCCCTTTCTTGAGGTTGTGTTGATTTAAGTTTTGTTTTTCAAAACTCGTAAACCTATTACTTAAATACCTCATTCATACTGTTTTACACATCTTGTGTTAAAAAATTTGTTTTAAGAAAAGATTTTCTTCAATAAAATGTTCGGAGCCATTTAGATAGTTTAATCTTGAATTAAACGACTTAAGTGGTATTTTTTTCACAAATCTAGAATACTCTAAATCGAACTTGTAGTTGATCCTTAAACTTGAAAACTTAACTAATACTTCGTAAGAGATATTGCACCACAAATTCCTAGACTCAACACTATTTAAGCATTTATCACGTTTTACAGCCTAAAAGTTGAAGAGTGTGAAAATTCTCGAGAAAACCTTAAAAATAACTAGTTTACTCAACTTCCTTTGGGTATCGCCCGAAATTCATTACATGATCTCATTATTCTTTTTATTACGCTTAACCGCAAAGAATGACATCATTCTCATGTTGTAAGAAATATGTGCCTTATAGTTTGTCCCGAGCACTAATCCTTCACCCATTTCATCTATACATTTACCATTCTACACCATTCATTTTCCATTCTACCACATACCCATATATATTCCCCCACACCATCCATATATCATTATCCCATTATCACCCTTGGTCTTGAGACAAAGAGTGGTTGAGATTATAATTGTAAAAATTTCTTCATTGGTGTTTTAATAGGAAAAATGCATCGCAAGAGAAAGAAGAATAGAGATACAGAAAAAAATGGGAAAATGAAAAAGAGAAAAATAAATAAAAATAAAGAATAGCATGCGATCAAATTTTGTAAAATGAAGACATTAGTAGAAAATTATAGTCCACTCTTCTCAAAATCCCAAAATCATCGTATCATCCATATTATCCATATCATTTCCATCCTTTACGTTCAACCCATTTTTACCTTTGGTGAAGTGTTCGAGCGAATGAAAAGTCTACGTAGTGAATAACTCAACATTCTCAATATAGTAGTTTGTAGTCCTTTCATGATATCGAATGTTTTCATATATCTATTCTTTCTTATATGTGTGTGAGACATTTGATCCTATTTTAATTTACTCCTCTCCTCATATACAAGAGAGATACACTTAACCCAAATCTCAAAGATTTCATTTTAGAGATATATCAGGTGAGATTTGAAGTTGAAGCATTGATTCTAAAACCAAATGTAAGAATTACTCTTATGATACCCAAAACTGTTTGATTAAAGTCACACTACACGTGTTGAGTTCTAAGAAGTATTTTCCATGTGCATTAAGTAAGCTTATCTTTTCATATACTTCATAGTCCATTGTTTCTATTCCTTAAATGATGGATTGTGTGATCCTCTATGCCTACGAAAAGTTTAACCCCTTTTTAATAAATGGTTTTCCAATAATATATTTTTAATTTTGGGTGTATATTCACTACAAACTCTCACTAGACAACACTCGTCCTCTAGGGCAACCTAGAGGTTTAAAGTATTATTGCGCATGCTAAGTGCAATTGCATGTAACCACAAAAGTGGCACACTTTTGGTTTCTTATCATTCTGTCTCTTTATTTCTGCTCGAGGAATAATAATATTTTGTTTGGGAGTGATGTGATAAGCATTCAAAAGTATTAAATTTATACCTCAAATAGATGCATTTTGATTGTTAGTTCTTGATAAAATTGACCTTATTTGGCTATTTATTTATCTTATATGTAAAAACATACTTACCGATTCAAATGTACTACTTCAAGGAAATTTGGATAAGAAACGGTCCCATATGCACTTTCATTGGTAAAATGGTAAATTCAGATCACTAATTTCGAACTCAAATAAATCATGGAAAATTTAGGCCTCGAATTAAGGGATGCCTAGTTTCAAACGGCATATGAATCTGAGATCAAAATAACAAGTTATGGTTGTGCAACTTCAAAACTGAGAGAAAGTCCAAGTCAAAGCCCTGAGTCATACCCGAAGTCAAATCTCGTGACCCAAGCACTATTTAAATATTATAGGCCTCAAAATGAGGGTCACATCGATTCTTGCGGTTTGTCAATTGGACATCGTATGTGAAAGATATGAAGTTTGGAGTGTTAATGTCTAATTATGGAATTCTGGAATTAACTAAGGCTCAAACATTTTTTCACGCATATAAATAACTAAGACAAATGGTGGCTCAGTGATAAACTATATGCTTCAACTCAGATGCCGGGTGGGTTCAATTCCAGGAAAGGGGGAATTCCACGATTTTATTGAAGATCTCTGGGCACCACATGGTGCCATAGAAGCGAACCACGTGGAAGCACAAAAGTCGTTGGATCCAGCGCCACCCACGCGCAAGCCCATATGCAAATGCGCATATGTATGCTTCCCTGTCCACAGTTGGTCAGTTGATTCCCTTTTTCTTCAATTATCATTTTCACCCCAAATCTTTATTTTCTTTAATATATTCTCCGTTAAACCCTCATTCCTTCTCATTTATTTTTCTTTTTTAAAAGGAAAACAATTTTTAGATTTTTTTCCCATGCTCTATTAACAGCAACCCACACTCTTAATAAATTAATCGATCACCCATAACCTATTTTTATTATTTGATTTACTAAGCCATCCATTTTTAAAATACCAAATATCCCCTCAAACCCTAATTTCTACCCACAAAAGGGACCTCTAGACTTCACAATAAAAGAGACAATATTTGCAGAGAGTAAACACTCTTCTAGTTCATTTCTGTAGATTCAATTTAGGTTAGCTTAGTGTAAACTTTTTATTATTCTTTTGTATTTTTTTAGAGAGATTGTGTGAGAGAATTTACATTCCGACATACAAATTGTGAGTTGTGAGCTAAAATTTGGACTCAAATATAATTGTAAAGTCAGATTTGAGGGTGTTCTTCAATACCTAAGCTTGAAGGTTCGATGAAAATACAAGGAGTCTTTTTATATATAGTTATCTTCATCTTTTATTCTTCTTTTTATGCCTCTAATGAATTAGTTTTAATTTTATACGTAAAAATACTTCATATGTTAAGCTAAATACCCCATTCAAGGGGAGAGATGAAGCCTCCATGGTCTTATTTCATTTATTTTATTTTTGTACTTTTAACTTTATTATGATCCTTTGAAAATAAATATTGGACTTTTACATATTAAAATGAATTTCGAGAGAAATCATTAGGTTCTAGTCATGCTTCGAGAGAAGGTGATTTGTTTTTAATGAATCAAAAAATTCTCCTCCCTGGAGAGATGGGTAATCTTGTCATTGAGAAAGAACCCAAAAATTTTATTACATTATTTTCTTAAGAACCAAACTAGACATAGGATTTTCTTTAGATAAATTTTATTTTGGAAATTTCTAACTCTAAAACTAATTTCTAAAGACTTAAAATAATTTAATAAATGATCCCTAGTGGGTAGTTTATTATAAAAGTTTTTTGTTTCATTCTTGAGAGTTTTGTGAAAAATTAAAATTGATTTTCTAAAAGAAAATATTTTTATCACATTTGTGATGAGAGACAATTCGTAATTTAACTAAATCTTGGAGTATTCAAAAATTAAAAGTCACTTGATTAAAATAAATAGTTAAGCTATGAAAGTGGATTCACATCCCTTATTTGTTCTCATATTTATTCACCTCTCTCATTTCTTATTTTAGTTTTTATATTTTAATTTAGTTTTAATTTTAGCACATCATTAGTTAAAATCAAAATCCCTTAACCCTTTGTTTTAAAAACCAGACTAACTCTTCACTTTGCTCTTGCCCACACTAAGAATCCCATATTGATAGCCCTTACATGACATATACATAATTCGGTGTATTTATAGGCACAAAGGGATTTTGATTAATGAGTATTTGCAATAATGATACACACAAAAGACTAGTTATCAAAAACTCAAAACCAAAATAAGGAATCAGTTAATTAAAGAGCTTGGTCGACTGTAGTATTGCGATCGGTCAACAGCAGTATTGGAAACAATCGATCGATGGTCTGGACCCGCTCGACCGTGGATCTAGTTCAAGCACAAAAGGACTTCAAGAAAACGGCCATAACTCAATCATTTGGAACCAGATTGACACAAAATCGGTGGCTATGCTACGAAAACTTGGAGAGATACAACTTCCGTGAAGGGTTCAAGCACGAAGCTCGAATGCAAAAATGACTAAATTTTTCCCAAGTTGCATAATGTGTTGAAACTTTCCTGAAAAGCGCACAATTTCACCGTTTAGCATTCCAATACCTATAAAATGTCAAATAAATCTTGAAAATCATGTATATAATGACAAAAACGTTTATATAGTAGAAGATCTTAAATACGGGAATCAACAGCCATTATTTTTTATGAATGCATAATTAACGGGAGCTAATATATAATATTCGTCACTAATCAATACATGACGTGAAAAACCAAGAGAAATTCATGCAAGTCATCAAAGAAAGAAAGCATGCAAAAAAATTTCATCCCATCAATAGTCATACGTGTTCAAGAATACCAATACCAATTAAAGCAAGTCATATGATCCAAAACCATCCACAATGTGAGTTTTAATCAGGCAACCTTACCAATCCATGATAAAAATAAGCAACGCATTACATGTTCCACCGAAGCAAGTAAATTAACCAACAAGACCATTATCAAACCAAAGCAAACTCAAGTATCATCTCAAAAAGCATCACTCAAAGGCAAAATATCAAGAGAATCAAGAAAATTTCCTCCCAAGTTTCAAGGGTTTAGAAGTGATTGTAAAGAAGTAAACAATCTCACAAAAGAAACTACAAACCCCAAAAAACATCCTAAAACCTTCCCTAAACCAAATAAGCAAAAGAATCATTTTCACACTTACAGAATCGACCCCAAAAGAGGATGTATTTGAATCCAAGTCATGGTGGATTCGACTCCAAGTCAGCGTATTTTTTACTACACGTTCTGAATTTTTCACTTGGACCAAAAATCAAAAAGACAAGTTTTGAAATGTTCCCCTTCATATAGAGTCGCCTCTGATGAGTAAAAATGATCACATGGTTAGTTTGGACAAATATATTTAACAACTCTATTTTGAATTTAAAAATACCAATACGAAACTACCTTTCAATGGATAGTTTTTGAAAATTCGATAAAAGGAACCATTTGCCTCACTTACAAATCACACAAGTTAATATAACAACTTCTCACGATTGAAAATTCCATTAGTGATTTTGTGTCATTCCATCTTTGAGTTTTTAAAAATATTGAGAATGCGAATTCTATCAATTTATCCGTATCTTAGGCCAAACACACACAAATTCAATTTTTAATAAATTTTATCTTAATTTAATTTAGTGTGCATACAATGATGAAGTCCAAATTAAATAATTCAAACCAAACAAGCATCTGAAGAAGTAAGGAAATATCCCTTTTGGGCATAACCTCTATTTTAACATTGTATCAGAATTTATGGACACTATACAACTAATAGACTTCTTAGCCCACTAAGTATAATGTGTAGTTCCTTAACTCTTCTACAGATATGGCATAGTCCAGCACCGTCCATAGGAAGCAGTCTTCCCTCGGTATCCATTAACCAACCTTCTTCTTCAGCAGCAGAGCCTCTGCTCCATAAATTAGTAGTATAGTTGAACTCTAAAAGGGTTCTTGAACATAGATTGTGTTCTTCTTGATTTGATAAAATGATCTTTAAATTTCCAGGGGGTTTGGATGAAAAATAATAGAGTTTTATCACAAAAGGAAATCTAAAATGTCTTAGAAAAGGGTTAAAAGGAGTTTTACAAAAACTCTAATACCACATCTCTATTTATAAGTAACTTTGTTATAATAGGATAGGCATTAGATATTTTGATCAAATTCACTTAAAAAATAAAAACTCGAGCCATTTTTTGAATGACCTGGTACCTCGTTCGAACGGCGTACCCTTTTTCGTTCGATCAGGTTTTCAACGTAACTTAGGACGACATTCTAGTGCTTGACCAAAAAGCATCTTGCTCGAACATGAGAAACTCATTCTAATGATGTACCCAATATATTTTTTACGACATCCAATGAAACTTCGAATGTCATTCCAGAACTAACCATAAGGAATCGTCCCAGATTTCATTCGAACAATGGCATCTCATTCTAACGACACTGTGTAAACTCGTTCGAATGACCTAAGAATCTTGTTCTAATGAGTTAGCGGAATGTCATTGATATACCCATATATGTCCTCCACCCAGACGAGAGATCAGGCCCAGGATGAGTCCAATAACCAAAGTTTCGTTACATAAAGGATCAGCCTAGATGATCCTTCAGTGAAGATCGGATGACCCTTCAAGGGGTCGACCCTTTATCATGAAAAATATTACCCTTCAAGGGGCCGACCCCTCATCATGAACAAGACAACCCAATAAGGGGTCGACCCCTCATCATGGGCCGGACGACCCTATGAGGGAACGACAGTACGAGGCCTACATCCATTCGAACCCGATGCCAACATCAACTTTAGCCTCGTCCAAGCACCTTAGGCCGAGGGTGACGTCACCACAATGCATGACTTGGGAGATGCCTGGAACAGTGCGCGTGGGACTCATATAGCACATGGACTAGACCGTTATAACAATATCATCCCCTCATGTGAGGGAATATTATGTCATCAATAATCACTAGTGGCACTGCCAGGTGTCAGTAGGGAATTGGATAGATTATCATTCACATGCTCCATGCATGCTTGGGGGTATACTGCACCACCCAAGCCATTTATATACCTGTCATCTTCAACCTTGTAAAGGGATCGATAATTATAACCCTAGCTAAAACCCTGCTTGTACACACAGTAAAGAGAGAGAGTGCGAGTTTATGTGCATTGTATCCAAGGCCATTAGTGCCCATATTTAGTGGATCACACATTAACAGTGGATGTAGGACTAATTGGCTGAACCACTATACATCATTGTCTTATTCCTCTTATACTCATCCCCATCTATACACTTATATGCATATATATACATCTCTATTGCTGCCATTGTTTCTACTGCTTGAGCTCATCATCACTTATCTGGTGGTGCTAAATCTTAGCATCATCAGTTTGGCACCGTCTGTGGGAACGAGAAAATATATCTTCCTTTATACAGCTTGACCTCACTGGAAACTCTGGTGGTGAACCAGTTCTCCCCCTTCGTGTGGAGCTGTTTCACCATTGAAAGAGACCCATTAAGGTTCTCAAGCTCATCAGTCTTTTGATCATTCAGCTCTTTATAGCCCAAACACATGGTACCATAGATGCCACCACCACCTCCTCCACCTGGTAGTGGAGTAGGCCCTAGTTCCAATCATGCACCCCCTCAGTCTTAGATGGCTGATGTGGAAGTCGCCCTGAAGTCTTTCGCAGCAAGCCACTAGATTATGCAGGAAAAATTTATAGCTCTTAGCCAAAACATACTAAGACCACCAGGAGTCTCATCGGAGATGATCACTCCGGCAGCATCTCCAGGGCAACATGAGGCCAGGGGACCACCCCAGGCACCACGTAAAGACTTGCCACCTCCACATCGGTGGAGGGATGTGGTTGACCCCCGACGTTTATGCCTGGGTAAGTAAGGAAACCCCTGTCCAGAGGATAGATATGATGATCTGGAGGTGGAAGAGGCCCCCATAGAGTGCTGGGAGCCATATGAGGTCTCCAATAATACCGTGCGACCTATCCAGGAAAGCAAAGGGAAGTGTGGAAGGCAAAATCCTGATGATCGCCCGAGGGGCTCTACTTTCGATCATCTGAGTGGGGGGTCAGCCTTTGAGCGGCTGGGCCCAGTAAATGACCTATAGGAAAAATTGTCAAGATTAAAGAGTGTTCCGAGGTCCATAAGGGAGGCAGAAGAAGGCCGATCCCACGGGGGCCGACCCCACGGACGGGATAACGATTAAGGAGAAGTGAATATCCGACACAAACATGGCATAGCAGAACCCTCAGTTCACCCCAACGAGGCGACAGGGGATAACATTAACCAATCCGACCCTACGAGGCCCTGGAATGACTCGATCCAAAGGATAGAGGATAAAATTGGTGATATCCTGAAAAGTCGGGACCCTCTTTAAAGAGGATACTCCATAGGCTCTCCTTTTGTGGAGAAGATAGTCAACTTCCCAACGCCATCCAAGTTTAAGCCACCTGTGGTCACCCCAAGGTGTGACGGGAGTACCAACCCTGTCCATCATATTGAGATGTACCAGTCAGCGACAGACATATACTCTATCTCAGATGAGATGAGATTTCGTGCCTTCTCCGGCACTCTAACTGGGGTCGTACATATATAGTATATGTCTCTTCTAAAGAACTCTATTGAAGGCTTCAAGCAGTTAGCATATCGGTTTATCCATAACTTTTGCTTCGGAGTGAGGCCACAGAAGAAGACCACACACCTGTTATATATGTCTCTTCCAAAGAAAAGTTGTAAGTAGAAGACTACGAGGAGAGTATAGCCATGACAGCCCTCATTGGAGGACTACAGAAGGCAAATTTATTATAGAAGCTTGCCAAAGACCCCCCGAAGATAATGGCCGAATTACTGGCCACAGCAGGAAAAGTGATGAACGCCGAAGAGGCGATGGTTGCAAAATACAAAGATGAAAAAGGAGGTCCTAGTGGGGGTAAGTAATAGAAAAAGAATAAGGAGGGGAAGAAGAGGCTAGCAGATGACAAATTTGTCGATTATACCCCTTTGACGGTAAGCTACGAACACATTATAAATGAGATAAAGAGTGACCGATTCTTGAAATGGCCTGAGAAGTTGAGGGCAGTCCCTCACAAGAGGAACAAAAACCTATGGTGTGAATTTCACCAAGACCATGGCCATGTGAGACAAGACTTTTGCTGTGAAAGATAAAATTTGAAAAAAATGTTAAAATAAGGGAAGTTAAGAAAATACGTTGATAAGAGTGCCCTCAAAAGAGGCCGAGGGGATGACCCCAGGAAGAAGAGAGGTGGTACGTGCAGAGAAGATCCTCCAAACCAAAAGGACGACCCTTTCGATAATGAGGACGGCCCTGTAAAAAGACTTAATATGATCTCACTCGATGTTGGGATGATCTCCGGGGGACTAGCAGGAGGAGGATCAGAGGTCATTGACAGGAAGGACCATGTAGCTGAAGCCAAGGCAGTGACAAAAGCTGTGCATTCAACCTCTATAGAGGTAAAGTCAGAAAAGAGGAAGAAAGTGGATATGGATACTCTGATAATGGGATTCTCAATAATGGACTTCAAAGTCCTATTATCCCCACATGATGACCCTCTCGTTATCACTACGAGGGTACACGGGGGAGAGGTGTTGAGGATCCTGGTAAATGGGGGTAGTTCTACAGATGTGATGTTTTAGTTGTGTTATAAAGCCTTAGGTCTCAGCCGTTCTAGGCTCATCCCATACCATCACCCCTTGATTGGTTTCAGTGGGGAAAGAGTTCATCCTCTAGGAGTGTATGAGGTCGATGTTAGGATGGGGGATAAGTGGATGAGATGGCTTACCAAGAAGGTCAACTTTTTCATGATGGATGAACACGTCTTCTCAGCCTACAACATTATACTGGGGAGAGTGGCCCTTAAGGAATTTGAGGTCGTGCCATCCACGATTCATCAGATGATAAAATTCTCGACCCCTTACGGGGTAGGGGAAGTTCAGGGAGACCAGACGACGGCACAGGAATGTTACTTCAACTCCGTCGAAGAAAGAGAGGCGCACAAGAAGGCAATGACTACTTATGATATTGATACTCTCGACCCTAGGTTTGAGCCAAAATTGAAGAAAGGAGAAGCCACAAAAGAGGTAGAATCCATCGTCCTCGTTGAGGATGAGTCAGAAAAAACATCCAAATAGGCAAAGCTCTGAGGACAGGCATAAAAGAAGACCTCATCAAGCTGCTAAGGATGAGACAAAACGTCTTTGCATGGAGTCATGTAGACATGTTAGGGATCAACCCTGAAATCATGTGTCACAAGCTCAACGTGGTAGTGGACGCAAAGCCAGTGAAGCAGAAAAGGGGGATTTATTCTCAAGAATAGTATGAGGTTATTAGGGATGAGGTCAAGAATCTAGAAGATGCCGAGTTCATCAGGGAGGTCATCTATCTCGAATGGCTATCTAACGCGGTCATAGTCCCCAAGGCCAATGAGAAATGGAGGATGTGTGTAGACTTCACCAACCTCAGCAAACATTATCCCAAAGATAGCTTCCCTCTCCCCCACATTGATCAGATGGTAGACTCTATCACAGGCCATAAGCTAATGAGCTTCATGGATGCCTATTCAGGTTACAACCAGATCTTTATGAGCCCTGAGGACTAAAAAAAATGGCTTTCATTATCGACAAGGGGACATACTGTTATAGGGTCATGCCCTTTGGCCTAAAGAATGCGGGGGCAATGTATCAATGCCTTGTGAATAAAATGTTCGAAGACCAAATTGGGAAGTCTATGGAGGTTTATGTAGATGACATATTGACTAAGAGTTTGAAGGTCGAGGATCATGTGTCCGACCTCGAGAGGACCTTTAACATGATGGACAAATACCGAATGAAGCTCAACCCGGCCAAATCTGTCTTCGGGGTCAGATCTGGGAAGTCCTTGGGTTTCATCTTCAATCAAACAGGCATTGAGGACAATCTTGAGAAGATAAAGGCCCTCCTAGAAATGAAGACCCCCAAGACCATTAAAGACGTTCAGAGGCTCACAGGGCGAGTGGCTACTTTGAATAGGCTTATATCCAGAGCCACAAACAAGTGTTTACCGTTCTTTAAAATTCTTAGAAAGGCCTTTGGATGGAACGAAGAGTGTGACCAGGCTTTCAAAGAATTGAAGTCGTACTTAGGGTCTCCCTTATTATGGTCACGGCCAAAGCAGGGTGAACGACTACATGTGTATCTAGCCGTCACAGAATCATCCATCAGTGCAGCCATTATGAGAGAAGAGGATGGGGTACAGAAGCCTGTGTATTTCAACAATAAGGCACTCTAAGGGGAAGAGCAAAGATACCCAAGGATGGAGAAGTTAGCCTATGCCCTAATCCATGCATCAAGACAGATGAAGCCGTACTTCTAGTCCCATACAATGGTCATCCTCACTGACTCTCCTCTCAGGCAGGTCTTACACAAGCCAGAAAAATCAGGGAGGCTAATCGCCTGAGATATAGAGCTGGGAGAGTTTCACATTGTGTATCAACCTAGGGTGGCCATTAAGGGTAAAGCATTAGCAGATTTCGTTGCTGAATTTAAATGGGAAGATGATGAGGTTGAAGATGAGAACCTCGAGATGACAGATACCCGGCAAGGCAGAATTATTGACCCGTCCACGGATAAGGCTGAGACAAGCACCGCTAGAGAAAAAGTTCCCAAAAATGAGGAGGGAAGATATCTCTTTAGACAGGGATCCCTCACAGAGGGAAATTTCTCAGAAGAACAGGCCATGTGGAACCTCTTCATTGATGGGTCCTCTTGCGAGAGCGGAAGTGGGGCTAGATTAATAGTATTAGCGTCTGATGGCACAAACATTAATTACACCTTGAGGTTCAACTTCAGAGCCTCAAACAACGAGTCTAAATATGAGGCCCTGATAGCAGGCCTCTCCTTGGACAGGTCTCTTAGTGTCAGCCAGATCTTGGTCCATAGTGATTCAAGACTTGTAGTGAATCAGATACTAGGAGCATACGAAGTGAAGGATGAGCGAATGGCCAAATACCTTAAAATATTAAAGTCACAATTGAAGAGCTTCGAAGAAGTAAAGTTGAAGAGGATACCTAGGCTTGATAATGGTCGAGCCGATGCACTTGCTAGGCTAGCCTCAGCGACTAGGACAAATATTAGGAGGACAGTCCCAGTGGAAATCTTGCTTCGACCAATGATTGTAGATGCAGACAGAACACTTAGTACTTGCTTAAATATTAGCAGGGAAGCTTCGTGGATTGACCCCTTAGTCAAATACATTAAAGGGGGGAGATTCCAGAAGAAAAATAAGAAAGGAAGAAGTTGAGATACAGAGCCGCAAAATTCACTATCATCGGAGACACCTTGTACAAAAAGGGGTTCTTGCTCCCTTTGCTCAGGTGTGTGCACCCGTCTTAAGTCCCACACATTTCACAAGATGTGCACAAGGGGTCATATTCAAGTCATATTGGGGGCAGGTCGTTAGCAAAGAGGATAGTAACCCAGGGATACTGGTGGTCGACCTTAGGGAAAGATGCCACAACATACGTAAAAAAGTGTGATAAATGTCAAAGATTTGCCACCATCCCTCACCAGCCCCATCAGCCTCTTACGTCCATCACATCCCCATTGCCATTCGCAATATGGGGAATCGATCTAGTAGGACCCTTGACTAGGGCCATCAATAACTATCGATACTTGATCGTAACAATTGACTATTTCTCAAAATGGGTGGAAGCGGAGCCGATGGTCACGATTACCAAGCAGAAGTCCTTCCAGTTTATATGGAAAAACATTATATGTAGATATGGTATCCCCAACACCCTCATCTCAGATAAAGGGACTCAATTCAAGAATGCATCTCTGGAGAAATACTACGAAAGGGTGGGTGTCAAACAATTCTTCTCAACCCCAGGTTGACCTCAGGCTAATGGGCAAACTGAAGTTACAAATAGAACAATCCTATACGGAATCAAGAAGAAACTCGAGGAGGCAAAAGGAAGATGGATTAAGGAGTTGTACGATGTACTGTGGGCCTATAAGACGATGGCAAAGACTCCTACTAGAGAAACCCCATTCATGCTGGCGTATGGCTCAGAATTCATCATCCCCACCGAGATTGGGTTTCCTACTCACAGAGTCCAAATGTATGACCCCCAGAGGAATATGGAAGAAAGGAGACTTGATCTAGACTTAGTCAAGGAGAGAAGAAAAGATGTTGATATAAGGCAAGCAGTCTATTAGCAGAGGACTGCCAGGTTTTACAACCAGAGGGTGAAGCAAAGGCCAATAGCCGTGGGGGACTTAGTGTTCAAAAAGACATGGCAGAAACCCAACAAGCTCCACCCAAATTGGCATGGTCCATATAGGGTCATTGATGAAGTTGTCCTTGGAACCTATAGGCTAGAGAACCTCGACAGGGAGCCCTTTTCCAACCCCTGGAACGCAAATCATTTGAAGAAATACTATCAATAATGTAATGTCCTATCGGACAACAGTTGTAATGAATGTGTTGCTCCAAGAGAACACTTGGAATGTTAATGAATGTAATATTGGCCCCTCATCTTGTGTTTGATTCTAGTGTGATTGGGGTTATACTCGTTAAACCACCCTCGTCTATGATGAGGGTGAATGGTGGGGACGACCCCCATTCACTCTCAAAAAAGACGAGGGGGGACTTGAATTAATTGAAAACATCATTAATTTGGTGGTAACCACCCTCGGCTACGATGAGGGTGAATGGTGGGGACGACCCCCCCATTCACTTCCAAGAAAGATGAAGGGGGACTTGAATTAATTGAAAACATCATTAATTTGGTGGTAAACACCCTCGGCTATGATGAGGGTGAATAGTGGGGATGACCCACCATTCACTCCCAAGAAAGACGAGGGGGGACTTGAATTAATTGAAAACATCATTAATTTGGTGGTAACCACCCTCGGCTATGATGAAGGTTAATGGTGGGGAAGGCCCACCATTCACTCCCAAGAAAGACGAGGGGGGATTGAATTAATTGAAAACATCATTTGGTGGTAACCACCCTTGGCTATGATGAGGGTGAATGGTGGGTACGACCCCCCATTCACTCTCAAGAAAGACGAGGGCGGGGTTGAATTAATTGAAAACATTAATTTGGTGGTAACCACCCTCGTCTATGATGAGGGTGAATGGTGGGGACGACCCCCCATTCACTCTCAAGAAAGACGAGGGGGAGTTCATAGGATGGTTAATTCAAATATCATAATCCAAGAGGAATCACGCAAGAGGCAAGCATAGAAGACTGGAAGAGACATTATATTATAAATCAGGTGTTACAAATGCTTGTCCAACAAAAATAAAGTACAAAAATATTTTTTTACAAGAAGAGGGTATGGGCTACAGACAGCCACCCTATTGGGAAATATCAGCAGGTAAGGCTTCAACGTTCACTAGAGGAGTCTCTTCAGTGACCAAGACATGCCTATCCTCGGAAGTGCTGATGCCTTCAACATTCACTTGAGACTCCACAAGGGCCAGAGCCTCAGCGATAAGTGGGTCGTCCAACTCCACTGCCTCCAGAGAGGGGCGAACGAACGACACAGCATCAGCAAACTTGAGGATGACCCACCGACATGCCGTCTTGATCCCCCGCTCCAGATACTCAAGGCCGAATCCCTGAAACTCATCTGAAAGCTTATAAGCCTCCACAACATCGACCTCGGCCTTCTTCACTGCCTCATCAAGCTCAGCCTTGAATTAGGCCCCCTATTGATCAAGGCCTTATCCTTTTCTTTAATAAGGGAGTACTTCACCTTCAGGTCGATCCTCGCACTCTCCAACTCTTCCCTCGAAGTCTCCATATCGGTTTTTAGATCGGCCTCATGCTGAATATACCTCTCGACCTCATAGAACTTTTGTTGATTCTCAGTCATCCACTTAATAGCAGAAGTGAAGGCGCATACAGACTGCACGGATAAACACATATTAAAGGGGCCGAAGGAACAGTTCATGAAATGGTATTTAAAAAAAATGAAGTTAAAAGATATACCTGAGCCAAAGTGTGCAGACCGTAGTCATAGACATTGGTTGGGGGCATCTTTGACAATAAGTTATAATCTGCGACCGAGGGAGCAGAAAACATCGAGGCTTTGGTTTCCCTCAGGTTAGCTATGAGGGAAGAGGGTTCAGACTTTAAGAATGTCAAATTTTGGCACCAGAAGGCCCCCATGATGGAAGAGGAACTGGCCCCTTCAGTATGTGTCCGAAGGACCTCCACCCTCACCCTCGTCCTTGAGTCAGGCCGAGGGCCATCAGGAACTTCAGGCTCCTTCCTTTTGTGACTATCGGTAATCGACTTAACATGTGTCGGCCCCATGACCTTTGTCTTCTTCTGAGCCTACTGAGGCTCTTTGCCTTTCTTCTTTCCCAAGCCAGACAGTAAACTTAGGGCAGTCATCTCCCAAAGTTGATCAGATATATTTGTAAGACGACCTGAAAAGGAGATAATACATCAGAAAGATATAGTGGCAAAGAGGAAACACTTAGAGAAAATTAGAAATAGAATAAAAAAGAAACTCATAATTCTGTCAGGGAGACGACCCTCAAACCTGCTTCTTTGAGGAAATGAGGGGTCATTAAATCTTCAAATTTGGCGAGATGACCCTCTTTCCCCTGTTCCCTCAGGTACTCAACTATATCCCATTCTTCCAAGCTTAGCCCAGGGTCTGATCATGCTTTTATTGAGGGATTGGACCATGCCCTTGGGACCCTAGGACTGTCTTCTATGGGCTCATCCCCGGTGGGGAATTCCCAATACCTAGAGATGAATAAAAACCTCTTCTTCTAGTCATGATTAGAAGTCTAAGCTACGTGAAGAAGTTTCTTATCAGACTTCCTAGCCCCTAGATGAAAATACACAGGCTGCTTGGACGATGAAGTGATATTGTAACAGGCTATGAATAAATCGGTCGAGGGCTCATCGGTGAACGTACACTTTCAAAGGGAGACATAGCCTAGGATAGTCCTCCATGAGTTGGGAGGAAGTTGAGAAGGAGCAACCCCGAGGGCAGACAATATGTCGACTATAGCAGGGTGCAGAGGGAACCTAACTCCTACCCTTAGCATCTGCTCGTAAACAGTAATCTCTCCCTCATCCCCTTGGAAGACCATATCATCGTCAGTTGGGACCCTTATACTTATATTTGACTGTATACCAAAGAGATTCCTCCATAATAAGATGTCACGATCCTTAACTGGCGATACGTAAGCCAAGGCACTAGAAGTATCAACTCGACCATCATCAGAACTCTCGTTATCGTCCTCATCCCTCTCGTCCTTAGGTCTCTCGGCCTCATTGCCTATCGGTGGACCACATGGAAAGGCCACTTGGAAAGTAAGAGGGGATAAGGTTGTTATAGGGACATCCTTAGAATGAACTGTCCCCTCGGCCTATCAGTTTGGGCTAAGTGTGGCCGTCTCTCTCCTCCCATAAGGCCCAGAATTCATCTGTGACGATGCTCTCTCATTCATCTCTCCCTCGTATGTCTGAATCTCATCTGGACGACAGGAAGACCCACAGGATTCAGATGGTATTATTGTGGCTAAAGGAATGGGGAAGATGGGTCGTACCCAATTAGGGTCGGCCCCTAGTCGTCGCTCGTCCTCTTCCTCTATTCGCTTAATCTCTGTAAAGAACTTTTCCCACAAGGTGGGAAATTCCTCGGCTAAACCATAAAGTCTTTTGAGCATTAAAGGGAAGACCTTACACTTAGGCAAATGGTTTAAACTAACTACAAACAAGTTTACAGTTTGACCAAGTTGACTTTTGGATTAAAACCAAAGACATAAAGGGTTTTATTGGTGAATACCCAAGAAGAAGTGGAAACAAGTCCACCAGAGAAGAGCGCCGGAGAACAACCAAAAAACTTAAGAAGAACCGTAAAAAGGCACTAAACCACCACGAAATGGTGGAGGATTAATCCTAAGAACCCTAAAACCTAATGTTCAACCCTACAATGGCCATAGGAAGGTAGGTCTACACGCCGAAAAAGCAAAGCAACCAAGAAAAGAGGGGAAAGAAACCCAAATGCAAGAAACAAAATGAAAATAGAAGCTAAAAGAGGAATTACTGGCAGAAGAGTTACCTGAGGACGAACACGACGACTGAATGGAGCTTTAAACGCAGAAACAAAGGCTGAAATTGTAGAAAACAACGGTTGAGTTGTTAAAAAGCTAAAGAGAGAAAGCTTGGGCATGAAGAAGAAGAAGAAGAAGAAGAAGAAGAAGAAGAAGAAGAAGAAGAAGAAGAAGAAGAAGAAGAAGAAGAAGAAGAAGAAGAAGAAGAAAATGATTATTTAAAAATAGTTTAAGAACTTTGTTATTTGTGGGCCCTTAAATCAAGGTGGCGCACAGCCGGAAATGCATCATTAGGGCACCAAGCCCCACACATAGTGTGCGGCCGCCACACCAGGGAAACTGAAACGACGATGGGCACCTGACAATATGCAACTTGACAGATGTCACTTATCCATCTAACCACACACTTGAGAATTGCAAGGCAACATTACCCCTCATCCATCTCAACAAACATCGATGGCTAAGGGTTGGGGGTGATTGATATACCCATATATACCCTCAGCCAGGCCGAGGGTGTCCTCCACCCAGACGAGGGCTCAGGCCCAGGACGAGTCCAATTATCACAGTTCCATTACAAAAAGGGTTGGCCTAGATGATCCTTCAGCGAAGATCAGACGACCCTTTAAAGGGCCGACCCCTCATCATGAATAAGACGACCCTTCAAGGGGATGACCCCTCATCATGAACAAGATGACACTTAAAGGGGCTGACCCCTCATCATGGGCCTGACGACCCTATAAGGGGATGACAGTATAAGGCCCACATCCAGCCAGACCCGATGACAACATCAACTTTAGCCTCGGCCAGTCACCTTAGGCCGAGTGTGATGTCACCACAGTGCGTGACTTGGGAGACGTGTGGAACGGTGCGCGTAGGACTCATATACCATGTGGACTAGATTGCTATAACAATATAATCCACTCACGTGAGGGAATATTATGTCATCATTAATCACTAGTGGCACCGCCAGGTGTCAGTAGGGAATTGGCTAGATCATTATGCGCATGCTCCATGCATGCTTGGGGGGTATATTGCACCACCCAAGCCCTATATATACCTGTCATCTTCAACCTTGTAAATGGATCGATAATTATAACCCTAGATAAAACCCTACTTGTACACATAGTAAAGAGAGAGAGTGCGAGCTTATGTGCATTATATCCAAGGTCATTAGTGCCCATATTTAGTGGATCACACATTCACAGTGGATGTAGGCCTAATTGGCTGAACCACTATACATCATTGTCTTATTCCTCTTATACTCATCCCCTTCTATACACTTATATGTATATATATATATATATATATATATATACATCTCTATTGCTGCCATTGTTGTTACTATTTGAGCTCATCATCAATTATCTGGTAGTGCTAAACCTTAGCATCATTAGTCATAAATTCCTTTAAAAAATATTTAAAACTTTTTGAAATTCAAACTCTTTAAAAATGACCCCTAAAAATTAAAGTCTTTACCAAACTATCTCATAACTCTTTTAGAATGATTTTGAGACAAACCATCTTCAATCTTTCAAAATGTCATCAACTTCTTTTCTTCGAATACATGGAAGTAGTTAAGAAGGTGCAGTTATGAAGGTGCAATGGGGTGTAATGGGATAAGCCAAATAAAAACTACTTTGAGCAATTATAAAACTTGCTCTTATAATTCTCCCCCTTTGGCTATTCCAGTACAAAACTCAAACCGAAGTCAAATTGACCCTAAAGACTAATAAACTAATGCCCTCCTAAATAAAGTAACGGAAATGCATAAATGTATAAGTCTTCAACTGAAAAATCTTCATGTCTTTATCTTGTGCGGTCCAAGAAATCATCATCAAGGCAGAATGACCTACACACATGAGACAAAAGAAATATAATGACTCGTATGAGTTTAAAAAATAAATAAATCCCCCCTCAATTTTTTCTCCTCCTTTTTTTGTCTGTAATTGAGAAAGGGGTAGAGTCTAAACATGAATAATAAGAAACACATGAAGAAGAAAATATATCATCACAGAGTTAATCAATAAGCATGTGTAATGATAATCTAAAAAGGCATAATGTCTTACCAAACTACTATTTTTGGAATTTTTTGAAAATTTTCAAGTATAAACATTATAAGTATAAAAATAAATATTGTATAAAAACACATAGTCACATGGAATAACACTAAAGTGTCCGAATTGAGAAAATGGAATGCAATTGTATCCGAATCAAGAAAATGGAATGCAATTGTGTGAATATTTTCCATATGTCAACATAATCATTGATAACAAATGTGCAAGAAGTTAAGAGATGCATCTAAAGAAAGAACTCAATTTCTACCTTAGGTGTAAAATGTTGAACTTAAATGAAATTGACTTGACTAAGGTAATATGCCATAAATTTTAATGATTCTCAAATCAATAACGCAAAACTATTTAATGCTCTGCAAGAGAGTCCATTGTGCAAACTCATTTATCTTCTACTTTATAATTACCTCAAAATCTCACATATATAGGAATTCACTCTCAAATATTTTGATCATAATGCTCATATGTAGTGAAGCATCAATGAATATAAAATAATTAGCTTGGCACTTCTGTTTTTGTGTGTCGTTAATTTTTTTAGGCTCTTTTGCAAATTGTGGCTTTTAACGCAAAGAGAATTTTTCTCTTTCGTAGCCCCTTTCTATTACTTAACATATATCAATATTTTTCGAGAAATAAAATTCAACCAATGGATCTTACAAGCACAACTCAACTCTTTTTACATTTGCTTCGTTATTAAGAAGGATTGAGTTGAGAATATCCCATTAGACACATGATAAGCAAGTAAAATGTTCAAAAGTTCATGCACGTGTGCAATAAAGGTCACAAAGAGTCTAACGTTTAGAAAGTAATCATCAATGATCAAAGAAATATTATCCACACATTATTAAGCATACTAACGAAAAAAAGTCGAGCCTCAAAACACTCAGAAAAGCCACGTGAATGGATGGAATATAGGATTGATTCAAAAATATTAAATGTTCATATATATATGGTGAAAAAAATGAAAAAAACAAAAATCTTTTTATCTTTTTCAAAAAATTTATCAAAATAAAATATTTTTTCAATTTGTTAAACTTTTTTCTTAAAGACCAAAAATATTTTTGTAATTTTTCAAACATATCAAAACGAAAAACATATAAATACAATATAGAAATAGGGACATAAGATATGAACATGATAATCACCAGATTATATAAACAAGTCTCAACCTCAATCATTAGGCCCAAAGGAGTTCTCAAAAGAAAATGACATCCTATGAAATTCCTCCATCAAACATTATAAAGTCTTGACTAAAAATTCTACTTGCTATCAAAAACTCTCAAAATCTCTATGGTTATGTATGGGAGCATGTGGAGTAACATGTGTAGGAGTGCATGAAGGAACGTGTGTAGGAACTCGAGTGGGAGCATATCGGGGTACACGCATGTAAGAAACTCTCCCTAGCTAAAAATAAAACTCTCTAAGGTGACCTCTTTGTTTGCAATAAGGAAAAACATACACGGGTGTGGATTTTCCTTAAGCAAAACATCTAGGATGAGCTTTCCAAGATTAGTTAGGTCTCCTATGTGGGTTAGAATGAGGACCATTAGGATCTATCACAAACTCGGGAACTGGCTCGAGTGCGATATTAGAAGTGGATGCACCGTCAGAACCTATTTCTTGCCTCTCAACAATACCTAACGTGAGACTGAGGATCATCTTTCCAACCTTCTTAGATGTGTCCTCTAAAGTGACCTTGACCTCCCGGGCACGTTTAAGATCAATCTCGAGCTGGGATACACAGGCTTCAAATTTCTCACAAGTCTCTAATGAAGAAAGAGGATCTCTCGTAAGACTAACCATAGTTTTAGTCAAATCATTCTTCTCTCTACCTACAGCAATCAACTACTCACACAAATGTAACACCCTGTAATTTTAAATCAGAAATAATTTAACTTAATTCGGAATTTGAAAAAAAATAATTTTTTTGGAATTAATTATTTTTAGCAATGTAATATGTTGGATTTTATTTATGAAAAATAGGATTTTAATCGGAATTGAAATCGGGGGAGAAATCGGATTTTTATTCACATATATAAAATTTTGGGCGTTTTAGGGCACCTAACCAGACCAAATCGATTCGGACTGGAGGGCGAACCGATTCATAATGGTCAGTGTCGACAGTAAGGAGGATTTATTAGAGTTTAAGTTAATTAAAACTCCTTAATTTCTTTCCATATTAAAACAACTTGGGGTTAGATTCTTTCGTACTTCTGATCTGCTAGCACTATGAATTACCTTAGACCTACGTAGCATGAACGATATGGAGCACCTACTCTACTGGTCATCTGCTCTCTCGAGGTCGTCCTTCTCTAAGTACAAAAAGGACATTAAAGGATATCTCCAAAATTTGATTTCTTCAAGTGTGGGACACATCTCATGTTTATTAGTAAGAGAAGCAAGGTACGCATTCTCTTCTCTTAAGTTTTTACAGCGAGTGGATAGGTTTGTCCATTGTTCTCATAATTTTTTACTTTGATGGAGTTCAATTTGGCATTCCCACTCCTATTCCCAAGAACTTTGGAAGTCATTTGTTTGTAGAATGTCCCCGTAAGTCTTCCACATCTTTACTACCTTTGATCAACAGAAAACTAGACCCAAATTAAATCAAGATTCAACATAATTTTTGAAGGCTAAAACGGTGTTTTCTCTAGATTATTCAAGAACGAGTCTTTATCAATTTTTTGAGAGGAACTCAACCATCAAATCAGAATTTTTGACCGACTTTTCATCACGCACGAATAATTTTATTCTCTCTCTTTAGTATTATGCGTTTTAAATATTGCCTAAACCTTAATTTGCATGTTTTTTTCAAATAAATTAGCAACCTTAATTAGGGAAAGTGAAATTGATATCGGGACTATTTTTATGAAAAATCTTAATGTGAATCAAGACCTATGACCCTTGTGTGCTTAGGGTAGAGGTTGGCTTTCTGGTTAATATGGATGTTGATTTGCATGTAGAAGATTATAGTAGCTATAATAAATTAAAAATGGACTTGTGAAATCACATAAAACTATGTTTGTTGATATAAAAAATGTAATTTAGTTGTGTAAAACATAAACTTTCATGATGAGGAATTTATATTAGCTACATAAAATAAATTATCTTCATTTTAGTGATTGATCAGCGAATTAAAATTGGATTAAATTGTAATTGTAACAGAAATTGGTTGAATCATGGATAAAAATGCATTACGTGAAATATTGGTTTGATTATATTTATCATCACGGGAACGATGGGATTTTGGGTACTATGCTCTCACCTTAATGTTAGGAATACTTGCTAGGTATGGGACTAGTGGGTATGCCTTAGTTTTGGTTAATACTTTCTAGGTATGGGACTAGTTAGTGTAGATTTATGCGGATGGGATATTTTGGGATGTGGCTGATTTTTGTGTTGTTCCATTGAGTCGAGGGTCTAGGCGTTAGACTAGAAGAAAATTAATGGTAAAGATTTATCCTATATGATAGGGTCGTACGTACTTGTGTTTTGGAGACCTCTAGGTATGGGACTATGGGTAGACTTGAGAATTTATGCTCTATAGTAGGATGCGGATAGTATAAAATAATGAGAAATTCAAGAATTTATAATTAATGACTAATATAATAATCGAGTATTAAATTGGATAGACATCATTAATAAGTGAAGAACTGACAGAATACAGGTTGACTAGATATTTTGACGTGGGTGGGTGTTGGCGTCATTAATAAGTGCATGGATGACAGAATACGGGTTGGCTGGATATGATGATGTGTCATGAGTGGAACCTCGTCAATAAGTGCAGGGTTAACGAAATTGGGTCAGCTGGCTATAGCGATGGGAATGTGTGCGGTGCAGAACTTTAGACAGGCTCAAATAAGTGCAGGACATACAGTAGGGGCAGTTGGCTATGAAGGCGACGCAATAAAAATGAATAATTTAATTAATCGATTTATATAAAAATGGTTAGTTTAGCATAATTATCGGATTGTGGTAAAACAAGTTGGTCTTAAACTATTGGGGTGGCATAGTTACGTGATTAGAGGATAGCAATTTATTTTACTCGCATATTAATAATTATCTCATTTAAATTAAAATACTCTATTGTGGTGTTTATCATGTATAATGATACTGTCTGGGTTCAGGAACCCTAATTGGGGAGAGTAACTAGTATTCATGCGGTGGGCTCTGAACCATTGCATTAACTAACATTGTAGGCATAGCGCTAGAGTAGCTATGTAGGAGTGATTGGAGATATTTTTGGAAATGCAGCTGGAGTTTTAATTTAGATGCTTTAATAGTTTAGCATTGCTTTCAATTTCATCGCTTTTATTTATGGATTTGGTGGGATAATCAGTTCCACGATTGTTTACGATTTTTTACACATATTTACAGTTGGATCATTTCATTTGAGTTTATATTTATTTAGAGTTAGAATTATTTTGGAGATTAGCATGATGATGGATTTTATTATTGCATGAATAGTTATGGTTATTGGATCAATTTGATTATTATCTTGTGAAAATATTTTATATGTCTCATATATCTATCACTTGCTGAGAATGATAACTTATTTAGCTAGGCCCAGCGTAGTTTGGCGACGGCGGTTGGACACCTCGCTTACTAGATCGCGCGGGGTGTTACAATAAAGAAGCTTTCACCTTCTTGAGTTGACTCACCAATGCCTCACACTATCTCAAAACATTAACCTCCTTCTCTAACTCATACACCCTAAGAGATAACTCTTTATTAAGCTTTTTTATTTTAAAGTCTCGATGTAAATTCAGGCAAAGCCTTTTGGAGTCCACCTTATCCCTCATTCAAATTTTCTTCTTCAGTCTCACTTTATCCAGACTGATTCGAAAAATCATCGAGACATTACGTTTAGAAATATCTTCATCGGCATGGGACAAACAAGAAGTACTAAATTGACTGACCATGAACGCAAGACATGGTTCATGTGGTGATTCATCCTCGAAATCCACCGACTCGACGTCACTATATCTAAGAGTGGACTAATGTGCAACATTCTTACCCTATCTCTTTAGCCTAGTGGGACATGCATGTGACTTGTGACTTTTGCCCTCACACTCACAGAATCACACCAGTAGTCTTGTCCTCATTCTCATTTTTATTCCTCTCAAAAATCATTTTTTTGGAAGAATTTTCTTTGTTAAATTTGAGATTTTTTTTGCAAATAAGACAAGATCATCAAGTTCAAAATCAAACCAGAATTCAGAATCACAAAATTTTTCTTGATTCCTTTTAGACTGGGCCTTCAAATCAATCCTTATTTCCCATTTCTTTTCTGTTTTGGGGAACATATCAATTTCTTAAGTTTGAAGGTCTACTACGAGTTCCTCTAACCTAACAGTATCTAAAATTCCCAATGAATTTAGGTTAGTGACTTTAGGAATAAAACAGATTGGCAATGATCTTAAAATCTTTTTCACAACTCTCCTCTCAGGAATTTTATCCCCTAATTTAAAACTAGAATGAACTATGTTTGACAAATGTGCATAAAACTCATTAAAAGTGTCAGACTTATTCATGGTGATAGTCTCAATTGGGTGGTGAGATCTTAAATCTTATACGATTTCATGGCGTTGGCACCCTCGTGAGTAAGTTGAAGGATATCCCACAGTTCCTTAGACACGACATCATGATGCGGTGAAACTCGTGAGGAATGACAACTTCAAAAATATCACTTAAGTTGTGAAAGTTGTAAGTACTTCATTTAAATTCATATTTGTCCAGGCAAAGACAGGTTTTAGACTTTCTACATTGTCGTTGGTCACAGTGAGTGGTGTCCACCCTCTTTTACAAACAATCCAGACTCATTCATCAAAAGATTTCAAATCAGACCTCATCCTAGCTTTTCAGTATACATAAATAGACCCATCAAAAATAAGTAACCAATTATACAAATTATTCGTAAAATCCAAACTTTAAAGGATCACACAATAACTTAGTGTAACCTACTCTGATACCAATTTGAGAAAATTTGTATCCCAAATAAATTCGTAAAAATCAGGATCAAATGATATTTTAGTGCAACCCGCTTGATACCAATTTGAGAATATGAATTCTATGGATTTATCCGTATCTTAGGTTAAACACACACAAATTTGATTTTTAATAAATTTTATCTTCATTTAATTTAGTGTGCATGCAATGATGAAGTCCAAATTAAATAAGCCAAACCAAACAAGCATGCGAAGAAGTAAGGAAAAATCTCTTTAGAGTAAAACCTCTATTTCAACACTATATCAAAATTGGCGCACATTATACGACTTACCAACTACTTAGCCCACTATATATGACGTCCAGTTCTTCAAGTCTTCTACAGATACGACACAGTCTAGCACCGTCCATAGGAAGCAGCCTTCTCTCGGTATCTAGCGATTATCCTTCTTCTTCAGACCTAAAGCCTATGCCCCACAAATCAGTAGTAGAGTTGAACTTTACAAGGTTTCTTGAACATATATTATGTTTTTCTTTCTTTGGTAAAGTGATCTCTAAATTTCCAAGGGGTTTAGATGAAAACGGTAGAGTTTGATCACAAAAGGAACTATAAAATGGCTTGGAAAAGGTTTAAAGGAGTTCTACAAAACTCTAATCCCGCATCTCTATTTATAAGAAAGTTTGTTGCAAAATAAAAGGCATTAGCGATTTGGATCATATTTGATTGAAAAATAAAAACTCACGCACTCGTTCGAACGACCCGGTACCTCGTTCGAACGGTTTACCCTTTTTCGTTCGATGTGGTTTCCAATGTAACTTCGAAAAACATTATAGTGCCTTAACTAAAAGGAATATCATTCGAACGTGAAAAACTCATTCTAACGATATACCCAATCTCGTTTGAATGACATCGAACGAAACTTCAAACGACATTTCAGAACTGACAAAAAAACGTCACCCCAAATTTTGTTCGAACGATGGAATCTCGTTCTAACCACACTATGTAAACTCATTCGAATAACCTGACAATCTAGTTCTAACGATTTAAAGAGATTTCATAAAAAAAATTAAAAATTATTTTAAAATCTTTTAAAATGGAAACTCTTTAAAAATGACCCCTGAAAATTAAAGTTTTATCAAACTACCTCATAACTCTTTAGAATGTTGTTGAGACAAACCATCTTCAATCTTCCGAAATGTCATCAACTTCTTGTCTTCAAATATGTGGAAGTAGTCATGAAGGTGCAATGGGGTGTAACATGATAAGCCAAATAAAAACTAAATTGAGTAATTATAAAACTCTCTCTTACAAATATCTCCCTTTGGCTATTCTGGTATAAAATACAAACTGAAGCCAAATTGAACCCTAAGACTAATACAACTAATTCCCTTCAAAATCAAGAAATGAAAATGCATAAATGTATAAGTCTTCAACCGAAAATTCTTCATGTCTTGATCTTGCGTGGTCCAAGAAATCATCAAGGCAAATTGACCTACACACACATGAAACAAAAGAAATACACGTGACGCGTCCAAGTTTAAAACTAAATAAACTTCCCCTCAATTTTTTCTCCCCCTTTTTTTGTCTGTAATAGACAAAGGAGTAGAATTTAAACATGAATACTAATCATCACATTAATAATCGAAGATATCATCACAAAGGCAATCAATAAGCACATCTAATGATAATCTAAAAAGTCATAATGTGTTTCTCCCCTTATCAAACTACTTTTTTTGAATTTTTTTCAATTTTTGAATTATAAATAGTATAAGTACAAAAATACATATAGGTAAAAAAACACATAGTCACAATGGAATAACACTAAAATATTCGAATCAAGGAAACAGAATGAAAAAGTTCCAACCTAAATTACCTCTTTAACAAAGATCCAATCTCCTACCTCCAAAAGCTTAACCTTTGAAACATTTTACATGTGGATATTTGAAAATTTACTTCCTAAAGGGAGAAAGTAAAAACTCATCTCACTATAGTTTCTTACTTAATCAATATTTGTTTTACACTCTGGTTACAATACTTACTATTGTTACTACGGTTGAAATTCAATGTATCGTCATGAATAGTAGTGTCGTAGTTGTGGATAGTCAAGGTGGGATTAGACATTGGGCTCTTGCGTGGATATTTCTTGAACAAAGATGATTTTAGCATCTTGTTGGTTGCGGTTTCAAGATGTGATAAATTCTTGTGAGGTCATTGGTTTTACCTTAGTGAACTGGATATAGCGAAGTTTCTTGAGTACCCTCTCGAGCATGGATGAAGGCAAGGACAAACCATGTTAAAATATTAGTTTACAAAGTCTCTATAAACTCTCTCTTTAATATTGTTATTAACTATCTAGCCTTATTACTTATTTTAATTAATTTTTTTATTACTAATAGAAACATCATATTGTCATTAATATTTTAAGAGAGAAGTTTTAAAGTTTGAAATAGCCATTTAATTTATAATACCCAATTCCCCTCCCCCTTCCTCTTGGGTATATTTTTGGGATAACAATCCTTTTCAAGACTTTAAATAAAGGTATATACTTATAGCCTTAGATACAAATTAGTTCAGAGCAGCCACCCATCCTACTAAACATTGCACCACATTCATGATTCAAAGAGATTGCATTAACAACAAAACTTTAATCTTTTTAGTATTCAACTCAGTGTCTTTTTTACTCACCATGAAACCTAAAAATTCTCTCATGATATCGTAAATGCACATTTCATGGGTTTTAGGCTCATGATGTTCCTTAAGAGGATGCCAAACATATCCTTAAGGTGTTGGATATGGTGTAGGGCCTCTATGATATTTATAAGCATGTCATCCATGTATACCTCCATGGTTGTGTCTACTAAATATTGAAACATAACATTAACCATCCTCTAAGAGGTCGATCTAATATTTTTTAGGTCAGAGGGCATTGTGTTTTAGTAATAGGTTCCCTTATCTATGATGCAAGAATTTTTCTCCTCATTAAGTCGACTAGGGTGTCTATCCTTGGTGGTGGACAAAAATATTTAGGATAGGCCTTATCAAGGTCTATAAAATTCATGTATATTCTCCACTTTTTGTTAGGCTTTAAATCAACCATTACATCAAATAGCCACTTAGGGTACTAGATTCTCTAATGGTTTATTGACTTCCATTATAATGGATTGATTTCTTTGAAGATCAAAAAACATCTTCCCAAACTGCACTAGTCTTTGGTTAGAGTTGACGATGAGGTGGTGGACCATAACAGTGGGATCAAACCCAGTCGTATCTGAGTAAAACCTAGTGAATATGTCTTTCATTTCTTTTAAGAACTGAACTTTGATTTCTTTTAGGCGGAGCTAAATATATCCACAATCTAAAATACTTTTTCTATGAATCAGTTGCATTAATAAGAATATTGGTGAGGACATCATCGGGCTCTACCATATGCTCTTTCTCTTCATCTTGTGGATCTAGATTATCCACTTTCAGTAACTGAATGCGTATTCTCTCCTCAATTTACTGTTTTCCCCATTCAACTCCAAGTCATTTGATAAGCCTTGTTAAACATTTAGGAGGACTTTGATATATTAGTTGTGGGCTTTAATACCTCGATTGATATATTCGGAACATGGATGAGGGCTTGAGGGGTGTTTAGGGACCTCTTCATGTCACACATAGTAATATTATAGAATTCCCTAGCCTTATTTTATTCTCTATGTACCTCTATCACTTTAAATGGATTATGAAGGTGCATCCGCAATGTCATTATTGATATCATACCATCTAACTCATTGAGAGAAGACTTTACTAATATGACATCGAAGGCTGAGGGTGTAACTTAATTAATAGTATTGTATCAATCCTAGTCACCTCTGATATACCCTATTGAATAGGTCCTTTCCATATTGAATGCCAACATTTGGGTCATAATGGGCAAAAGGTCCTTCATAGTCAATCCCATTGCATTGTAATCATTCATAAATATAATAACAGTTCAGATCCAAATGCTAATGAGGATCCTATGAATTTTGGAATCTCCCATGACCATAGTGACCACCAAAGGTTTATCATGGGGTATGGGGACACTAGTGAGGTCAAATTTGGGAAAAATCATCATTGGAACCTGAACCCTAGGATTGCTAATGTAATTGACTTGGTGAACCTCTCATAAATGTGACCTTTAAAGCTAAGGATGATGTTCCTTCTCTAACAAAACCTCCTTAAATAGTGTGAAAATCAACTAAAGTTAGGTTTTCTTTATATTTTCCTTTATCATGGAGCTCCCCTCCCTTAGCCCCTTATTTATTGAGGTATCCCCTTTTGATGACCTCATTCATGGCCTCTTTTAAGCGATAGAAATAATTATTGTTGTGGTCATGGTCTTTGTGAAAAAGGTAATGGAGGACTTTTCTTTTTTTCCTCCAGGGCCCTCGTGGGATTGGTATCTA
Source organism: Sambucus nigra (assembly GCA_949130495.1). NCBI lineage: Eukaryota > Viridiplantae > Streptophyta > Magnoliopsida > Dipsacales > Adoxaceae > Sambucus > Sambucus nigra. Next base: position 670,760,602 of record OX422207.1, on the reverse strand, counting down.
ACAGTAGGTTAAGGATCTAAAGTAGTGAAAAGACGTCTTCGATGGTTGAAGTAATAGGAGTAAATTGCTTGGATTCCAATGCTTTACCTTTTTTCCCTTTATTTTCTTGGAGTCTTCCACTACACCAAAATGACAAAATTGTCACCTTTCAGCCGGCCACCCTTGTCAAGGTCATTGACCGTGACAAAAAACACGCGTTTTGTGTCACGGTCATTGACCTTGACACGACCGTGACAAAGAATTGTCACGGTCAATGGTCGTGACAAGGCCGTGACAAATGTAGTTGTCACGGTCGTGTCACGGTCAATGACCTTGACACGACCGTGACAACTTCTGCAGTAAAAAAATCCCTAGGCTTCTTTTTTCCCACCCTTTTTTGGTTTTCCCCCTCTCTCTCTCTAAGCGATTTCTGCTCTCTCTCTCTAAGGTATGTTTTTTTTCCTCTCTTTCTCTTTCATTTCTATATGTGTGTGTATGTGTATGTGTGTATATATATGTGTGTATATATATGTGTGTTTATGTATGTGTATATGTGTGTGTATGTGTGTGTATATATGTGTGTGATGGTGTGTGGTCGGGGAGAGGGGAAAGGGGTAGTGGGGGTGGGGGTGGGGTGGGTTGTGTATGTGTGTGCGTAGGTGTGTGCGTGTGTGTGTGGCGGGGGGAGGGGGGCAAGGGGTGGGGTGGGGGTGGGGTGGGGGTAGGGGTGGGGTGGTGGGGGGGTTTTAATAATTGTATAGCTTTAATTAATAAATTGTATAGCTTTAATTGTAATTTTAATTGTATAGTTTTAGATGAAAGTAAATTAATAATTAGTGCCAATTTCATATGAAAGTAGGATTCCCCTCATTGTAAATTAGTAAATTAATAATTTTATACTTTAATTGTTAGTTTAATTGATGAAATGAATTAATTGAGTAGATGAATTAGAAGGAGTACGGGTTACACATTTGTTGTTGAAATTGTTGTTGGATTATTTTGTTTAGTAAATGTTGGGTTGGTTAGTTTTAAAAGTGGCATGACCACTGGATTATCATCCATATGGGGGTGGGATTTTTCAACTTTTTTTTAAAGTTACTTTGTATATCGAACAATATATACAAAGTATGATAATTAAATGAAACATACTTGAAATTAAATATGTGTATATGTGTGTGTATGTGTGTGTATATATGTGTGTGGTGGTGTATGGTGGGGGAGGGGGCAGGGGGTGTGGTGGCAGGAGGGGGGTGGGGGGGTTTAACAATTGTATAGCTTTAATTAATAAATTGTATACTTTTAATTGTAATTTTAATTGTATAGTTTTAGATGAAAGTAAATTAATAATAAGTGCCAATTTCATATGAAAGTAGGATTGCCCCTCATTGTAAATTAGTAAATTAATAATTGTATACTTTAATTGTTAGTTTAATTAATGAAATGAATTAATTGAGTAGATGAATTAGAAGGAGTACGGGTTACACATTTGTTGTTGAAATTCCTATTGGATTATTTTGTTTAGTAAATGTTAAGTTGGTTAGTTTTAAAAGTGGCATGACCACTGGATTATTGTCCATATGGGGGTGGGATTTTTCAACTTTTTTTGAAAATTACTTTATATATCGAACAATATATACAAAGTATGATAATTAAATGAAACATACTTGAAATTAAATATGTGTATATATGTGTGTCGTGGTGTGTGGTGGGGGAGGGGGGCAGGGGGTGTGGTGGGGGGAGGGGGAGGGGGAGGGGGTGGGGGGGTTTGTGTACTAATAATTCCATGCTATACATTTATTCCGGCATATATAATATATATAATAATAATTCCATGCTTTACATCTATTCCAAGTTAGATGTTTTCAACTAATTTAAACATATTTATGTGCGTGTGCGTGTGCGTGTGCGTGTGCGTGTGCGTGTGCGTGTGTGTGATGGGGGTGGGGTAGGGGTGTGTGTCTATGTGTACTAATAACATTTTTTTTTATCTGAACTAATAACATTTTTTTACAGCAAATGTCTCCTTCAGGTATTAAGGCGAAGATGATGATGCTGTTTATGATGATGTCGTCTGGGGTCGGTGGTAGCGGAGGCAACGAGGGCTCCTCCGCCCCTAGGCTCCCCAAATATGGAAAATTTGGGATTACCATCGAGAAAAAATCGGAGCTATTAGCGAGATCCCTCGAGCTGCTAAAGACGGTCATCGGCCCGGGGTTTATGAGTTGGAAGGAGGTGCCATATGAGCTCAAGTTAGCTGTTTGGGCGGCACTACAGGTAATATATTTATATTTATATTTCAATTTCAATTTTGATTTCATTTATATTTATTCACAACTAACATTGAATTTGTTGGACAGGAACAATTCAACTTGGATCCAAAGCTACGCGATTCTGTCTTGGAGCAGTTGAAGGAGCAACACAAGACGTGGAAGAAAAATATGCGGACACGGTACTTTGGGAAAACACGAGAGTCCATTATACAATGGCGTGGATCCGTCCCGCCCAAGGAGCCGATATCATTGGCACAATGGAAAAAGTTCATTGACAACGAGATCGAGGATCGACAATTGGCATCTCGCCAATCGGGGAGGAAAAATCGGGCAAAAAAGACAGACGTACACTACTCCGGTCGGACCTCTTACGCCGAGGTGGAGCATAGGATGAAGGTAAGATGTAATTTTTCTATAACTACAGAAATATATTATTCTTCATTATTTTACTTTGTGGGGCCGATACTAATTTTAATTTATTTTATTTCAGGTGGTAGGGAGTGGGCCAGGGGGTAAGCCACATAGGCTCGATACTTATGCGGCTCTTCGGACGAAGAAGGGGAAGGACAAGGAGGTGTCTCTGAGCATCGCGGCCACGATTGTAAGTAATCCAACAGTTTAATTTTTGTTAATTACGTTATAATTTTTTAGTTTACTTATTTTACTAATCATGTGCTTTTTGTCGTTTCAGGCAAAGCTTAAGGAAGTGCATGAGTTGCAGTCTGATGCCGACAAGGCGTCTTTGTCCACAGATGCACTCAGCCAAGTGTTTGGCTCTGATCGCAAGGGGAGGACAAGGGGGGTGAGCTCACGGCTGGCCAAATCTAGGATCATCGAATTGGAGACTAGCAACACCGGGTTGGCTCGAACGGTGGATTCACACGACGCGAAGCTGTCCCATTTGGAGGCGACGGTCCAAGATATGTATGCATTTGTGAAGTGTACGTTGGACGGAGATCGTAAGGGGAAGGGGAAAGGGAAGGAGAAGGCGCTGGAGGAGGAGGAGGTGCGGGAGAACGAGGCGCAGGAGGACGAGGATGTGGACCTCGCTGCTTCTTCACCGTCACGTGCGTATTTTGATGATTCACTTCCTTATTTGGATCCCTTCCCCAGACCATTGTCGACACTTGGTTGGCCGAGCGTGTTCATATTGGATGTATTTGATGGCCAGCGAATAGGGCGGGGGTTGAGGGACCCGAATATCGTCGAGGGTGGAATAGTTCATGGACGTGCGCTTCAAGGGATCGAGTCCAAAGTGCTCGTCACGCATGTGATACCCGGGAAGGATAACTCCCTATTGTGGTTGCGCGAACAATGCGGCACGATGTACATTAGTGGGTGTGTCAATTCATATATCATGTGGCAAACTCACCTCCTCACATTTACCCAAGATATGTAGTAACATTATTTTTAAGTTTGTCCATCTTAATTATATTTGGATTATATCATCATGTATATTATTTCTATTTTGAATATTTGGATTATATCGTCATGAATATATATTTGCACTATCTTTAGTTTATTTGGATATATGATGTTTGAATAGGTACAACCAACGTTGTTATAATAGGTACAAATATACTGCTGGGAAGTGGCAGTGGCCATACTGCCCAGCAGAATTTTTTTAAATTCTGCCCAGAATTGTCACGGTCATTGACCGTGACAAGTCCTTGAAAAATCTTGTCACGGACTTGTCACGGTCATTGAGCGTGACAATTTTTTTAAATATTGTCACGGGTTTGTCACGGTTATTAACCGTAACTAAACTTGTCACGATCAGGAACCGTGACACGACCGTGACAATTATAACGAACTTGTCAAGGTCAATGACCGTGACATGTCCGTGACAAAAAAAATTGTCTCTCCCCGAATTGTCAAGGACAATGACCGTGACAATAGTGCAGATTTGGTGTAGTGTTCTTTGAGATGGAAAGATTTAACTAATCGGGAGAATACATTCCTCTTCTTACCTTCCTGAGATTAGGAGGAAGGTTTGAATGACTGACACTCATTTCATCATCAATGTTCATGTTGAACAGAGCTATGTTCACAAACTTAGTTGTCAAAAGTGCGGGTCTTTTACTAAATGTTGGAACAATAGGCCCCAATTTTTAAAATCTTCTTACTTCAAAAAGATAATTTCCTTTTATGAGATGCGAAAGCGTTGAGATGGTTCAATTGAACACCAAATTTTAAATTCTTTGGAAATTAAAATTAAACAAAGTAAAATAAGATTAAACACACACACGATTTGATTTCACTTAAACACAATTAATTAACCCAAGTCCTAGAAATTTGCCTAAGTCATATTTTTCAATTTTACCAAATTAGGCCAAACCAATTTTATCAAATTAAATTAATGACTTGAATTAACTACACATTACCCAAATTTAATTTAGCACCAAATTAAACAAGTATTGATTAAACCAAATTTTATCTTTTTACCTGAGCATGCGTTCTAGGTGATATAGCAAGATAAAATTAAACAATGAATCACTATGCCACGATGTACGAGGAAAAACCCACAACAGGAAAAAACCTCGGACGGACCTAGCCTCAAATCCACTAAGTACGGAATTTACAAATACAAGAAAGATGACTTACTACACTCGACTCGACTCCTTCAAGCCCCGATTCATCTTCTTGTATCAACCTCTGCCTAGTGAATAACCACGGAGCTCCACCGCTCGGACTTTTTATGGTCACCCGAACAAGGAGCCTTTATCCAAGTGGATAAATCAACGCAAACTTCTTCTTCTTTGTGGGATTTAGAAGAAAACCCAAACTTCTCTTCAAACGGTAGAGATAAAAGAACCGGTGCCAAAACTCGAAGCAATGTATATATATATATATATATATAAAGGAAGCTTGGTATAATAAACAATGGGTGAAAAGTAGAGTGTTAAAAGATTTTTTCTTGAAAAATTAGACACTCAAAACATGAACTTTTTCTTGCAAAGTTGAAGCTCTCAAACTCTCTCTTGGAGATGGAAAGATGTGAAAAAGTTGGTTTCCACACATATTAAGTCTACCCAAAAAGTTAGTGGGAAAAGAAGTGGGAAAGTGGGAAAAAACTGCTCAAAACTGCCAATTAACTGTTCCCGCCAAAACTCGTTCGAATGAGATTTTCGTTCGAATGAAGTCTCATTCGAACGAGCCTTCTAACGAAGTTCCAGTGCGAACTCTTTAGAAATCTCATTGGAAATCTCGTTCGAACCATCATTCTCGTTCGAATGATACTTCGAACGACATTCCAGTGGCCTTTTGGGGAACTCGTTGGCAAACTCATTCAAATGACATTATTATTCGAACGACAAACTCATTCGAATGACAATTCGAACGAACTTCCAGAAAGTTTGAAAATTTTGTTTTTAGCCCATAAAATTTATATACTTCCTTTTAAAGTTTTAATTAAATCTTTTTGAAAATAAACAACAGTTTAAAAACAACGTACACCCAATATAAAATGTTCCAAGCTCCTATATATATATATTAAAATGCATTCATACCTTAGGAGAAATGGAACCAATGTTGTTGACGTAGAAACGAGGCACATTAAACACAGCATTTTGATGAAGCTTTAAAATTGGTCGTTGCATCTTCAACAAACACGTCATTGGCTTGAAGGATGGTCAATTACTCTATCTTATGACTCAAACGTTTTTGTTCGAAATTGAGCCAAAACTACAAAGAACTCAATTGAAAATTTGTGTCCTTAAAAATCTCCCCCTTTGGATATTTTGTGACAAAAACCAACAAAAATACTAAAGGGCCGTCAAGCTCTACTAGACTGACAAAAATGTCCCACCCAAAATAAAAATACAATGTTTGACTCAAACAACCCAAGGATCAAAATCTTTGCCGGTGAAAGTTGCCACTTAGAATATAATTCCTGCACACTAAGCAAACACATTAAACGCATAGGGAATATCAAAATATTAGATGCAATATAAATAAAGACTCCCCCATAATTAATTCTCCCCTTTATCAAACAAATTACCTACTTAGAAAGACGTCTCCCCCTTACGTAAATCTCCCCCAAACTAAGATACAATTAACTAAGATGTGATTATAATAGGAATATATACCATTTCTCCCCCTATCATTCTCCCCCTTTTTCTTCAGGAATAGACAAAGGATAAAGAATCAAACATTAACTTATCTCCCCCAAATAAAGCATATTACCCTTTAAACTAAACAAGGGATAAATAGAATGGGATAACAAACTAAACATGCATTAGTGCATAAAGTGATGAGAACATTAAAGCACATAGGCAACAAAATCATAACTAATCCATACAAATTAATACCAACTATGATGCAAAAACAAATGATACCAAATAGACAAATAAGATTCTAAGCATGTGATATCAAACAAACTACGCAACAAACAAGGTACCAATTATGAATTGAAGCATCAATGGACTAACTAAACATGGCAAAGACATAAATAAAATATCATATATATGTATACACAATAGATACAAGCTAAGCATAAGTACACACATAAAGATATAAACACCAAAATGACACAAAACAAAGATAAGCTTTTCACACTCGTCTGGCAAAAATGTGTCATATGGAAATGAAAGTGTTGGAGTGTGAACTATTAACAATTAAATTTAGACCCAATCACTTAAAACATATTCACGGAGTTCTCAATTGATTTCAAACTTCATCACATTTGAATATAATCTCATGTGACAATATAAATTGAACTCAATGGACAAACAGACACAATGCATATAAGCCTAGCATGTTGATGATTATACAAACCAATAGAGTCATGACATTGAAAGCACAACTAGGATAAATGGACATTGTGCAAACCGTTGATATACCATCCAATCTCCCTCAATAAGCATATATATTTGAATGAATATATCAAACAAAAATAGGCCTTGGCAATTATTTTTCTTTTTAATGCCATATTTTCTTTTAGGCCTTGGACCACGTATTTCTTTTAGGTCCAAACAAACGGTGGCTTACTATTCACAAAGGATAATCAATCCTTTCGGAGCCCTTCCCCGTGCACATTTATATATAACATATTTTTATATTTCACACAAATCTCACTGCAACGGATTGGTAGATGACAAGATTGGTAGGAGAACACCTCACAAAGCTCAAATATAACATGTGACAAATAAATTTCAAAAGAGCTCGTGCATGTGTGAATAGAGTCATATAAAAATAGAATCCATTTAAATCAACACAAAATACAACTACTCCATGTAAGCATGGTAAAGAACATAATAAGGATTGACAATCTAAACCAAAAGTTCTAGCCACATGGGACCGAAAAAGATGGGATTCTAACACAAGTGTATGCCACATAAAGTGTGTCAAACTAAAATACACACAAAATAAAATCTTTTTGAGTTTTTGAAATTTTTAACAAAAAATAAAATTATATACTCAAAAGACAAACAAAAATCATTTGAATTTTTCATTAAGCTTAAATTACCAAGAGATAAAAACCTAAATGATAAACAAAAATCTTTTTATATTTTTCATTTAATGCAAATAAAAGAAATATAATACAAAAGATAAACAAGTCATGATTTCTAGCATGAGATATGAAATAAAGCAATGACTAAACATGCATACACCTAGAAATGATATATAATATGAAGCACAAAAAGCTAGAGTATGCAAACAAAACTAACACATTCAACATTTATATTTAGCAAGTGGGGAAGCATGTGATAGTAAATGAGAATCAAAAACCCTATCATGTAAAGTTACCAAGTTGGATCTCCTAACCCAAACTAATGAAGAATGACGATCTAGGGGTGTAGGAATCTTGGCTACCTCGGTTGCCTTACATTTGGATTTTCTAGGAACTCGTTTAAGATCAAAACAAAATTTCCTAAGACGACCTTTTCGACCACAATGTGAGCACTTAAAAACCCGACGAAAAGACTTACCTACGGAATGATCATTAAAAGCTTTCCTAGGCGATTTTTCTAAAACATTGGTTTTGTCTTTATGAGTTGATTCATTACAAGTATCGAAGCCTAAACCACAAGTGTCATTTTTTATTTGGACTGTGCCTAAGATATTATCTAGCTTTTCGGACCTACACTCCAAATCAAATCTGACTTTTCTAGAGTCTTTTAATATATTTTTTAATTCTAAAATATTAGACTCTAATAAAATATTTCTCTCTTCAAACTCAAGAAGTTCCTTTTTCAAGGATTCCATTAAACCTCTAAGGCTATCTCTCTCTCCTTCTACATATTCAAGCTTCTCTCTAAGAGTTCTCTCTCGTGTCCTAAGGTCTTCCACCATCGCACTATTATCAACGACCTTGACTCGCTCTTTTAAACACGCTTCTAACTTCAAATTAGCTCTTTTTAATTTAATAGATTCTTCATAAAGTTCTTGAAAAGCATTTTGAAGTTCACTCACATTAACCTCTTCTTCATTTTCACTCTCTCTTTCTTCTTCACTCTCACTACCATCAAAAACAAGGGAATTATAAACTATGACTTTGGAAGTGTCATGTGTTCATCAATAGACGAGTTCTCATTATCACTCACGTGAATAGCCATAAAAGCCACAATGTTGGGCTTAGTGGGGGAATCGGGTCCCTCTTCATTATCACTATCACTAAGGATTTCATTAAATCAAATGGGTCGCTTACCCTATCTCCTTAGTTTAGTGGGGCACTCAGAAGCCCTATTGCCATACCCTTCACAACCAAAACATCTATTTGACTCGTCCCTATTTAAAGTTTCTTTAGAAGTTTTAGGGATCCTCTCGGTATTGTCATGCATAGAAGTTTCAAATTTCTTAAAGTCATTTTTAAATTTATATTTGTTAATTTTAAGAAACTTTCAAAATTTCCTAGAAAACAAGGCCATATCTTCCTAGTCACTATCACTCTCGCTCTCTACTACTTGTTTTTCCTCTTTTCGGGCTTTTAAAGCAATGCCCTTTTCAATTTTGTTTTCGGTTTTAGAAGGAAACATGTCTAGTTCATAGGTTTGTAAATCACCTACGAGCTCTTCTAATTTCATAAAGGCTAAAGTTAGTAAAGAATTTAAAACGGTCACTTTTGGAATAAATCTATCGGGTAGGGACCTTAAAATTTTCTTTACTACTCGATTGTCGGGTATTTTCTATCCCAAATTAAAAGATGAATTAACAATATCGAAAAGTCTAGGCTAAAATTCATCAAAAGTTTCTCTATCGTTCATTTTGATGGTTTCAAATTGAGTGATGAGGTTTTGGAGTTTTGAAGCTTTTACGACACTTGTACTTTCATGAGTGAGTTGTAAAATATCCCACGCTTCTTTAGCGGTCTCACACGTCATAATGCGTCGGAATTCATCCGGTGTGACAGCGCTAAAAAAGGCGTTTAAATCTCGAGAATTAAAATTTGATAATTTAAATTCATTCTCACTCCATCTATCGGCCGGTTTGGGAACATGTTCATTATCTACTAAACGAGTTTGTGGAGACCACTTGTTAACTACAGATAACCAAAGCCTCTCGTCGATATATTTAAGTGCCAATTTCATTTGCGCTTTCCAGTACACGTAATTAGAACCATCGAAAATAGGAAATTTTGAGAATGGGTAAAATTCCATTTTACCCAAAATATTTTAAAGGATCTTAACGAAATAATTTATAGTTTTGGATCTGATACCACTTGTTGGAACAATAGGCCCCAAATTTTAAAATCTTCTTACTTCAAAAAGATAATTTCCTTTTATGAGATGCGAAAGTGATGAGATGGTTCAATTGAACACCAAATTTTAAATTCTTTGCAAATTAAAATTAAATAAAGTGAAATAAGATTAAACACACACACGATTTGATTTCACTTAAACACAATTAGTTAACCCAAGTCCTATAAATTTGCCTAAGTCATATTTTTCAATTTTACCAAATTAGGCCAAACCAATTTTATCAAATTAAATTAATGACTTGAATTAACTACACATTATCCAAATTTAATTTAGCACCAAATTAAACAAGTAGTGATTAAACCAAATTTTATCTTTTTACCTAAGCATGCGTTCTAGGTGATATAGCAAGATAAAATTAAACAATGAATCACTGCGCCGCGATGTATGAGGAAAAACTCACAACGGAAAAAAATCTCGGACGGCCCTAGCCTCAAATCCACTAATTACGGAATTTACAAATACAAGCAAGACGACTTACTACACTCGACTTGACTCCTTCAAGACCCGACGCGTCTTCTTGTATCAACCTCTACCTAGCAAATAACCACGGAGCTCCACCGCCGTCTCGGAATCCACCTATCGGACTTTTTATGGTCACCGTCACCCGAACAAGGAGCATTTCTCCAAGTGGGTAAATCAATGCAAACTTCTTCTTCTTTGTGGGATTTAGAAGCAAACCCAAAATTCTCTTCAAACGGTAGAGATAAAAGAACCGGTGCCAAAACTCGAAGCAATGTATATATATAAAGGAAGCTTGGTATAATAAACAATGGGTGTAAAGTAGAGTGTTAAAAGATTTTTTCTTGAAAAATTAGACACTCAAAACATGAAATTTTTCTTGGAAAGCTGAAGCTCTCAAACTCTCTCTTGGAGATGGAAAGATGTTAAAAAGTTGGTTTCCACACATATTAAATCTTCCCAAAAAGTTAGTGGGAAAAGAAGTGGGAAAGTGGGAAAAAACTGCTCAAAACTGCCAATTAACTGTTCCCGCCAAAACTCGTTCGAACGAGATTTTTGTTCGAACGAAGTGTTTCAGCATAAACTTGTTAAATCTCATTGGAAAGATCATTCGAACCATCATTCTCATTCGAACGATACTTCGAACAACATTCCAGTGGCCTTTTGGGGAACTCATTGGCAAACTCATTCGAATGACATTATTGTTTGAACGACAAACTTGTTTGAACGAGAATTCGAACGAACTTCCAGAAAGTTTGAAAATTTTGTTTTTAGCCCAGAAAATTTATATACTTCTTTTTTATTTTTTAATTAAATCTTTCAGAAAATAAACAACAGTTTAAAAACAAAGTACACCCAATATAAAATGTTCTAAGCTCCTATATATATATATATATATATATATATATATATATATATATATATATATTAAAATGCATTCATACCTTAGGAGCAATGGAACCAATGTTGTTGATGTAGTAACGAGGCACATTAAACTCGGCATTTTGATGAAGATTTAAACTTGGCCGCTACGTCTTCAACAAACATGTCATAGGCTTGAAGGATTGTAAAGTACTCTATCCTATGACTCAAACGTTTTTGTCCGAAATTGAGCCAAAACTACAAAGGACTCAATTGGAAATTTGTGTCCTTACACTAAAAGACCTCAGATAGTTTTTTTAGGTGAGTCCTACATTGAAAGTTTTAACATTTATGTTATATTGAGAACATATAACTTTAAGTAATCAAGGTTGAACCTTTTAGCGTGAAGGTGTCCCTTGATCTCTGCTTGGAGTTAAGAAAGTAAGTAGTGGGATTACGAATCCTTTAAGTACCTATAAAGTGGGAAACATGATATGGAAAACTCAGTGAAGTTCGTTATTTATTCTACTTTAAGATTAGAAAACCATTATCGAACAGTTACCCTTAATTTATCTAGGAATACTATACATAAGACTTAAATAGAGGTGTTCTGAAGCAGCATGAGGGTCCTTATGTGTTTTTCAAATCAAACCAATTTTCACCAAAAATTATCCAACTTTTAATGTGCACCAAACCGAGTTGTGAAAAAATAATTTTTAATTTAAACCAATTTTATCTTGATTAATCCTAAACATGCATCTAGTGATTAAAGAAAGTAAAGAATACTCACAACGCCGGATGTACGAGGAAAAACCCAAGACGGGAAAAAACCTCGGACAGCCCAAGTCAGACAATCACTATGAATGTGGAATTATAACAAACAGACAAAAGACTCACTCAACGACTCGATCCCCACGGGTCTTGACGCTCTTCTGATCTTCAACCACTCCTCTCATAATGCCCAAGTAGAAAGTCCTTCTTCCACGATACCTGTCCACAACACATGCGTTCATTTATGTCTCGGTGTCCACCAAATGGCTTTGATACGTCTACGATGTCGAACAAGAAGTCCTTCTCTTTTCTTCAACGCAAAACCCTGATGTTCAAGTATAGAACAAACCTTCTTGGTGCACCAAGATCACATAAACATATAATAATGATAACTCGGATCTTTGCAAACTCAAAGTTTGTGTTTAAGCTTTGAAACCATAATAAAACATGTGCAAACAGGTTTTTAGATCGTAAACTGTTTTTCCAGAATGCACAATCATTAATTCTGACGAAACCACGCTTTAAAAACAAAAACTTAATCGCCTCGAAAATAGTGTCGCTCGAACGAGATCGACCTGTTGTTCGCGCGACATGGTTATCTCGTTTGAACGAGCCAGCTTGTCATTTGAACGACGCGCGTATCAGTTTGACTTTTTCTTTAAAATGTTTCTTCAAAAGAGATCCAATTAAGTCAAACTCGATTTCGAGATTATCAGAATAAAACGTAGTGTAAAACACTTTTAAAACATTTTTCCTTATAAAATTACATCCTTATCTTTTATAAAAATAATTCCGAGCACTATTAATTATACGCATTCATACCTGTGTAATCTCGGAATGTAATTAACTTAAAGACGAATAAACTTGCACCAATTAAACTTTGGCATAATTAATTCTTTGAAGCTTTGTCGCAACGTCTTCAATTTCTTCAATACGTCATAGACCAAGTGGGATAGTGACAAAAAAAAATCTCCCTATGACATATTACAAACACAGTTTTGTTCACTGAATTAAGTCAAAACAATACAGGGACTCAATTGGAAATTTATGTCCTTACAAATCTCCCCCTTTGACTATTCCGGAACAAAACTAAACCTGTGAAATGCCTAAGCCGGAACGTCAAGCCGTATGACGCCTAAATCCCATCCCATAAACCCAAAGTCAAACATTACAGGACACGAACCAGGATATGAAGCACCGACAAGCATGAATTGTCTGAATGTGATGTAGACTTGAAATCTCGAATTGCTGAAGCATACCTACACACATGAAACAGAAAAACTAATACCCTGTGAAGTATGTAGGAACAAATGAAACCAATATATATATATATATATATATATATATATCCAAATGATACCAATATGAATAAACTATAAAAAATCATTTATTAAACAATTGAGGAACAAAATAATATCAATTTGTAGTACTAATTTGTAATACCAATTTGCAGAATATGTAATCAAAAATATGCTCAACAAATCTCAAATCTCCCCCTACATCACATACATCTCTCCCCCTTTTTGTCTCGAATAGACAAGTCGGTGAAAAGATAAACGAATCAATCAAGTATCTAGCATGAGAATATACTAATTAAAAATCGCTAGATAATCATGAAACAACCAGCTAAATATGATCAAGTAACGACAAATCTGTAGCTAGTAAACCAAGGAATCAAACAAAGAATATAACAATCTAATCAGGTGTGATAAATGGACTATATGGAAAAATTCCAATATGAGACAATAAAACCTGCATATAAATCAGTAAGTCCAGAAAGCTTCCAGCAGTACCAAAAAATATACCATAATAACCAAGGTGCTGCAAACAAGAACGAAGCATAAAATCCCAGACTGTCGTTCAAATGAGCCAGGGACGTCGCTCAAACGAGATGAGGACGTCGCTCGAATGAGACTTACCGCAACATGGTAATTTCGCTCAAACGACTTCTCGTGACAGGCCAAATTTACCCAGTTTCCCAAAAATATCTTATATTTTCACCTAATGAAAAAATTTCTAGAAAAAAATTCCATGAAGGGCCTAACAGCAGCAAAACAGTGCTAAAACGGTAAGCTTTTAACACAAAAGGCATAAAAACTAACGATGTGAGTTACATGCAAACATAGTACTGATGTGCTCAAACATGGACATGGAATGTAAGGTCGTGAAACTACAACAAATGAGTCACAATTCCAACACATCGAAAAGATCAAGAGGCTCTAATTATTAGCGATAAATCATCAAACTTTATCATAGCCATATGACAATTAAAGTGTGAGCTTAGTGAACTAAACATACTACATGCACACAAATCCAGAATTTTGACGATTCTACAAAGAATAGCATCAAATTTCAAGGTTTCAACATTAGGAATAGTTGTGCAAACCCGTTTACATTTTCTCCAACCAAACTCCCTCATAAACATACTTTTTCAAGTTATTTTGAGGTTTCTAGCATTCTCAACTTAGATAAAATCTTATTGGCCCTTTTTCCTAGAATATTGCCTTTTTTATTTTGGGCACTTTTAAACGGTGGCTTTCATGATGAGTCAATTTTGAACTCTCGCAGCCCTTTCTCGTGAATCGCTCATCATTTTTTAATTAGGTACCAATTCAAATCCTCACGGTAAACGATTCTTACATGCACACTTCTCCTTAAGTCTCCTTACGCATAGATGAAAAGATTGAGATAAGAACGCCTCACCAAATTCAAATATTCAAGAGAAGTCAAACATCCATATAAACTCGAGCATGTGTGCAATGTTGGCATATATACAAAGTCGAATCAAAATGCATATCAACATCGAAACAACCCCATATAAACAATGGTTAACATCATTCTAAGCATCGATAATAATGACCAAATGTCCTAGCCACATGGATAATGAAACGATGGAGGGGTACAAGCACACCAGTATGCCACATCAAACATGTAAACTTAAAAACAAAAAAACCGAAAATCTTTTTGGCTTTTCAAACATATTTTGACTCAAATAAAAGCAAAATCTTTTTGGGTTTTCAAATTTTTTCTCAAAAACAAAATCTTTTTGTATTTTTTCAATAGGACTCAAACAAATGAAAACTATAATAAAAAATGATACACAAGTCATTATGCTAGAAATGAATATATCATGAAGCAAACTTGCATATGACAAATAAGGCAACACTATCATACTTTAGATTTAGCATGGGAAGAATCAAGTTCACCCAACCGAGAATCATGAAGTTTTATTCCTAAAGCCACTAAATCTGATTTCCTAACCCAAGTAGGTGTAAAACGACGCATGGGGGTTTGGGGAAACGGGGAAACTTTATTCCTATACTTACTAGGAGCTTGTCTAAGGTCGTAACAATAACGCCTAGGGTGACCTTTCCTACCAAAAAATGTGCAAGAGTAGCGACAGTGGGAGTTATTACCTATATGTGGACCTTTTCTAACCTTCCTAGTGTTTCTCACACGTGCGAGGGGGATGGGAACAATTCTCTCACCAAAACCTATACCTCATCTATCTCCCTTAATTTGGAGGTGCCTAAGATCTTATCTAACTTCTCCGATCTAGCCTCCAAATCAAACTTAACTCTAGACGAGTCTCTCAATATCTCCTCCAACTCATGAATCCTAGACTCGAGCAAACGCCTAGACTCCTCAAACTCTAAAATCTCCTTTTTCAAAGACTGCATCAAACCACGGAGATTATCTCTCTCTTTCTCCACAAACTCTAGTTTCTCCCTAAACTTCTTCTCTCGTTCCCTAAGATCCTCTATCAAACTATCATTATTTTCTATGGCACGCTCATTCAATTTAGCTTGCAATTTTGAGTTAGCCTTTTTCACCTTCACCGTTTCGACATAGAACTCATTAAATGAATTTTTCAATTCTTTCAAATCTATATCCTCTTCGTCACTCTCTTCGCCCTCACTAACATGGGATTCACTCAAAACCTCCTCGGAAGTGTCATTCACATGAGAATCGCCACTCACATGACATGCCATAAACGCAACAAAGTTACGTTTAATGGGGGAACTCTCTCCCTCTTCCGGATCACTATCACTTAAGGTGGAACTATAAACAATGGGTTGCTTGCCCTATTTCTTAAGTCTAATGGAACACTCCTTAACTTTGTGACCGTACTCCTCACACCCAAAACACTTATCCGAGTCATCTCCCTTAGGCTTCTCAAACTTATCCTTAGAGGTGGGATCAACTTTGTTGTTCTTGAAATTTTCAAATTTCTTGGCATCTTTCGATTTCTTTTGAAACTTAATAAATTTTTTAAATTTCTTTGCCAATAAAGCAACATCCTCAAAATCGAAATTGGAGTCAGAATTCGAAACTTTAATTTCCTCCTTTCGGGTTTTCAAAGCAATACCCTTTTCTTTCTTAGGTACTTGCTTGGAGGTAATCATGTCAATTTCATAGGTTTGTAAGTCACCTACAATCTATTCTAGTTTCGTCGACTCTAACTTACCCGAGGAGTTTAAAATAGTCATTTTCACATCAAACCTACAAGGCAATGACCTAAGGATTTTCTTAATGACACGGTTGTCAGGAATTTTCTCACCTAGGATAAACGACGAGTTGACAATATTGGACAACCTAGCATAAAACTCATCAAAAGTCTCACTCTCTAACATCCTAATGGTCTCAAACTGTGTAGTAAAATTTTGAAGTTTTGACGCCCTAACCGTGTTAGTGCCCTCATGAGTGAGTGCCAAAATATCCCAAGCCTCTTTTGATGTTTCACAAGTCATAATTCTATTATATTCTTCCAGTGTGACATGTGAAGAAATAACGTGCAAACCCTTAGAATTATATTGTGAAAGTCTATGTTTAGTTTTGGTCCATGACTCGAAAGGCTTTAAATTAGTGACCTCGCCTAAAACAGTGACAGGGGGTGTCCAACCTTTCTCAAATGCAAGCCACACACGCTCATCAATAGATTTTAATGCACTTTTCATTCTCATCTTCCAATAAGTATAATTAGTGCCATCAAAAATAGGAGTTCAAAAAAGTTTGTTATTTCCAAAATTCATATTTGAAAACACACAGGATCACAAAACAAATAAATTATGTTTTCTAGCTCTGATACCAATTTGAGAAGGGGTAGTCCTTATGTGTGTGTTTCAAATCAAACCAAATTTCACCAAAAATTATCCAACTTTCAATGTGCACCAAACTAAGTTGCGAAAAACTAATTTTTACTTTAAACTAATTTTATCTTGATTAATCCTAAACATGCATCTAGTGATTAAAGCAAGTAAAGTAAAGAATACCCACAACGCCCGATGTACGAGGAAAACCCCAAGACAGGAAAAAACCTCGGACGGCCCAAGCCAAACAATCACTATGAATGTGGAATTACAACGAACAGACAAAACACTCACTCAACGACTCGATCCCCACGGGTCTTGATGCTTTTATGATCTTCAACCACTCCTCTCATCGTGCCCATGTACAAAGTTCTTCTTCCACGATACATGTCCATAACACACGCGTCCACGTATGTCTCAGTGTTCGCCGAATGGCCTTGATACGCTTACGATGTTAAACAAGAAGTCATTCTCTTTTCTTCACCGCAAAACCCTGATGTTCAAGTATAGAACAAACCTTCTTGGTGCATCAAGATCAAATAAACATATAATAATGATAACTCGGATCTTTGCAAACTCTAAGGATGTGTTTAAGCTTTGAAACCTTAGAAAAACATGTGCAAACAGGTTTGTGGATTGTAAACTATTTTTCCAGAATGCACACTTATTAATTCTGACAAAACGATGCTTTAAATACAAAAACTTGACCTCCTCAAAATAGTGTCGCTCGAACGAGATTGACATGTCGTTCGCGTGACATGGCTATCTCGTTTGAACGATGCGCGTGTCAGTTTGACTTTTTCTTTAAAATGTTTCTTCAAAAGAGATCCAATTAAGTCAAACTATATTTCAAGCTTATTAGAATAAAACGTAGTGTAAAACACTTTTAAAACATTGTAAAACATTTTTCCTTATAAAATTACATCCTTATCTTTTATAAAAACAATTTCGAGTACCATTAATTATATGCATTCATACCTGTGTGATCTCGGAATGCAATTAACTTGAAGATGAATTAACTTGCACCTATTAAACTTCAGCATGATTAATTCTTTGAAGATTTGCCACAACGTCTTCAATTTTTTCAATATGTCATAGACCAAGTGGGATCGTGACAAAATAAAATCTCCCTATGACATATTACAAACACAGTTTTGTTCACGAAATTAAGTCAAAATAATACAGGGACTCAATTTGAAATTTATGTCCTTACATTATATGGTCTATGGGATCCTTGGTCCTATCAAACGACTTAATGGTGGTGAATTTCCACTTTGGTGGATGATCATAATGTTGTACTTTATCATAAAAAGGAGAAAAAATGTTTGGGTTGGTCATATCAATGTATTTAGGTGTGTTAGCCTGATATTAGTTATGAAATTTGCCCAACTGATTCTGTATTTTCTTAATCTCATCATTTCAAGGCTTCACCACCCTGGAACCTCAATGGAACTGGCTTCCTTGAAGGTAAACTCTATATCTAATTGTGGGACAAGATTATGATCTTTGAGAACATTTGATAGATTCTTCTACATGGATCTCCTCTACTTATTCTCATAAATTATGGTCCTTATCCTTTCCCTTAATTTTGTGATGTGAAATAGTTTCAATGGGGGCAAGAGAAACTGGTGGGAGCCTCACCAAGATTGAAACAAGCTACTCTTAAAGTTATTTTTATCAAGCTTCCATTTCATTCATATTTAAGTTCAACTGAGCATTCATCATCATGGTGAGAAAACTAGACTAATAGAGCTTTAATACAGATAAATTTCATGAATAATCGTTCCCACAAAAGGAGTTAAACTAATGATGTGAGATTTGTAAAAGACCTTATCCTCACCAAATTACCCCTCAATAGGAGGGGGTGGTTATATGTTGATTATTACTATAACACAGATTTAAACAACACTTATTCTATTTAAGTTGTCCACATCCACTATAAAGGTGTTCTAGGTTTACATTATTTTTAATGATAAATATTACAAGTATGGCCTAGCTTAGTCTTTGGCAAGGTTATATGAGGTTATCTAGAATATTTTTATGAGCATAGAACCTCTAAGGATTAACTAACGAACTCCCAGGTGTTTCTTTCTTACTTATGACTCAATAAACTCAAATAAAGGTGTGATACCCAAGTGTCATGCCTAGATAACAATATGAAGGAAGGAAGTCATCATTTCTTTAACAAAGACTCTTTATTCTTAGTCAAAAATCTTGTGTTATATATGATGACCTTAATTTCTATCCATTTTAACCCTACCTAAGTCTTATTTATATAAGAACTTTCCTGTATCTAGTGAGAAGTGATGTTTATAGCATTACAAGCCATGTTATGATGTCTATCTACTATAGTAATGGAGGTGGAGTGTGGAGAGAAGGCTTTTAGGTCATGAGTTATATTTGGTATTATAATTAAATGTTATTTAATGCATTAGGTTTAGTTAATTAAGTGTGAGTGGTGGTAGGTGAAATAGTGCTTATACTTTTAACTTATCCATCAGATTGCTTGAGTATTGTCTAATTGGGTAGTTCCTGACCTTAAGGTTTACAAACTGATGTGCTGAAGTTACCTCGGTCATATATATGTGTGTAATTGACCTGCTAAAGCTTGCTAAACATATTGAGGTCAATTTTGTTGTGGCAAAGCTCTACTGAGCCCCATCTGAGTTATTTCCAATGTTTGAAATGATCAATGGCAGCGCGATGGAAGTCAAAGACTTGACTTTAACCTCATTGAAACTAGATTAACTTCTCTATTATTAAGTTAAGTTCCTTCAGTTATTATTATAATATTGGTAGCACTTACTGAGTTTCGACTAGGATCCTTGGCTTTTAAATGAGTCAATTTTGGGATATATATGACTGGTGGATCTTGTATGAGGATTTTGCTGAGATTTAGAGGCGATGAGTTAAGTGATTGAAGGTCAATGGCCTTGTTCATGGCCTCTTGACGATGTGTGAAGTATCTCCTTAGATCCTAAGGTTGATAATCATACTCGGTATCATCAACCAAAAACTCATAACAATTACATTAATAACCTATTTTTCAATAATTTAAGTCTAGAATATTTTATTTGAGTGTGTGCGTATAATGTATGGGATTAAAGAAAATCCTTAGAGAAATGATGTTTAAGAGCAACTACGTACCCAAATTAAAATTTACTAAGGTTAAATTAATATTTTTTTAATTAATATTACGTCGAAATAAACAATCCTATGTATACGTGATAAAGTTTACCAAAATGATTCAAACCCAATATTATATTCTTAAATGTAAGGTAACGAATCAAAATGTAAAGATAAACAATCATACTATAAGAGAGTGGTGTGATATGGGATATTTAATAAATAATGGAGGTGTAACTTATTTAGTGGTGAAAGAACAGTAACGAATGCACTTATGACGATGAGAGATGAAGTCTTATAAATATCACAATGATGGATAATAAATACATAATGTTTTGAGTAATAAATGATCCTTTGATGGAGAAACAAGCACTCTAAATACACTAAGGTAGGTAGATAAGCATTAATGTATGGATGGAATAGTGTTTCAGAATAATAAATTATTTTCTTAATGAGAACTGAGAAAAAATGTATTAATGGCGAGATATTTATCTAGCTTCAAGGTTCTATGGCTTGAACAGTTGATTAACTTATGTCTTTAAGATATGATGTCTTATAAAAGGATAAGTTGGATATTTATAGGTTGAGCAGGACCACGAGGGACCTTAGCGTGCATTAAATGTTAGGTCAGACTTCCACACCTAATATATCAACTACATTAAATGATGAGTAAAATCTCGAGTGACCAATCGGCGGTGTCTGGTGGCATGACATGACGTTGATTTGACATGTTTAGGTATGGTATGACATCACTCGGATATTTTAGGAAAGATATTATTTTTTACGTCAATATATATGTGGTTGAGAATGAATCTAGCCAAGGTTTCTCGAGTAATGATCTTTTAGGCTATGTTGGTGCTTTAATTAGTGTATTAAAAATGCTCAAGTATAATGCCTTAACTATGCTCTGCTCTCTATCCTCCAAACCAATTCCCTCAAAGGACCCCTAAGTGAGCTACCTCAATAGATCAAAATACATGGTGGGTTAACTAGTTTCTTCTGAAAGGCTTTATTAGGATTCATTTAAGCTCCACCTTGTCTTGACCTTTCGTTTAAAATTCAATGAGGAGGTTTATCATTATGCTCCTCCTAAATGTTCCCCTAGTAGTTTAAATAAGAAGTTTCTGTATGAAACGGCTCTACCTAATTCATCACAAAATGAGAAACCTTGTTTATGCACGTGTTAGTCAAATATTTTTATATCTATAGCATTTAATGCTAGATTCCCACCTATTATCTATGTTCCTTGGTGACACATGGCGCTCTAGGGTTAACTCTGAATTGACTTTGGTTTATGCAATAATATTTTTGTCCTTAATTTTTAAAATATTCCATGGGTAAATCAACCGTCAAGTATCCTAACGGTTGTTTTTCCATCACTACAAATACCCTATCGTCTTCTCATTTAAAAATTTCTAAATCTTAAACCATTTAAGGGAGAGTTCAAAGCTTTACTTTTATAGAGAGAAAGTTTCCATTATTGTGTTTTCTTTACTCAAACATTATCTATGTTCCTCCTTTTCGGGTCGCTTTTCTGCCACCGTTCTCTTATTTTTATTCACATCATTTCTACTGTTAAAAACCCTTAAATATCCATGGTTTCTTCATCTTCCAAGAATACAAAAAGTTATGGAAAATTCCCTAAGACGGAGGAGGCGGAGAGATAGGCATTGTATGCCTTTCACTGATGTGCTCCTATATTTGGTAGAGGATATGAATTATCATAAATGGCTGCCCTTTTTCTAGAATTAGCAAGTGCAAGGATGGGCCCTTATTAATGGCAAAGGGGGCCTCTGATAACACCCAAGGTGGCTACCTATATTCTTTTGCCAGTTTATGGTTTAAGTTGGACCAAGGGGATTTTCCTTATTCCAGCATTAAATTTAAAGGAGCTAGTGGTTCCCCTGATGGGTTTTCTACTTAGTCGGGATATTTCAGAAAAATACAAGGATGAGTTACTCCAGGTTACTCTATCATGAGAAGCCACTTGGTTTGGGTATTTTACTTTGCCCGGAATAACCCTTCCCTCAAACTATTGATTTCTCGTTGGAGCATAGTAGCACATACTTTCATTGGAACTTGGGGACAGTTTATTATTTCCCATAAATATGTATGTGGTTTGTTGGGTCTAGAACTATGTGGTGCACTTTAATACTATGAAACACCTTTAGATGATAATGAGATAACCGAACGAATCAATTTAGACATGATGGTTTGAGAATCAATTGGTGAATCGACTAAGGCCACTTTTGGCCAGTTTATCAAGTTGAGAAACTGGGTGGGTATATACATAATGGTCTAAACAAAAGAAAATTTTGAATTTTCTCAAATTAAATATTAAACTTAAATAATTTAACCTATAGTAAAATGTTGCACCAATTTTGAACAAGTTGTGATTAAACGGAGTAACCAATTTTATCTTAACCTAAACATGCATCTTGGTGAGAGCGGGATAAAAAAACAAATCAAACCACAATGCCTAATGTATAAGAAAAACCCAAATGGAAAAAGTCTCGTACGGCACAGCCACACAAATTCACTATATAGAATTACAAAGGACATGATTGTAGACTTACAACACATACTCAACCCCCTCGTAATAATTGATACTCTTTATTCCTTCAACCTCCGCACGATGACATGCAAGAGTCCACTCACGCAATACCACAACGTGTGAGTCCACACATGCCTGGGTATCCACTAAACATCTCAGCAACCATCAAACAATACTGAGTCCACTGTATGTAAACAAATCAAGCACGAAATCCACCGCACATAACTTTTCAATATCATGACGATGAGAGAATAAACCAAAGGTGCCCATAAACTAGATTTCAAAAGCATAGTAAGATGAATCTTGGATCTAAAACTATTTGGGTGTAAGATAGGGTTTGGGTAAAATCGGAGAACCTTTTAGTAGAGTTTGGGAACTCAAAACATAAGTTTTTCTCTCTTATAAAATTGATTCTCTAAACTCCATTTATAGGAGATTTTTTAAAATAAAGATATGAATGAAAGCCATTTGGAAAATCTCAAAATTAATAAAAATTCATAGGCTCGTTCGAATGAGATACATTTAATTCGAATGAAGCCATGCATCTCGTTTGAACACCTTTTTAACGACACTTCCAACGAGATTCCAGTGAAGTATAAAAAAAATTATCGTTCGAAGTTTTGTTAGAACATGTTCTAATGATGTACACAGACTCATTCGAATGATATACCTAAAATTGTTATAATGACCTAAAAAATATTTTTCTTTTAAAAAATATTAAAAGAAGATAAAATATTTTTTAAAAAATTAAAAACCCTAACATTCAAATATAAAATCTTCAAGGATCAAAATATTTACTCATTCATACCTGAGAGATCCTCAGAATGTGAAGATGGAAATAAGCACAAAACATGGCACGATAATGTATATCTCTGAACATGGCCATTATGTCTTCAAGAAATCACGACATAGGCTCGAAAGGTGAATACAATCAAGTCCTAACCTATGACTCAAAGAGTTTTGCCCAAAAAAAAATAAGCTAAAACATACAAATTGAATCTATTCGGAAATTTATCCTTACACAATTACTTTTAGAAGCCTCACGTTAAACTTATTCAGGAGGAGCAGAGTGACCAAGGTGTTCAATTCGACACACCTTTCGGGCCACGTTACGACAATTCCTTATAATTAGATAATTATATCTTGGGCATGTTGTCTCTCTTTTTTATCCCTGGGAATCCAAGCGACCAAACTCGTCGAGACTTAGTGAAAATGTTCACGAGACTAGCCCGTAGGATCAATATCCCTCTTGTTGTCATAACTCTTGGGTCTCTATCCACTTGGTTGGATAGGACCTGTTCTGAAATAGATTGATTTATGGGTCAGTATGATGTGCTAATTTTTCTAACATCGTCCGCCTAATGGGGTTCCTCTATGCAAGGTTCCTTAGTATTGCCACCAAATCAAAACCCATCAGTTTCTGACCTATGAGATACCCACGTATTATGAATTGGAATAAGAAGAAGAGCAATAAATCTATGTTATCCTTAATTGATGATTATATCTGCTTTAAGAACCATCCTTATGGGGAAACTAATTGTTAAACTTGGTCTTTCTTCAAGTCTCAAGCTTTTACGGTGCAAGTTGTTCGGTCAGAGAATGATCTCTCTGAGGACATATCTTTTGTTGGGGTTCTTCTACTCATACCTGATTGTCTTCCTCCACACATGGAATGGTATTTAAAAAGTGAGTCTTATAACACCCATCGTTATACTAGGCAGTTTAGGTATGATCAAGTCGTACCAAAGCCAATATGTGGTAGTAACAAAGTTGATGATTCTTTTCTCTCAGCTTGCCGTGACTTCATTCGGTGTAGTGTGGTTATTTTGTGCATAAAAATCATGGTTGTTTGATTATTACTGGAGTGGATAAATAAGGTCAGGCCACTTTGAGTTAATATTGCCACTTCTGACCTATGCAGCTCGTTGTCTTCAAGGACCTTATACAGATGGAGACTATATATCCTCATGTTAAGAGATGTAATCTTCTTTAATTGGGCTTGAATAATATATCTGCTATTGGTGTCGAGTTACCTTTGAGTAGAACAGGGAAGATGTTTACCAAAGAATGTCCCCCTTTAGCCCCAATTTTTGAGATTCCTCCAGAGCCTAAGAAAGATAAGAATAAGGGTACCACTAATGTTGGTGTTACAAAGATAAAAGCATCCTTTAGATTTGGTTCTTCTAAGTAGGTAGTTGGGTCGAAAGCCTCAAAGAAAACGAAGGCCACCATAGGTTGTTCTAACATTGGTGGTGTTCTTACTAAATTTGTTCCTCCACCACCTCTTATTTTAATGGAAAAGGTAGTTAACTTAGGGTTTGAGGTTCTATACAAAATGGAATCCAGACCTATAATTGTTGTTTGTACTCTAGTTGGTTTAAAAATACACCACCCTCCTAATGATTTTATTATCCTTCCTCGGGTTGTTTGAAAGAAAATTATGTGTGTGGAGCTAGTGGAGGATGTGCCTCTAGTTATTGTTTCAAAACATCGCGAGAAGAAATGGGTGAAGAAGCACTCAAGAATTGAATCCATATCCCACACCCTCACCTTACTCATAACAAACTCTGAAGTCAATCCTGATGATTATTTGGTGGATTTTCTGTGTCAGTTGGGCCATCGATGCCAGTTGTTTAACATCAGAAGGTAATCAATTATTCTCTTAAGTATTTAAAATTTCATGTGTTGGGTTCCACTTATTCTTGTCTTAACATTGTTGTTTATTCTTTAGGATGCTAATCCTCAATTGGATGAGGTTGTGTCGATTCCAAATGACACTTCTCCTAGGGAAGATCGTTCAAGTCTACTTATTGAAGAAGTTATTGTCTTTACGTCTTTTTTGCCCCCATCTTCAGCGGTTGGGCGTGTATAAACTGACCGTTATTCTTCTATGGCTAGGATATTTACAATGGTTGAAGAAACTAGCAAGGGATTAGGTAAAAGTTTACAAATCTCAGGTCCCATTGCTCCCTTAGTTTTTCCAGAGTCGGCATCTATCGTCATACCAGTTGTTCCATCTACTCAAGTAATTTTGAGTAAAGTTAGCTTCATCACATTATTTGCCTTTTTTACTGATCCTCGAGAATTTACTTTATTTTTAAAATGTAGGGAGTTGTTGAGATTTTTCATGTTGATTCCTCTGTGGATGTTCTAGTTCTTATAAGGTCTATAAACAAGGAAATGATTCCTCATAGTTTGTAAGGCCAGTTGTGTCTCTTGATTTCCTAGCAGTGATACCAGCTTTTATGGTTCCTTTGGATGTCTTTACTTTTATAAATTATAAAAATGATCAGGTATTTTCCTTATAAAATATTTTTTATACTTCCTCTTGTTATGGTGTTATATCCTGGAGTTATTGAAGACAGGGAGCAGGTTGCTCCCTCTGCTAAGGTTGATCGTCCATTAATGGAGCCTGGTGAGTTTTCCATCGAAGCTACACCTATGGCTAAGTCTCAAGAGAACTTTTATGGTGTGGTTGTTCCCACACCTTTGGCCATCGTTACAACTATTGATGAGGTTAAAATATACACTTATCTTTTATCTAAATTGTACTCATGATCATTTTTTGTATTGATGATTTTCTTGGTGTTATAACCTCCATGGGTGTAAATTGGTGAAAAATCCAACATGCATGGTGAGTTACACTCTTTTAGTAATGTGCATAAAATTATGTTATGTCACCTTCTTGGAGATGTACCCCACTTGGGTGTGGTTTCTCTAATAATGCACCTTCTTGGTTACTTGTCTCATTATTTGCCAAGATTTTGTAGATTTAGTTGCTTGGTGAAAAAAATTTGAATTTTGACCAACGTTTTTGCTCTTTTTGGTGTTGCAGCTGTTAGGAGATCTAAATTCTCCTGATGCACCTCAGGTGGCACATCCTGTTGTTGATGTGCCCATCCAAATGATGGAGGTTGAAATTAATGACGTTGACCCAGAGAGAGAGATGAATCCTCAAATCAAAGCGACCAAGTTGCAATGGCCAATGTGTGACGCCCCGTCTATTTTAATCCTGGGTGATCAGTCCATTATTAAAATAAATAGGAATCATTAATGGTTTCATTCTAAGCATCACTCTAGAAACACAATTATATTACTAATACCCTAAAGGCCCGGTGTCAAAATTTTAATCTTTTTATTAACATGCAATAATTTAAATTCATAACCACATTCACCATTCCAGTAAAAAACATAATAAATAACAAAATAACTGAATAAATAAACATGATTGGAATAAACACTCCAAACTAAAGTCTACAAACAATAGTCCATAAATAAAACCAGATCCAACAACTAGAAATAAATTAGAATAACAATATCTCTGAAATAACCACTAGCTAAAGATGGGGACATGCTCGGCTGAGATAACGGAATGATAAGAAGGAACTAATAAAGGTGGAAGCGTCTACTACCGAGATCCTGCAGCATCCACAGCAGCTGCAGCACGTCAAATATGAATGGAATCCTAAGCTTGGCATCCCTGTGGTTTGGCACCTAAAAGGTTTTTACAAAAATAGATTTGCAACGATCAGAGTCGAAGAAAACTGTTTGATAATTGCAAGTATTTAAAATGAAATAAGAGCAAATATTGTATACATGTTAACTTCACGTGCCCTCACTTGAGATACTCACTTCTGAACTATTGTGCACGCTTAACGTATTCTAAACCGACCTAGTTACGCTACCTCGCCTAACTAGTTTGACCACATAAGTATCAAGTTTCCACGTACTTAGGTTATTTTAGATATCACGATCTATCTTATCTACTAATCAACACATAGTAGAATAAATCACACACACACACACACACACACACACACACACACATATATATATATATATATATATATATATATATATATATATATATATATATACCACTCTTGTAAGATATATGAATACGGCATCCCTAGGTGGAGATCTGTGATGCGTGCATACTCTGATATTAAGTTATGGTACATCACGTACTAAGTAAAGGACTTCTAGTTTAGAAACACTCTTGAACCTTTCATTCACAATTCAAACAATTTGGATGCGAACATAATTATAAGCCTTTGGGCTACGCACACACCTAACGCACTCAAATGACCGGTCACACTATCATACACACAAGTAGTGCTCAATACCTAAGTTCTATGTTCTGAGGCACAAGTCTAAAATCCACCCAATGGCTCATCAAGATAAGATTGTCCACGGTGTGAAACCTCCCGTGATAGATATTATCCTAGGCATGTTCACACATATAAGAGTTCACACAATAGGTATTCACACAACCAACACACACACACACACACACACATATATATATATATCATCAATATAGGTATATGCACAACCTATAATATATATCCCGTACGTATTATATATAACTCTCGACTATCCTGTGTATTATTAATTTACAATTATAATGATCATCGTATATCTCTGAGCATCCCCCATTACTCAAAGTATGCAAATTATCCATTACATTATTTCAGTAGATAATTCAATCATACTCTACTGGTCAAATTCATAGGTTTGCTCACCATCATCATAACTCGTTCTCATTATCCCGAATTCATTACATTACAATTTATGTTGATTAATCTTAGCCTTAATTTGTCTCATTTATGACTAAGTACCAATCCTAGCATTAGCCTATTGGTAATCAAAATATCTCTCACAATATTTTAAAGGTATCCCAAAAGTTCCCTCGATCATCGTTTACAAGTTCAAGTCTTAAATAGGGAAAAATTTCAAAATATGGAAAACAGAATCGATTCGCCCAATGGTCGAATCGATTCAAAAATGTACACGTCGTCTCCTTCCTTTTAACTGTTACGGTTTTCACGACTTTCAACCCTTCAAACATACATAATTCAGTACCAAACTCCCAACCAAGTATACTAATCCCTATAATAACATGTATAAAGGATTTCTAACATCATCAAAACATCAAGGAAGGTCAATTAAATTGCAGTCATCCTTCAATTTAACTCCAAAATCCTAGGTTATTATTTTTATTCAAGAACTTCGACAAAACGCAGATTTCTCCTATTATTATCATCTCATATGTTCTGATTTCATTTTCTATTCACATAGAGATTCAATCTACATGCAATTCCTACACAAGATCATCATTTAAATCTCCAATTTAAAGCCAAAAATCATTTATTCATGAGTATTATTCAATCCTACTCTAACATGGATAGTATATGCACTCAAATTTAGCAAGATAGAAACTTGTCTTGAATTGTAGGTCTAATTTTCTGCAAAAAAGTGGTGGGGTTACCGTCCACTCCTCCCGATCTACACTCCGGTGAATGATGTGGGAAGCTTTGGAAATCCTCTCTTTCCTCCTCTAATGGCTTCTCTTAGATTTTATAACTTATAACCCTATAACCCTCAACCTACTTGATGATATAACTCTAACAAATTCGTAGGCCCCTTTTCTCTAAAAATCCAAAAGACTAAAATGCCCCTTTGCGGTGTCGGTTTGGCCTAAAAATGCCACGGGACCCAATCCAAACACCCGAATACACTTTTATGACTATTTCAACCCTTTCGAACACACTGGAGCACTCTAAATGATCATTTGGATGACCCATAAATAAATCACATATTATTTTATAAATTTAAGTCCCGATATGACGGACACGCGCATCTCGACTAAATTACCATAACTGCCGTATTTCTTACTCACGACAATCAAAATACATTTTTACTAATTTATTACTCGTTCACTAAGTAATACTCAATATAATTCTTACAAATAAATATTAACCCTTGTCTCGCTAATTAATATTTACTTTAAACTGGATTAATTTCCCGTTTTAATTTAATTAATCCCGATATAAAAATCATTAAAAATACGGGGTGTTACACAGTGTTAATAAAGAGGAAAGTTAGTTGGCATATGGTTCCCCCCTTATAGATGTAGCACCAGCTCAGTATACTCGTTAGCTTGTTCAAAATAATGCCTACTTTCCAAACCAACTTCGTGTCGTGCTTGGTCGGCTTTTTTATTCACGTCCTCAGACTTTTATTTTTAAATGTTTAAGGATGACTGGTTTGCAAATATCTTATCTCCTTCCATGTATATCAATAGTGGTAGCAAAAATTGCTAGTACCTCATCTTCTTCGTTGGGCAGATCCATCATTAACATCCATTTGAGTTGCCTCTGTGATATGCAGAAAGACGGGTTTAATTTTTAATGCCTCATTAATAGTTTTAAATACCTAGACCCCAAGATGATGACATATCATTTTCAATTTTTGAAAACTGTTGAAGATTTAAAGATCCAAGAAGGAAGGTTGAGGGAAATTTCTGCTAAAATTGAAGAAGTTGCTCAGGCTCCGAGGGTTGCCGAAGAAGCTTTAGCCCAAGCTAAAAGAACACATGGGGCACACCTCAATGAGAATGCAGAAGTTGAATCTAGCATCTCAGTTGTGTCTGACTGTCAAAAAGAAGTCTCATGTGAGGTAATTTCTTCGATAAGGAATGGTTTCTTCACCACCTAAGACTTGTGGTTCCTTTTAGGATAGATTTTTCTTCTTTTTACCATGTATTTATGGGCAATAGTCACACTTTTTGTATAGACTTGTTTAAAATTGAAATATGAAAAAGATTGTCCTTAAATATGTGTACTTTGATTCACTTTTCTTGCTTCAACATTCCTCTATTTGTATATATGATAACTTGTAATAAAAAGATTACATGTATTCCATTGAAGGACAACCAATATAAATAAAAATCTGATGACTTTTTCATATATGATAAGACTTTAACCACTTGTTGTTCACTTTGAATGGTCTATCTTCCTCAATCTTTGAGATTAAACAATAACCTGAGTCATTAGCCTCTTTGATAACACAAGGTCCTTCCTAATTTTCTATAAACTGTTGCAAGGGAAGTCCTCTAATGTGGTTAGCAGTCGCTTTTAAAAACAGGTCACCTTTTACAAATTTTCTTGGTTTCACCATATTTTCATAAGTTATAGAGAGTTTCTTCGTGTAGATATACAACTGCCTTCTGGCATTATCATGATGTTCATTTAGTGCTTTTAGCTGAACATGCCTACTCTGTGGAATCGTGTTGCATCGCAAGGCATATCTAGTCGAAGGTACTTTGACCTCTACTCAAAGTATTGTCTCAGTTCCATAAACTAAGGAAATGGTGTGTAGTCAATTGGTTTTCTCTTGGTTGTTCAGTGGTCCCAGAGCACCATCGATAGTTTGTCATCCCCTGCCCTAGCAAAGTCCTCCGGTATCTTGGCTAAAATATTGATCAATAATTTGTGTGTGGCCTCAGCTTCGTAGTCACGTTTTAGGTAGGCCACATTGGAAGTATGGAGGATGATTGAATATTTATCTATTAGTATTGCAACATCTTTATTAATGAATGGAGTTATATTATCTAATAAAATAACCTGAGGATGACAAATCGATAAATGATGTACTCTCTAATGAACTATACTGCAAGTTTTGTTGTTGTTCTCTTCAACGATATTGCTTCATCCAACTTTGTAAAACACTTAGTTGCCACTAAAATCCATATTTTCCCCTAGAGGAAGGATTGATTTTTCCTATTAGGTCAAATCCCCAAGTGTGTAAAAGATATAGCGTGGATAGTGGGTAGAGTTCTACCGATGGAGCATGAATGAGGTTGTCATGGAGTTAGCAAGGCTTGTATTTTCGAACAAACTCAATTGAGTCTTTCTCTTTTATTGGCCAATAATAACCCAACGCCATAAATTTATCATATAACTTGTCTCCCCTATTGTGAGTTGGTTCGTGAGCTTGCATGAGGACCTATTTTACCTCCTACTTGGTGATGCATCTTAGTGTCCTATTGAAATACCCTTTTCTAAAAAGCTTCCCTTCCAATAAAAGGAATATTAGGTCCATTCTTTGGAATTCTATTTTATTTGCTTTCTTGCTTGGGATAGCTCCATCGTTGACAAAATTTATGTAAGGTTGCCTCCTATTTGATCTTTTATGAAATTAATTTTAATTGGTCGGAATAAAGGTAGACACTTAACACATCCTTTTTGTATTTCCACTGCGTTGTGCTTCCTTGTTGGACAAATATATCCATCCCTTTGAATTATTTGGTAAAGAGGGATATCAGTGGTTTCAGAATGCTCATCACGAGTCTTCTTGATTTGTTATCATGCTTCATTTGGACCCATACATCTAGACAGCGTGCCCTCAAGATTTTTATAGCATAAAGTTCCTTGAAAAATGAAATATTATGCTAACTCAGTGAGCTTCATCTTTTCATTTCTAGTCTCAAGTTGATTTCTTATCTCACCCCTCCAGTCTGAATCATCATCAGTAGGATAGAGTTGGAGAACAAATGATGGTATTATTCTTCTTTGGATCACCACCATTGTTGACTCACCATTCATGGTAACTTTTTATACAATTGTGACATAGGCATCGGCATGCTGATTCATCGTTATTAAGTGTTTCCACTTTTACCTAGTGAAATTTCTTTATTAACCTCTGGATAATAGTTCTATATAATTCTAGTCTAAGGTTATAGAAAGGCTTCTTGGTTACCCTAATTATAAGATATTTTCCTTTCACATTGGCATTGGCACATTGGTAATATATCGAAGGGACCAAATCATGGTTGTGCATCCACATGCTCCCAATCAATAGGTGATAGGATATAGCTGACTTAATCACATAAAACTTGATGTGTGATGTGAGGTTACCCACTACTATCCTAAGGTTTACATACCTAATTAATTAGGAAGTCTGGTTATCATAGCCATAGATTGACAAAGGCTTGGTGATCAATCTTGACTCTGGGATGTTAGGTTCTTAGAATAAGATGATTGGCATGATATATACCGAAGCACCTCCATCCATTAGAGCTATAAAAAAGTTGGTTGCATTGATATTTGATGTCACATACAATGGTCTATTATGGGGGCACCTAATTTATCTATATGTGTTGGAGAAATTAATCTAATACATAAAGCAACGGATTAACCTGGTCATGGGTCCCTTCCAATTCAGCGAAGGAACAACGTTCTTCCTTCCTATCTCAAGAATTATTTGAGTAATTTCCAATTTGTTATCTTAGAGCAGACAAATTTGGTCAAAAACCATGTGAATTTTAGTGATCTCGACACAGATTGATATTCTAATCTAGGATCCACCTCATAGTTCTCAATTTTTCAAGCATGCTCATCATCCTTGATACTTGGTTTATCATAGGCAATGATCATATTGGCCATTATTACCAGACACCTATCAAACATATAATGAAACTCTTGCTCCTCTCTCTGCTCTTTTCTATTTTGGGCTTATAATTCTTCTTTATAGGGCACCACCATATTTCCTCCATGAGATAGCAAGGGGTTTTGATTGACATTGTCTTGAGGGATTTGTAATTCACTCCCATCACTTTCTTATTGATGACCCTCCTCAGTGTGTAGCACTAAGTCATTGAAAGGGCCACATGCCAACGTACATGGTAGTATTTAGGGTTGGCTTAGGCATATGCCGTTGGAGCATATAGAGTAGAGTTATTTGGGGGAAATAAGGTCATTAGTCATCTTAGTACTGCAATAGATTATCGTCTCTTCAATGAAATAAGGCAACGGTGGTGGATCTTCGCAGCCATACTTTCTCTTGTTTCCTCGTTCTTCTTCTCTTGAAGGTTGTGCTTTTTCTCCACCTTTCGCATAACAAACTCATGATTTTGCATGGTTGGTGGTTCCTTTATCATAGCCTCCTTTATTTGGACAGACTTTTGTAGGCTTCCAAGCAACATTAGATATAAATGGATTGGGGCAAACAATCATAGAGGTGTTTAGAGCAGACCTAGTAAAAGCTTTGAAGGTCCCATCTCTAGTTTCATTTATAAAGTGACAAACATACTCTGGTTGTAAACCTTCAACTCATATCTGTAGGAGCTTGTCTTCTATCGCTTCCTCTCCTACGTCGAAAGGCCTCTCTTTGATCCTTTGAATATACTCCATAACTTCTTCACTTAAATTTAGCTTTTTATAAGCATTCTGGGCAAGGTAAATTTGTCCTCTTACAGGAAGAATTTTTTAAAAAAATAGACGTGCATATCCTCCCATGTGGATACACTCCTTGGAGCCAAGTGGGAATACAAAGTATAGGATTTATCTGTTATATGTTTGGAAAACTCTTTCAAATGAAGCCTCTCATTGTTACAATGAGCTCCCAGGTGTTCAACAAAGCGTTTCATATGATCCTTCGAGTTTTCTCTCTTTTCGTTAAACTTTTAAAATATTAAGGGAACATACCCCTTAAGGTGTGATTCGTTCTTATATTCCTCCAGATAGGCCACATAGCCCCATTGGAATATTGTAAAGTTAACATGATCATCTTCATTATCTCTTTCTTGACTTCCTATAGAGTCACACTTGGGCCCACCGTTGACTCAATGTAATACCCCTCACTTTTGGGGATAATTAAAATTCATAAGTAAGTGTAATTTGGGAAATTAAGAGGTTATTATGAATAGTAATTATTGGAGTTTTCAAGGATTAGATGATTTTGATGGGTGTTATATTTACATTTGAGAGTAAGTAAACAAGTTGGAGTATTTCAATTATATGTCGTAGCTGGGTAAAGCGACAGAGGATATTATTTTTAATGGAAAAAAAATCGCATTAAGATGTATTGGGTTAAATTAGTGATTTGCGGTCAAGTACCTCGAATGGAGATTTCGAGTACGCGGTTGATCTCGGAATGGCCGAGATAGTCAGAATAGAGTATCCGGGGGTATTGTTTAGGCTCCGAGAATTTTTGGGCTTATAGGAACTCGTAATTCAGTAAACGAGTCATATTGGGTTTAAGGGGATAAACCCTTATTTCTCCCTATATAAGTCACGGGAGAGGGAAATAAAGGAAAGAAAAAGAGATAAGATAGGGAGAGAAAAAGGATTTTCGATCCAAACTCTGCGGGATTCGACTCGAGGTCGTCGGATTTTATCCACGAGGCAAGTGTTTACTTGCTTTATTTATTTTTGGAGCATAAATCTCATATCCAAATTCGGTAATAACAAATCATAAGAATTTGGGGTTGGGATTTTATGAATCAAAATGGATTTTCGAAAGTTAAACGAGTAAACCCCGAATTATATCCAATTCGAGAAACTTAGGAAATTATTGAAATCATTTGTTGGTTTTGGGTTCTAGGATGTTTAGAACCCATTTTATATGTGTATATGTCGTTGTTTGAGGTTGGAGGATGTTGGGTAAGGAGATAAAAGCTTGGGAGAAGCTTTAATGGCTGACACAACTTCTCGAAGAAGAAACTGCCTGAAGCGATCGATCAATCGAGGGCCGAGGGTCGATCGATCGATCCTTTAGGATTTTTGGCAATTTTGCCTAGGGTTAATTATGGGATAAATTCCCACATTGATGGTTTTAGCTTGGTTAATTAAGAAATTTAATACTCAACTAGGGGGACTTATTCCTAGCCGATTGAGGAAATCTATGGGGGCTAGGAAGGGGTAATATTTCGTGACACAAATATTATACTTTTGAGGAAAATAAATTAAATTGAGGAATTAGAGAGTTGGGGTTCCCAAAAATAGAGTAGGGGCCTCCAAATTATTAATTGGACATGATGTAGTCCTTGGGTTAGTGGAAATGGAATCCACGACCTATTTAATTTAAGGTTGCTTGGGGACGAATATACCTTGGGATAATTTTAGTGGGCATTTAGGCCTATATAATTGTGTGAGTGGAAAACATAATTATATCGATTATGGTTGACTATATCCTGCGAGACTATTAGGATGAATTTGGGAAAATGCGTATTTACTTAGTGTGAAATGGTATAGTTAGAGAAATTATACAAATCCTTAAGTGTGAATAAGGTGCAGGTTATTTATCAAGTGAGAGAATCTTTGGGATTATTGGCCATCGTTATGTGTGATTGGCAATTATGGCCAATTTTATATATTTGAGGAATGATGTAGAATATATATATATATATATATATGTGTGTGGATGGTATATATATATGTGAAGCATACCCCCTCTAATGCTATCATGGAAAGTTGCGCGATGTGGGTGAGGCCCCTGGCTTGAGGATCAGGGAGTGTATAGTCCCCAGGTCATAGCGTCCATTGTTATATTGTGTGATTTTTTATTAGGGGTGAGACGTGGTGGGTATGTTTTGTCTCATTTCCGGGGAGGAACTATGATCACTTCCCAGATGTTGTGATTTATGACCTCGATGTCGGTGATATTGAGTCTGACCGCTGGTCCCCAGTATGGTATGTGAGTGATGCCCTGGAAGATGATAGCATTGAGAGACCGCATCCTCAAGCTATATCTCATTGGGATGATTATTATACTTGTGTGTATAGTATATTACTTGTGCATGAGAACAAGATATTATATATCTCTATTGGAGTAAAGAGATAAAATGAAAAAGGATTATTTCTCATTCTGGGAGATTAGATCTGGACATGTAATATGATGTGCATATAAAAGTGAGTATGATAATTTATATAATTATATGAGTATACCTATGCGTTGTGTACTGAGGGTCTAATGGATCTCGACGAACAACACTGCCAAGTAGTAGTGTATCGGGGGGGTTCCTTGTTTGGATTTCGCTTCGCGAGACACCCCACGCACGAATTTAGAGAAGTTCAGTCCTTAGTACTCGGTTTACTTAGGAACTTAGGGCTTGGGGGTAACATACCAGTTAGGCATAGTAGCTTGACTAGGATGTGTAGAGTGATATATTACGAGTGCACTATTAGAAGAGAGGTAAGGGGCATCTCATGGAAGTGCGATACCAATTTAAATATGAGATAAAACATATTTCTCTAAATAAAGCATTTATGCACTTGCAAAATATTTTCACAACTCGGGCTCTGACCCGTTTCCCTATTTTTCCCTCTCTTGCTATATATATTATATATATAGGTGTCCAGACACAGGGACGCCTGGATGATGATCCCTTCAAGTCAGACGCTTGCTGCAACAGTTGTGGATGCATGCAGGTTTATTTTTAGATGCTTCTATTTTTTGTAATCTAGATAGGAGTTACTGTGTAAATACTCGGGTCAAAAGCCCAACTTAATTTATTTATTCTTTCATCACCTTTTATGCGGATTCGATTTGGTTGTACGTTATTAAACCTAGTGTTCGGTTATTTTTTATTTCATCTCAGTTTCATTTATTCATAAACTGTGTGAATGTTTTAATTGATTTAATTTGTTTAAAAGATTTGTTAAATAAAATTTTGACTCCAGCCTAATAGGTTATTAGTAATTAATTTGGTTTTTGACAGTGATGCTAAGAATGAACCATATGCGACTCCTGTTTTAATTTGGTACAGGAGTGACCGCCGATATTTTATTAGGTGGGGTGTCACACTCAAATTATTTTGATTTTGGCGAGGTTACCTATGGCGAGGTAATGATAGAAATAGTTGCTTCAATGTATAATACTAGTATGGTGGTTGGGAGATTGGCAACCGAAGGACCAACAAGTCTTTGAGGTTGAATGGTCATCCCCATTAAGGGATTTGTTAATAAATCTATTGGAGTATAAAATGAGCTAGTGTACATCGTTCGATCAAACCCCATCATTCTTGGGTGAGTTTGAAGAAACCGCATAAACTTGGTCATGACCCTATTACAACAATCATGGAAGGTTGTCCCACATGAACACCTCTCGTGATGGTGGTGTTTTGAGGGAGGTCAGCTATAGGAGTATCATGTTCTCGTTGATTACTGATAAATAGAGTAGTATTGATGTTGTCATTCACCATTTTAATAAGAATACCTCCCCAATGGAGTCGCCAAATATAAGAGAGTAGTTTAATCTGGAATATTTTATGAGTCAAAGGTGTAACCCGTTTAATGGTGAAAGGATATTTGTGAATGCACTTTAAAGGTTATAGGAGATGTTCTATAAATATCATAATAGTGGATAACATAAAAAAATGTTTAAGTAATAAGTGAGCCTTTATGGATGTTAATCTAGAGGGAGAGAGGAAAAAGCACCATAAAAACACCAAGGTAGGCAGGTAAGCACTAATGTATGGATGGAATGGTGTTTAAGAATAACAAATGCTTGAGTTATTAATGAGAACTGAGAAAAATGTATTAATGGAGATGAGATATTTTTACGGGTTCAAGGTTTTATATATTGAACAGTTGATCAACTTATGGCTTGAAGATATGATGGCCTATCAAAGGAAAAGTGGGGTTATTATAGGTTGAGATAGATCGCGAGATACCTCAGCATGCAACAAGTGTTGGGTCAGACTACCATACCTAACATAGCAATTGCATTAAATTCTAAGTAAAATCTTGACTGACTAGTCAGCTGTGTCAGGTTGCTCAGCGTAACCTCGGAGTATTTTCGGCCACCAGTTCACCAAATCGTCAGTTTTGAGGTATGTTTGACTTGACATGTTTAGGTATGGTATGACTCAGATCTTTTAGGAAAGATATTATTTTAGCGCCAAAAGATATGTGGTTGAGAATGAATATGGCCAAGATTTCTCGAGTAATGTTGTTTCGGGCTATCTTGATGCTTTACCTGGTGTATTCAAAATAGTTAAGTATAATTTATTAAAGAATCCTTGCTCTCTGTCCTCCAAACTAATTTCCTCAATGGATCTTTGAGTGATTTCCCTCAATAAAGCATGTAAGCTCTCACAAGTCTTTCCATACCTGGTCCATTATTTATAATGAGTGACTGACGCGACCACAAATGTGTCTTAAAGTGCGTGATTATATAGGCTCAAGTGCAAGCCTATCGCTCAAGTAGTAATCCAATAATTAGGGATGGTCTTTGAAAAGTGCGACTGTGTGATAATTGATTTAAATTAAATTCGCAAGTTTACAAGTACCCCTTATTTAATTAGAGTCCCTAAACATGCATCTAAGGTGCGTGTGTCAACCCATAAATAAAGCATGCAACACAGTAAATATGCTGAGACACAGATTTCAGGAAAAAAAACCTTTCGGGTAAAACCTTTATTTCACTATGAATATATAAATCGCAACTTACAATTACATAGAGAAATCTGCAATGGATCAACACGCAGCCAACCCATAAAGACACGCAGTCTTGAACTCAGCAAGAGAATACACGCAGCACCCTCCAAGGACTCGTAGCCCAAACAATAAAGAAAGTATCGCAGCTCTCCTCAATGACATGCAGCCATAACACTTTGTAGAGACTCCCTCAGCAATGACACTCAGCCCTCGGTTGCATAGATCTCTCCACAAAGATGAACAGTAACAAAGCTTGTGTTCTAGGGTTCCAAAAGATTCACAAAAGTAATTGGGATTTTTGTGTGTGAATCAAAAAGATGTTTGGCACATCAAAAATCGAAGTCTTGTTGTGTTTGAACTCTTAGGAACGTTTTCTCAAAGACTTAGAAAATTCATCACCGAAATAGGTATATATATAAGAAATATGAGTCAGTGGTAAAAACACACACGGAACTGTTCGATTTTATCCCAGGTGGACCGGTACGACTTGGAGGCGAATCGGTCTGACCTCGAATCGGTTCATTTTTCCAAAGGGCCTCTTCGGTTTGCCTGCGATCCGAGGTATTCTGGTGCAAAGCGGATCGGTCCGGAATAGAGGCGGATCGGTTCATTTAAAATATGGTCGGACCGGTTCGGTAATCCTTTAAAAGCCTCATTTTGCTTGAAAAAACTTACTTCTTATTTTTATAAAAAACATTTCATAAAAATTTCCCAATACTAAGTATGAACTTTAAGGGACTTAAAAACAATACTTTACCAAGTTCATTCTTGCAGAGGTTATGATGTTGAAGACGATTTGATATTCGGATCCGTTGATGTAGATGCGATCTTGAGTTTCTTCAACGGTGTAATGGCGTACGACATACATATTGAAAATGGACAAAATGCCCTTACAATCTGCAGAGGGAACTAGGACGAAAATTCATGACGACGTAGGAATAAAAGACTAACCCTAACTTGATTCTCAAAAAGAAAATAAAAATATGATTAATTATGGATTGAATGACTATTAACTAAAAGTCAAGGAAATTTAAAATACTGACTAAACTAAGTGCACAGAAATAAACTACTGCAGTGAAGTAAATATGAATAAAGGAAAGATAGGTTAGGATACAATCCCCCGAACCCTAGTACATTTACCAGATAGAATACTAGCTTTTGAATTAGAAAGTTGATTTAACTCAGTCTTTATTAATCCTAAGCATTACATATATAAGGGTAATATCCTGCAGCATACGTAATCAAAGGTAAGAATAAAACGGTGCTGAATAGATAACACGCGCATCGCATCGTTAAACACCCCGGTTACCTAGGGCAAACAAGGTTAAAATGTCTACGATGGTTGTGTGTACTACACAACACAATCCAATAAATTTTCAATTCCAAACCTATTTTCTACACATGTAAATTACATCGGATCGGGTTCATGCATCCCAACCCTTGGAAATTTTGTCAGACATAATTAAACTAAGTGTGAACACAAAACCTACTGTGCATGAATTCATAACTACTTGAAAAATTGGGAAGAAATTGTGGAAACAAAAATTGCAACT
The DNA here is from genome assembly GCA_949130495.1 of Sambucus nigra. NCBI lineage: Eukaryota > Viridiplantae > Streptophyta > Magnoliopsida > Dipsacales > Adoxaceae > Sambucus > Sambucus nigra. Next base: position 670,720,235 of record OX422207.1, on the reverse strand, counting down.
TAATTCGTATGAATAATCCTACTTGAATATAAAAGCAATTGAAATCAGAAAGTAAACAATACTTGGAATGAAGAAATTCTGGATATAAAGCTTGAAACTTGAATAAATTAAATCTCTAAGGTTCTTAGTTGCAAAAGCTCTCCCAAAATTATCAAAAAGAGAACTCCCTAATGTCTAGGAATTAGTTAGAATAAATACTCTATGAAATTACAAGAGTTTGAGCTAGATATGACTCTAATTTTGAAAAAGATAAAACAGAAATTCACCACCCAGACCGGTTCGGGTGGTCCATCGGTTCGGTCTGGTAAATACCGGATCGGTTCATTTTTTCTTAAAACCGGATCGGTCCGGCCTTTCAATCTATGTAGGAACGTTTATGCTTTCATACCAGATCGTTTTAGGGAATAACTAGATCGGTCCAGTTGTGCATTTTATTCAGGAACTCAACCTCCTCCGGGCAAGATCGTTTTGGGGAATAACCGGATCGGTCCGAAGGTCCTGATCTCTCTGCTCTGGTGGTGATTTTCTCTCATCTTTGAGGCTTCATAACTTCTGATTCGGGACTCGGATTTGGACGTCGTTTCTTCCTACATGCGTGTAGACTCGAGATATTCAACTTTCATGTTGGTTCCTCTTTCGAACGCCAGATGTAGATTTACTATTTTTCCCTCTGACTTTCCTTCCTTTTTTCTTCCTTGGTTTCTTGGTTTTGAGTTTCCTCTTTTCTTCACTTGTATAAAATACTTGTAAAAGCACATAGAATGCACAAAACTCGATGCACTATATAGGAAATTTCAGTAGGAAGGATATGAGATAAATCAATGCATTTTACATGTTACGAGGTGATAAATGCCCCTAAATTAAAGGAATAAATTGGAAGAATTTATGCCTAATCAGTGACCTCACAAATAATAAAACATAAAATAGATAAATTACATGGTGAATGATCTAGTTTCTTATGTAAGGCTTTATTAGGCTTCGTCTATGCTTAACTTTGTCTTGATCTCTCACTAGTCATATAATAAAGAGGTTTTCCATAGACAAACGATGGCTAAGACAACTACGTACCCAAATTAAGATTTACTACCAAGATTATGATAATATTTTTTTAATTAACTTTATGTTAAAATAAACAATCCCCAGTATATGTGATAAAGTTTACCAAGATGATTCAAATCCAATATTATCTTCTTAGATCTAAGGTTATTAGGCATAAATTCTTCCCATTTATCCCCTTAATTTAGAGGCTTTTATCGCTCCGCAAAGTGCAACTCGAGTGGATTTATATCATATCATTGTTCTTGACAAGTTTCTAATGAGTACGCCGAGTTTCGTGTATTTTCCATCCATTTCACAGGTGTTCAGTGTTTAGGAAGGATCGGCAACCTAATCCGAGTTTCGTACCAAAAGCTTTATAGAAATACGAGGAGGAAAAGTTAATGAAAATATGGAACCGAACCGAAGGGAAGAAAAAAAAAAGCCGATCCCATCCTAGGAAAGCTCTTGTAAAGCACTGCAAAGATGGAACCGAACCATAGGAGAGGAAAAACGAACCGATCCTATGCTCGAAAAACTTCCTGTGAAAAGTTAACAAGATGGAACCAAACCAAAGAAGAGAAAAAAGAATTGATCCTATGATCGAAGAACTTCCTGTAAAGGCTGTCAAAGATGGAACCGAACCTAAACCTCTTAGTGGGATAAGTTCTGGTTTCGTAAATTCGAACTTATCCACTTGTAAAATTAGAATCCTCCATGGTTGAAACTTGTAACACCCCGTATGTTTGTACATTTAATATTTAATTAATTCGAGAATTTTAAATTACTTGTGTGTTGTAATTTTAATTGAATTAATTATGGCAATATATATATTTAAATATTAATCGGGGAGTGAATGGTTAATGTTTAGGGAAATCTATTTACTAAGTGAATAGTAATAATTTAATTACGTCATTTCGAGTATTAATGATGAGGTATACACTTATCCCAGCCGGGAGTCGGTATAGACTAAATTGGGTGTGAGATAAGGATTTTTATAAATTAATTCGGATGTCAATTCTGAGTGTGCGGTTGAGTTCGGATGGGTGGAGATAGTCAGTAAAGAGTACCCGGGGGTAGTAATTGGGTCTCGGGGTATTTTTGGGCATAGCCGGGCCCCCACGGGGTGAGTTGGGCCACTTTAATTAAGCCCATTAGGTGAAAAACGGGATTAAGGGTTTTTAACCTAATTGGGAGATTAAGGAATGGCAGCCAACAAAATTCTAAGCCTAGGGCTTGAGAGAAAAATTGGGGGAAAGCTTAGCAAAAGCCAATTTGGGGATTTTGGAGCCAAATTGAGGGACTACGCCAACGGATCAGACACTACGAACAGTTACAGGCAAGTGGTTAACTGATTTTACTCCTAAAGCGTGATATCCAATTCATATTTTAGTGATGTGTATACTAAAATTCATTTTGGGGATAAATGGGTTCCAAAAAGGGGGTTTTGTTAATAGAACCATTGAATGGAATTTAATGAAAGAATTAATTGTGCAATATAATTCGGAGTATGATTATCTGGTTTGAATGAGAAAAATCGGATTATAAAAGGATGAAATTTGAATTTGAAATTTTGATTGTACCCTAGAAATTTTGTGTTCTTGAGTGGGTCAAGATTCATTGTGTTAATGATGTTAAAAGGTTTAGATGATATTCTTAGTTCATGAGAAATGATATAAGATGATTAACATGCTGATTTGAAGTTGGTTTTTGAGGAAAAGAAACCTTAAAGCTCGTTAATGGTGGAAATTTTTGTGGGGAAGAAGAGCTGTCACGAAGGGATCGATCGATCGATCGGGGGCCATCGATCGATCGACAATGGGAAATTTTGGACAGTTCGGCCAAGTGGTTTATAATGAGGGTTTATTTAAGTTTTAATTCCCTTACTTTTATTTGGTGATAAATTCATATGGGACATATGTTTCCTTAACAATTATAGGGTGATATAATTGGGTTTAGGAGGGTGTGAATGGTATGTCATGAGATGAACGAATTTGGAGAAACAATTCAATTATTGATATTGGGCAGAAGAATGATATTTGGGAATTGTAGTTGGGTGACACTACATTATTAAAGGAATTTGGGTGAAATATTTAATTATGGACCAAGTGGGTGAGTCCGGGGGTGCTAACAATTATAGGTAAATATAATTGGGGAAAATATGGAAATAAATGTGTGACACATTGTGGGTGAAAATGTGAGAATGAAATTATGAGATGTAAAATGGACCGAGTGAGCGAGTCCGGGGATATTGATTAAGTGGCATCAAAGTAGTAAATTTAGTATTGGGAGAAAGTAATTAATTTGGAGTCGGAACATTGACTCGGGAAATATTGAGGTACGGGCCAAGTGAGCGAGTCCGGGGATAATAGTTGGGTGACACTAAGTTATTAAATTAATGGGTGTGATAATTAATTTAATTAGAGTCGGATTATAGACTAGGGTAGGATTAAATTAATAAATGTGATAATTAATTTAATTAGAGTCGGATTGCAGACTCGAATTTGTGTTGATTAATTAATGTGTAAATTAATTAAATAAGAGTCGGATTGTAGACTCGGGTAAGTATTAAATTAATGGGTGTAATAATTAATTTAAGAAGAGCCAGACGATAGATTCCGGGAGGTATTAAATTAATAAGTGTGTTAATTAATTTAATTAGAGTCGGACTATAGACTCGGGGAAAGTATTTATTAAATTGAGGTGTGAATTAAATATATTAGAGTCGGACCATAGACTCGGGATGACGATAAATTATTAAGTGAGAAAATTAATTACGTTGAGTCGGGCCACAGACTCAGGAAATTTCAGGCAGTGTACGGGATTTTGAGTACACGGTAAAGCTGGGGTTTATATTATATATATACGGTACAGTGATAGTATATATATATATATACGTGTTTATATTGTGTGTGATATTAAATATCAGTGACTAGATATTTATTCAATTTAAATACTTTAATGATATCAAGGGAGGTTGCGCGATGTGGGTGAATCCCCTAGCTTAAGGAGTAGGGCGAGTATATCCCCAGGTCACAGCGTCCGGTATATATGGGTGAGGGATTTATCTCACTTTCAGGGAAGGAATATGACCGCCTCCACCACGTTTATATTTTTGGCCAAGTTGGTGAGCGATTCCAACTTGGGGAAACTAGGTTTTGTGAGCCGACCTAGTGAGATAGCATTTTAGAGGGAATCATCCGGTGAGGATATACTCGGAAGGATGGATACACGTGTGATATACGTGTGGATGCTAGTAAAGGTACGTATAATATGGTAGCAAATATTATATGTAGGTGATAATACAGTGTGTGATGTATTTACTTTATATAACTCGGGTTAGAATTATATGCTGTTAATTAATGAGAAATTAATTAAGTTAATCATTTGTGGGAATAATACAGAGTGTGACGTATTAAATTGATATAACTTGTGTTACGGTTATATGCTATTCAGTAAGAAGGAATTAATTAAGTTAATGGTGAAATAACTTATAATTCAGGAAATCATTATACTCGGGTTAGAGTAGTATGGCAAGGGAAGGGTATACCAGGACTAGTTGGATGGGGTAGCACAACTAGGTGGGGTTAAGGTAACCGGTAGGTGTGCACAATAGTGGAGGGGTGAGAATGTCCACAAGGGAGTGCGACACTAACTTAAATATGAAGCGCATTCATGCATTTTAAATTACTGCAGTTAATTCACTTGCTAAATATTTTCAAAATGTTTTGGGTTCTAACCCTTGCTATAAAACTATTTTCAAAACCTTTTAGGTGTCCAGCCACAAGGACGCCAGGATTGATATTCTATTCCAGGGACACGGAGTTGCGGCATATGTAGATGCTAGCAGGAGTTTGGATTAGACGCGTCATTCATTCATTCCTAGAGTAGGAATCTTGTATCAGTTTCAGTTTTATTAGGGCTTGTCGTCCAGACTTTTCGGTACAGTTTCAGGTGTAATTTCTTCAGGTATTGGATTAATTCTATGGTGGCCGGTGATTTTTTCGGCAAGTTGTGTAATTATGATTCAGTTTATTTTCATTCAGTTGTGTGAATGGTTTATGTTTTAATTTCGCATGTACTGTTTTGTTTAATCAAAAAGTTAAAATTGGTACCAGTTTTTGGAATACTAGGTGGTTAGTAAGTTTAAAAAAGTTTTTCGACAATGATGCTAAGGATGATCCAACCGGGATTCCTGTTTTAATTTGGTATAGGACTGATCACCCGGTATTTTATTAGGCGAGGTGTCACAAAACTCTTAGTATTCGTAGATTATAAAATGTACTCCTCCCAGACATGAGGAGTCTTCTGATTCGTTAGGGAAGCTTTGTAATCAGTTTAGAGAAGAAGAACAATAAGAAACCCTAGTTTGCTTCCAGTTTTGCAATTCAAGTAACATTATTTCAATTCTTGTTTTCATATTTGCAATAGTTATTTCTATAGTGAGCAATTTCATTCTTCATCACCTTCAAGTGTTCATAAAAAAAATTTCTTTCATCCAAAAAATGTTTTCTTCCAGTTTTCATATGTCTGGCTAAATTGTCAAGGGTTGTGGTGCATGAACCTCACCAGATGTAATTCACGATAGTGGAAATAGAAGTTGGAATCAAAACATTAGATGAATTGTATTGTAATTCATACGATACTACTTTATTTCAGCATTTGCTTACATACTGTGCGGGCTACGATCCCTCATATGCGTAATACTTAGGAGAAATAAAGATCGAATTTTAATTCGACCTTTGCTTACGTAATGTACGGGATACGATCCCTCATATATGTAATACTTAGGAGTATTAAAAAGTAGGATTCATTTAAAGTTTTAATTCTAAATCTAGTATCTTACGAAGTGAATTACTAGGGTGTGGGGGATTGTAACCCGACCTATTTTTCTCCATTCATAGTTACAGTTTTAGTCAAGTCGTTCAAAATTGTGCAGTAGAAAAATTGCATTCATAATTTCATTAGTTAATCATTTTCAAAAGTCCGTATAGTTGTAGTTGTTTCGCAAATCAAATCACATTTTCCTTTAATTTGGATTCAAAGTTAGGTTTCCTTCGTCTGTCCAACGTCTTCACGACCTCGTTCGTCCGATTTCCCTGAGGTTCGATACCCGACTTATCGGATTATTACTTGAGCAACAGGCTTGCACTTGAGCCTACATAGCACGCACACTAGACACATTCTTAGTCGCATCAAGTTTTTGGCATCGTTGTCGGGGATTTAGGTAGACTTAGGATTAGATCAAGTCAATCTAAAACTTTGACCAAAAAATTTCCAAAAATCCAAAAACATAAAAAAAAAATTGAAAATACACAAAAAAATCTTCATCATCTCTCATAAGCCTGTTAATGAAAAATCCTGAACTCACTCTAACTCCCCAAAATAATCCAACCAGTATTCACAAAAACTCGATAGTTAAGTACGACCCCGATAGCCCTCACACTCCAAATGTTCCACAATTCTGGGTTCCATCTCCCACGCCTACACACTCAATTGGAAGTAACACTCTGACATTCCTCTTAGGACACACCACAGAGCACGCTCTGAGTATACCAAGTGAGGATACAGAGTCAGCAAGTGAGAGAGCCATGTCACAACACGGTAGTGTAGCCGCCGGTGAGGAAGAGGTCTCGTACCGCCCTTTGAGAGAAATCTTATATCCCGAGTGAACTGTCACTCCGGGATGCATTTTACTCCCGTATAATGCAGGACAATTTTGCTTTAGGAATGGGATGATCTAGATACTTCCCAACTACCATGGAATGGAGTCAGAAATCACATATCTCCACATCAGGGAATTTGAGGAGGCGTGTGAGACCCTCAGTGTTCAAACTTGCATAAAATATGTGATCCGCCTCAAACTCTTCCCATTCTCGCTAAAGGATAAGGCTAAGACCTGGCTATGGTCTTTACCTACAAACTCGATTGCATCATGGAACGAGTTGCAATCTAAATTTCTCAAGAAATTCTTTCCTACACATCGAACGAACTCCATCAAGGCTCAAATTCAAACCTTCTGACAATTAGAAAATGAGTCGTTCGATCGATGTTACGAGCATTTTAATGACTTAATCACTTCGTGCCTCATCATGGACTTGATAATCTGTAAATCATTTCCTTCTTCCATAATGGTCTGAATATGAATTCCAAATAACTCGTTGAAACCATGTGTGATGGTCCCTCTGTCGACCTAGACGCCAAATATGATGAGCTTCACCTGCGGTATGTCGCCGAGACTACCCAAGCATAGGATACATCTGACCCTAGTGCTCATAATCGAACCTACCAAATGACCACCACTCCATCGGTGTCCGGCCTATTTCACATAGAAAAGAATACTATGATGGACAGTCGACTCGATCTACTTGAGAAAGGAATGCGAGAAATACTTGAGATATGTGCAAAAGGACCAATCGGCTCCATCCTGGACCCCATTGAGAAGGTGTGTGCTATTTATGAGGCGCGACATTCAACAGAGTAATGCCCGATGATACCTGCCTACAAAGTTATGCTTCAAGAGCATGTGAGTGGTATAGGAGGATTTATGGGTAATTTTGGTGCAGCGCACGGGAATTCTTACAACCCTTCATGGAAAAACCATCCTAGTTTTAGCTATGGGCAATAAAATGATGTGATGAATCCTAATTCACATGTTGCCCCTCCTTCACCGTTGCACTTTCAACAAGCACCACACATGCAAGGACATGTGCAGGCACCACCACCTCCAGGGCCATATATCACTCCACCACGGAGAAATCTCGAGGATACGATAAACTAATTCATCATTGCCCAGAATGCAACAACTGCTAGACATGAGCGCATGATGAATGACATAAATGCGAATATTTCAAAGTTGCAATCATCGTTGAGTATCCAAGAGAAGAGCAAGTTTCCTGCCCAGGGCCAAAGACCTCCCCAAACTCAAACTAGTGTTAACTCCACCTTTACAGAACATCAGGATTAATGTCAAGTTATGACCACTCTTCGTAGTGGAAGAGTCATTGATTTATCACCTTCTCCACATGATGCAACCAAAGACAAGGAGATTTCGCCCAGCACGAAAGAGGCCGAAGATGTCCCCTTGAAAGAGAGTGATAAAGAAGACACTAGTGAGCCCAACATAGTAGTGAAACCACACTCCGCGGCACCGTTTCCTCAAAGATTAGTTCCTGCCCATAACAGGACCATAACTGAAGAAGTGCTTAAGAACGTAAAGTTGTCCTCGATGCAATAAGGCAAATTCCATCCTATGCAAAAGTCATAAAATACTTATTGATAGTCAAGAGGAAGATGAAGGTAAAGAAGAATGTGTTTCTAGCACAAAATGTGATCTCAGTCCTTCTTAACGATCTCCCCCTTAAATATAAATATCCCGGTGCCCCCACCATTTGCTGCACTATTGGAGAAAATAAGTTTAAAAAAGCCTTACTCGATTTGGGAGCAGTGTCAACATTCTCCCTTATTCGATTTATAGGAAAATTGATCTGGGTGATCTTAAGCCCACAAGGATCATTCTCCAGTTAGCAGATCGAACCGTGAAGATACCAAGGGGTATAGTTGAGGACGTGATAGTCCAAGTGGACATTTTCTACTTTTCGGTAGATTTTATCATTTGGGACACGGATCCCTCATTCGCCTCAAAAAATCATGTTCCCGTCATCCTTGGATGCCCATTCTTAGCCATGGCTTACGCAGTCATCAATACTAGAAATGGGAAGATGAAAATCACTTTTGGGAATACGACTTTGGAAACAAACATCTTAAACAAAGCCCAACAAGTAGGGGAAGAAGATGATCTTCATACAGTAAGTTTAATTGAGGAGATCGTAGAAGAAAACTTTAAGGAAAATTATTATGGAGATGCCTTAGAAGTTTGCCGAGCTTCTAATCATGAAATCAAGGGAGCCTACACCGAGTTTGACAGGATATAGAGGAGTTGAGAGGCTTACTCGATAAGAGAGCATTGGACGAGGACGCGAGAGATATTAATTGGGTTTCTCAATTTGAAGAGTTAACGCCAAGGGAAGCGCGCATGGTACCCTCTAGAGACACATTCTCGACTCTCGAATTGAAGAAACTACCCTCCAATGTCAAATATGCTTTCCTAGGTGAAAGTGAGACATTTACTATTATTGTCTCCTCTAGCTTAGATGAAGAGCAGGAGGCTAAATTATTAAAGATTTTGAGGAAGCACCAAGATGATTTTGATTGGTGTATATCTAATCTAAAGGGGAGAAGCCCCCTAATTTGTACCCATAAGATTCATCTTAAAGAGTATGTTCAGCCCTCGAGAGAAATGCAAAGATGGTTAAACCCCACGATGAAGGATGTGGTGAGGACTGAAATTATAAAGCTGTTGGATGCTGGGATTATCTACCCAATCTCGGATAGCAAGTGGGTGAGCCCCATTCAAGTCGTCCCGAAGAAGTCAGGCATGACTGTGATTAAAAATGCCAAGGGAGAGATAGTTCCCCAACGTACTACCACTGGATGGCGCATTTGTATTGATTACTGGAAACTCAATGCGAGAACTAGGAAAGACCATTTCCCCTTTCCATTTATCGATCAAATGCTTGAAAGAGTGGCGGGCCACCCTTATTATTGCTTCCTAGATGGTTATTTCGGATATAAGCAAATTGAGGTAGATATACTTGATCAAGAGAAAATAACCTTCACTTGCCCTTTTGGAACGTTTGCCTACAAACGTATGCCATTTGGCTTGTGTAATGCACCGGCGACCTTTCAGAGGTTCATGTTGAGCTTATTCAGTGACATGGTTGAGAGAGGTCTAGAGGTGTTTATGGACGACTTTAGTGTTTTTGGCACATCCTTCGACCTATGTTTAGCTAATTTTGAGAAAGTACTAGCCCGATGCGTGGAAAAGAACTTAATGCTAAATTGGGAAAAATGCCATTTCATGGTAACCGAGGGTATAGTTCTTGGCCACATCATGTCATCCAAAAGGAACGAGGTTAATCGAGCAAAAATAGATGCCATAGCGGATCTATCCCCACCTAAATCACTGAAGGATGTGCACTCCTTCTTGGGCCACGCGGGGTTTTATAGACGGTTCATTAAGGACTTTAGCGCCATCACTAGATCCTTAAGCAACCTTTTTAAAAAGGACACACCATTTGAGTGGACGGAAGCGTGCTAAAGTGCTTTTGAAAAACAAAAAAACATGCTTGTGTCTGCTCCTATTATGCAAGCTCCGGATTGGTCCTTGCCATTCGAGCTTATGTGTGATGCTAGCAATTATGCGATAGGGGTTGTTTTGGGCCAAAGAAAAGACAATAAGGAGAAGGTAAATTACTCCACCACGGAGAAGGAGTTGCTAGCGGTAGTATTCGCGATCGAAAAATTTTGGTCCTATCTTATCGGTTCTCCCATCACTTGCTTCACCGACCATGCGGCATTAAAATATCTACTTACGAAGAAGGACACAAAGTCGCACCTCATAAGGTGGATCCTACTCCTACAAGAGTTTAATCTATCCATTATAGACAAAAAAGGAGTACAAAACGTCATTGTCGATCACTTATCACGGCTTTCATCCGACGTACCTAGTGATCCTAAACCCATAGACAAATATTTTTCGGTTGAGCAACTTTTTGCCACCTCTTCTTTGCCCTGGTTTGTGGATATTGTGAACTGTCTCTTCATGGGAGTCGTCCCTCCCGATTGGACATCGCAAGGTAAGAAGAGGTTCATCACTTGGTCGCGCATGTTTTTTTATGATGATCCATTTCTTTTTAAATATTGTGCCAATCAGATCATCCGACGATGCGTACCGGATGACGAAATCCCAAAAGTCATCTAATTATGTCATTCGTAAGCATGTGGAGGCGACTTTTTTATGAAAAAGTCAGCCGCTAAAATTCTTCAATGAGGTTTTTATTGGCCCACAATATTTTGGGATGTGAGCAATTATTTCAAATCTTGCGATAGGTGTCAAAGGATGGGAGCGATTACCCGAAAAGGCATGATGCCATTAACCCCGATACTCATTATTGAGATCTTTGACTGTTGGGGTATTGACGTCATGGGCCCTTTTCCCCCATCTTTTGGTTTCTTATACATCTTGGTCACGGTAGACTACGTTTCAAAATGGGTGGAAGCTATAGGTACTAAGACTAATGGCAATAAAGTGGTGATAAAATTCCTACAGGAACACATACTTTCTCGCTTCGGTGCTTCGAAAGCGATAATTAGTGATAATGGCACGCACTTTTGCAACAGGCCATTCGAGAAGCTCATGAAAAAGTATGGCGTCATTCACAAGGTTGGAAAGACCTATCACCCACAAACGAATGGACAGGCCGAATTGGAAAATCATTAAAAATCAAGCACATACTAGAGAAGACCGTCAATCCTGACAGGAAAGATTGGTCCCTTCGATTGAACGATTCGCTATGGGCCTACAATACCGCATACAAGAACCCACTCAGAATGTCCCCATCCCGCTTTGTGTATGGAAAGCCTTGTCATCTTCCCGTTGATTTGGAGCACAAAGCATATTGGGCCATTAAGAGATTAAATTACGATATGGACAAAGTCGGTGAAGCTCGCAAACTTCAACTGAATGAGTTAGAGGAGATACGCAATGATGCATATGAGAATGCCAAGATTTCAAAAGCCCGGATGATACTAGCACATGATAATATTATTCGACGAAAAGAGTTTCAACCGGTACAAAAGGTACTCCTCTATAACTCCCGGCTTCATCTATTTTTGGGTAAATTGCGGTCCTGATGGACTGGTCCATTCATTATGAAAAGCGTATTACCCCACAAAGCAATAGAGTTGGAAGATCCAAATGGGGGGAATGCGTTCAAAGTCAATGGATAGCGCCTAAAGCTATATGTTGAGGCGTGCGTAGAAGAGATCGACACCATCTGGTTATCTGACCCCGTTTACGGGGTTGAATGAGCTGAGTTGAGAGGTCGGCATACCCCCGACGCGTATGGGGTGAATTCTTGTGTATAGTAGTTGTGTGTCGGTAGATTAGCTTAAGTCCATAGATAGTTATGTAAGGTCAGGGTTAGGATCACGCGCACCAACACGCACTTCGTGAGGGCATCAAGAAATCCAAGTGGGAGAATAAGTGAGAAAGTGTCCAAGAATTCGAGGGTGTGAGATTCTAGTTCATCATGCGATCGGTTATGGTTCGGTAGTTTTGGTTCTTCCTGAGGTGACCCCCCTTTCCCCAATCCCCTCCTTTCCCTCCATTCTTTCCCCTTTTTCCCCCCAAACATTCATTCCCCTTTTCCCTCCAAATTCCTTCTCCCCAACCCTCTCCACCACCTATAAATTGACCTTCTCCCCGACCATTCCATCCACACCTCCATCTCATCTCACCTCTCTAAACCCTATCTCTCATTCCCAGCTACCAGATATTTCCATGGTAAATCCCTCTCTTCCCCCTAAATATATGTCCACCGAGATTTTGCCCAATGGCAATAGGGAATATCGCTCCCACATGGAGCACCTATGGTGCGAAAAAAAATTTAGTTTCTCCCGCCAACTGCACATTGAGCGCGTCGTCAACTGTGGGCGGTACGATACCTCCAAGAACCCCACAATGTAGTATGGGTGGACGAAGTCCGATCTTTCAATGGATCTATCGTCTGCACGGGCGAGTTTGAGAGCCAAGATTTTGTCGACGGCCTCCCCATCCCGCTTTCCTTGTCCATTCTAGCTCGCAAACTTGCTACCAAGGGCGTCCCCCGCCCGGACATATATGACTACCCAACCAATGCCCCCACCATCCCAAAATAGCAATGCATCGATTGTCTCGGTCCCAACGAGATTTGGGAGCGGGGCACCTTCCCCGTAGGACACCTAAACGATAAGGCGCGCATTACCTTCCATATTATGTGCGCCAACCTGCTTCAAACCTCAAATGACTCAGCGATGCGCCCTCGCCAAGCTACCCTCGTGTACCACCTTTTTTATCCAAACTTCACTCTCAATCTCGCCCGCATGATTTACACCGATATTCTTTACGCGACCTTGGAGCAAAAAGGTGCGGTGCCCCTCCCTTATGCACATCTAATAACCTCCCTCCTTGCCGATGCCGGTATCCATCCACCTCATGCTTTCCCCCGCCTCCCGGAACCCATTGGGAAAGTATCAAGCACTATGAGTGCCCAGCAGAGAGTTTCCCATCGATCAGCCTGGGTGGTGGTTGATGTAGATGCCGAGGAGGAAATCCATGTTGAAGAGCCCGAGGCTGAGGACGTTGAGATGGGAGGGGCAGAAGAGGAAGAATACGATGAGGATGATGACTCGGACTTTGAGCCACCAGGTGCAGATTTTGATAGGCGTCTTTAAGCTGTAGAAACTCGTTTTGACGGGTTCATCACACAATACAACAGGGACCAAGCGTCCTATCAATGGGATCAAGAGGCCGACCGAAGGGACACGAGCATGATGCATCATCTCCAAGCGCACTTATACGAGCTCAACTTCGGCGGACCCCCCCCCCCAGTTTCTTCTATGATCCCTATGATCCCAGCGCACCCGGACCCTCAAATCCGCCTCCCCAATGAAGCCCTTATCTGTTGGTTGCTTCTTGTGTGTTTGCGGTGGTTGTTTTCATTTGTTAAGTTGTGTGTTCTCCCCTCTCCTTTGTAACACAGGGTTTTAGTATCTAATATAAAAATTCTGCATTTTTGTCTCATTTGTTTGTTTTATTTTCCCACACTTTTAATTCGCTTTGAGTTAGACTTTAGTCGTTTTTGCTTGAGGACAATGCAACAGTCTAAGTTGGGGGGTCACACGTGCGTCTTTCTAAAACTTCACAAATTTTCAAAAATGCCCAGAAATTTCAAAAAAATCATAAAATCTTGAAAAATCCAAAAATATTTTTCTTCAAAATAAATAAAACTTGGGATTCAAATTTTTCAAAAATATCATTAAAATACGGTTTGAAGTCTCAAATTCTAAAAACATAATACACAAAAGCGAAATTGACCAAAGATGGAAATTGAGCGAACATAGACTACTTAACGAATAAATGTGGAGATTAACAACCCCGTTGAGATTCGAGCCTTTCATTTTTGTGAAATTTATAAATCAATCCGAGTTAATTGTTAACTCAAAGTTCTTTTCAGCGTCTAATAAGTCGTCGAGGATCTCAATCCTTTCACTTTTATCGGTTATGGAAAATGTGTGTGATATTGCCTTGAAAAACGTGTCAAACTAGATCTCTAAACTTAATTCATCTCGAAACCTATATGGTAATGAAATTAGTATTTCGGACAATGAAGTAGGCCCTCGTTTGTCACCCAAAAATATTGGCCAGAAAAAGTAGCAAAAATTTATCCCTTTTGTAACCCCAAATTGAGTCGAATAATTTTTCCTTTCGTTTGACAACCCGAAAAACCCTAAATGGCCCAAAATTGTGAAAACTGATCCCAGAAATTAAGGCCGGAAAGTGCAGAAAAAGGGCAAGAAAAAAAATATAGCTATGCTCAACAAAAAATAGCATGAAAAGAAAAAGTGTGAAAAAAAAAAATAGAAAAATCAAAAGAAAAAAGTGAGCAAAAGCCCGAAAAAGCACAAACGGACATCATAACGAAAATTTTCCAATTCCAGATTTCCCACACCATTCTCTTTATACCCATTACACCTTAAAACCTGAAAAAGTTCTAACCGAGCCCTTTATGCGAAATTGGTTACCACGTGGAGAACAAATACACCAAAAGATAATAAAAGAGATCAAAAATATGAATTAGAGGAAATGTTCCCACTTTCTTATAATTGTAATCGGATTATGAGATCCGGTTACCATAAAATTTCCATCTTTCTACTTGTATGCGTGAACTTGGTTCCAATACCATTACTCTTATAAATATCGCATACCGAGAGAATAGCCACATTTCGATTGATTCGTTTGTGAGAGCATTCCGTGAGATTTTGAAATCAAAACAAATTTTCGGATAAGTAACGTAAGGGTAAATCGGTGGAAATTGGCGGTTAAATTTTTGGCTTCGCACACACGCACTATGATTTGAGACTCTTGAACATGAATTGATGATGACTATTTTCTGGAAAAGTTTGAATTATACAATTTTTGCGTATTTTGAGTTTTCTTTTAGTCTAATTTTGTGGGTATATTCTTTGCAAACCCTCATGAGACACAACTCGTCCTACTAGGGTAACCAAGGGGTTTAAGGGCTTGTTACTTACGACAAATGCAAACGCTCACCCGCGAAGAGGTATTCTATCCCATTTTAGAGTTAGACCATGTTTTAATTCGTTTACATTACTCGGGACGATCAAAGTTCTAAGTTAGGGGGTTTGATTAGGCATAAATTCTTCCCATTTATCCCCTTAATTTAGAGGCTTTTATCGCTCCGCAAAGTATAACTCGAGTGGATTTATATCATATCATTGCTCTTGACAAGTTTCTAATGACTACGTAGAGTTTCTTGTATTTTACATCCATTTCGCAGGTGTTCAGTGTTTAGGAAGGATCGGCAACCAAATCTGAGTTCCGTACCAAAAGCTTCAAAGAAATACAAGGAGGAAAAGTTCCTGAAAATATGGAACCGAACAGAAGGGAAGAAAAAAAATGATCCCATCCTAGGAAAGCTCTTGTAAAGCACTGCAAAGCTGGAACCGAACCGAAGGAGAGGAAAAACGAACCGATCCTATGCTCGAAGAACTTCCTGTGAAAAGTTAACAAGATGGAAACAAACTGAAGAAGAGAAAAAATAATCGATCCTATGCTCAAAGAACTTCCTGTAAAAGCTGTCAAAGATGGAACCGAACCGAACCCTCTTAGTAGGATCGGTTCTGGTTTCGAAAATTCGAACTTATCCACTTCTAAAATTATAATCCTCCATGGTTGAAACTCTTAGTATTCATAGATTATAAAATGTGAACTCCTCCCAGACATGGGGAGACTTTCGATTTATTAGGGAAGCTTTGTAATCAGTTTAGAGAAGAAGAACAATAAGAAACCATAGTTTGCTTCCAGTTTTATAATTCAAGTAATATTATTTCAATTCTTGTTTTCATATCTGTAGTAGTTATTTCTATAGTGAGCAATTTCATTCTTCATCACCTTCAAGTGTTCGTAAAAATGTTTTCTTTCATCCAAAAAATGTTTTCTTCCAGTTTTCATATGTCTGGCTAAATTTTCAAGGGTTGGGGTTCATGAACCCCACCCGATGTAATTCACGATAGTGGAAATAGAAGTTTGAATCAAAACATTAGATGAATTGTATCATAATTCATACGATACTACTTTATTTCAGCCTTTGCTTACATACTGGGCGGGCTACGATCCCTCATATGTGTAATACTTAGGATCAATAAAGATCGAATTTTAATTAAACCTTTGCTTACGTACTCTGCGGGCTATGATCCCTCATATATGTAATACTTAGGAGTATTAAAAAGTCGGATTCATTTAAAAATTTAATTCTAAATCTAGTATCTTACGAAGTTAATTACTAGGGTGTTGGGGATTGTAACCCGACCTATTTTTCTCCATTCATGGATACAGTTTTATTCAAGTCGTTCGAAATTCTGTAGTAGAAAAATTGGATTCATAATTTCATTAGTTAATCATTTTCAAAAGTGCATATAGTTGTAGTTGTTTTGCAAATCAAATCACCTTTTCCTTTTCTTTAGAGTCAAAGTTAGGTTTCCTTCGTCTGTCCAACGTCGTCATGACCTCGTTCGTCCTATTTCCATGAGGATCGATACCCAACTTATCGGATTATTACTTGAGCGACAGGATTGCACTTGAGCCTACATAGCTCGTACACTAAACACATTCTTAGTCGTGTCATAAGGTGACAAAACAAAATGTGAAGATAAACAATCACACAACACAAAGATGTACAAGAAAAATCACAACGGGAGAAACCTCAAGTCGAACGAATTACACTCAATTATCATAACTTCCCCCATATATCATTTCACACCATATCCTTCATAATGGGATGATGCCAACAGCTAGAGAACACTTCAAAACTGCCATAAGTTTATTCCCGCAACAAATGTCTTCGTAACTCAATCCAAGCGATTTGTTTAAAGTTGAAGGTCCAAAATATTTCTTCCAATAAGATTGGATTATAATCCACCATATGTATATCTCTAATTCCTATGATGTGATATTCCTACAGGTTTTTGGAAGTGTTTAAAATGTTTGGATAATCAAAATAAACTCACAAGTACTTTTAGGATATCAATAATCTAAAGTTTCTCAAGAACAAAATATATGAATATTCGTTCAAGTAAAAAGATGAATTATTAAAACTTTAGATCAAATTTTAAAACACACAACTCAAACATACTCTCAGAGACTTGAAGAAGAACTCTTATGAACAGTGATTTTCAACAAATGTTTTGTTTTTGTCTCAAAGCAATTAAGCTCTCACTTTCTGTAGAATATAAAAATAGACCTTGGTTAAATACCCCATGTGTGGTTATGTGTATAACATTCCATAAGTTACAACTAGAATGTGACTTGCTTAAAGGTTATAGACCTTCAATCACAAAGATTTTAGTTAAAAAAAAATTATATCCACACAAAGTTCATGGCTAAAAATAGCAAAAGATTTTCATCGGATTTTGCAATAAAAAAAATCTTGACATAAAGTATGCCTAGGGGCGTGATCATCGAAGCCTTGCTTCTTTAAAGAGAAACTTTGTTTCACTGAGGCCAACTAGGTCATGACGATGACCATAAATTTTGTCTTATATGTTTTGCACACAGTTTTGGGACCACTTCGCTATAAATAACTTAGACAGCTTTTGAGAAGTTATTAAAACCAAAATTAAGTCTTATAAATATACAATATGCCATTTTTAAATTATATATATATATATATATATATATGTGTGTGTGTGTGTGTGTGCGCGCGCATGTGTGTGTGTGAAAAGTATATGGCATATGTTTATGGTAAGTCCCAAAAATAGCCTCAAACACACATAAATCTAGCACATTTTCCACTATAAGAAAATCAAATTTTAGTTCTTTTAAACAATGGGTATTCTAAGCCATCTAAGTCATTTAGCTTTATCCTAAAGTGGTATTATCATTGGTCATGGAACGAGATACCTCTTGGATGAAGATAGAGAAATCCCGTCTGGAAATTATGAACATGTAGATTTTAGGATCAACCTAACCTACGACTTAAAGTGTGTTATGATCAACGAAATCCAGACAACCAAATAACCGAAGGGGACTTGAGTATACATATAATCTTACATGATTTTTTTTACTTCCTTGGAAAATATCATTTAAAGTTCCAAAAAATATTAATGATTTTTGGGGGAGAAACATTCATTATTCGAGAAAATTTGTGAATCTACTGTGAAAAATCATGAATTTATGAAAACTCATGATTTTCTAAGGAAAGTTTCATGTCCTTTACCATGATGTTACAGTAAACCTCTCAAAAAATTTTGATATATTAATGTAAGAGATAAAGGAAAAACTACATTTTCATATGCCATAATTTGAAATCTTATTTTCTTAGGCCCTATGCTCATAATTAAACACATTGAGGACCTAAGAACATTTTCAAACACTAATTTTTTGTTTGAATTCGAGTTTATAGTGTTTTTTTATCAAACTAGTGATGGGTTTTAATATATATGTATAAATAATAATGCTCTTGTGCGGACTAGTCCTCATTTTAAGAACGAGGACTGGACATGTGTCACCTAACGGTGCACCTAGAATTTATCGCCTAAATTATAGGCACACTCTCTCTCTTTTCTGGGCTCACCGCCAGGTGACACATGTCCGGTCCGCATTCTTAAAATGCAGACTAGTCCGCACAAGAGCAGGACTGATATATATATATATTAGTCAGAGGAAATATACATTGCTTACGAAACCTAAGTGGAGGAACAATGACGAAGTTGATGGAGTGCGTAAGAGGCGTCAACTACAATAATTCTGAATGTGAAAGTACTGATCGAGTTGAGTTGGATTTATATATTAGGGTTCATATATCAGAAAAATTCTCACATCACATGTGAGAATTCATATGTTATTACTGAATATGCACCTTAGAAATGTGGTTTTAATTAAAAACGCATCTAGAAGGTCTCGTTAATCAAAGGGTAATTCGCATTTCTGAGGTGCAAAATCAGCTCTAAATTCTCAACCCCCAAATGTGACTTTATATAGTACAATATTTGACAATTACATTTGAATGTCCAGTATGTGTGTGTACCCAATGAGTGTGTGTACGAGTACCCTGTGTGTGTGTGTGTGTGTGTGTGTGTGTGTGTGTGTGTGTGTGTGTGTGTGCGTGTGTGTGTGTGTGTACGAGTATAAGGATATATTAGTTGGATCTCAACGATGTGAAATCCCAATAAAAACGCGTCGTAATTATTTGTGACACGTTTTGTTATGGTTTATTATGAAAGAGTTTAAAAGTATATGTGTATTATCAATGATCAAATACCAAAAAATCCTTGAAACACTTTTTAATACACCCCCATTTTTTAATACACTGCCTTTGTTCTTGACATAATATCTTGACGTAAACGTATATGTCTATTATCAAGGATCAATTCCATGTCAAGTTGTAGCCTCCTAATATCTTGACGTAAACGTCAAAAAATGCACATTAATCGCAAGATATGTGATATACTTTTTCATAGGCAAATCAAAAACACACCCAACAAATTTAATAACATGTACACTTATCGACACTAGTATCAATTCAATAAATCCAACATAGTATGCAACGATCAAGCAAACAATATCTCACTATAGTAATGTGCACACTTGTTTGCGACTCGTATGGCAAAAAAAATCATTTAATTATATTTTGTCAAAAAAAAATCATGACAAGCATATAATCCCCAATATAATATGATGACATGCATATAACCCACAACAAGGTGGATGTAATTTTTTTTACTTATTAAAAATTCATTTAATTATATTTTGTCAAAAAAAATATAATGACTAGGGTTTTGAATAATATTTTGTCAAAAAAAATACACAAACATACAATCTAGGATTTATTGACGTAATCTATACATACACACACATACAATCTAGGGTTTTCTAAACCCTAAATTTTTTTTGACATAAATCTATTCATATAGACACACATACAATCTATACATACACACACATACAATCTAGGATTTATTGACATCAAAAATAATTTATTTGTTCATAGTTACACACATAAACACACATATACACATAAATCTATGCATACACACACACATATAAACATATATCTATACATACACACACATATACACACATACACGCATAAATATATACATACATGCATAGAAATTAGGGCATGACCATTCGCAGAATTTGGTGTAGTGATAGGATCTTTGGTACAAGCTATCTAAGAATGATAGTCAGACAGTCCTAAGAGATGTGAGGGTATGTACTGACCTCTTAGTGACTTGGAACTATGCTTCGCCTCTAATATGTGTATTTTGTGTTAATACAGTTCGAGAGTGGATCCGAACTAGTATTTCCCTCATTTGTACGAGAGGTACAGGGACTTGATAGCAGAGTATGCCATCACCATAGATTTTATGTGGGGTGCCCTATTAGTATATATATTATGAGTGATAAATATATGCACCTGTGATGTATCCCTTCTGCTTGTAAGTAGAAAAAATATAATAATTAATATTAAATAAATTAAGTGGTTAAGAACTTAAGGATGTATTGAGATGTACATAGTTGGCTTGGTAAATTCATAAGAAAAAGTTATCATGTATAAATTATAGTTATGCGATCACATGAATCAGGATTGATGAGGGGAGATTGGGTTAGACTAGTTGACTGGGTTAGCTTTATCTAGATTAATTGAGTAGAACGTTAGGTGTGCAAACTAGTTAAGAGGTGAGAATTCTCAAGTGAGTGTCGACGCACTAACAAGTATGTAATATCAACTGGTAAGCATTTTATATACTTGCTAAACTATTTTAAAGTTATTTTTACACTCGGGCTCTGACCCGCTTCTGGTCATCTCCTCTTTCTCTTGTATATATATATATGTATGTATTAAGGTGGGGCATCAAACATAGATCTTCGGACTGTTGACGTGTTGCATCTAGTGTGGGAGTTGTAGGTCTTTGCGTTTAGACGACTTCATCCTTGTCATCTTAGCTCTTCACTTAGTCATTTTAGATAGGCCATGTGTCTCCTATTTCCAATTTTTATTTAGTTCAGAATGATTTTGTACTCTTTGTTTATCTCAGTATGCAATTCAGTTGGAATTGTTTTAATTATTACATTGTTCTTCGATTTGGGATATTTTATTTGGAATAATTAATCTAGCATGTTAATTCCACTTAGCTGGTTTGGTATTCAATATTATTATCCCTATTCATAAAATGGTCTATGTATATAAACTTATAATAATGGAACTTAATCTATAAAATTAAATGTTTTGACACTTAGCTTAATTATTTATTAGGCGATAAATAAAGAAAAATTATTTTTCGACAGTGATGCTAAGAATGAACCAACCGAACATTTTGATTTAATTTAATAAAGGACTGATCACCCGGTATTTAATCAGGCGAGGTGTCAAAGGGGGTATCAGAGCATCAGGTTCTTGTGTCCTTAGGATCTGTACGGCTTTCCACATTTCAGCGTAGCATTCTTTGACGTAGACACATATTATAGGATTGTTGTCTTCCCTTATGTATGCGACTTACGTTCTCCTACTATGAATTATAATTGATGTGACTCATTATACGAAATCATTTGTACTTCAACCACCGAACATTATAGGACGACCAGCGAGGGCATTAGAAGGACTGCAGGAGAAGAAGCCCGACAGAAGACATAGAGTAATCTGGCAAGGGTGGTCGTGACAAAAGTCACCATGAGTATTATTTAAGCAAGTGATAATAGAATCATCACTCGGTAACAAAGGGTTCCCCAGACACAGTCGTAGGTAATGGTGGAGCAATTTTAGGATCACCTAGCATAGTCGACGAGGGGAAATCATATAGACTCTTTTGAAAAGTCAGTGGTGAAGATACGGAGAAGAAAGAGAGGAAGTGTAACAAGCCAATAGAAGTAGAAAATTCGAAGGCAAATGTGTAGAGTGGAGTTTAGCGACACTGAGAATTAAAAGTGGAGTTAAATTTTTGGCTCTTAGGAATGACATAAAGCGGTTAGAGTCAATCACCACAGATAAAGAAGTGTGTTTCAAATTTAAAGAGAATTTCGGGTACGATTTGACTGTGAGGTCTTCCATTCAATGTAATAACAGAGATGCAAGTGAAATTTTAAAACTTAGCACAGTGGGTAAGCTAGAGGCCGACCGTGAGAGAAAGATTGAATTGCATAACGACTTCGTATCGGGAAAAGGGGCATAGAAAATAAAAGGATTTATAATTGATAAAGGACCATGTGTAGAATATGAGGATGGATCAGAAATCCAGCTAGGATAACTAATATTGATGTCATCAAGGTTATACGTTTGCTAGTTACTTCAGCACTTCCCTAAGAAGAGATCCATGCCAATTAGAGAATTTAGCTGAAAAGAAAAACTGAACTTAACGGTGTTAGTGAAACACCACATGAGAGAATGTCCAATAGGGAACTCATTTAGCTAATTTCGATTGATTAACTTCCTACAAAGTGATGATGAAGTCAATTCGAGTTGTAGAGGCCAACAATAGTTCCGAAAGGCCCGTATAGTCAAATGGACAATGGGAGAACAATTGGGAGCTAAGACTACCAGTCCGAAGGAAGGACATTTCAAAATAGTCAGCGGGACCAGTGACGGGAAAGGGCTCGAGAAGTTTCCCTACATGTAGAGAGCGGGACCGCCAGTGTTGAATGTGTCCACGTTGAAAAGTGCAAGCGCTAAGATTTGAGAATGGTAAACTATACCAGTTAGGCATAACAACTAGAGGGGTGAGATTTTTAGAGGAGGAATTGGGTCAAGAGAATTGGGCCCAAGAAGTTACAACCTGAGAGTGGTGGGTTTAGGCAGGACCAGTGGAGTCCTTGGCAACGATAGCATATTAATTCTCAGGGTCATTGGGGCCCAGGAAGAAATTGGGTGGCCAATAAAGCCATAAGTGAGGTCTAGAGATGTTAGGCCAATATTTCAGTAGATTCGACCTAGCAGAAGTCACGAAAATGGCTACTTTTTCAAAGCCAAAAATTCCCAAAATTCATATATATCATCTTCTAACCATTTTTCTTCAACCCAAACATAATATTATCATCAAAACTCATTATCTAATTCAACCCAACTAATTTTATACCCTCAAAATCATTTAAACACTACAAATCTAAGATTTTCCCAAAAAGTTAGGTTTTAACAAACTAAACCTAAAACCCATATATTTGGTCCACAAATCATGAAATAAATGGTACACAACAATTATTTAGCAAGTTTAATCACTTGCCTCAAGTTCGTAGGGTCTGAATCTTCCTCGAAGTCACGGATTGGCTGAAATCTCCACTTCCTCTCTCTTTCTCTTCTTCTTTCTTCTTCTTTCTATTTCTCTCTTTCTTTCTCTTTCTTTCTAAGGAGATTTGATCTCCCGTAGGCTTTTAAGCCTTGTCTCCCAAGATACACATATTTAAATGATAATACACACTTTAAATGACTCGATAATTTTAATTCGAGCCAAAATAACTTAAAATATTTCTAAACCTAAATAGACCCCAAGTACAGTCATTTTGACTATTTCGACCCTTCCGAAAACAATGGCACCCTTAGAATTGTCATTCGAAACACTTTCTAACAACTTCAAATTTTGACCTCAAATGCCGATTTGATAATTCTCCAAATAAAAATGATATTTATTTTTTCCAAAAATAAATAAATTGTCGTCCTAAAACCTCGGGTTGTTACAAACTTCCCCACTTACAACAATTTCGTCCTCGAAATTAAGCTAAGCTTAATACTCCAAAGCTCAACTAGTTCCTACGACACTAATCCTTACTAACACGATACCCAAACTTCTTACCACGACGAATTTATTTTAATTTATTTATTATAAGACCAATTTTTGCAATTAGGGCGCCCGTACACCCTTTATATTCGAGTTTTACTCGTATAAATATAGTTAGGCTTTTCTTGCCTCCATAGTACCATAATTCTAAAGATATATATATTATACTAGCATATTAACAGTATAAAAATTTTAAATGGTCCAAAGAAATAACTCCTCTCAATTCCTGACATTCGCTACTTTCATGCGGGGGAGGACTCGCAAGCGAAATCCAAACAAGGAACCCTCCCAATACACTAATATGCAGCGACGTCGGGGATTGAGAGTTTGTTAAATCCGGACTAGAGTTTAAAAATATTTTTGTATAAATCATTTTGATATGGCCCAAAGTCCTATAAAAAGTTTGATTTTGAAAACAGTTTATTTTAAAAACAGTTTATGTCTTTCCTCATATATATAAAATACCTTATGTCCATAACATAAGGTCTTAACAATCATCATACACATAGTCAACATACATCTCACAAAAATTAGCATAATTATGAGCTAAAATCTCCTGCTCCTCAATAATCCACAAAATTCTGAATTATTTTCAGTAATAATATCTTATATCACATTAATATATTGCCATTATTAGGCTCTTCCATAGCTGGAATACAACAGTTATATAAGTCTAACATGACTATACACAAATAAGTAGCTTTATCATTACTACTTAACACATAATAACAATTCTTACATTCATAACAAAGTTATAGCTCTCTTTGAGCACACTACAAAATAATCTGTTCTCTCAAAAGATAATAACATAAGAGCCTAACTTGCTCAAAATTCCCTTTCGGGTCATTCCATACATATTAGGGTTATAGCACTACCCTCTCATAACTATATCCCATACGATATTCCCAAAACTTCATATATTAATATTCCTATCCACAAAGGAAAATGACTTACATCATCCATCTCTAGCCTGATTGCCCTTCCTCATCATTGGGCTCCCACACAAAGTCCCCTGGCCTAAAATGACCTTGAATCTACTGTAGGGGTTGCACTTCCAAAACTTCATCAAAACGTGGTCCTTTACCTATTTTAGGAAAATCTCTCTTCCTATGACCTATTTCCTCACAAAAGAAACATCTACCCACTAATACTATCGACCCACTGTGACACCCCGACTAATTAAATACCGGGTAGCTACTCCTTTATTAAATTAATTCAAAATGCCAAGTTGGCTCAGTTAATAGCATCACTGTCGAAAACATTTTTAAGATTACTAACCACCTAGTATTTAAAAAGTAAGTGCCAAATTTTAATTAAATACTGATTAACATGCAACAAGTGTAATAAAGAATAATAACACCATTCACCATACTGGAGTAAATAAAATAACCATCACATAACATAAAATAAAGTCTGGAGGAAAAACTCCTCACTACAAATCCCACAACTGATAAGTAAACTGAATACTAAATCAATACATGCCAAAGTCTGAAAACTGTAATGGAAATGTAACTCTAATAGAAATGGGCAACATGCCCTACAACTGATAGATAATGAATCTGGAATCCAAGCGATAGAAGCGTCTACAAGCGAATCCCTGTAGCTTCCACAAACAGCTACAGCTCGTCACCTGAATGAGTATCCTATGCATGGTGTCCTTGTGGCTGGGCACCTAAAATGGTTTTACAAAGAAAATAGATTTGAAAAGCAAACGGGTCAGAGCCCGAATGTAGAGTTATATTTTAAAAACCTGCAAGTGCTTTAAAAACATTTAAAACATTAAATGCAAAGTACATGTTAGGACGTGCACTCACATGATATTCTCACCTCTCGTCTAACTGTGCACTCCTAACGTAAGTACCCATCTATAACGATACCAACCACTAGCTAAGTGACATCATATCTAGCTAGACTGTCATAGGTCCTACCCTTATTACTCGGTTCTATTAACATCATAACGCTCGTAATTAAGTAGGTGTTTAACGTAAACTCAGATGCTCAATATGCAATATATATCACTATCAGTTAACTCGTTATATTTCTCGAAACAATACCATAATTATATTCACAACATTAACATGAAGATTCCCATTAATTAAGAGTATATTATTCACATCATAAATATACAATACAAGCACCCCGAGAATTAAGCTGTGGTGCACACATACTCTGCTATCCATCCCGGTACATCACGTACATAAGGATTACATATTCCGAATCTCTCAGGAATAGCTCACAGATAACAACATCACAAATAGTGGAGGCGAACACAGTCACATCACATGGGTCACGCACATACCTACGCTCCCACGATCAGCGGACTTATTAATATCCCAATAAGTCTTTCTATGACCTATGTTCATCAAGGTAACCAGTCTAAATCCGTGCAACACAAGGATTAGAGGGCCCTAAGCGAACGCAAACCTCCCGTGATAGCAAGTATGGTAGGTATGTCATACACACAATTTATATACCAATACTAAGTAAACAGACATCTTAGTAATCCCGTAGTTTAATCGTAGTACATATCGCATTCTCGTACTAACTTATAATTATCCCAATTTATACTATTCCGGTTTATAATCGTACGCGCCATAATCTATTCTCACGTCGTAGTAGACACTCACGTCTCAACCCAAACTGTCCATTTAATATAACTCTCGTATATAATTTCCTTCTCAAAATACCCAAAAGTCCCAATTCTATCACTACATCATCATCGGAATGTTATCTATAACCTCGAACAAGTTTATGGGACTCCAAAAATCAAAACAGTCTAAAAAGGTCCAGATTGTCAACTCGTTAGAAGTCTCGTTCGAACGAGACTATTCGAACGAGATTCCTCTGTCAACTCGTTAGAAGTCTCGTTCGAACGAGACTGTTCGAACGAGATTCCAGTTCGTTCGAACGAACTGTACCTTCTAACGAGATCTCGTTCGAACGAAGTAATCGAACGAGGATCCCTTTCGTTAGAACGACTGGTCAATTCATTAGAAGCTCGTTCGAACGACCTGGGCAGGGGCTTCTAACGACCTACCAGATTCGTCCCAGATTTGCCTAATCTCGTTTTTCACCATTCTTACTCCTCAAATCTCTTCTAAACTAAGTCCCAACAATCGTTTTAAGGTCTCTAAACAACCCTAAACATATTATAATCACATCCTAACACGTTTTGAAGGATTAATCCATCCTAACATCAACCAAATTTACAAATCTCTACACTTTTTCCCATTTTCTCAAGAACATGAACCCTAACTTATTGAATCATGAATTAACCCAATATAAATCCGTTTTAATTTTCATCCAATCATAAATATCATCAGTATGAACATCTACCTATCATTCTACATGCAAATCCTCCTCAAGATTTCAAGTTCTAAGCTTCAAAATACATGGGTTTTCATTATCTTTCAAGAACAATTGATATTCTTCAATCTTCTAACATGGAAGAAACATTCTACGAATTTAAATATAATTAAAACACTTGCCTTGATTGGATTTCTGATTTTGGTGTTGGTTTGGTGAAGATTTCTGCAGAATTTCTTCTCTTCTCCAAGCTTCTTCTCCAATGGTGGCTTAAGGTGGCTAGGGTTTTCTTTTGGGAAAGTTGTAAACCTAATGATAGCCTCCGTAGCTTAATGGGTTAATATGGGTTGGTTAGTGGGTTTAGTGGGTTAAATCCACATCAGATTAAAACTCCCAATTTTCGTCACTTTTAATTCCTCAAAATGTAAAATTATCAAAATACCCTTTATGATGCCGGTATGGCCTAAAAATACCCCGGAATCCAAACTACACCCCCGGCTAGTGTTTTCTGACTATCTCGACCCTTCTGGACGCGTTGGAGCACTCAAAATGACCATACAGATAATCAAAATAAAAATCACTTTTATAATTAAAATAATATACCATGACGCGGCGGTCACACGCGTCTCAACAAAATTCCCAAATAGCCGTATATAAATCTCACGACAAATTTTTCATAATTCAATATTCATATAACATCATATATGCACAATATAGTTAAATACCAACTCACATCTCGCTAGTATTTTACCCGGATTAATTTCCAATTAATACGCATTTAATTAATTAATCCCAAAAATATATATAGCCAAAAGTACGGGGTATTACACCCACCTTGAGGAACAAAACACCGTTGTGACCCTCTATAGTCCGACTTATACTCACTGGCATTACTGGCATTCTCTTTGCCAAACATACTTGATGAACCCGAATCTCCAAAGTTCTTACCCTCTCGTGAACGAAGACGATATTCATGACACTTTAACAGTGCCGCATTCACTACCTCGACGAAAGTCACTAACGCTGGGCCCTCTAACAAATATTGTCAGATTCTCTAATATAACCCTTGCATGAACTTCGATACACGCTTATCTTTCGTATTTACCTCATCACCGTTCTATTACTTTGAAACACATCCATCAATTTCCTCCTCCTTTCCTTCTGAATTGGGGAAGGAAAATACCGTCGATCAAAGAGTTCCCAAAAATCTGTTATAGGAAAAGTATCTCTCTGTTCTAATGTGGTGATAGACTCCCACCATTGGAGAGCTGCCCCCGTTAACTTAAAAGTGGCTAAAAATTGCTTCTGCACCTCACTACACTCAACCATACGGAGGTGCCCCTGCATACTATTCTTCCATTGACTTGCAGCCATTGCATCAACTCCCCCTGGAAACTCTGGAGGATGCCCATTACTAAAATCTTCCCTCACTCTTTCCCACAAAGACAGTCCTGAATGGGTTTGGGCTGCTTGAACGTTAGGTTGTTGCGCCATCATAGAAATGGCAACAGTTACTGCATGTGCCACAATATTGGCAACTTCATCTGTAGTCATGTTTTTTTGAGGCATTTGGGGTTCCACACTCTCATCCCCTTTATTTGCCTTGACTGAATGACTTCTCTACGGTGTCATCTGAAACAAGAACAATTATATCAGAACGCCTTTCAATTGTTTTCTCATCACAGAAGAAATATGGACATATGAACACAACAGTCTTAATAATAAGGCTCTACATCAAGAACGCTTAGGAAGACCGTAGTAACCCACACAGATCCTAAAGACACTAGAACCTGATGCTCTGATATCACCTATGACAACCCGCTCAAAATAATAACGGGTGGCCAGCCCTATACTAAAATAATCAGGAATCACAAGTGGATCATTCTCTGCATCTACAGACGATCCTAATAATAACCACGGCTAACGACCCATTACTATAAAAATAGGGTGTCAAAAATTTTAAAGTTTTTCATTTAACACCAATTAAAACCAACCATGCAACCATTTACCAACAATACAGCATCTAAATATGATGAGCGATACATACAAACTCCAATAATATAAAAGAGTACAACACAATGTACAAAGTAAATTACCCGAATATGTTGTCGAGTCACAGACAATACAATGATCTGGGAAAGAAAATATAAAAAGTGCTACTCTACAACACGTGGGTCTAAACCCGAATATACAAATTGAATCCTATTCTAGATACACAAAAGATAGGAATCGACTATAACAAAATACCGCAACAGTCCGCTACTGCCGCAGCTCCACGACTACACTGGATGGATAAACATCAATGGCATCCTTACGGAGGAACATCTAGAATAATACAATATGTACATAGCAGGAGAAAATATAAACGGGTCAGAGCCCAAGGTGAAAACATTTTATAGCAAGTGCATTAAAATGCATAATAATTATAAATGCATTATGACACGATTAAGGTGGAGTCGCACTCTCCATAATAATCCAACTCGCCTCTTAACTAAAGCGCACAACTAAACGTATGTACGTGATCTCCAAATAGACGCCCAAATCTATCTAGGCAAGCGGATCTAACTTAAACCCAATTTAAACATTCAATTAAAACCATCTAACTTATCTCTCAATTTACACTCATTTAAACTCCATATAAATCATATACTTCAACTTCTAATATTATCCATCTCAATTATTTGTTCACTTACTTAACATATAAAGTTTACATAAACATTCACTTACTATCATATACACTATACATAAACATTCTCTTTTACTAGAATTTCTCATATTCTAGTCATTTACATAATCATATATAATTATATAAATGAGTTATTAGCATCTAAGTGCTAAGGACTAAACTTCTCCCAATTCTCAATACTGCACTGTATTTCGTGCGTGGGACATCTCGCAAAGAGAAATCCAAATAAGGAACCCCCCTGTTACATTACTCCTTGATAGTATTGATTTTCGAGATTCATTATGACCTCAATGCATGATGCATGTAACCCAAATTCTTATTACTCAATTAATTAATTTATTATTCCCAATTCTCAACAATGCACGGCGTTTCGTGCGTGGGACGTCTTGAAAGCGAAATCCAAACAAGGAACACCCCCCCCCCCCCGATACACTACTCATTGGCACTATCGATCGTCAGGATGCATACTATATATAAATATGAGCATTAAGGACTAACTTCTCCTCACTCCCAACATTACACTGCGTTTCGTGCATGGGATGTCTCGCAAATCAAAATTCAAACAAGGAACCCCCCCCCCCCTTACACTACTTCTGGCAATGTTGGTCGTTGAGGTCCATTATGCCCTCGATACCCAAAGAACTAATTACACCAATAATATAATAACCATCCGAACGAGCTATAACTCGAGGAAGCAGGTTCTCAATGCTATCATCTTCCAGGGCATCAGTCATATATCATCCTGGGGACCAGCGGTCGGACTCAATATCACCGACATCGCGGCCACACACACACACAACGTCCGGGAAGCAGTCATAGTTCCTAACCGATCAAGTGAGAACGACACATACCCACGACTTCTCACCCCCAAAATATAATGTATATCACATAAAAACACAATGGACGACTATGACCCGGGGAATATCCACACCTTGCTCATCAAGCCAGGATGCTCACCCACATCGCGCAACTTCCCAATGATAGCAAGGAGGGGGTATGCTTCACTTATGTACATATACCATTCACATAAGATATACATACATCATCGCATCATATAAATATATACCATCATATAAGGTATATATGTCACACTGTTACGTATTCATAGTACGCTCTTAGGCGTAGCTGAAATAACATCATTATTTAGTATATTTTATTCTTGATATACTAATTGTCAATCACTCACCTAACTTCCCCACTTAGTATACACTATACTATATTATCACTTGAAGTTCACACATCACTTCTATTTATATGAATTGTCTCTCAATTCTATTTACGTTAAGGATATTCTCTATATCCTAATGCACCTCGATCAGCATTTCACATTTATGTGAGACATCTCCCAAGTTAATTTACATTAAGGATATTTCTATATCCGTATGCACATCAATCAGTATTTATCATTTTCACTCCATAAAATGATTCAATCAAGCATATGAACCTTTAAAGTTATCCCCTTTGGGATTTGATTCTAACATCCCGTATCACTAAACGCATTCTCACTCTTTCATATAATTCCATAATTATCTCTAAATGGAAAAACTCAATGGTAGTGGGCTTCCCCACTTAGTATATACGATATTCTCTAATCGGTATTTCTCAAATTAAGTCCATATGACCCAAAGAATATCTTATGAAGTCTCCAAAACACACTTCACATAACTCCTATAGAGGTTCCCAATTGATAACCTCGAACGAAATGGAATGAAATTCTCCCTAGAAAAACATCCCCAAAAATGCCCTGTTTCCGAATCGATTCGGGCCAAATCCAAATCGATTCGGTCCAGCGAATCGATTAGGGTCATCTGACCTGGGATTCTGTCTCAGGCCGAATTGATTCGGCTGGGATCCAAATCGATTCGATCACTCAGACCTGGGCACCTGCATATTTCCGAATCAATTCGGTAAGGGGCCGAATCGATTCGGCCTAGCAAAAGTCATGAAAATGGCTACTTTTTCAAAGCCAAAAATTCCCAAAATTCATATATATCATCTTCTAACCATTTTTATTCAACCCAAACATAATATTATCATCAAAACTCATTATCTAATTCAACCCAACTAATTTTATACCCTCAAAATCATTTATACACTATAAATCTAAGATTTTCCCAAAAAGTTAGGTTTTAACAAACTAAACCTAAAACCCATAAATTTGGTCCACAAATCATGAAATAAATGGTACACAACAATTATTTAGCAAGTTTAATCACTTGCCTCAAGTTCGTAGGGTCTGAATCCTCCTCGAAGTCACGGATTGGCCGGAATCTCCACTTTCTCTCTCTTTCTCTTCTTCTTTCTTCTTATTTCTATTTCTCTCTTTCTTTCTCTTTCTTTCTAAGGAGATTTGATCTCACGTAGGATTTTAAGCCTTGCCTCCCAAGATACACATCTTTAAATGATAATACACCCTTTAAATGACTCGGTAACTTTAATTCGAGCCAAACGAACTTAAAATATTTCGGAACCTAAATTGACCCCAAGTACAGTCATTTTGACTATTTCGACCCTTCCGGAAACAATGGCACCCTCAGAATTGTCATTCAAAACACTTTCTAACAACATCAAATTTTGACCTCAAATGCCGATTTGATAATTCTCCAAATAAAAACGATATTTATTTTTCCCAAAAATAAATAAATTGTCGTCCTAAAACCTCGGGTTGTTACAGTAAGTCGGGTGGGTACTAAAAGCATATTTTATTGTCATAATTTTACTAATGCAATGAGTTAGTAAAGTAGAGCTTATTATGGTAATGTGTAGTGATAATTACCGAATGTTTGAATGATAGTGGATTGAGTGATGAACTCTTGCACGGGATACTCCAGGGGAGTAATATTAATTTGGTAAGGTGTCATCCGATATAGGTTTGGACCTATACATAAACATTTATATGAAAACTTTATGATACCGTAGACTTCATTGAGTATGTTGCCTAGTTATATGTGACCCCGGTGCGTAGGGATTTATTTACTAATATGACTCAGGACACATTGTGCTATATATATAGCGACGAGACTTGGGATAGTGAGAGCACCATGTTTCATGTTATTTTTAAGGACATACGTAAATTAATACATCAACATATGGAGATCATGGGAAGGTACATCTTATGGACTGAGGACCTTACGGCTCACGACGACCGACAATGTTAGTTAGTAGTGTATCGGGGGGTTTCTTGTTTGGATTTCGCTTTACGAGACACCCCACGCATGAAACTAGCGAACGTCGGGAGTTGGAGAGAAGTTTGGATAATAGTACATCGGTTCCGTACCTTGGTTAATGTACATATATGAGAATATAATCAAAATTGATAATTCTATTATGACTTAAGGCCAGTAAAGTCGCCTAATCCTGATGTGAAGATTGATTTAAGATGATTATATTTTATTTGTACATTAATGTGAGAGACATAGGGTGTATGGGAGCCCTAAGTGACAATCTTGATTTTGTCCACATTTGGAAATTATGGGGTAAGGTATATTAGAGGTTGAGAAATTAATTGATATAATGATTACGTTATGCATTTGATTTGTATATGCGATTCGTATTGTTACGATTTATTCATCGTGCTAATTATCTTTGAGCATATATTCGTGTTATATTGTGTACTTCCCCGTAGTTTCTTGTAAGGGGCGGGTTAGCATGGATTGGGACGCTATGGACTATTTTGGAGAATTGTTTTAGAACATGGATTCGGCAAATATTTTGATGTATGATTTAGTGGTGTAATTTTAGTTGGAGAATTTTGTTTTTGAGAGAAACTTTATTGTAATCACTATTGTGTAAATAGAAGATTATGGACTTGTTACATTTAAATTGTGAAAATCAGATGCTCTATACTCATTATTGGAGGTTTTAGTTTAGTTTTTATCATAGTAGCACGTCGCGTGTCTCTTTTCATTTTCGATCATTTATATCAGTTAGGACCATCATTGCACAAATGTCCACGAGGATAGTTTTGTATCAGGCAGTAGATGATAATTGTCGTGTGAATTCGATAACATTTAGCTAGGGAAGTTGAAGCTTATTTCGTAAGACTTGTCAGAGGCATACGTTTCACGAGAAACTATTTTTAGAGCAAGGGGAAGGATTTGTGACACGCGGTGAGGCAAAGTCACATGGACGTTTTACAATGGGTCACCTGTCTATTGGTAAAGGGTGGACCATCTGAAACCAGCTGGGGTTTCTTCAAACATTAGGGATTCCAAAGTAGTAATGGGAAAGAATTACCAAGGATTTTATCGCGGAGGGGGTCACGATACTATATGGTGATAGTGGATCGGTTGACCAAAGTAGCTCACGTTATGGTAGTTAGGACTGATCATAATACGGGACAGTATGCGAGATCTTTATAACCGAGATAGTAAGGTTATATAGGGTACCATTTAATATTATGTTCGATTGAGACAAGATCTGTGTCTTTTGATTTTGGAAGAGTGTTCGCAAGACCATAGGACCGAGTTGTGAATGAGTACGGCCTATTATCCACAGACAAATGGGCAGAATAAGCGAACTAATCAGAAATTGGGAAAAAAAATTATATGTGTACCCTTGAATCTTAGGGGAGGATGAGAACAATCCCTTCCACGAGTTGAGTTTGTGTACAATAACTCATATAAGTTCACTTTTGGGCATAGTGTCAGCCGAGGTATGATACGGTAAGCCTCGTTGTTTTCCTGTTTGTTAGTTAAATGTGGGGGGACCAAGTCTTATTGCAAAAATAAGAGATGGGTTGATACTTAGTCCATATAATGTGTGTAAAATATATACTGCACATATAACCCACTTGTGTGCAATTGTCACGAGACGATATTGTATGTATCTAAAGAATGATTAATCCACTAAGGTGCGAATAGTAGAACGCTAGATAGTGAATATCTAAATAAGTTAAATAGTGAAACTTAAACGATAAGGCTTGGACAAGAACCTATGTGGAAGGGTAACCTGGAATTTAAAACGAACATACATGAGGTGTACATTATTAAGGGTACTTGATAGCGTAATGTATGGGCGGTACGGAGTAGTTTACTCGTGAGCGCTAGGATGCTATGCGCAACATATAGCCAAAGTTGTTCTTATCTGGCATACTTTTTTCTAAATTTCGGTACAAAAGACCGTTGGTAGGGGGGAGTATGTAACACCCCGTATTTTTAATGACTTTTAAAATGGGATTAATTGGATTTAATTCTTAATGACTTTTACAATGGGATTAACTAGAATTAATTATGAGATAATTAAAAATTAATCTGAATCTAAATATTACTAGTGAGTAAAGTAATATGTGATGTATGTTGAATATTAATTGGTGATTTAAAACTAATATATATGATTATGATTATTATTATTATTATTATTTTCATAAAATTGTCGCGAGTGACGAATACGACAATTTACGGAAATTAATTCGAGACGCGCATGTCCGTCGTGTCGAGGCTAATATAATGAAATAAAAAGTAAATTAATTTTAAGTCTCCCGTACGGTCATTTAGAGTGCGCCAATGTGTTCGAAAGGGTCGAGATAGTAATAAAAGTGTACTTGGGGGTTTAGTTTGGGTCTCGGGATGATTTTAGGCCTAATCGGCAACCCGGGAGGGCATTTTAGTAATTTCTAATTTTAGGCCTTAATTAATGACGAAAATCATAAGGTTATATCTATTGTTAGATGTTGTCTTCTAGGGTTAGAATAAACACAACTCGCAGAGTCCATTAGAGGAAGAAAGTTAGGAGCTTTCCCAAGGCTAGAATCATCCTAGTTGAACCGTTTTGACCACAAACACCGTCGGAGTGTAGATTGGAGGAAGAGGAACTCAGCCACACCATCAAATCCCTGAAATTCAGACCTTCATTCTTAAGGCAAGTGTCTAACTTGCTGCTCTTGAGTTGATAATACATCCATGCTAGTGTAGGAGTTATAATTTCATGTTCTCGTGTAAATATAATGTTGTTTGGGATGTTATGACAACTATCTTGATATATGTAGAAGATTAACTACAAAATTGATGCCCAGTAGAGGTTGAAATTTGGAACAATTATGAGGATAATGAATAAGATGATAAAAATTAGCTTGAATTAATCCCTTTTATAGATGGCCCTTGATGAATTTATAATTGTTTTACATTAGAAATCATGTACTTAGGTGAGTACAACCCTTGGTTTGATTGTTTGGGAGTTTGGGACGAATTTATGGAGGATTTTAGGGTGGAAATTGATGAAACTCGTAAGTTAAAATTTTACAAACACTCACCAATAACTGATCGATCGATTGAACCTTTCCTTCGATCGATCGACTCCTCCTGGAATTTGAATCTTCTTTATTTTTAATATTAATCCAACTCCGATGTGTAAGGACCCTTAGACATAACTTAAATGCCATAATGGGACTTGGGAATGACCAATAGGGTTGTAGGCAAGGTTCGAGTAGCATGATTTTTATATGAGATTTAACTGTGGGATCACGAGGGTATAAAATGGGGTGAAGATCGGGTGTATGTTAAAATTAGGCCTTCTGAGAATTAAGGATGACTTGAACCAGTAGGGTTGAGAGTGTACACCTACTGATTTTATATATATCAAAACGATACCCTTCGAGAGACGAGGAATACTTAAGAACTTGTGGTAATTAAGAAATAAAAGAATGAATTAATTATACATAGGA
This sequence comes from Sambucus nigra, assembly GCA_949130495.1. NCBI lineage: Eukaryota > Viridiplantae > Streptophyta > Magnoliopsida > Dipsacales > Adoxaceae > Sambucus > Sambucus nigra. Next base: position 670,683,597 of record OX422207.1, on the reverse strand, counting down.
CTCGGACGCTACGTGCCACGTATGGTTAGAGATGTTATGGGTCATGGGTGTGCCTATCTGAATAATGTAGATACATATATATATGAGTGTATATATAAATTATGTGAATATCTGTGTTTAATCATACACGCGCTACTTGCTATCATGGAGGTTTTCATGTGGGTGCAGTCTTATCTCGATGGGACCTTTATGGGGGATATTGACTTATACACTAGAATATAAGATCCTTGGTACAGGCTATCTGAGAATTATAGTCATACGGTCCTAAGAGACGTGAGGGTATGTGCTGACCTCTTAGTGACTTGAAACTATGATTCGACTCCAATATGTATATTTTGTGTTAATACAGTTCGAGAGTGGATCCAAACTAGTATTTTCCCCATTTGTACGAGAGGTACAGGGACTTGATAGCAGAGTATGCCAGCACCATAGATTTTATGTGGGGTGTCCTATTAGTACATATATTATGAGTGATAAATATATGTACCTGTGATGAATCTATTGTACTTATAATTAGATAAAATTGAATAATTAATATTAAATAAATTAAGTGGTTGAGAACTTAAGGATGCATTTAAATGTACATAGCTGGCTTGGTAAATTCATAAGAAAAAATTATCATGTATAAGTTATAGTTATGCGATCACGTGAATCAGGATTGATGAGGGGAGATTGGGTTAGACTAGTTGACTGGGTTAGCTTTATCTAGATTAATTCAGTAGAACGTTAGGCATGCACACTAGTTGAGAGGTGATAATTCTTAAGTGAGTGTCGAGGCACTAACATGTGTGTAATATCAACTAGTAAGAATTTTATACTTGCTAAATGATTTTAAAGTTATTTTTACACTCGGGCTCTGACCCGTTTCTTATCATCTCCTCTTTCTCTTGTATATATATATGTATTACAGGTGCCCAGCCACAGAGGCATCAGACTTAGATCTCCGGACTGTTGACATGCTATAGCTAGTGTGGAAGTTGCAGGTCTTTGCGTTTAGACGACTTCATTCTTGTCATCTCAGCTCTTCACTTAGTCATTTTAGATAGGGCATGTGTCGCCCATTCCAGTTTTTATTTAGTTCTAAGTAACTTTGTACTCTTTATTTATCTCAGTATTCAGTTCAGTTGGAATTATTTTAATGGAACTTAATCTATAAAATTAAATGTTTTGACCCTTAGCTTAATTATTTATTAAGTGATAAATAAAGAAAAAATGTTTTTCGATAGTGATGCTAAGAATGAACCAACCGGACACTTTGATTTAATTTAATAAAGGACTTATCACCCGGTATTTAATTAAGCGAGGTGTCAAAGTGGTCAACATGTAATAGATATATCATATATATGTGTCCGTAGAAATATCACATGTAGGGGCTTGGTTGCACTTTTTTTGTATTGTTCCATTATGTCAGTCATTATTTTGTATACTTTTATTTAAACCATTTTTAAAGAAATTTGAACTATACTGATTATATATTTTTATTTTTGTATTGGTAGTGCTAATTTATGGTTAGAAGTGTTCACAAATGTAAACCATTTGTTAATTGGGTTATATAACTCATTTATATTAGATTATTTCCCATTTAGATTTTTGAAACACAATTATATAAAAATATATTATTTTTTAATATGCTCGCGCATCACACGGGTTGACACCTAGTCTAATATCTAATATCTAATATTTAAAAAGGTGTCTCCTATCAGTTTTGTGACACGTGGCACTACAGTTATTGCTTTAATATTCAACTCTCGTTCTCCAAATGAAGCTCCAAACTGGATGATCCAAACGTCTCCAAATTGAACCATCCAAACGTGACTACAGTTATCTAATATATATATATATATATATATATATATATATATATATGTGTGTGTGTGTGTGTGTGTGTGTGTGTGTGTGTGTGTGCGTGGCATCCTATTATCCTCAACCCCATTTCACTTTCCCCTCCGTCGCTCTCTCTTTCTCTCTCTCTTCGTGCCCCAACTTTTATTTAGCCTCTTAATCTTCCCTCAACCTCTAGATATCCCCAATTCCTTTTCTTTGATTTTACTCTTCACCCTCTCCGTTCCATACCCAAACTCACCCATCTCTATCTTATCTATTTTCAGTCCTTTCTGTGCATCATTAAATATATGCCATTTCCTCTAATTCATTTTTCACTGTTACTAGTATTCCTTAAAGTGGAAAAGACAAACGCTTCAATAATTCACTTCTTTAGCAATCATAAGAAACCTTCATATTTTTCATTTTTTTATAAATGTCATGTGAGGTTTAATTCTTACCTTTAATTTATTTTTTTATACAAATAACTATATTAATCTCCTCGATCATATCCTGCCCAGTTTGGTCCAGTGGTAAGGAGAGACTCGAAATGGCTATAAGTCACGAGTTCGAAACCCCCCAGCGGATATCAGCCAGATTTTAAGCGGGGCGTGTGTTAGGGTGGCTCTGGCACAGCGTCCCCCCTGTTTAGCTCGCATGGGGGAGTCCAAAGGGCCCTTTCGTGTAAAGGTTCAGGGTTATTAAAAAAAATCTCTTCGATCATATTTGATTCTATGTATCATTAGAACAGGGAAGGGACAAAAGCAGTAAGCTGGAAAAAATTAACAATACTACATAACACATAACCATCAAGAAGGGTTAAAAGATCATTCGGTAAGAAGAAATTTTTTATTGGGATACTCATTTGATGAGGCATGTCTTAGGTTCACCCAAGAAAGAAAAGAGGGCCACATGGAGTTCAGAGCGGGAATTGAACAAATGGATTAGACTGTGATGAGGATTAAAAAGGAGGGGTTGATGATAAGAACACTTTCAAAAAATTTAATGTCCCAATGAAAATATATGAAAAGAGGGACACATGGAGATTAGGGTGGGAATTGAACTAGTGGATTATATCGTGATGTGGGTTGAAAAGGGAGGTGGATGATAAGAACATTATCATAATATTTAGTGTTCCAATGAAGATATATGTGTTTTCTTTGAATCATTAATATTTTACCATCTCTTTTATTAGTTGTTGATTTCAAGTTTCTAATAAAATTACATCATATTCTATAATAGTTAGAATTGAAAACTATGGATTTTTGTAAATTTTTTGGATATTAAAGATCATTATAATAATTTCAAAATTATCGCATTTAAACTTCAATGAAACACTAATGATTGGTAGAAGATGGTGTGCTAAATGATATATGTTATCCAGTGGGTGTCAATATGCATACAAATAATAAAATTTTGGTAGAAGCAAATGATGTATTTACTTATTTAATGTATTGAAGCAGTTAGTGAGTAAAGGAGAATAATAATACCTCCTTTAAAAAAAATAAAGAGGATTAGAAAGCTCTTTATTGATCAAGCGTATAAGTAAAGAGGATAAATGTGAGTCAAATATAAATATGATAAATTCAAATTACAAACTAATAATTTTGGAGTTATCCCAATATAAAGTCAGGTGTGAATATTTTTTAAATGGGGCAAACTATACTTTTATTTTGGAGTGTAAGTTAAAAAATAGAAGTTTATCATCAATGTTGTTATACATACAAAAAATGTGGTGAAGTGATAAGTAATTTTTATTATTCATTACTCGAATTTTTAATACAATAATTGATTTTTTTCTATGTAAATTACAAACTCATAAAATGATGATTATTTTTGTTTGATATGTTGTAACTACTCAACACTATTTGTAGTTTGTATAGCACGTCGTTACTTATTATAAAATATCCTATATGTTAGATTAATATAGGCATATTTATTATAAAATTATTTGTATAAATCTTTAGACTATACATCTCTCCTTTTTAGATTGTAGATCTCTCCTTTTATATTATCTATTATGACTCACCGACAGGTCGAATGTGGGGAGTTAAATTTACAGTTTTGGTGAATTTTGAAATCTTAAGGGAGGTATGTTAAATATGGTGGGTGATGATATTTGGTGGGATCTTTGAGACGGGTGGAAAGGAGAAAAATGAGGTGATATGAGGTCAACCTTGAAAATCTTCTAAGTTTTAGTTTTTCATATTAAAAATTTGTGTCATTATTAGTTTTGTACGCAATGTTCTTAATTCTCTTAGACAATTGTGTTAATTATCTAGAGGTTGAGAGAAGATTAAGAGGTTAAATTAAAGTTGGGGGGGAGAGAGAGAGAGAGGTGATAAGGAAATTAATTATTGATAGGTTGGATGCCACATGGTACAATATGGTGGTAGTGAATTTAAGTTTCGTGTATAGCATTTTAGATTATATAAAAGATAAAATATGAAGTAATTGACTTGTTTCACTTATATATATATATATATATATATATATATATATATATATATATATATATATATATATATATATATATATATATATATATATATATATATATATATATATTTGTGCGTGTGTGTGGAAATATTTCATGTTTGTTATAATGAATTGTGAATCTTTCAATAATGTGTTAAATAGAGATTCATTTTTTTTAAATTAAATGATATTCCAAAAAATTATATTATATATATATATATATATATATATATATATATATATATATATATATATATATATATTTGTGCGTGCGTGTGTAAATATTTCATGTTTGTTATAATGAATTATGAATCTTTCAATAACGTGTTAAATAGAGATAGTGCTTTCTCATTTTTTTTAAATTAAATGATATTCCAAAAAAATTTAAAACAATTATATCTAATTATTTTTTTAAAGTGATCGCATCTATATTATTCCTCTAATACGATAGTATTAGAGGTTTTAATTACCATAATGCAACTACAATTTTGTTTTTTAATATCCCTTGAAAACCCAAGAGACCTTGAAAATGTGAAAACTCAAGGGATCTTAAAAATGTGAAAACCAACCAACCTCGAAAATCCAACAATGTAGAGAAGGTGAAAAGCCAACAGATCTTAAACAAATATATATAAACCCAACATATCCACGAGGTTGAACTCACAAGAGTTCAACTCAACACCACTCATCCTCCCACCTCATCCTCTTCCACACAATAATAGTTTTGGATTACTTACTCAAATGTGCTAGGATGAGTGAATATAAAGTCGAGGAAGTTGGGTATGATTGAAGCATAATGTTTGGTAGAGTTGTCTTCATTAGTGAGTTTGAGCCTCTAGATGGCAAAGCATATGCATAATTGATGCATCAATTAGAATTCGAAGTCATAATAAGGGAGCAATTTTACAGACCATCAAATAATGGATTCAAGAATATATAAACATTTAACCAAGAATTTGAAAAAAGAGAAAAAGGTGATATTGTTGTAGATTAAAATTTCATTTTTTTAGAACCCATTTCATTTTCTTAAGTTTTGCATAAACTTCATTTTGCATGTTTGGTGAAGTGTATTTACTTGGTTGACTAAGTTAATATATTCATTGAGAGACAAGTACACAAATGCAATATAAAGTTATATTTGAGAAAACACCCTTGAAAACATTGATTTTTTGGAATGTTGAGTAGTGGTGTGAAATTTTTAGGATTGGGGTATGCTTTCGTCTAAATTGCTTATGTTTTATTATATGACCTTAAGTATGTTTTTGTCATCATATTTCTTTATACTTGCAAAATAGTAGTGTGCAATGAAGGTTGTAATGTCTAACGTGTACAAATAAGGTCAAGATCCAGAGAAGATGACAATTTGTATTTGAAGAAAGAGCATGTAAGTTGTAAGTTATAAGTTATGACTAAGTTTTTGTTCATCTGGTGTTCTAAAACATTTATGAGTCTTTTTTTTATAATATCTATCTTTCAGTGTTATATTTCTTTTTTATCACATTTTAGACACAATATTTAAACCATTATTCTCAGGTAGTTGTGAAAGTCTATATAGCTGAGTGTAATTCTTTTTATATTACTCGGTTTTAACACCTTAAAATCTCTTAAAACTAACAAGATGATCCAGTCTACACCCCTTAATTAATCTCTCAATCCAACACAATCTACATTTAATTAATCTTCTTTCATTATTCTCCACTCAAATCACATTATACGGTGCTACTAATACTACAACATCTATGCAACATTTTTATTTTTTGAAATTTCTTTTTGAAAATTTCAAAATTATTTTTACATAAATGAAAAAAAATTGTCATAAAACATTTTTAATGTTGTATTTGTAGAAAAAACTTTAAAGAATTTATCTATAAATGACATAAAGTTTTTATAACTATAAATAAATAAATAAATATGCATAATTTTTTTAATATAAAATACGTACAATTTTTTTGAAATTTTATTTATAAAAAAGTAGTTTTTAAGTTAAAAAATTTTGAAAATTATTTTTAATATAAATAAATAAAGTTTCTTATTTTAAAAACATTTTTAACATTTTATTTATAGAAATTTTTGTAACTTTGTATCTATAAATGACATAAAAAATTTAAATAAAAATATGTATAATTTTTTTATATAATATACTTAAAGTTATTTTGAAGTTTTTATTTTTAAAAAATAGTTTGTATATAATAAAAACATTTAAAAATAATAGAAAATTTTTATTTATGAAAAAATTACCTTTTATAATGGATTTAAGGTTAGATATTAAATTTCTGATATAAACTAATTTTTATAATTATTATTATATTTATTTATTGTACATTGTCCGTGCATCGCATGGGTTATATACTAGTTAGAAAGCTAATAGCTATTTAAATGGAGTCTTCATATGTCATTGAAACGCATGTCAATGATGATGCTAAGATTTAGCACCACCGGATAAGTGATGGTGAGCTCAAACAGTAACAGCCATGGCAGCCATAGAGATGTATGTGTATAGAAGGGGATGAGTATAAGAGGAAATAAGACAATGATGTATAGTGGTTCAGCCAATTTGGCCTACATCCACTGTGAGTGTGTGATCCACTAGTATGGGCACTAATGGCCTTGGATACAATGCACATAACCCTCTCACTCTCTCTCTCTACTGTGTGTGTACAAGCAGAGTTTTAGCTAGGGCTACTGTTCATGGATCCATCCCCTGTAGGGTTAGGGGTGACAAGTATATATAGGTCTTGGGGGGTGTAGTGTACCCCCCAAGTAAGCATGGTGCATGTGAATAATGATCTAGCCAATCCCCTGTTGACACCTGTAGATGCCAAATGATGACATAATATTCCCTCACGTGAGGGGGTGATTCGGTTGTAACGGTCTTCTACGTGTCATATGAGCCTCACGCGCACTGTTCCACGCGTCTCCCAAACCACGCGCTGTCATGACGTCACCCTCGGCCTATGAGCCGAGGCCGAGGGCAAAGTTTCTTCCGGCAGTGAGTCTGGCTTGATTCTGTCCTCGTACTGTCGTACCCTCGTAGGGTCGGCCGGCGCCTGGTGAGGGGTCGGCCCCTCGCAGAATCGTCTAGAGCCTGTTGAAGGGTCGGCCCCTCGTAGGGTCGTCTGGAGCCTGGTGAAGGGTCGGCCCCCCGTAGGGTCGTTTACGAGCCTGGTGAAGGGTCGGCCCCTCGTAGGGTCGTCTGGGTCTGGTGAAGGCCAGTTGGGGCCTGGTGAAGGGTCGGCTCCTCTTAGGGTCGTCCGTTGTGGAGGCGATCCTCCTAGAACATAACGGGTATATCAATCACCCCCCAGCCCTTAGCCATAGGTGCTGTTGAGATGGCTGAGGGATAGTGTTTTAAATGAGATGCAGGTATGATCAGTTAGGTGAGTGACACCTGGTCAGGTACTCATTGTTGTTCCAGTTTCCAAGGCATGACGGCTGCACACTGCGCTTGGGTCCTTGCACCCTAATGATGCCTTCCTCGTGGGCTGTGTCCTGCCTTGGTCAATGGGCCCACTCATTGCTAAGGTATTTAAGGTATTTTCAAACCCTCTTTCTTCCTTCTCCTTCTTCGCGCCTAAGCATTCTCTCTCTCTAGAATTTTCAGCCTACATCGCCATTTGCAGCCTTCGATTCTTCCAGGCCTAGCAGCGTTCTTGTTCTCTCCTCATCAGGTAACCTCTTTCATCCAGTGCTCTCTTTTTCTTTCACTTTCGTTTGTTTTTTAGGCTCGTAGGCGGCCATTTTCCTTAAGTTGTGCCATAACCTTTTCCGGTGTCTTTTCCGGTGTCTTCTCCGGTAACTGGCTCTTGGATGTTCTTGAGTGTTCTTGAGTGAAAACCTTTGAGTTCTTTGTTTAATCCAAAAGTCAAACCTGGTCCACTCCCCACTTGTTTGTAGCTAAATTAGCGAAGTCTAGTATAATTTCTTTAAGTGTTGGGTCTTCCCCTTAATGCTTAGGAGGCTTTACAACCTGGTGTCTGAATTCCCGTCCCTGAGAGAGAAACTATTTACCGAGATCAGACGAATAGAGGAAGAGGAAGAGAGGAGACGAGGGGCCGACCCTAATTGGGTACGACCCATTTTCCCCATTCCTCTTGCCACCATTAGACCATCTGAACCCTCTGAGTCTTGTGGGTCGTCGTCTCATCCGGCCGAGACACCCAACCCAAGTGAGATGGACGAGGGAACCTCCTCTCCAACTGGTGCTGGAACTTCTGGTAGAAGGGACTCACCTGACCTTAGCCCTCCCCGAGAGGCCGAGGGTACGATCCCCTCTGAGGCTGTCCCTGTGACAACCCTATCCCCCAACGCCTTCCAAGTAGCATTTCCTCAGGGTCCTCCTGCAGGTGATGAGGAGGATGAGGACGATGATACAGATGATGAGGTTGATACCTCCCATGCCTCGTCCTTTATCTCATCTGTCAGGGATAGGGATCTTCTGATATGGAGGCATATTTACGGAGTGCCACCTGGGGTGACTATGAGGGTTCCCTCCGAGGATGAGAGGGTCTTTGAGGGTGAAGAGGGAGAAGTTGCAGTCTACGAGCAAATGTTCAAAGTAGGTGTCAGACTTCCCTTTCACCCTGCCATTATAGATATTCTGTCGGCTCTGGGCGTCTCCCCCTCGCAACTTCCACCCAATTCTTGGAGGACGATTCTGGGGTACATCTCTCTGTGGAAAAACGCCTTCACTGACGAGCCCTCGTCCGACGTGTTCTTGGCCTGCTACAATATCACCTCTTCATCTAAACAGCCCGGATACTATCATCTGGGAGCGAGAAGGTCTGAGAAGAAGCTGCTCCACGTGGCTCAAACTTCCAATCATGATTGGAAAAAAAGGTTCTTCTTCATATCTGGGGCATGGGAGAGCTCCACCGAGGCGTCCCCTTCTGCCGATGCTCCGAGAATTCCTAACAGATGGTCTAACCCCTCCATGAAAGCTAGGTCAGACCCCGGACTTAGCTTGGAGGAGAGGGATATTGTTGAGTATCTGAGGGGACGAGGGAGAGAGGGTGAGATCCCAAAGTTTGAAGATTTGATGACCCCCCGCTTCCTTAAAGAAGCTGGTCTGAGGGTCGGCCCTCTGACAGAACTATGTGAGTTATACTGAACATTTTCCCTTCTTTACTTATTTTGAAGTGTTCTCTCTTTATCTCTGAACTTTTCTGATTCATCGTATCCTTTTCAGGTCGTCCTGCAGGCGTGTCATATTATCTCTGGGATATGACTGCTCCAAGCCTTCTTGCTGGTCTGTCAAAGAAGGGGAAGGAGCCTCAGCAAGCTCCTAAGAAGACAAGGGCCTCAGGGCCGACAGTTATCGAGCCGACAACTGTTAGCCACAAAAGGAAGGAGCCTGAGGCTCCATTCGAGCCTCGTCCTGACCCTAAGACGAGGGCCAGGGCCGAGGCCTCTGAGGGAGTAACCTCTTCATCAAGCATGGGGGCCTTCTGGTCTCAAAATCTGTCCCATCTGAGGGCCGACCCCTCATCTCTTATTGCCAACCTAAGGGCAGCAAAGGCCTCTATGTTCTCTGCACCGTCGGCCTCCGACTTCGAGTTCTTGGCGCAGATGCCTCCAGCCAAAGTGTATGACTACGGTCTGCACTCCCTTGCTCAGGTATTGGCCCTGACCTTTAATTTCATTCTTTCACAAAGTGTTTCCTCGGCCCCCCTTGATGTATCTTCATTTTTCTTGCAGTCTGTCTGTGCCTTCACCTCTGCCACCAAGTGGATGGCCGAGAATCAACAGAAATTCCATGAAGCTGAGAGGGCCATCCAGCAAGAGGCTGACCTACGGACAGAGCTGGACACTGCGAGGGCCGAGCTGGAGAGCACAAGGACTGAGCATGCTAGAGTCCTTTATGAGCTGACGAGGCAGCATGATGCCGATATGCAGGCCAAGGACTTGTTGATCAAGGACAGGGACTTGTTGATCAAGGGCAAGGATGAGGCTCTGATCAACCTGGAGGCCCAGCATAAGACTGATCTGGAAGCAGCCATCAAGAAAGCTGAGGCTGATGCTGTGGAGGCATACAAAACTTCAGATGAATTTCAGGGCTTCGGCCTTGAATATCTTGAGAGGGGGATCAGGACGGCCTGCCGATGGGTCGTCCTCAAATTTGGCGATGCCGTCTCCTCTGTTCGCCCATCACTGGCGGGTGTTCAACTGGACGACCCCCTGATTGCCGAGGCCCTCAACCAAGTGGAGGCCCAAGTCCAGCTCGAAGGGGTCGGTACATCTGAAGATCACCCGGTGCTGGTTCCTGGGGAGACCATTCCCATTGATGTTGAGGCTCTGCCCTCTGATGTCGTCCCCTAGGGTGGCTGCAGCCCATACCCTTATTTTTGTAATTTTGTTCAAAGGCTTTGTAAAAACACTTGATACTTATATTTGCTTAATACCAGTCTCTTCCATAATTGTTGTCTTCCTTATTTCATTTTATTATGGCTTGCTCACTGTTGATGCTACAAACCCTTCCATCGTCTTTTTTGAGGACCACTGTGGGGTCGTCCCCTAATGTCTTCTCTCGTCTTCTTTGAGGACAGCGGAGGGGTCGTCCCCTCCACTGGCCCTCATTCTAGCCGAGGGAAAAACTAACCAAATTAATGGATTTTAATGTAGTCTTCCCTCGTCTTTTTTGAGGAGAGTGGAGGGGTCGTCCCCTCCACTGGTCCCCATTATAGCCGAGGGATCAACTAACCAAATTAATGGATTTTAACAAAGTCTACCCTCGTCTTTCTTGAGGGCAGTGGAGGGGTCGTCCCCTCCACTGGTCCTTATTATAGCCGAGGGATCAACTATCCAAATTAATGGGTTTTAACTTAGTCTTCCCTCGTCTTTTTTGAGGAGAGTGGAAGGGTCGTCCCCTCCACCGGTCCCCATTATAGCCGAGGGATCAACTAACCAAATTAATGGATTTTAATTTAGTCTTCCCTCGTCTTTTTTGAGGAGAGTGGAGGGGTCGTCCCCTCCACTGGTCCCCATTATAGCCGAGGGATCAACTAACCAAATTAATGGATTTTAATATAGTCTTCCCTCGTCTTTTTTGAGGACAGTGGAGGGGTCGTCCCCTCCACTGGTCCCCATTATAGCCGAGGGATCAACTATCCAAATTAATGGGTTTTAATATAGTCTTCCCTCGTCTTTTTTTAGGACAGTGGAGGGGTCGTCCCCTCCACTGGTCCCCATTATAGCCGAGGGATCAACTATCCAAATTAATGGGTTTTAATTTAGTCTTCCCTCGTCTTTTTTGAGGAGAGTGGAGGGGTCGTCCCCTCCACCGGTCCCCATTATAGCCGAGGGATCAACTAACCAAATTAATGGATTTTAATTTAGTCTTCCCTCGTCTTTTTTGAGGAGAGTGGAGGGGTCGTCCCCTCCACTGGTCCCCATTATAGCCGAGGGATCAACTAACCAAATTAATGGATTTTAATATAGTCTTCCCTCGTCTTTTTTGAGGACAGTGGAGGGGTCGTCCCCTCCACTGGTCCCCATTATAGCCGAGGGATCAACTATCCAAATTAATGGGTTTTAATATAGTCTTCCCTCGTCTTTTTTGAGGAGAGTGGAGGGGTCGTCCCCTCCACTGGTCCCCATTATAGCCGAGGGATCAACTATCCAAATTAATGGGTTTTAATTTAGTCTTCCCTCGTCTTTTTTGAGGAGAGTGGAGGGGTCGTCCCCTCCACTGGTCCCCATTATACCCGAGGGATCAATCTTTCCATGCATGCTAGGACTGACAATAGGATGAAGGAAACACTGATATTTCTCATTAATTTCCCAAGTGTTCTGTCGGAGCAACCCTAATTACAATTATGGCCTTTCAAGACCTTACAACACTACTGATAGTATTTCTTCAAATGATCTGCATTCCAGGGGTTTGAAAAAGGTTCCCCCTCTAAGTTTTCTAGCCTGTAGGTCCCTGGGACAACTTCATCGATGACCCTATATGGGCCATGCTAATTAGGATGGAGCTTGTTGGGCTTCTGCCAAGTCTTTTTAAGAACCAAGTCTCCCACTGCGATAGGCCTCTGTTTCACCCTTTGGTTGTAAAACCTTGCGGTCCTCTGCTGGTAGGAAGCTTGCCTTATCTCAGCATCCTCCCTTCTTTCCTCAATCAGGTCTAGGTCAAGTCTTCTCTCTTCCGTATTTCCCTGGGGGTCATACATTTGGACCCTATGAGTAGGAAACTCCACTTCGGTGGGGATGACTGCTTCTGATCCATAAGCTAACATGAATGGGGTCTCCCCGGTAGAGGTCCTTACTGTCGTCCTGTATGCCCACAATACTGCATATAACTCCTCGACCCATCTTCCTTTTGCCTCCTCAAGCCTCTTCTTAATCCCATCTAGGATTGTCCTGTTCGTAACTTCGGTTTGCCCATTGGCCTGAGGTCGGCCTGGAGTGGAGAAAAATTGTTTGATGCTTACCCTCTCACAGTACTTCTGCAGAGAGGCATTCTTGAATTGAGTCCCGTTATCCGAGATGAGGGTGTTAGGTAGACCATATCTGCATATCACATTCTTCCAGATGAACTGGAAGGTCTTCTGCTCTGTAATCGTGACCATCGGTTCGGCCTCTACCCACTTTGAAAAGTAGTCAATTGCTACGATGAGGAACCGATAGTTATTGACTGCCCTCGGTAAGGGTCCTACTAGGTCAATCCCCCATACTGCGAACGGCCATGGGGATGTAACAGAGGTAAGAGGCTGATGAGGTTGGTGAGGGATGGTAGCAAATCTTTGGCATTTGTCACACTTTTTAACGTATGCGGCAGCATCTTTTCCTAAGGTTGGCCACCAGTACCCCTGGGTTATTACCCTCTTCGCTAGGGATCTACCCCCAATGTGGCTTGAGCACGACCCTTCATGCACATCTTGCAAAATGGAAGGGACTTCTGAAGGATGCACACACCTAAGTAAGGGGAGCAGAAACCCCTTTTTGTACAGCGTGTCTCTGATGACAGTGAACTTTGCAGCCCTGTATCTCAGCTTCTTCCTCTCTTGACTTGCTTCTGGCATCTCTCCTCCTTTAATGTATCTGATCAGAGGATCCATCCATGAAGGTTCTTGAGAAACATTCATGCAAATGCCAAGTGTTCCCTCGTAGTCTTCTATAGTTGGTCGAAGCAAGATTTCTACAGGGACTGTCCTCCTTATGTCTGTCCTAGTAGCTGAGGCCAACCTTGCAAGGGCGTCAGCACGGCCATTGTCGAGCCTAGGTATCCTTTTGAATTTCATTTCTTTGAAGTTTTTCAGCAATGACCTCACCTGATCAAGATACCTAGCCATCCTCTCGTCTTTGGCCTCATAGGCTCCTAGTATCTGATTCACCACCAGCCTTGAATCACTGTGAACCAAAATTTGGCTGACACTAAGGGATTTGGCCAAGGAGAGGCCAGCTATCAAAGCCTCATACTCAGCCTCATTGTTGGAGGCTTTGAAATTGAACCTCAGGGCGTACTCGACGTCTGTGTCATCGGGTGCTGATAGTATCAGTCCAGCACCACTTCCGCTATTACAGGAGGACCCGTCAACGAAGAGGCTCCACGGAGTCTTTCCTTCAGAAAAATTTCCCTCAGAGAGGGACCCCTGTCTAAAGATGTATCTTCCCTCTTCGTTTTCAGTCACTTTCCTTCTAGCGGTGCTCGTCTCAGCCATTTCTGCGGGTGTGTCTTCTGTACCTGCCTTCCCGAGGGTCTCACCCTCGGCCTCATCTTCTTCCCATGTGAACTCAGCCACGAAGTCTGCCAAGGCTTGCCCCTTAATGGCTGTCTTAGGCTGATACACAATGTCAAATTCCCCCAACTCTATAGCCCAGGTCATTAGCCTTCCTGATTTTTCAGGCTTGTGTAGGACCTGCCTAAGAGGAGAGTCAGTAAGGATGACCATAGTATGGGACTGGAAGTATGGTTTCATCTTCCTTGAGGCATGGATCAAGGCATAGGCCAACTTCTCCATCCTCGGGTATCTCTGCTCTGCCCCCTGGAGTGCCTTGCTGTTGAAATATACGGGCTTCTGTATCCCATCTTCGTCTCTTACGATTGCTGCACTGATAGCGGATTCTGAGACAGCAAGGTACACGTACAGTCGTTCACCCTGCACGGGTCGTGACAGCAGCAAGGGAGACCCTAAGTATGATTTCAGCTGCTTGAAAGCCTCATCACACTCTTCGCTCCATTCAAAGGCTTTCCTGAGGATCTTGAAGAATGGTAGACACCTGTCTGTAGCCCTTGACACAAATCTGTTCAAGGCAGCCACTCTCCCTGTGAGCCTTTGAACGTCTTTAATGGACTTGGGGGTCTTCATCTCAATAAGGGCCTTTATCTTTTCAGGATTGGCCTCGATGCCTCTTTGATTGACAATGAACCCCAAGAACTTCCCCGCTCCGACCCCGAAGACACACTTGGCCGGATTGAGCTTCATTCTGTATTTGTCCATTGTATTAAAGGTCCTTTCCAGGTCTGCCACATGATCCTCTGCCTTCAGACTCTTAGTCAGCATGTCATCTACGTAAACCTCCATAGACTTCCCAATTTGGTCTTCGAACATTTTGTTTACGAGGCGCTGGTACGTTGCCCCCGCATTTTTTAGGCCAAAGGGCATGACCCTGTAACAGTATGTCCCCTTGTCAGTGATGAAGGCGGTCCTCTCCGAGTCCTCTGGGTTCATGAAAATCTGATTATACCCTGAGTAGGCATCCATGAAACTCATGAGCTCATGGCCTGTGGTAGCGTCTACCATCTGGTCGATGCGGGGGAGAGGGAAGCTGTCTTTGGGACAATGCTTGTTGAGGTCTGTGAAGTCCACGCACATTCGCCACTTCCCGTTGGCCTTTGGGACAATGACTGCATTGGACAACCATTCAGGGTAGATGACCTCTCTGATAAATTCAGCGTCTTCTAATTTTTTGACCTCATCCCTGATGACTTCGTACTTCTCTCTAGAGTAAATCCTCCTTTTCTGCTTTACCGGCTTCACTCCCTCTACCACATTGAGCTTGTGGCACATGATTTCAGGGTCGATCCCCGGCATATCTACATGACTCCACGCGAAGACGCTTCGCCTTCTCCTCAACAGTTTTATGAGGTCTTCCTTGATACTGGGATTCAGAGATTTGCCAACTTGGACGGTTTTTCCCGGGTCATCCTCATCGAGGATGATGGGTTCTACCTCCTCAGCGGCCTCTCCTTTTTTTAGTTTCGTCTCATCCCTGGGGTCTAGGGTATCAATGTTGTAAGTGGCTGTAGCCCTCTTGCGTGCCTCCCTTTCTTCAGCGGAGTTGTAGTAGCACTCTCTCGCTGTCGTCTGGTCTCCCTGAACTTCCCCCACCCCATAAGGGGTAGGAAACTTAACCATCTGGTGGACCGTGGACGGCACAGCTTCAAACCCCTTGAGGGCCACACGTCCCAGTATGATGTTGTATGCCGAAAACACATGCTCATCCAGCACAAAGAAACTGACCCTCTTGGTGAGCCATCTCGGCCACTCGTCCCCCATCCTGACATCAGCCTCATATATTCCTAGAGGGTGAACCTTCTCCCCACTGAACCCAATCAATGGATGATGGTATGGGACAAGTCTGGCACGACTGAGGCCCAAGGCCTTGAAGCATGGCCAAAACATTACATCTGCGGATGAGCCCCCATCCACCAGGATCCTCGGCACTTCGCACCCGTGCACCCTGGTGGTGATGACGAGAGGGTCATCATGCGGGGCCAATAGGCCCTTGAAGTCCATTCTTGAAAATCCCACAATCAAAGTGTCCATATCAACCTTCTTCCTTTTTTCTGACTTGACCTCTACGGAGGTTGAGTGCACCGTCTTCATCACTGCCTTAGCCTCAGCGACATGGGCCTTCCTGTCGGCGACCTTAGACCCTCCTCCTGCTAAACCCCCGGAGATCATTCCCACCCCGAGCGAGATCATATTGAGCCTCTTGACAGGGCCTTGGTCGTCTCTCGGCGGGAGGTCAGGGTCGTCCTCATCATCAGAGGGGTCGTCCCCTCTTTTTTGAGGACCTTCTCTGCAAGTATCGACTCGCTTCTTTCTGGGGTCGTCCCCTCGGCCCCTCTTGAAGTCGGCTTTATCGACGTACTTTCTGAGCTTCCCTTCCTTCAGCATCTTCTCAATCTCATCTTTCAGAGCAAAGCATTTGTCTGTTACGTGGCCGTGGTCTTGGTGAAATTCACACCACAGGTTCCTATTTCTCTTGCCGGGGGCTGCCCTCAGCTTCTCAGGCCACTTCAGCGTTCGGTCACTCTTTATCTCATTGAGGATCTGTTCACAGCTGACCGTCAGAGGGGTGTACCCCGCGAACTTATCATCCATGGTCCTCTTCTTCCCCTCTTTGTTCTTCTTGAGGTATTTATTCCCACTTGCACCTCCTTTTTCGTCTTCATGTTTTGCGGCCATCGCCTCTTCGGCGTTCATCACCTTCCCTGTTGTTGACAATAGCTCAGCCATCGTCCTCGGAGGGTCTTCGGCCAGCTTCCATAATAGCTTCCCCTTCTGGATCCCTCCAATCAGGGCTGTCATAGCTATGCTCTCCTCATAGTCTTCCACCTCCAGCTTCTCTTTATTGAATGTGGCTATGTAGTCTCTCAGAGTCTCGTGCTTTCCCTGCTTAACATAGAGCAGGTGTGTGGTCTTCTTCTGTGGCCTCACCCCAAAGCAGAAATTATGGATGAACAGGTCTGCCAACTGCTTAAAGCTTCCAATAGAATTTTTTGGAAGGGATGTGTACCAGACATGCGCAGCCCCTGTCAAGGTACCAGAGAAGGCACGACATCTCATCTCATCTGAGATAGAGTATATGTCTGCTGCGGATTGATACATCTCCACGTGGTGGACAGGGTTGGTGCTCCCATCGTATCTTGGGGTGACCACAGGAGGCCTGAACTTTGATGGCGTGGGGAAGTTGACTATCTTTGCCACAAAGGGTGAGCCTATGGTGTATCCCCTCTGAAGAGGGTCCCGGCTCTTCAGTATGTCGCCAATCTTATCCTCTAACCTCTGGATTGAGTCATTCCAGGGCCTCACAGGGTCGGCCTGGCCAATGTTATCCCCTGCTGCATCTCGGAGGTGGATGGAGGGCTCCGCTACAGCAGGCCTGTGTCGGCTATTCACTTCCCTTTGGCCGTCATCCCGTCTTTGGGGTCGGCCTTCTGCTTCTTTCCTAGATCTCGCTGCGCTTCTTGACTTGGACAACTTGTCTCGCAGGTCATTCACTGGGCCCAGCCTCTCGAAGGCCGACCCCCTGCTCAGGCGGTCAAAAGCAGAGCCTCTTGGGCGATCATCAGGGTTTGGTTTCCCGCACTTTCCTCTACTGTCCTGGAGGGGTCGTACTGTATTGTTGGAGACCTCATATGGCTCCCAGCATTCTACTGGAGCCTCTTCTTCCTCCAGATCATCATACCTGTCCTCGGGGTAAGGGTTTCCTTGCCTCCCCAGGCGTAAACGCCGGGGGTCAGCAACATCCCTACGCCGCTGAGGGGGTGGCAGGTCTTTATGTGGTGCCTGGGGTGGTCCCCTGGCCTCATGATGTCCTGGAGCTGCTGTCGGAGTAATCATCTCAGGTGAGACCCCTGGTGGTCTCAGTATATTCTGACTTAGAGCTGTAAACTGCTCCTGCATCATCCGCTGGCTGGCTGCTAGAGACTTTAGGGCTGCTGCCACATCAGCCATCTCAGACTGAGGTGGTGGCTGACTGGAACTGGGTCTTCCCCCATCATCCGGCGGGGGAAGTGGTGGCGGTGGCATCTCAGGTGCCATGTGCTTGAGCTATGAAGAGCTAAACTGAAGAAAATACTGGTTAGCTTGGGAACCTTAGTGGGTCTCTTTCAATGGTGAAACACCTCCTCTCAGGGGGAGTGTTGGTTCACCACCAGAGTGCCCAGTGAGGTCAAGCTGTACAAAGGAAGAGATGTCTTCTCGTTCCCACAGACGGCGCCAAACTGATGATGCTAAGATTTAGCACCACCGGATAAGTGATGGTGAGCTCAAACAGTAACAGCCATGGCAGCCATAGAGATGTATGTGTATAGAAGGGGATGAGTATAAGAGGAAATAAGACAATGATGTATAGTGGTACAGCCAATTTGGCCTACATCCACTGTGAGTGTGTGATCCACTAGTATGGGCACTAATGGCCTTGGATACAATGCACATAACCCTCTCACTCTCTCTCTCTACTGTGTGTGTACAAGCAGAGTTTTAGCTAGGGCTACTGTTCATGGATCCATCCCCTGTAGGGTTAGGGGTGACAAGTATATATAGGTCTTGGGGGGTGTAGTGTACCCCCCAAGTAAGCATGGTGCATGTGAATAATGATCTAGCCAATCCCCTGTTGACACCTGTAGATGCCAAATGATGACATAATATTCCCTCACGTGAGGGGGTGATTCGGTTGTAACGGTCTTCCACGTGTCATATGAGCCTCACGCGCACTGTTCCACGCGTCTCCCAAACCACGCGCTGTCATGACGTCACCCTCGGTCTATGAGCCGAGGCCGAGGGCAAAGTTTCTTCCGGCAGTGAGTCTGGCTTGATTCTGTCCTCGTACTGTCGTACCCTCGTAGGGTCGGCCGGCGCCTGGTGAGGGGTCGGCCCCTCGCAGAATCGTCTAGAGCCTGTTGAAGGGTCGGCCCCTCGTAGGGTCGTCTGGAGCCTGGTGAAGGGTCGGCCCCTCGTAGGGTCGTTTACGAGCCTGGTGAAGGGTCGGCCCCTCGTAGGGTCGTCTGGGTCTGGTGAAGGCCAGTTGGGGCCTGGTGAAGGGTCGGCTCCTCTTAGGGTCGTCCGTTGTGGAGGCGATCCTCCTAGAACATAACGGGTATATCAGTCAACTTAACTAATATTTTTGTGTCGTAAGCATTGCATTCCAAGTTTATAGACTCCAAACAGGAATATAAAGAGTTGTCTTGGTCATCGTGCTTTTTTCCTCTCTTCTCACGTATGCTTATATCTCCTCTACATGTGTAACGGCCTTTTCCCTTTTGTTCGTGTATTGTTAGGTGACTTTTTCTCTTCTGGTACAGTTTAATTTTTGACAATGTCATCCAAAATTCTATGATATTTGTAAACTAGCATGTACCCCGCGCGATGCGCGGGCGAAAATATATGTTACGAATATTGTTGAACAAAATATATTATTTCAAATATGTATTGATATACCAAACAATATATGTGAAAACGTTTATCCCCATACATGTATTTTATTAAGGAAAATCCAAAACATAATGAAACTTCATTTATAAAATTGGAAGTGTCTTCACATTCCAAGCGTCATTGTGGTCACTCAATCCTTGATCTCTATTCCTTTTCTCCTGCAAATTAACGACATTTTGTTTTAAAATATAAACATGTTTAGATAATACGTTGATATTCAAATGGCGATAATAAGTTGGGTTAAAAAAATAAAGAAAATAAAGTTAGAATATTAATGTTAGAGATAGCAAGATGAAAGAAATGGATGAAGTACTTTCGAGAATAATTATTCACAATTTTTGGAAACGTATATATTAGACTAATTATCTACAAAAAAATGAAAAAAAATATAAATTGATCATTAAGTAAATAATAAGTAAAGATGAACCCAAAAGATTCAATTTCATTTAATGAAATTAAGCACATCTACCTAACATAATCCCTCAATCCTTATTGGTCTTTAACTAATTATCGTGAGCGGATTATGATAACAAATTAAATTGTACAACCATTTCATGGTAAAAAAATAAAAAATAAAAAGATCGAAATCACGGTTGTTTAATTTCAAATGCTATAACAACTATTTTCTTATAAAATGAGTGTATCATTGAATGTATACTTGATAATTCGTAAAAATAGTTAATCTCAAATTACACATACGATTATATATATAGTCAAACATATTACATATCTATATGTATAACTTTGACACCTCAAAAAGATGAAAAGGTACATAGGATTCCTTTTCTCCGTGGTGTGGCATATTTATCTACTCATACATGCAAACAGTTATCTTGTCAAACACTACCTCTTGTTTCTTTGCTTTTAGCTTCAAATTGAAGTCTTGTAACTCACTGCAATATTACGTGTTTTTTCAAATGAATTACACAAATAATGAGATCTAAAAAATAATAATAATTTACTAACATATCCTTCTTAGCAATTCCTTCCGCTAAGTTAATCCATCTACAATCTCCAACCACTCCTCTCTTGTCATTAAAACAAACACACAATATAAATCGATTAGTACAATAGATATCTTGTGTGTGTGTGTGTGTGTGTGTGTGTGTGTGTGTGAGAGAGAAAGAGAGAGAGAAAGAAATTAAATAGAAAATCATTGCCACATAAAACCCAGTTGTGAAATCGTAAAGATAGTAAAAAGCCGCGAGTGTGGTGTGTGAGAGAGAGAGAAAACCAAAAAGAATAAGAAAACACAAAAGAACAAAAAAAACAAATACCCTTATCTTGTAACTTTTCTCATTCATTCCCAATTGGTTGTTCTTATCAACACCATATTATTAGCTCTCTTATTTGGACTCATAACCTTTTAACCTCCCCACAATCGTGGTTTGTAAAAAAAAAAGGCAGAAAAAATGTATTCAGTCAAAAAAAGACTTTGGGACAATACCCAAGACAAGACAGCAACAAACCCACTTTTCCATTCCCTCTTCTCCATCCTCTCTCTCCTCAAACATGAAGAAGCAAGGTCCTGAACAACCATCTCCATTTCTAGGGCCGAAAAAAGACGAAGATGGAGGACGAAGACGCAAGCTCCAATCACGAAGGAGTTTGGACGCAATAATAAAACTTCTTACTATTCTCAATTTTTCAAACATGATAGTGTAAAACCCATTTCAAATAAGTTTTGGGACAATTCCAATCAGCTTTAGGATGTTAAAGCTTACTTGTTAGAACATTGGGAACTACTTTTATTTTGCGTAACACTTTGTTACAAAACTAGAAAGAAAATATTTCTTTAGATTTTGGGCGACAGAATTTGCTTCAGATTTTGGGAGACAAAAATTATTTGTTGTATTAGATTTTTAGGGAGGAATATTTTAACTTTGTTGTTTAATGAAAGTGTACTATTCGGACATTTTTGTTGTTGTTGGGACATGTAATTGAGAAGAATGGGACTCTTTTTGTTTTTCTTTGCTGTTGGAACTTATAATGTATTGGAGCAGAGTGAGATTATTATTTTTTTGCTAAATATAATTTGTTGTTTAGTCTTCAGATTCTTTTTGTTTCTGGATAAGAAATTGGAGGAAGAAGTTTGTTAAAAGTGTTTTTCATTCGGTGGGTTAAAAAGGGGATAATATGGTCATTGAACATTTATATGCTTTTAATCTCGAAATGAGTAAGTCGGGTGTTTGTAATTGAATAAGCCGACTTATTTAAAAACACCCTTCCAATTAGACAAAACCCCCAAAACAATGAAACCCATAAAACATGTTACAGAACAAAACAACAAAAAGAAATAAAAATTACCCTTTTCTTGGAACTTCTCTTGACCGAGTTTTTGGATTTGCAATCAGATACACAGGTATGTATGATTATTTTAAATTTCAGAGAACTCTGGCTTTCATCTCCCAGCCATGAGCGACCCCGCCTCTCTAATTGGGTCTAAACCCAAAAGCCCATACTTATATATCCCAACATATTCCAGCACAATTCCACATAACCGTTTGCTGTAACAGATTAAAAAGATCCCACTAAGGGTCCGTTTGGTTCGGGGTGAAATATGTTTCAACGCGGTGAAAAGTAATATGATGAAATACGTTTTCACATATTTAAAATTAATTTTTTGTTGGGTTAACATTGTGAATAAGTGCACACCCTATAATTATAAAATTTTAAACAAGAATATAAAAAAAAAATTGACTCTAAATAGGTGAAAACGTATTTCACCATATTACTTTTCACCGCGTTGAAACATATTTTACCCCGAACCAAACGGGCCCTAAGTGTATCAATAATGTGATTTCAGTAGTGAAAAGATTACACTAGTTGTTCCGTGTGTGATGAACACAAATGCAGAATGAAAGGACATAAAAATAAATTAGAAAGGGTACTCGTGCAGTTTCTAGAGGTGAAAAGTTTGTGCTCCTGTTTGACATTTGTGAGCTGCTGCTTGTTTTGTTATTCCATGGATGATTTGTTGATTGTTTCTTTATACATAACCGTTTGGGCAGAGGTAAAATGGTTGGTAGAATTTGCATAAGTGAGGAAATCGTGGGAATATAAATAGGTTAGGAGAAAGGGAATATTGAAAGGGGGAGAATGAGAATGGTCTTTGTCCCTTTGATTACATATTGGAAGATAGAGAGAGAGATTAAAAAAAGAAGCGAGGAGGTTAATAAGACTTCAATAGATATGAATTAAATGCTATTTATACCTCTAATACTATCGTATTAGAGGTGTGGTGACAATTAAGTTCAACACAAATTAGTAAGAAAAGTCAATCACCAAAGCAAATAAAGAATGTAAAGAACACCAATCACATGACACAATATTTATGTGGTTCAGCAAGAATGCCTACGTCCACGGTGGTGCTCTCGATATTATTTCTCAATACTCCGGGGAGTGTTTTACAGGAACAATAATGCATGTCTTTTACCCTAGGCTTAGGGTTTGTTATATACATGTTTGTTCTTGTGGAGTGGGGGTGTTGGACTCCCCCACGTCACTCCATAACCCCTATAATATCTGCATACGAGATTTTAGGAATTTGACTGAGTCGTAACTGAATTAATTGGGATGCGAGTCTCCCAGACTTTAGGTCATTTTTATTGGGCTACTCGTCTTGGGCCAGAATGAGAAATCGAAGTACCCACAATTGCCCCTAAAGTTGTTGGGCCATAATTCGGGCTCAATAATTTTAAATGATTTATCATAATGGCATTTTCATAAATTGTGCAACATCTTCCAAGATTGAAGCACCTCTTCTGAACTGATTTAGGCGACAGCCCTCTTTGTTTCCTGTGTGCTATGATTAGAAACGTTTAAAAATCCTTCGGAGGAGTGTTTTCTTGTTGTCACTTCAGGTTTTTCCATATTTCTAACCTTCTCCAAGCTCCCGTTATTGCGCTCTTCATTCTCTGGTCTTCATCTTCCAATTCCACTGTTCTTCATCGTCTTTGCTTGTGACTTTGCATCGTCCAAAGCTAAGTTTTCACTTCGTAAGTTCCTCTTGACCTTTCTCTTTGCTTTTTCTGTTTACACTTCTTCCTATCTGTAATTAGGGTTTGCGAATGGAGAAAATAGGCAATAGAGCGGTACCCAAATTTAGGAAGTTTTATATCATTCTAGATTGGGTAGATATTGAGTGTCCCCCTATCCCTCGTAATGTTAGAGAGATTGAGGGTGCTCGCTGGATTCACGTTCTCTTATTATCTCAAGAGGGCTTACTTTCCCCCCAAGTAATTTGTTTTTACATTTTTTTTGGTTATTTTAATATTGTCCCTGCACAGTGTTTGCCAAACGTCTAAAAGATTGTTAATGGTGTCCATAGAATAAACCAGCTCTATGGCACCAATCTAGGGCTTGCTAGGATCTGTTTTTATTATTCTTTCTTGCGAATAAGTTCTGGTCTTCTTTACCTCAAGGCCAGGAGTCCTGATAGGGTATTGGTAATAAATCTACCTGATTCTCACAAGGATTACTGGCAAGAGGGTTTTCTTGCTAAAATTGGCAGTTTCCTCCTCATATTGAGGGGTCGAGGTCTGACAGGTTTATGGTCCCCTTTTATGGGGAGGAGTTCATAGGTAGGCTTAGTTTTTTCTCTGATCATCGATCCTCTTATTAATGTATAATTTCTCAGATGCTCTTCTTTATTTCTTTTCAGTGAGAACACAGAACTTGGAACTTGCTCTTAGTGAGGTTCGAGCTGCTGAGTTGGTCAAAGTCTGTAATATCAGGGAACTATTGGCTGACGGTGAACATCCTCGATCAGCGACTTTTCTCTTGGAGTAAAAGAACGTTGGGTCCAGCTTTATCGCATGACCTGTGGACAGCGTCCCTGAGCTAGATATATCTAAAGAGGTTGATGTCGACCCCATCCAATTGGACGGGGAAGGAAGCAACTCTAGTGAAGGGAGTGAGGGTGTTGAGGTTAGTTCTGGTGAGGATAGCTCTGGTGGTGAGGAATCTTCCAGATCGGAAGAAGTTTCAGAGGCTCAAGCATCTTTGAGCGAATCGAGTAGTTCCAATGAGGAAGATATGGCTCCTCCCAATGATGATGATGATGATGATGCGCTTATCTCCCGCCGGTCGAAGAAGCAGAAATCTGGTGGCGAAGAGGTTACAACTAGTTCTCAATCTGCTGCTTGTGAGTAGGAGAAGAAGAAGAGAGGGGGAGAGAAAGGAGGAAGAGAGAAAGAAGGTAGAGGAGAAAAAGAAGGCTGAGAGGGGAAAAAAGGAGAGAGAAGAGGAGAGAAGGAGAGAGGAGATGAGAACGAAGGAAGGGAAAGCACTGGTGCCTGTGTCCTCTTTGACTGAGGGGGCCTCTGTCGCCATCTCTCCTCAGTTGAATCCTGCATTGCTCGAGAGAGCAATTTTGCCTACTGATAGTCAGAAGGCAATGGGGACCGACTAGTTAGCTCTGCAGGCGAGTCATAGGCTAGTCTTGGTAAGTTTGTCTTCATTTTTCTATGCTTGTAATATTCTATTCAATGCTTTTCTTTCTTAATGTTTTCTCTTTATTGCAGTTCGTGATTGACTTCGCCGTCCTCTATTGCACCCATGACGAGCTGGTCAAGAGAAATGCTGATTTGGAGAAGCATAATGCTGAGCTGAAGGGGAAGGGGAAGGGGAAGGGGAAGAATGTAGAGCTGGAGGCCAGTTTGAAGACTGCCAATGAGGCTCAGCAATCTTTCGATCTCGCCCTCACCGAAGACAATCGGGTGAAGGAAGCGGTGGTCAAAGAGCTCTGCGATCTGCAGCAGTATTACGACTTGGTCTGCACAAGCAAGTTAGCTATGGTCAAGGAGAATAGGGCGCTATCAGAGAAGGTGAAGAAGGCGGAGGAGATCTCGTACAATGTCGGGTGGGCTGCTGCGTACGAGGATGTTGAGGTTCAATAGGCTACATCAGTCGACTGAACTTCAAGAAGGGCTGGAACAAGGCTCTTTTGGCTGCTGGAGTGGACATAAATTCTCCACTATTTAACGAGCATGATCCAGTCTCAAAGCCTGTTGTGGATGAGGCTCCTCCCCCAGCCATCGATACTGGTGTCTCTGCTTCTCAGATCGTTCCTGCTGGTGCTCCTTCTACACAGGGAACAGAAGTTGCTCCATCTGAGGGAGGTGTTCCTACTGCTGCAGATAAAGGAAAGCAACCAACGACCTCAGAGTCAACTGAGGTTGCTGGCTAGCCTATCCTAAGGACTTCTTTTGTATTTTTTCTTTATTTTTACTATCCTTACGATTATTGATGTACTTGGAACGTTCCATTTTAATGAAATGGAAACACTTTCCTTTCCACATAATGATTCTTTTGCACTTTAATTCTTTTTATGGCTTGTAGTTGATTGATGTGGATGAATATATACCTGCTACCTCTAAATTGGGAAGGATCCTCGATCCTAATACGAGAAGTCAAGTTTGCCAAGCCTTTGTAAGGATTTGTAAGTCCCTTAGGTCGAGGAATAAGAGCTTTAAAGATTAGTCTGAGCTCATCACCAAACTAAAGGATAGAATTCAGGAGATCGAAGAGGTTGGTGCTTCTGTTCAAGAATAGGTCAACCTTCTGAGGGCTAAACTTCTGGATGCCTCCGAGATCAATCAAGTCGGAGAAGTTCTTCAGCAGGAGAATGAAACTCTGAGGAGGGAGGTGTCACAACTTAGGGAGCATGCAATGAGCGTCGCACCTCGAGTTTTGTGGGATTCCTCTTCATCGGATGATCTGGGATCTGGCACAGGGCCGAGTGCCACCCCTCAAGTTTTACAAGGTTCCACTTCATCATCTGGTCCACGAGCTGGTACAGATGTAGGGGGTCCAACTAGTGAGATGTATGAGCTTTGAGAAGATGTTCATCGAGCATACATGATTACTGCTGGGCTTCAAAGAGATGTCACGCAGCTGAGGCATCTGTTCAAGAAAGGACCTCGACGAGTGTGGGCTGATGGTTATAACCAGGGTTGGACAGATGCTCCAATGAGGTTGGAAGAGTTTGAAGAGATATCCTTTATTAGGGGATGGTTGAGTGCCCTCAGGGAGTTGCAGGTCCCCAGGAACTCAGTGCTCTGGTATCATCACGAGATCTCTCCTTCAACTCTGAGGCCTAATCCTTTCATAAGAGATGACCAGTGGGTATATAGATGCTATCCCCAGGCAGCTATTGGAGCCAGATGCGAATGAAGCTGAGGAAGAATTAGCTCCTCATTCGGACGACGGTCGAAGATCGCAAGTGGGTGATTATCTTACTCAGAGGCCTATTCCTCATTAAGATTTTCTTAATTCAATGTAACTTTTTATAAATGTAACAAAGTAATAAAATATTTATGTTTTGGGCTTTTTGCCGACTAAACATGTGTTGTGTATTTTTTACTTCATTAACTTTTCGTTTGATTATCTTGGGCTCTTCGTAGCCGACTAGATTTGATGTGGGTAGAGTTATTTTATCGTGTGAGTATCCTCCCAGTCTTGTATGCTTATGATATACCATTCTGCCCGACTCTACCTTTTAGGTCGTGTCGTCACAATCCCTTAGGCCTAAGTGTGGCAATGGCGAGGACACACCTGGTGTTGAATGGTCTATCCGATCAGGTTTTCTGAGCCAAACATTATTTGGTGACTAATTCGATTTGGCCAAACTGCCTAAGGGTCCCCTGTAGGGCTTCATATATTGCCCGGGGCAATGCTAAGAGGTTTTTCGTATTTCATAATGAAAACCTGAGGAGGGTGACTCACTTCTTTTATATATCGAGCAATGTGACTGTCACTTGGAAAAGATGTGCAAGTTATAAAGTCCACAAAATAAAATTAACACTTCATAGAATGCCACTGTCGAACGATCTTTTATTAAAAATAATGAAAAATGAATTGCCAATTCCAATAATGTGATAAAAGATGAATGAAAAAACTAGAAATAGAATTTTTTCAGGTTGGCTACATTCCAAGCTCGGGGTATCTCTCTGCGCTCCAGCGTCTCTAAGTGATAGGCTCCTTGCAGGTCGTCCCTTGTCACCTTGAATGGTCCCTCCCAGTTTGGACCTAGCTTGCCATTGGATGGTTTCACTGCACTGCCAAGGACTTTCCTTAGGACGTAGTCTCCAAACTAGAATGCTCTTGGATTGACCTTCTTGTTATAGTGCCTTGAGAGCTGTTATTGATAGCTCGCTAGTCTCACTAGGGCTATCTCTCTGCGTTCGTTTTCTAGGTCAAGTTCAGCGAGTAATGTTGCCTCATTCTAGCCCTGGTCAACCATGGTGGACCTCATGGTTGGGAGGTCAGCTTCTAAAGGGATGATTGCTTCCATTCCATATGTTAGTGCAAATGGGGTTTCACCAGTTGCTCGTCGTGGGGTAGTGCGGTAGGCCCACCGAATATGTGGCAGCTCGCTCACCCATGCGCTTTTTGCTCTCTCAAGCCATTTCTTCAATCCATCGATCACTATTTTTGTTGGAAGCTTCATCTTAGTCGTTGCTCTCGGGGTAGGCTACTGAGCTAAAATGGTGCCTGATCCCATGGTCGTTGCAAAAACTCTGAAAGGGGCCACTCTCGAACTGCGTTCCGTTATCAGTGATAATGGTTCTGGGATCCCAAAGCGGGTAATTATGTTCTTTCATACGAATCTCATCATATCTTCATCTCTGATGTTTGCCACTGGCTCTGCCTCAATCCATTTGGTGAAGTAGTCTATCGCAACCAATAGAGACTTGCGATTACCGGCAGCGGTAGGAAGAGGGCCCACGATGTCCATTCCCCATTGGGCGAAAGGCCAAGGGATGGTAAGTGATCTTAGGTCGCTGGCAGGTTGGTGGACCATAGGAGCATATAGTTGACATTTTCCGCACTTGCGAGCATATACTCCAGAATCTCTCTGCATGTATGGACACCAGTAGCCTTCCTTCATTGCTTGGAAAGCTAGTGATCTCCCTCTAATATGTCTCTCCTAGATTTTTTTATGAAGCTCGCGCAGAACTTTCTCTACGTCCTTTGGGTGAACACATTGGAGGTAAGGGTCGGTGAATGATCTCCTATACAGCTTGCCCTCAGGAGATAAGTGAAAGAGAGCAACTTTGACTATTATCTGATGAGCGGCCTTCTTATCGTCTGGTAGTGCACCATCCTTCAAATACTCCCTTAGGGGGTCCATCCAACTGGGTGCTGATTCAATCTGGAGAATATGGCCCATGTCTGGAAGCTCTTCACTCTGGTTGATGCTCGGTTGGGCGAGGAAGTCTATAGGGATTGTTCACTTTAAGTCGGGGTCGATTGATAAACTCAAGGTTGCTAGGGCATCGACATGACTGTTTTATCCTCTGGGAAACTATTGGACGCTGACTTCCTCAAAGTTGGACATTACGTAGGCGGCCATTCTTTCATCCCTCGCGTTAAAGTCCCCACTTATCTGATTCGAGACCAATTTCGAGTCGTCGAATACCTATAGTTGTTTTACACCCAACGCCTGTGCTTTCTGTGGGCCTGCTATCAAAGCCTCCTATTCTGCCTCGTTGTTGGAGGCTTTAAATCCAAGTCTGATCCCCTGCTTGAGAATTGTATCTTTTGGGGTAACGAGCACAATGCCTACTCCTGCCCCCTTTGAGTTGAAGGCTCCATCAACAAACAGTCTCCAGACACCTCCTGTTGAGTGATCTTCCCTCTGATCCATTGATTAAAGTTGGTCGCAAGGTTGTTCGCCTGTGAACTCCACGATGAAGTCGGTGAGGACCTACCCCTTGATTGCATTCCTTGGTTGGAATTGGATGTCAAATCGTCCGAGCTCTACCGACCACTTTGATAGTCTGTCGGACAGATCCTTTTTTTATAGGACTAATTTAAGCGGGTGTGACGTAAGGACGATGATAGAGTGTGCTTCGAAGTAGTGCTTCAGTTTCCTCGAGGCTACCACTAGTGCAAAGGCGAGCTTCTCCAGTGGTAGGTATCGCTTCTCGACATCCAATAGGGTCTTTCTCGCTTAGTAGACCGCATGTTGGATTCCAGTTCTTTCGCATATCAGTGCAAAAATGACAGTGTGACTGGAAACAGCAAGGTATAGGTACAGGGAATCGTTCTCTTGAGGTATCACAAGCAAGGGTGGTGTGCTGAGATAAGCTTTGAGATCTTCCAATGCTCTCGAGCAATCTTGATTCAACTCCACTGTTTTGCTCTTCTTCAATAGCTGAAAGAATGGCTAGCACTTTTCCAATGACTTCGAGATGAATCAATTCAAGGCGGCGATCATGCCAGTGAGTTTCTATATGTCTCTTATCGTGCGGGGAGGCTGTACCCTGTTGATTGCATCAATCTGGTTCGAGTTGTCTTCAATGCCTCTCTTGCTAACCAAGTACCCGAAAAATTTTCTTGACTGGATATCGAAGGAACATTTGCTCGCGTTGAGCTTCATTCGGTATTTCCTGAGGATTTCGAAGGTCCTTGACAGGTCTGAGAGGTGGTCTTCTTTGTGCCTGCTTTTGATGAGCATATCGTCAATGTAGACTTCCATGGTATCTCCCATTTAGTCTTTAAACATCTTAGTGACTAGTCGTTGGTAAGTTGCTCCAGCATTTTTTAGCCCAAAGGGCATAACTTTGTAATAGTATAGTCCAATGGTGGTGATGAACACTGTCTTGTCTTGGTCTGGTGCGTACAGAGGAATCTGATGATACCGCGAGTATGCGTCCAGGAAACTCATTCTTTCATGGGCTACTATAGCGTCCACCAATTGGTTAATTTTCGGTAGGGGAAACTGTCCTTAGGGCATGCCCTGTTAAGGTCAGTGAAGTCAATGTAAACTCTCCATTTCTAGTTGCGTTTCGAAACCACTACTGGGTTGGACAGCCAATTAGGGAATTAAACTTCCCGTATGGATACTGCATCCAGCAGTATCTCTACTTCTTTCTCGACAGCCTTGGCCTTTTCGGGCGCAGTTCGCCGAGGCTTCTGCGCGGCAGTCCTGAAACTCGAGTCGACGTGCAACCAATGACAAACCACACTGGGGTCAATTCCAGGCAGCTCGTACGGTTCCCACACGAAAACATCTAGATTTCTCCTCAATAGTATAGTCAGTTCCTTCTTCTCTCGATCTGTGAGAGGAGATCCAATCAAGAATATCCTGTCTTTTTTGCTACCACCAACTGTGATCTCTTCCAGGTTCTCAATGACCCGCTCAGAGAGGAGGAGCCTGGTCTCCTCCACTCCTGGTCTCCCATACTTTAGCTGCTATTTTGAAGGCATCAAACCTTCATGTTCTTCAAGCTTCTCTTTGGCCTTCTCGGCCTTCTTCTCTGGTTTTGGGTGGATGGATGCTATGAAGCACCTTCTTACCATTGCCTAATCTCTGTGGATATCCATCACTCCTCGCTCAGTCACGTAATTGAGTTTTTGGTGGTAGGTCGACGGGGCGGCCTTCATCGTATGTAGCCATCGTCTACCGAGGATAGCTTGGTAGGGTGAGTCAATGTCGACTACCAGAAACTCGATCATCTTAGATACACCTCCTGCCCTTATTGGCAGTACGATCTTTCCCAAAGGGATAGTTACTTTCCCAGTGAAGCCGACTAGGGGGACGGTGGCTTCCTTCAGGTCGGCAGCGCTTAACTTCAGCTTCCTGAATAGGTCAAGATGCATTACCTTGGATGAGCTTTCCTGGTCGACAAGCAACTTGTCGACGTCATAGTTGGCTATCCTGAGGGTAATGATCAAAGCGTCATGATGTGGGGTTCTTACCCCACTAGGTCTTCGTCCGTGAACACGATGTGTTTGCTGTAGTCAATGCCATCTGCTCGCCGTCGCTTCCCTGACTGTGTATTTGCTAGATCGATTTGAAAAGCTTGCATTACTGCTGTAAGCTTTTTCACTTCCATCCGAGCTGAGTTTACCTGAATCTGCTTTAGATCAGATGCCCCATGAATCACTGCGAGCTCATAGCCATCATCGTCCTCAAGCACATTGTCGAGCCTTGTGTCTCCGTTGGTAGTAACTTTCTCTGCCTTCTTTTCCACAAGCTCGTTTAGGTGCCCGGTCTGGACCAACTCTTCAAGGTGAGACTTAAGAGCCTTGCAGTGCTCAGTCTTATGTCCTCCTTCCTTATGAAAAGGGCATCTCGGCGCGTTGTTTCTTTTTTAGGGATCTCCTCCCATCTTCCTGGGCCACTTAACAAATAGCTGGTCCTTGATCTTTGCTAGGATCATATAAATTGGTTCTTTGAAGACAGTGTTTACTGCCTGAAATATTATCGAAACATCGTTATTGTTTCCATTTTTGGATCCACCCTTGCCCCATTCTTGCCCCCTCTCTTCTAGTTTTCGACCTTGTCATTGCCCTTGGCAGCGAGCTTAGCTCGACCATTCTCCCCTGCACTAAGGCGGGTCACATCCTCAACTTTCGCATACTTCTCGATATGAGCCATCAATTCATCAATGGTTGTGGCCTCCTTCTTAGTCAGGGATTGGTGCAAGAGGCAAGAGCTGGGTAGGCCAATCTTAAAAGAGTCCACTGCTACCTGCTCCGAGCAATCCTCGGCCTCATTGAATAACTCCCAGTACCTTTTTGCGTAGTCCCGGAGGCTTTCCTGGGGCGTTTTCTTCATTGTTAGCAAAATATCCATCCTCTTTGGATAGGAGCTACTGGTAATAAAGTGATCCGTGAAGAGCTCTGCCAGTGACTCAAAGCTCCTAATGGATTTGTGAGGGAGTCTCTCGAACCACTTCTGGGCCACATCATGCAAACTCAAGGGAAATATCTGGCACATTACTGCGTCCCTATGGTTCTAGAGAGTCATGGCCTGCTTATACTGCCTAACGTGATCGATAGGGTCAGTCTTTCCATCATAGATCTTGAATCTCGAAATCGCGAAATTCTGGGGGATTCTTTTTCTTCTATCTCCCTTGAGAAAGGGGATTTCATATGGGTCCCGAGATCTCGTCGGGCCAGCTCTCTGGTCGATCTGGCACCCCGATGTGCTGGGTGTTGGTCAATATCTCTTCTGACCAGATTTTGTATGTCATCATTTTCTCGAGTCGGGATCCTACAAGGGCGAGCTAGTCATTGATGCTCGAGCAAGTCATCGTTTGACAAGTGTTCCTCGATCCTTTGGGATCCACGTCTAGGGCTCCTTCCTCGGCTGCGAGACTTGCTCACCTGAGGGCTAGGAGTGCAATATTGACGTCGCCTGGTGCTACGATGGAGCTCTTTTTCCATCCTTTCCAATCTCCTTTTGAGGGGAGCATTCTCAGCTTCTTTCTTGTGAGCGGCCTCTCCTTTCTCCTGGCATCTTGCCTCATAGGCATCGATCAACCTGGGCGAGCCCTTTGATCTGA
Organism: Sambucus nigra; assembly: GCA_949130495.1. Lineage (NCBI taxonomy): Eukaryota > Viridiplantae > Streptophyta > Magnoliopsida > Dipsacales > Adoxaceae > Sambucus > Sambucus nigra. The sequence continues at coordinate 670,650,836 of OX422207.1, read as the reverse complement.
ACGTCGAACTTCAGATCTGATCCTGCGAGGGGCAGGCTGTTCCTGGATATCCCCTGCTTGAGGGGCATTGCTACTGTGACCAGACATTCCAAATTCTTTGTTGGTGAGGGATTTTTAAAAGGAAGACAAACGTTCCCATAAACAGCGCCAATTGTGGTGACAATTAAGTTCAACACAAATTAATAAGAAAAGGCAATCACCAAAGTAAATAAAGAATGTAACGAATGCCAATCACACGACACAATATTTACGTGGTTCAGCAAGAATGCCTACGTCCACGGTGGTGCTCTCGATATTATTTCTCTATACTCCGGGGAGTGTTTTACAGGAAAAATAATACATGCCTTTTGCCCCAGGCTTAGGGTTTGTTAAATATATGTTTGTTCTCGGGGAGTGGGGGTGTTGGACTCCTCCACGTCACTCCATAACCCCTAGAATATCTGCATACGAGATTTTAGGAATTTGACTTCCCAGACTTTGGGCCGTTTTTATTGGGATACTTGTCTTGGGCCAGAATGAGAAATAGAGGTACCCACAAGAGGTATAATATAGATTTAGATGATACGGGGTATAATATAGTTCCGCCTCCTCACAGCAATTATCTTCCTCTTCTCTCTCAATAGATCATCGTCTCTCATTATTTTACAAACTCCGCCAAGAACGCGCTTGATCGAGATCCGAGAAGGGTTATGTTTTTTTATATCTTATAGTTTTTATATTAGGGTTTATATCCGGGTCAGTCCTAAGATTGATAAAAATTGACAAGACCCGGTGTAAAAATTGTAAAATAGGTCATTTTATGTGTATTGATATAAAAAAATGGGCTCTAAACATATAAGTAATAACAAATAAACCAACGGGAGCCCAATGTGATCGCCCACTTGGCACGTGATCAGTCCAGCCCTGGTCTATATGATATTTTGATTCTTAAAACTATTTGTTTTGAATTCGTATTGGGTTAGTTAGTTTGCGTTACTCATCTACGGGAATCAACAGAGGTCGTGGGCTGAACGAGGTAATCAAACTTTTCTGTTACATTTTTCTCTCCCAAATCATTATTATAAATGTGATAATTTTGTAATATATGTACCTACTTCTATATACTCCTGTTAACAGTTCGACTTCAAACATTTCAGTATTTTATTTTTATGATACAATTTTATTCTTGAAGTTGTTTGTATTTTTTAGATTAATAGATTAATATATTCTTATGAATTCGCCATGGTGCATACTAATTGTCTGATAAATTGCTTTAAAGGAGACAACCATACATACTATGAGCTTAAGTATATCTTTTGGCCACATAATCTTTTAAGTTTTCTATAGTTATGGGTAGATAGTAATTGTGCATGTAAAATATGTAACTACGGGTGATATTAATTAGATAAGAGTACTTATATCTATGCAAATTTGCATTTCACTTTCAATTGCCAAGATATTTTTTCATAGAGACGATGATTTGTGTTGGCGTCCACAATAAGTGGTGTAAGGGATATTGTCCCATATCTCATTATGCCTAATGTTGCATGTTAGTTATGTCTATTCGTCAATGGCAAATGACAATCTACAGTTTTTTTGTACTATTTTCCACTTTTTCCCTCCCTGTGTGTGCTCATTGTGTTCGATTTCGCGTTACTTTCCCCTTGATTAATCCTTTATCATATAGTATACTTTAAAAAGAACTATCCTCACCGATGAGCACAACATGTCAATAATAAATATATACTTATTCATTTTAATCAATTGGCACCTTCTGCTCCATTTGCATCTCAAGTGACCATAATGGGTCTTAAGATTTATTTTTTCCAAAAAATTAGTAGCCACAAATGATGGCACAGTGCCATCAATGCGGTGGTGAATGTGTTGATCCGATGTACAATGAGGTTGTGCCGGCGCAACGAGAATTCATCCGAAGCTAGGAGGTGAAATAAATTAAAGAAACAATTTCATAGGTAAACATACAAGTTGATGAAAGAGGGTTAAGTTTACACAAGTGTGAGGAAATATGGCAATGTCCAAGGTTTCTTACCATGTATTTGAAAGTTGTTTAAGACTGGCTTAGTTTGGTTTACTTGGGTCTTCAAATAAATTGTTAAAAAATGCATGTTGATGCATACTACTATTTGGAGTACCAATTTATATATTCACTGGGCATCTAACATGTTTGTCAAAATGTTGATTGCAAGAATTAGTCATCATCTATCTTACACACACCCATTTATCATCGTTTAACAATTTTTTGTATTTGATAACTTTATTGTTTATTTTTAAATTCTAATCTTATATGAACTTGAGTGCTTTTTCTAAAAAAAAATATTTGAATAGTTTATTTATCTTGCTAAGTTGTGATTTAGATTTTTAGTTTAGCTTATGTATTAGCTATGTTCCAACTTTAAGGTAAAAACAATGTCTTAAATTTCCATTTAAAGTAATAATTTTATTCTTCTCTAATCTATTTTTTATGTTTAATATAGAAATTGATAATACGTATTAGTTCTGTTCAATTTAGAATTCTTAGAATTTAAACCATGCTTTTGCAAATAATTTTGAAGATCCCATCCCATGTCAATGTTTTGTTGAGTATTGGTTACAAAGACAATTGAGATAATTATAATTCTTTATTTTCATTTATTTTATTAGATTCCATTGTCATATTTACACTATTCTTGATCTTATGATCCCAAAAGGTATATTTGATGAAGTGCGAATTGCTTTCATTTGACCACTTTGCTACAGGTAATTAACTTAAGCATGCCTATATTTCACTACCATCTAGAAAATATGTTTATTTTTTAATTTCATTTTTAATAGCATTTCCTACAATGTAAATCCTCACTTCAATAAAGTGCTCTATAGAGAATTGGAATTTGATCAAATAAATTCAAACTAATAATAGATATTGGTACCAAACAACAACCCTCACTTCTAATGTCCAATTGTCTATCCATATCTCTCCCTTTTTAGATTAAATGTAATTGTAGCTCTACTTTATATTAAGTAAGTATTACAAGTTCGTTGAGGTATGAGAGTGATAAATAATAGAATAAAAAGAAGTATTGAATTGATATTATTTTCCTACTTCATTAATTTTGCCCCTAGGTTCATTGAATTCTTTGTCTTCAACAGTAATTTTATTGTTGTTAGAGAAATTTGAAACAAGTATACGAGATTCTTGAATTGAGCATGTCTTTTAAATTCTTGAATTGTACATCAAATTGCCATAAGTTCATGTGTATAACTTCTATGTCGCCCTAAAACACTGCCAATTAAAATTGTGAACAAGAAATGTATATAGGCTCTTTAAGTACTAGTTGATATAGTTATGCAGTTACCAGTATAATATTTTCCTAATTTTCTCTCTTTTAAATTTTCTGCATATTTTTTCCTCATTCTTAGGAGGTCAAATTTCTCCCCGAGAATATGCTTCTAACTTAATAAAATAGTTTATTTGTTTTGAACATGAAGGTTGGAGCTATAAACAAGGTTGTTAGTGACTAAAATATGTCGAGCATTCAGTAAATAAATATCTATTTTGTTTTTGGTTCTCTTAAAGTGGCATAGTGTATAGTTCTTATCTTTATATCATTTTTATCACTTTTCTTTTATTATTTCATGGGTTATTTTTTAAAGGATAAAACTAAAGGCAACCAAAGTTGAATGTTATCTGTGTGTGCACCTGATTTGGAAACCCGTGATTTGCGAGTGGATTTTCGGAAGAGGTTATTTTTCAAACTTACAGTGATATCTTTTCTGGCTTCATTTTGCTTCCATTTAGAGTTAAGACAATCAATTCTTTTCCAAACTTACAGTGATATTTTTTCTGGCTTCATGAAACTAAATATTATGATACCAAAACGTAGATGGTAGCTTGAAGGGGTCCATTTTTCATTTAGGTTGGATCTTTTTTGTAAGCCATGACTTAATTGTTCGAATTATGAATAGATTTTGTGGAGGACCATCAATTTATGTAAAAATATAGTTTGCCGAAATACATATCCAATACATTTTATAATATAAATTTGAGCACGCTTGCCCATTGTGCGAGGTAAAAACTCGTATATTATAAAATTCACAACATGTCATAAATGTTGTCTTTTTATAAACATTATAATGTGACACTCCTCCCATTCACTTCTTTATTCAAACTTATATCTTCATCTTCAATTTGTACATTCCCTCTCTCTTCCTCCCTTAGTTATAAATAAATGAAAAGATTCATTTCTCATCTTTCAAAGAGCCATATCCCCTCCTCTCTCTCTCTCTCTTAATTATATATATAGGAACCGATTTTTATCCATCAACAAATGATACCATCGGTACAACTTTAAGAGTATATATCGCCCATATATATGCATAACTATGAAAATAACGCCCATATACCCAATCCTACACGCACCTACCCCACGAATAACAAAATAATATATATCGCCTATATATATGCATAACTATGAAAATAACGGCGTACCATGTGCTCTCGCGAATCACCACTCGATTCTATCTCCAATAATCTTTATAACACATAAATCCTCAAACCAAATCACATCGCTGCATCGATATAAGATATACCCAAAATTTATACTAATGGTCTTCCAAATAGATATCGTCTCCAAAAATCAACTCTAAGCATCCTCACATCAAGCTTACTAATTGTAAACTCGATGCCTACAACGTCTTTACCACAAGACTCTATGTCTCCAAGAAACACATCTAACATGTATGCTAGACCCACTACCTCTAGGAGTATAAATCAACAAAGAGGATCAAAGATCGGTAACGCGGAAGGTAAACGGACTCATAACCTACGAGACCTAAGACCATGCTCTGATACCATCTGTCACACCCCGTAAAATCCGATAGACGGGGTGGTCAGCCACCGCCGCCGAACTATGCCAGGCATGAACTAAATAAACACCATTCTTAGCATGAGACAGATATGAAACATAAATAAATCAGTCCATAAGATAATTAATTGAATCAATCTCAAATGATCATAAACCACTAAGCGAAAAAGATCCATCACATGCTAACTCCAAAAATCCATTCTCCAATAATGATTAAATAAAATCTGAAATAATCCCAAAAGAAATCCTCTAAACAACTTTGGAGCCGAATGGCCCCATAAAACTCAAATGAAGTCTCATAATTAAATACGACTGGAAAAGAAAGTCTAACTAAACTATGCCACAAAATGAATAACTCCAGCTGCACCTCCAAATGATAACTCCGATAAACTTATGCAGCTTCTCCAATTCTAATCCTGAAAAAGATTAGTCAACGCATGAGTCAAAGCCAAAGCCCCGAGCATGAATACACACTACTCCCCTCAAATAGGATCATTGAATCCAGACAGTAGCATTATACGCAATTAATATCACAATAAAATATTTTAAATTAAACGGAATAATTTAAACGCGATAAATATAAATTACTAATTACCCGTAGGAATCCCCATTTAAAAGGCACACCAATATGATTTTAAAATTTCCAAGTCCCACGATGTTAATTTATTAAATTAACCAATTTTCTTAATTATTGTTCTCACTTTTTATTAAAGTGTCACACTTCCCCTTGTCAATCGTCCTCTGGCCCGTTTAAACTGTTGGCCATGACACATGACAAGATTCCACACACGACACGACATAAATCGTCCTCTGACCAGTTTAAACTGTCGGCCCCGACACATTATGTCGCCACAAATTTTAATACCCGTTTTTATCTTAGGCATTAATTCTCCATTTCTCAATTTATAATCACCCACCCTTTTAATCGATGTGAGATCCTCAAAATACCCCTTAGTCCCATAACTAAGGGTCCCCAAGTTATCAATACGTCCTAACCTATGTATAGGAAGATTTTCTAACATAAATCGCAACCTAGTCTCGTACCTAGACTAGCGTAATGACGATAAAGTAATAAAAATCAGCCCACCCGTGACATGATAAAACCGTGATAATCTACCCTCACTATCTCATACCTAGAAGGCATAAATCATTAAAAGGCCTACCCACTAGTCCCATACCTAGAAGGCATCCCAAAATATAGGGAGAACAAAAATACCCAATCGACCCATCGCCACAAAGATATTTAATAATACCAACAAGTCACACAATTATGCATAATAAATCAATGTTCCAAACTATGCATGATAGCCCAATTCAATGAAATCTTTAATTAAATTATCACAACATCAAAAATACCCAAATAATCTCATTTAATTATTTTAAATTAATTATACAAAGTTTTCATCATATATACCTCAAAAACTAAATTTTATTATCTCTACATGTATTACACGAGCTATACGCACCCAAAAATCATTTATTTTAAATCTAGGATTTTTCTACATGCAACCTACACCAATAAAACCAAAATCACTCATGAATCCTACGTACCCAAGGGTTATGAATATTATTTAGATTAAAAGATTTAATAAAAACAGCCCCATAATTAGTGTCCACTTTTCCTAATTAAGTCACTACTTTATTTTAAGAAAACATGTAATTAAGTGTTTACGCGAAACTTAAAATGCATAATACTAAAGGAAAAGAATAGAGTATTCATGCCTATGAAGATTGTGTTGAAAATCCGATTAGAAATCTAGATTCCTCTCGAAAAATTAGCAAAGAAGTGTTATTGGAGCAATCTTGATTAAACCCCAAATAAGCCTTCAAATCTGGCGACAAAACCTTGATTATGTTGGAGGTTGATGATTATGGTTGAGTGGAAATATTTTTAGAAGTGTTCTCTGGTGAAAAACTTGATAAAAATTGATTATGAGAAGTCCCCCTACGAATTAGAGTCATTATATAGTCATTAAGAAACATAATCCTAATAGAACTCTAATAAGATACAAACACTAAAAATTTTATTCCGGACAATCGGACCGTTGGAATTAGATGAAATTTTACAGATAATTAGCTGAAGATAAGAGGAAGCTATAAAAAAATTCAGCTCGATCGGACCGTTCAATATTTTAAAATATTTTTTTTTTAGAGAGTTTTATGCTCCGAGGACTCTTAGAGAGTTTTATATTTTGAGGACTCTTCTATATAATAAAAATTCAATTAAAACTCCATTTTAATTCCGATTCCAATTCCGTTTGAAAATTTATTTTTCAAGTATAAAAACTAACATTTTAAATTATAAAATTTATAAAAATTCAAAATTTTATTTTTCTTCGATTATTCCAATTAATTAATTAAATTAATTATCAAAAATATACGGGGTGTTACATAAAGGAAACTTTAGAGCAGTAGGGTGTCCTCTATTGTTAGACCATCTATAGGCCTGTAAATAGGGCTAGGTGAGCCGGGCTTTGGATTGCTCAGGCTCGACCCGAAATTTTTTATTCATTTCCTAAGCCCTAGCCCAGCGAAAATTAAGATAGGAACCATAGGCTCAGGCTCGGCTCACCAAACTCACGAGTTCGGGCCCATTTTCGGACAGCCCCATCTCAAATATGAATACGCAACAGTGCTTTTAGTTTCAAGAAATAATCACATTTTTAGTTTAAAAAAATCATCACCCATTTTTTTGGGTTGGTTATTGAGTGAATATGTAACAATGCTTTTAGTTTTAAAAAAATCACACTTTTAGCTTAAAAACGTTTAGGACTCAATGACATTACATGTAAACACAAATTCATTCAATTCAAACAATGATATAAATGTTTAAGACTCATGTTTTTACATCAATTCAAGCAATGACATGTAATACCCCGTATTTTTATGCTATATTAATTTGGGGTTTTATTAAATTTAATGTGAATGATTATTTAATAAATATCCGAAAATTTAATTATGTTATAATTATTAACGTGACGAGAGTTAGTAATTATGGGAAACTTGTTGAATATTACTATTATACTATATTGGTTATATTGAATGTCATAAGTGAATTAAATGACTATTTCGGAAATTTAAGTAAGGACGTGCCCGTGTCACGTCGGGACTTATTTTGTTAAATAAAAGTGAATATTTTAAAAGTTGTTCGTATGGTCATTTTGAGTGCGCCAACGCGTCCGGAATGGTCGAGATAGTCAGAAAAGTGTACCCGGGGGTTTAGTTTGGGTCTCGGGGTGTTTTTAGGCCTAGTTAGTGACCCGGGAGGGCATTTTGGTCATTTTACAAAATAGGGTAATTAAACCCACGAATTTCAGCCATCCTTAGCAGCTATTTAGGTCAGCCTTTTAGGGTTAGAACATTCAGAACCCTAGAACGGCCATTGGAGAAGAGAGGAGAGAGCTCTCAAGGTGATTCAAGGCCAAAACACCACCGTTTGCACCACCGTCACCACCAACGCGTAGATTGCAAGGAGGAGAACGCAACCACACCAATATCAGCAGGAAACCAGACCTCTGAAATCCCAGGCAAGTGTTTAACTTGCGTATTTTCGTTGGTGCAATATTCATATTAGTGTAGGAATGATTAGGAATGTAATCAATGGAAGAAAAACCCCAAATTTTGATAGGAATTTGCATGTAGAAAACATTATAACCATATTCTGGAAATAGTATGTGAAGTAGATGATTAACCCACGAATTTTGATGTTATGTTAGAAGGAAAGTCTGGAGAAAACTGATTAGAACCAAAGTTAAGAAAACATTAGGGTTCTTGATGTTTAAATGAGATTTTGGGTTGTTTAACCGTGTTTAATGATGGATATACGCATGCTTAACATTAAAAACATCTGGAAATATGTTATTATGTTTGTAGTAGGAGTTTTGGGACGATTAGTGTTGGGAAACATTGATTTGGGTGAAGAATTTTGGTAAAACCCGTAACTGCACTTCTGCAGGATTTCGCAGACCTGCTTGATCGATCGATCGAGCCTAGAGTTTTGATCGATCGAAGGTTCGATCGATCGAGCCCCAGACCTCGATCGATCGACCCTTCCTGGCAGACTCTTATTTCCCCTTGTTGAATTAATTGAACATGATTCATCGTGAAGAAATTTTGGGCTTTATGAATAAAATGTTTTAGGATATAGGAGAGACCAGTAGGACATATGATTAAGTGTTGAGAACCTTATTATGAGACGATAATTGTATCTTAAGGACAATTATTTGAAGAACGAGGAAGCTACGTAATTCAAGTGAGAGATTACATCAAATACTTACGATAATGAATAGACGTTTACCTACTGATTTTGCTACTTGGATGGATAGAATCCACGAGTGTCACGTAACTAGTGAGAAAACCCTTCGAGTTAAGGTTAGAGACGAAACCGTATACGTAATCATAATGGGAAATTAAGGATAAATGTTGTGACTATGGGTAACGGGAGGAACCTATATTAATATGATGAATGGGTATATTTATATGATTGTGTGTACATATATTATATACATGTGAAAAACGTACCTGCGCTACTTGTTATCCCTGAGGTTTCCGCGCTGGGACGATCTTATCCTGTGTTGCTTTATGGGGGATATTGATTCGTACCCTAGAAGTTAAAGATCCTAGGTACGGGCTATCAGATTGATAGTCGGACGGTCCTAAGAGACGTGTGGGTATGTACTGACCTCTTGGACTTGGAATCTATACTTCGCCTCAACGTTGTTTTGTATATGTTAATACAGTTCGAGAGTGATTCCGAACTTGTATTTCCCTCTGTGTGAGCGATACGGGGATTGGATAGCAGAGTATGCCCGCACCACAGTTTAGTTGGGGTGCTGTTATATATATATATATATTATACGAGTAGTTAATATATATATGAGGTTATAAACTTTAAAGTGTCTACTGTGATTTGATAAGTAGAACATGGTTGTTGACTCAAATTATTAAATACTTGTTTTGAGAAAGTATAAAATGTCACGGGAACTGTATTATTTTTATGAAGTTAAAAATAGAGAATTTTGGTCTACTGTTGGAACATCTTTTAAAGTGGATATCGTGTATTATAAATCTTGCGAGTAACTTAAGTTAAGTTAAAGCTGTTAGAAAGACTAGTATGTTAGATGCTAAAACAAACCGTTGGGAAGTTTAGTACGATAGGTGTGCACATTAGAAGAGAGGTGAGTATTTCTCAAGAGAGAGACGCACTAATATGATTTTCATTAGCCTGTATCAATTTAAATACTTGCTTAACGTATTTAAAAAAAAAAAAATCAAACACACTTTCGGGCTCTGACCCGTTTCTTTTCCTCTCTCTCTCTCTCTTGTATATATATATGTATATTTTCAGGTGCCCAGCCACAGGGGCGTCTTGCTTAGGATCCCTTGAGAAGAACGAGCTGCAACTTAGGTGGGAGTTGCAGGTCACTTGAGTAGACAGCTTCTGTCATTGACTCCACTCCTATTATTCTCCTTTATTGGGCACGTGTCGCCCTTTTCATCATTTCATTTGTTGCTAGGATTTTGTATTTCATTTATTTCCAGTATTGTTCTATGGGATTTATTCGGGATGGATTTGTGGTTTTAGTTCCATTTGTTGACATTTGATTGACGAATGTATTATGTTATTTGGTTTATTGTGGTGTGATTCTTTATTGTAGAAATGTCGTTTTAATTAAAATAAATCTTGTTCTTTAATTAAAATTTGGAAAGTTTTGTATGGAAAAAATGTTTTGACACTTAGCTTAATTATTTAGGGTGTTAAATTGGAAAAATTATTTTTATCGACAGTGATGCTGAGAATGAACCAACTGTTTACCTTGATTTAATTTAATAAAGGAGTGATCGCCCGGTATTTAATTAGGCGGGGTGTCACAGGTGGTATCAGAGCATCAGGTTCTAGAGTCCTTTAGGATCTGTGCGGCCTATTATGTTTCAGCGTTGCTTTCTTTGATATAGAGCCCTACTACTAAGAATGTTGTGTCTATCTCTATACTTTGGAGTTTCGTACTCCTGCGATTTGGTTATTTGAATGATGAACTCATCCAAATTTACTTAAATTTTCAGATGGATCGTCAAGAAGAACTAGCTAAGATGATTAAGGGAGTCATCGAGCAAGATCGACTCACACCTCAGGTATCCCCAGGGAGAGTATCAACCGCCGAGTTAGCAGGTATCGTGGCACAAGCAGTTACCACTGCAGTTCTACAATACCAAGAACGCAGCCTACAACTTAAAGGAGGCAAAAGACCTAGAGAGGTTAACCTAGTGCATGTGACTGACGTTGGGAACTATGCGAAGGCACCGAATCTGCGACAACAAAACAATCAAGATAGAGTCAGTTCCAGTAGTAACGAGATTTATGTACAGAGACAAAAGTGTCAGGGACAACGAAGCCAGGTTCAGAATGAAATCACCAAGAGGTGTTTCGGTTGTGGAATGGAGGACCCCAAACATAAATCTTGTCTGAATCAGACTGGGGATAAACTACAACCTGACCGGCAAAGAATGTTGAAACTCTGCTATAAATGTGTACAACCGGGTCACAAGTGGATGGATTGTCCTCGCCCTGACATAGTTTTTCCGCAGATTTCCCCTCAAGGCCAGCAAGACCAGGGAAAAAGAGAAGCTAGTCAATACCGTAAGGAAGGAAAGCAGTTTCGGGGGAGGTGTTTCCAATGTGGCAGGAATGGCCATAGGTGTCAAAATTGTCCAGAGAAGAATAGGGCCCCACAGCAGGAATGTGCTGACAATGTACCTCAGAAGCCAACTCCACCACCTTTTCCAACAGCCTCAGTTCAGCAGAGAAAGCTACAGGGCGAATGTGTCTATAATTTCCCACAGGCAGCAACCCCGCAGGCGCCACCCGCGGTTGAGGGTATGTTTTTCTATCCATGTTACCATGAGTCGAGATTTGTTTGTTATGAATGCAACGCACTATTTTATAAGCTAATTTTTATGCGAAAGCCTTAGGGTTGTTAGCCACGGCAGTGAGCTCAGTGACGTGTGTAGACTCACCATCTTGGGAGTGGGTCTTTTATTTTCTTTATATGCCCGTGAGTGGGGGTAGAGATTGGTAGCTAAGTATTACCTGTATATATGTTAGTCTTAGACATACATTAGCTTGATGTTATATTCAGTATGGATTGGCTCGCCGCTTATAGAGCCATGATTATCTACTTCGGTGGAGCATTGTTTTTGCCATTTCGGGGCAAGAGATGTTTGTAGTGGCGATGCCTCGCCCAGAGGGAGGTTCGACCGCTCATTTGTATTACATAAAGGAAGATACCTCTAAGGAGGTTGTGATTCCTTTAGATTCGATCCCTGTTGTCAGGGAGTATTCCGATGTGTTTCAGGAGATACCTGGCCTACCGCCCAGTCGTGAGATAGACTTTGTTATAGATTTATTGCCAGATACGAGACCTGTAGCACGCGCACCGTACCGTATGGCTCCGGCAGAGAGGCGAGAGCTACGAGATCAGATTGAGCAGCTGTTAGGTCAGGGCTTCATTCGTGGGAGTACCTCACCTTGGGGCGCTCCAGCCTTGTTTGTGAAGAAAAAGAAATGGTTCACTAAGATTGTGTGTGGACTACCGGGAATTGAACAAGGTCACGATACGGAATAAGTATCCGTTTCCTCAAATCGATGATCTGTTCGACCAGTTGAGGGGAGCGAATTTCTTTTCGAAGATAGATCTGAGGTCGGGGTACCATCAGCTACGTATTAGGGAGCAGGAGGTTTCAAAGACTACATTCTTGACGAGATATGGGTCTTACGAGTTCAGAGTGATGCCGTTTGGCCTCACTAATGCTCCAGCCGTATTCATGGAATTAATGAATCGAGTGTTCAGAGAATTCTTGGATCAGTTTGTCATTGTCTTCATAGATGACATATTGATATATTTCCATTCCGAGGAGGAGCATGCCGAGCACTTGAGGCAGGTTCTTCAGACTCTGCGAGAGCATCGGTTGTATGCTAAGTACGAGAAGTGTGGATTCTGGTTGCGAGAGGTACAGTTCTTGGGCCATGTTGTTTCTGAGCAAGGGATAGCAGTTGACCCGAGTAAGGTATCAGCAGTGAGGGAGTGGGGACAGCCCACGACACCGACAGAGGTACGTAATTTCTTGGGGTTAGCCGAATACTACAGGAGATTTATTCGGGAATTCTCCAAGATAGCGGGTCCGTTGACGAATTTGACTCGCAAAGGGGTACCGTATGTTTGGGATGATGCTTGTCAATTAGCTTTCGATGAGCTAAAAGACAAGCTTACTTCAGCACCAGTCCTTGCCTTACCGAAACTGGGTGTGGAGTACCTGGTTTACACTGAATATCTTTACGGGGACTTGGAGGAGTACTCCAGCAGGAGGAGAAGGCTATAGCTTTTGCTTCCCGCAAGCTTAAGCCACATGAGGAGAATTACCCCACCCACGACCTGGAGTTAGCAGCGGTCGTCTTTGCATTGAGAATTTGGAGGCACTACTTATTGGGCGAGAAATTCTGTTTGTTCACAGACCATGAATCACTGCAGTACCTGTTCACTCAGCGAGAGCTGAATACGCGTCAGCGCAGGTGGTTAGAGTTTATGAAAGATTACCAGTTCGATATACAGTATCATCCGGGGAAGGCCAACGTAGTTGCTGATGCGTTGAGCCGTAGACCGGTAGAAGATGTAGCGGACATCTGGAAAGCCAAGTGGAAAGATCTGGGTCACCAAGACGCCGTAGTACGTTCTTTCATATCCGTGACGTCAGTCACACCCGAGATTGTTACGAGGGTGATACAGGCACAGACCACAGACCCGTTTAGCCAGGAGCATATTGTGCGACTTTTAGCCGAGGGTGCCGAGTCTTATTCTGTTAGTTCCGATGGAGGTTTGCGGTTTAATGGGAGATTAGTGGTTCCAGAAGGAGCGGAGCTACGACATGAAGTGATGACTCATTCTCATGGGTCCCGATTTGCAGTACATCCAGGAGGCGATAAGATGTACCAGGTCATGAGACGACAGTACTGGTGGAGTGGGATGAAAAAGGACATTGCTGAGTTTGTGGCCAAGTGTTCTACCTGCCAACTGGTTAAGGTGGACCACCAGAAACCGTCAGGATTGCTTCAGCCATTGGAAGTACCCGCGTGGAAGTGGGAGAGTATTTCCATGGACTTCATTACAGGGTTGCCTACATCACAGAGGGGCCACGATTCTATCTGGGTGATTGTAGACCGTCTGACCAAGGTGGCTCATTTTCTACCGGTACGGACAGATTATACCACGGGTCAGTATGCTCAGTTGTTCATCGCTGAGATTGTCAGATTACATGGGGTGCCCCTGAATATTGTGTCAGATAGAGACAAAAAATTTTGTGTCACGTTTCTGGAGAAAGCTTTCAGAAGGCTATGGGTACTGAGTTGAGGTTGAATTCAGCTTGCCACCCACAGACAAGTGGACAGACAGAGCGTACTAATCAGATGTTGGAGGGTATGCTACGTATGTGTGTTATCGATTTTGGAGGAGGATGGGAGCCACATCTTCCACCGGTAGAGTTTGCTTATAATAACTCTTATCAGTTTACGATTAGTATGGCTCCATTTGAGGTTTTATATAACAGATCTTGTCGTTCTCCAACTTGTTGGATTGAAATGAGGGATAACAAGTTGCTAGGGCCAGAAGTGATTCAGGAGACCTCCGCAAGGATTGAGCTAATCAGGAGTCGTATTCGGGTAGCCCAGGACCGGCAGAAGAGCTACGCCGATGCGAAACGATTCTTTCGGGAGTTTAATGTGGGAGATCAAGTGTTATGGTGTGTATCTCCTATGAAGGGTGTGATGAAGTTCGGGAAGAAGGGAAAGTTAGCCCCGAGGTACATGGGACCATTTCCAATCATCGAGAGGATTCGACCGATAGCATATAGGTTGGGACTGCCGGAACATTTACATCGCATTCACGATGTATTTCACATCTCGTCGTTGAGACGATACCTTCGAGATGATATGGCCCATACTCACATCGCGATAGAGGAGATCGACTTACAGCCTAATAGCTCTTACGAGGAGAGACCAGTGGCTATTCTAGACTATAGTGAGAGGAGATTGAGGTCGAAAATAGTTCCACTTGTGCGAGTTCAATGGGAGCATCATAATGTGGAGGAATCCACTTGGGAGCGTGAGGCAGATATGCGCGAGAGATATCCAGAGTTATTTTTACCAGGTATGCCTTATTTTTCGAATTTCGGGACGAAATTCCGTTATTAGGGGGGAAGTATGTAATACCCCGTATTTTTATGCTATATTAATTTGGGGTTTTATTAAATTTAATGTGAATGATTATTTAATAAATATCCAAAAATTTAATTATGTTATAATTATTAACGTGACGAGAGTTAGTAATTATGGGAAACTTGTTGAATATTACTATTATACTATATTGGTTATATTGAATGTCATAAGTGAATTAAATAACTATTTCGGAAATTTAAGTAAGGATGTACCCGTGTCACGTCGGGACTTATTTTGTTAAATAAAAGTGAATATTTTATAAGTTGTTCGTATGGTCATTTTGAGTGCGCCAACGCGTCCGGAATGGTCGAGATAGTCAGAAAAGTGTACCCGGGGGTTTAGTTTGGGTCTCGGGGTGTTTTTAGGCCTAGTTAGTGACCCGGGAGGGCATTTTGGTCATTTTACAAAATAGGGTAATTAAACCCACGAATTTCAGCCATCCTTAGAAGCTATTTAGGTCAGCCTTTTAGGGTTAGAACATTCAGAACCCTAGAACGGCCATTGGAGAAGAGAGGAGAGAGCTCTCAAGGTGATTCAAGGCCAAAACACCACCGTTTGCACCACCGTCACCACCAACGCGTAGATTGCAAGGAGGAGAACGCAATCACACCAATATCAGCAGGAAACCAGACCTCTGAAATCCCAGGCAAGTGTTTAACTTGCGTATTTTCGTTGGTGCAATATTCATATTAGTGTAGGAATGATTAGGAGTGTAATCAATGGAAGAAAAACCCCAAATTTTGATAGGAATTTGCATGTAGAAAACATTATAACCATATTCTGGAAATAGAATGTGAAGTAGATGATTAACCCACGAATTTTGATGTTATGTTAGAAGGAAAGTCTGGAGAAAACTGATTAGAACCAAAGTTAAGAAAACATTAGGGTTCTTGATGTTTAAATGAGATTTTGGGTTGTTTAACCATGTTTAATGATGGATATACGCATGCTTAACGTTAAAAACATCTGGAAATATGTTATTATGTTTGTAGTAGGAGTTTTGGGACGATTAGTGTTGGGAAACATTGATATGGGTGAAGAATTTTGGTAAAACCCGTAACTGCACTTCTGCAGGATTTCGCAGACCTGTTTGATAGATCGATCGAGCCTAGAGTTTCGATCGATCGAAGGTTCGATCGATCGAGCCCCAGACCTCGATCGATCGACCCTTCCTGGCAGACTCTTATTTCCCCTTGTTGAATTAATTGAACATGATTCATCATGAAGAAATTTTGGGCTTTATGAATAAAATGTTTTAGGATATAGGAGAGACCAGTAGGACATATGATTAAGTGTTGAGAACCTTATTATGAGACGATAATTGTATCTTAAGGACAATTATTTGAAGAACGAGGAAGCTACGTAATTCAAGTGAGAGATTACGTCAAATACTTACGATAATGAATAGACGTTTACCTACTGATTTTGCTACTTGGATGGATAGAATCCACGAGTGTCACGTAACTAGTGAGAAAACCCTTCGAGTTAAGGTTAGAGACGAAACCGTATACGTAATCATAATGGGAAATTAAGGATAAATGTTGTGACTATGGGTAACGGGAGGAACCTATATTAATATGATGAATGGGTATATTTATATGATTGTGTGTACATATATTATATACATGTGAAAAACGTACCCGCGCTACTTGCTATCCCTGAGGTTTCCGCGCTGAGACGATCTTATCCTGTGTTGCTTTATGGGGGATATTGATTCGTACCCTAAAAGTTAAAGATCCTAGGTACGGGCTATCAGATTGATAGTCGGACGGTCCTAAGAGACGTGTGGGTATGTACTGACCTCTTGGACTTGGAATCTATACTTCGCCTCAACGTTGTTTTGTATATGTTAATACAGTTCGAGAGTGATTATGAACTTGTATTTCCCTCTGTGTGAGCGATACGGGGATTGGATAGCAGAGTATGCCCGCACCATAGTTTAGTTGGGGTGCTGTTATATATATATATTATACGAGTAGTTAATATATATATGAGGTTATAAACTTTAAAGTGTCTACTGTGATTTGATAAGTAGAACATGGTTGTTGACTCAAATTATTAAATACTTGTTTTGAGAAAGTATAAAATGTCACGGGAACTGTATTATTTTTATGAAGTTAAAAATAGAGAATTTTGGGCTACTGTTGGAACATCTTTTAAAGTGGATATCGTGTATTATAAATCTTGCGAGTAACTTAAGTTAAGTTAAAGCTGTTAGAAAGACTAGTATGTTAGATGCTAAAACAAACCGTTGGGAAGTTTAGTACGATAGGTGTGCACATTAGAAGAGAGGTGAGTATTTCTCAAGAGAGAGACGCACTAATATGATTTGCATTGGCCTGTATCAATTTAAATACTTGCTTAACGTATTTAAAAAAAAAAAATCAAACAGACTTTCGGGCTCTGACCCGTTTCTTTTCCTCTCTCTCTCTCTCTTGTATATATATATGTATATTTTCAGGTGCCCAGCCACAGGGGCGTCTTGCTTAGGATCCCTTGAGAAGAACGAGCTGCAACTTAGGTGGGAGTTGCAGGTCACTTGAGTAGACGGCTTCTGTCATTGACTCCACTCCTATTATTCTCCTTTATTGGGCACGTGTCGCCCTTTTCATCATTTCATTTGTTGCTAGGATTTTGTATTTCATTTATTTCCAGTATTGTTCTATGGGATTTATTCGGGATGGATTTGTGGTTTTAGTTCCATTTGTTGACATTTGATTGACGAATGTATTATGTTATTTGGTTTATTGTGGTGTGATTCTTTATTGTAGTAATGTCGTTTTAATTAAAATAAATCTTTTTCTTTAATTAAAATTTGGAAAGTTTTGTATGGAAAAAATGTTTTGACACTTAGCTTAATTATTTAGGGTGTTAAATTGGAAAAATTATTTTTATCGACAGTGATGCTGAGAATGAACCAACTGTTTACCTTGATTTAATTTAATAAAGGAGTGATCGCCCGGTATTTAATTAGGCGGGGTGTCACATGACATAAATACAAATTCATTCAATTTAGTGATATCAATTCAAGTAGTGATAACAACACAAATTCCTTCATTCAAAATACAGTACCAAACTTACAAATGATCACTAGTAGCCAAATTACAGTATCAATGATCAGTATCCAAAATATAGTACCAAATTCGTACAAAAGAGTGTCCAAAATAGAGTACCAAACATTCCAGTGGCCTATTTTCACATCCTTACATAGTGTCCGAAATACAACACCAAAACAGCCCTACATAGTGTCCAAAATATAGCACCAAAACAACCTTGCATAGTGTCCAAAATGTGTGTCCAAGACAGTGGCCTATTTTTACATCCAAAGAAACATGTAGATCCAAAAAAAAAAGGTGAGTCGCATGTTATTCCTGATTCCAAAATGTCCAAAACAGTGTCCAACTCACACCACAAGAATCAGTCCTTAGACATAGTCAAATATGAAAGTGTGATAAAAAAATAGTTGCCAATAAATAAAAAGAAGTTAAAGCAGAACGGTTAATAAAAAAATAGTTATCAATAAATAAAAAAAGAAGTTAAAATAAATGTATCGAATCACAAGCGTACAAGAAAAGGCAGAATCAACTTCCTCCTCAAATTCAGTTTGGACGGGTGCCTTTTGAATCCAATCTTGGGTGCAAATCAATCCTTTAATCGTAGAAGGAAGTAAAGAAATACGAAATGGGCTAAGAACACAACCCCCGGTGCTAAATGCATTCCCTGATGCAATAAAATATACGAGAATGGCTAGAATAAAACGTGTCATTCTCGATAAAATAGGATACTTGGAAGAACTAAGCTTCAACCATTATAAAACATTAAAATCATCATTTATATTTTTGCTAGGGTGAAGCTTTTCTTCCAAATAGACATTCAACTCCGACTTATTGTGTGACATATATTCCTCTTAACTAAACTTGTAAAACTCTTCCATAAAATCCATTTTTCTCGAAAGTGTAGATGAGGTACCACTCGACATATCATCCATTTCTTTGTCATTTTCATTGATCTCTTCCAAATGAATGGAAGCTTCATATGAAGCCTTATACTCATTAAAGAGATATCTATAAATATTGTCGACACGAGCCATTAAACTATCAGCCATCGAAGAATCATAAGTCCTGTTATAGCATAACTTCAAATACTTTTCTTTAAATCTTGGGTCAAGGATAAGAGCAATGAAGAGTAAAATGTTTGGCTCTTTTTCAACCCAACATTTCTCAAATTTTACAAGTATGTTCAAAGCCATTCATCCAAGCAAAGAGCTCAAATCCAAAGTAGTATCACACAATAATATTAAAATTCGATAGACCTCACGGGAAAAAATATTAGCGATACAAGAATTATTTGACGAAAACACTTTTGTCATAATAAAAAAAAAAAGCCTCCAAAAATTGATGAACAATTTCAGCTTTCTCCCAATCCCCGAAATTTGGTGGATTTTTAAAATGCGGGTCACGTGTTTTCATACGATCATATGCTTTTTTATAATGCAATGCGGCCACAAGCATCAAGTATGTTAAATTCCATTGTGTGGGCACATTAATAACCAACATTTTACCCCGAGGAATACGTTCTTGGTCAGCATATTTAAGGAATTCAAGTTTCCTTCTATCGGACCCTTTAACATATTTTACTGCATTCCTCACTCTACGAATGGAATCTTTATTCTCGTTTTCACGATCTTAAACACATAAATTTAAAACATGCGCCCAATAATGTACTTGAATATGTGCAAAGCAATAATAATCCTCGAGAAGAATAATGATCCGCAAGATTCCAGCAATAACATCGTTAGCGGTATGATTGTCCATTGTAATGGTGCATATCTTTTCAACATTCCACTCAAGCAAGCAAGACATCGGTAAGATTTCGCCACTTGCTTGCATAGGCACCATTACAAAGTTTATAATCCTCTCATGCAACTTCCACCCATTATAAATGAAATGAGCGGTTCGTGCCATAAAGGGTAAATCTTGACGAGATGTCCAAGTGTGGGTTGCTAGACAAATTCGTGGACATTTGCTTGATTACAACATATCCCTCAAAATGTCATTTTCCTAATTGTAACGTTTCATGCAATCACTCTTCACCATGGATCGAGATTTAACTGATACTTAGGCCATATACCATGGATATACTTTTGAAAAGCAAGGTGTTCCACAAAACTGAAGGATAGCTCCGCACATATGACAAGCTCATTCAATTCTTTCCCAGAACGTTCTTAGCCAAATTTCCATGGGATAAGAGTAAAATCTTCCCCCGATTTCCATTTTTCAAGCTTGAGAATACTTTGGGACGTATCTCCTTCGATGGGATTCAATTTTATTACAACCCGAACACAATCTATTAGTAATATGAATAAGTAAATGTGTGGTTCCACCCTTGCTTGGACAAGAAAATATCTTATTATAGTAATTGCACTTACATTATTCACATTCATCGGCCTTCAGTGGAACCTTTGTGAAATGCAACCACAATTTAGATCTTGTCTTCACTTTTATTTTTTATATCACCCATACTATAATCAGGCGGATCGCTAGGATTGGTATTAAAATTTGCAACGGCTTCATTGTTTGCATCCGACATGTACAAAATTGAATATACATATATATATATATATATATATATATATAATTAGAATTTATACTATAAAGATTATGTAATTATATATTAAGGCAAGTAACATTCAATTATATTACATAAGTAATTCATACCTCAAAATTTCCAGTTTTTAGTTCTACAAATATTGAGTTTTGCTAATAATAAACCCTATGTATATTCTGAGAAACTGGCATCCCTGACGATACGAGAAATCAGACTTGCGTTCTTCTCAACACCATGTCAAATGTAAAATAGAAGTAAAGCAAGCAGTAAGGAAAAAGACACAAAATGTAGAGTGGTTCGGCTATAAAAATGAGCTTACATCCACTTTGGTACACTACTCTCATTACATGTATTATATTGTACAGTGTTAAGGTGCCATGGAGGGCATACAAAGTAAAAAGGGCAAGAGAATACATGAGATTGGCTAAGCAGACAGCTCCTGATGTGGACTGCAAGGCTAACTCTAAGAAGGTTGCGGCCAGGTAAGCCCCCAAGGAAGGTGTAGCTTGTAGAGAGAGGTGTATGGATATTTTGGCAGGGCTTCGCCAAGTGAATCACCCCCCCTAATAATGGGGTGAGAACTTCTATTTTTAGAAGTTAGAATGGTAGTGTCACATGCATAGGTCACATGATATATGGATAAATTGTACGAATATGAAACGCTTCTAGATATTGGATATCTGTCAAGACTGTGAGAGTAAGTGTTGCCGACTGTTTGAACCCAGGCAGCAGCCTATGCTTGGTTAGATGCCGCGGACTGTTTGAACCCAGGAAACGGCTTATTCTGACTAGCCTGTTAGATTCAATGCCTGATAAGTGTATAGGGCCACAGCATGTATGCTCCCAGACAGCGGCCTATTATTAATTCTTTCGCAGCCGGTAGTGACTATAATGGGCATATCAATAAGCCCCCAAGTCGTAGTGCCAAGAGGTGGCGAGTTGGTGATGCGGCTGTATTTTATGACCCTATCATAGTGTCTTTGTCCGTTGTCTTTAAAAAGTGTTGCGGTCAATGCAAGGGGACGCTTCACCTTCCAACGCCCTCTTGTATACATTGGATCTAGACGTGGCCTTCCTTACCTTAACCAAACCTCTTAGAGCAAATCAAGAGCCAACTTCTGTCAGTTCATCTTTGAGTTTTTTGACGAGTTTCTTGCAGCGGTTCAAGGCGGAGCTAGGGCAGATTCGTGGTTGTTCGACCATTTCCCACTGATTTCCAGGTATTCATTTCAAAATTTTTGCTTTGTCAATTTCTTTTCATTCTTATGAACCCATGCTCTTTTTTCCAAACTTTCGTTAATCCATACTTGGTTTCAATTCTTGGCGATATTAAAAAAAAATCGAATTTCTATTTGTATTTTGATCATTTGCACATGCTAGAACTAGAGCATTTATAACGTACTGCTTTAGGTAAGATTTTTGTTAGAAATTAGGTTTAAATGAATTGAGTTTGCATTTTTTGGGAAACCAAATAGCTTAAGATTGGTTATGGATAGATTATTTATGGAGACTGGGGGGGGTTTGGATTTCTAACACAAATTAGGTATGGGATTGGAAATTGATAGAGGTTAGGATTGGAATTTTCAATTGATAGAGGTTGAATTCTTCCCTACCCCCATTTTGGATTTTGATTTTGGCCAAGAACATGTTATTGGTGTTCTTGGCCAAAACCCTAAGGTTTTCGGGTTTTCAATCTTTGAGAATTTAAAATCCAATTGTTTACCTGTTTATGCCTTTGGCCGTCGCTAATAATATTACGTGTGCCTTTTGGCTGATGCCTTTTATCCATCCTTTCTTAAAATAAAACTCTTTTGGATGGCAGTCTTTAATTTTTTGAACTCTTTGGTTGCGGCCACAAAATTACTTCATGTTGTAGCTTGTCCTGGATGCAGCCTACATATTGTTGCGTCCATTAAGCTGAAGTGGAAAATGGGTTGTTTCCTTTGACTCCATATCTTTATTTATTTTATTGATTGTATCTGTCGCGACCTCTAAGAGGCTTCCCTGATCATAGTGGCTGCGACACCACTGTGGAGCCCTTCTGCTTTTCAGGTTTTGTCGCGGCTCTCTGAGTTAGAATCCTTCAGAGTTCCTGGACAATTTTTGGAGAAACTACTTCGTCGTCCCTCCTCCCGAAATTCCCTTGATAAAGCCTTTGAAGGCAATTGGGCCTTGTCAACTTAAAGACTGCCCAAATTTTCTCGTAATTGACTCTGACTCCGCGAACTCCACTAATTATAAGGACGCCAGAGAGGTTGCGGACGTAATAAAGAAGGATACAAACTCTATCAATAATCCTCCCGCTAAAATGATGGCTGCGGCGGCTACTGGGACCCCGACTGTACCATCAGAGCTAGAAATATTCCAGTTGAACCCTCTAACCGAACTGAAAAAGATCATGTGGCATTAAACATCCGTTGCACCATGGATGAAGAGTGGATCAATGACGTTGCTGCGGCCTTTGAATTTCCACAAGGAGTTATCTATACACCTCCTACTGCGGAACAAAGGCCATGTTCTGCAGTCCCCAATGAGGGGATTTATTTTCCTTTGCACGCATTTCTCCTGGGACTGCGGCTTCCAATTCCTGTCCTAGTTAGGAAAATTTTTAATGTTATGAATCTGTCCCCAGCTCAACTAGACCCAAATGGGTGGAAGGACATTCTTGCCGCCATAGTGCTTTGGCAAAAGAAATTCAACAAGGACATTACTCCCGCGACGTTCTTCCAATTCTATAGGCCAAAGGAAAACTCCATGGACTTTTCGTAATATTATTATTTCACGCTACGGAATAAAGATGAGTACTTGTATACTGAGAGGCCTACCAGTGTTAAAAATTGGAAAGGCAATTTTTTCTTCGTTTCGGGGGAGAGCTGAGGAAACTGAGAAAGAAAAAACATATAGGATGTCGCGGACATGGGTGCGTCCTTCCAAATTAGGTGACCATCTGTCGTAGCTTGTTATGATTGCCAATAATTTTTGTTTCATTTTCTACATCCTATACTAACACATTTGTCCAGCCCTTGACAGCCTAAAGCTCAGTAAACATCAGAAAAAGAGAATTGCGCAAGCGACAGGATTGGGGGATAACGAAAAAAGATTTACTGTGCTGGTCACCTCTGCGAAAATATTTTATCAAGGTTATTTTCCTTCCAAGGACTAACCAAAGAAGATGACCGCGGAAGGTAATTCTTAATAGCTTGCTTCTATTTTGGCTAATATATTTTGCTGCAGCTTCTCTTTTTAACTTAGCCTAATTGATTTTTTCCTCAGGGGAGGAGATTAACTGTGAACTCCTTGCTACTCAGTTTGCCGAGATGGATGAGGACGCAGTTGCCCTCAACCAAGCCCTCAAGAAGAAGGGGCGGAAGAGGAAGAGGGCACCCAAAGGGACAGCTCCTGCGGCTGAGCCCACTGCTGTTGTTAGGGTTGAGACGACCAATCCTCCTATTGTTGATTACACAGCCCCTGTCGTTCATGTCGCGGCTGGGGAAAAGCAAAATGATGCTCCCATTGATAATGACATAGGAGTTGAACTAGCTGCGGCATGCATAACATTTTCCGGTGGGAACTTCCAGGGTGGACTTAGCCCTATCCATGTCTCAATCACGGATTCTCCTCCGCAGAGAGTGATAGCGGTTAATGGCAATTTGACCACCCCCCAAAGTAGGGTCGATTGAGATCCTGACAGTCGTCCGCGACCTTATTTAAGGCAACCTGATCCCAAATCCTCATGGGATATAACTGCAAGGGCACTCTCCAAGATGAGAAAGGTTGCGGACGCTATTGACCTCATCCATCTAGTGGAAGAGGATCATGAGGATTTAGAGGAATATGCCCTCTATAGTTTGTTGCGGGTAAGTTCATTCCATTGTTTACTTTCTACTGTCAATTACTTTGTGCTTGGACTAACTGTAATTTTTTAGGCTGGGGAGGTAGTCATATCCCAAAAGGCCAAGTATGAAGCCCTATTCAAGCTTCATAACGTTGTTGAGTTTGTTCACCAGTCAGATCTTCAGACTACCAGGACTTCTTCCTTTAAAGCTAGGAAGCAATCCTCTGTCGCGACTCTTGAAGCCTATTAAATGACTACAAATTTTGAGATTCATGCTGCAATTGAGAACCAGAAGAATGTCGAGGAAAATTTTAGGCAAGCTGTGGAGGTTTTAAAAATTACTGAGGCAAAAGCCTTAGAAGCTGCCAGAAATGCAGCGGCCTCGATCAAAAGTGCAGCCTTATCCAGTAGAAATATGATGAACTAGAGCAAGGACACGCTATTGCCCTTCAACAAAAGGACAAAGATCATGCTACAGCACTCAAACAAAGAGATGAGGATCATGCCGCAGAATTAAAGAGAGTTGCGGACGATGCTTTGGTTGCTTATAAAACTTCGAGAGAATTCTTCTCTGCCAATACTATGGCCTACCTCCGTAGTTTCCAGGAGTTCAGGCACAGGATTATCAAAAACTTCCCTAAGACAAAGGAGAAGGTCTTTTCCTGGAAGCTCAGCGATGCTGAGCACTTGGAATGTGTGGCAAAACTGAGAGTTACGATTGAGGAGAGAGCCAAAAAAGTTGCTGGAAGATGTGTATTGAAATATTTGATTCGCCAGATAGATCCAATATTATGGACCGATTTTAAAACTCTTTTGAATGTGAACTTTTTGGTAGAACTTGTTACACAAATAATCTTTTTGACATGAACCCAAAAAGAAATTAAATAACCATTTATTCCTCGTTTGTTTTCAATGACTATCAGGCAAGATTGATATTTAATAGAACGTTTTTAAAATAAAATTTGATAAGATGATATAAACATTTATATAAAATAGAGAACATTAATGGATAAAACTTTTCTATCGGTGTGGGAAAAAAAGACATTCCTAATGAACATTGCCGCATTTGACAGAAAGGAATAAATAGAGACTACCATGAGAAATGGCCTTATGCAGCAGCTACACACGCATACAACATCCAGAAGTATCTCTATATCCCCGATGGCATAACAACTCCCAACAAACTTACTCTCATTGACTGCAAGATCATCTTTCTTCAATTCCAAGGCTAAATATCTCTAGGATTGCTATATAAGGATTGGGATCCTCTCCATTAATGCTAGATTTCATAAGTGTGATGGAGGAGCCAAATCCGAGGGCTATACATGGCTCATAATAGCATGTACCATAACATTTTTTATGCCTCGTTCATTATTGAGATATTGAAGACATCAGAGTTTGAACTGCAAGTATCTTGCCTCTTTCTTTCTCTTCTATATTTATATTCCATTATGTGTGCGTCTGCATGCTTGTCTACGATTCGGAAAAAGGGTTTTCTTTGTTTGGAAAACGAAAATTTTGCTAAAATCATAAAAATTCAGGAATAAATGAAAATTGGCAAAAATCGAATATTAGAATAGTTTTTAGAAAAATCGAATTTTTTTTAAAATAAGGGCCAAAATAATTTCATAAAAGTTCAGAATTGCCAAATCAGCATAAATTAAAAATCAGAAAAGTATAATTTTGAAAAAAAATTGAAAAAAAAAAATCAAATTTGTTTCAAAATTTTCTGGATCAAAAAATTAGAAAAGGGGATAATTCCAATTCCAAACATATATTTTTTGGAAAAATTGGCAATGAAAAATATCATTCCAAATTCGGAAAAATCATAAGTTCGAGAGGGGGGGGGGGGGGGGGGGGGGGAAG
This sequence comes from Sambucus nigra, assembly GCA_949130495.1. Lineage (NCBI taxonomy): Eukaryota > Viridiplantae > Streptophyta > Magnoliopsida > Dipsacales > Adoxaceae > Sambucus > Sambucus nigra. Next base: position 670,624,423 of record OX422207.1, on the reverse strand, counting down.
CACACTCCTATTGTCTACTCAATCCAATCCATCGAAACTACTTACTTGGTACTAGTTCAACATGACTACTTACAATTTTCACGTCTATTACCACAATCGGTTTCCAGTATACCGTTTGCGTTTACAGATGCTTTATGTAAAATAAAAAACGGGGGCACTTGACAAAAAAAACATAAAATATTATTTATTAAATTTTAAACCAATCACATTACACTTCTAACAAAACAAAAAACCTTCACCTACACATTCCTCCCCCTTCCGCCGTAAAAGTCACCGCCAGCAGGCCACGAGGCTGCAGGTCACCGGCAATCAATTTCCGGCAGGCCATCAGCCGCCGGTAAGGAGTGATGCTGCTAGCACAGACACTACCTCATAAAGGATATATAGGTTTATGTGTTTAGGGGCTTTTTGTTAAATGTGTAATGTAATTAGTTAAACATTTAATGGGTGTTATGTTTAGGGACTAAACATCATTTAACCCGTAAAAAAGGTGGCTCTTAGATAAGCTCGTGCATATTTACTCGAACACTAACTCAAAAAGTAGCACTCTTCAGTACAAGGCACACTTTTACAAAGTGATCGACAGGTTGAAGTTTTCACCCACAGTTTTGAAGAATTGACCGTTTACAAATGGAGCAATAAGTAGATGCAAACCAAAAATACATACAACTGAGGCAACCAACAAAAAAGACTTGAATTTGTGGCCAGTCCAAGACATCCCATCAACAATTTGAAAGATAGAAGCAGGAGCGGACCTCAATTATCAAGGATTAGGCACTGAGCTATAAAATATCATAGAAACGTGTTAAAAGGAAACAAACACGAGACACAGCCATATCCATCGTATCCCAACAATAAAGACCCCTCATTTCCTGCCTTCCCTTATATATCACATTAATAGGTATACAAGTTATAAAGATGAGTACTAAAAGAATACATTACCAAATGCTACATAAATAACAGAGCACGGCTTGTTGATGGCGTTGGAACAGCCACCGGACAGGTAGCACTTGATCCGTGCAAAATTGTAGCTGCTCTTTTCAAAAGTATTTGAGAATGATCAGCGAAACTTATAAGCAATGATCAATTCTGTACGAGTGCCATCCAGATGTTACCTGAGTAGGATGCACTTTTGAGAAAGCTTAAATAGGAAATGAAATGCAACACTGCCACTTTTGGCAACCAACAGTGTTGAGGATGCAGCTCCCACACCCAACTTAAATTTAAGACCCAAAACCCACTGGGACCACTTCCACTATTTTCAATCAAAACGCAATAAAAATTTGAAAGACGTAAAACAAGAGCGATCAAGCTATGTCGGCCATGGGGGAATTTTCTCTATTGACTGATCTCCAGTACCAGCTTTTCCAGCGCTTCTTTTGAGAGAGGAATGTACAAACAATCCTGGCCATCAGAATGCCTTCTGATCTTGACGAGCTCATGATCTTTAAATTCGGTCAAATGGGAATTTAGTGTAACCTGGCTACTCACCAGGAAGCGCTCTCGGCAGGTCGTATACAAATTATTGATCGGCATCCCTGAAAGAAAAAAGCAACATGAAATTTACACACTTGAGTGGCAAAAAAAATGTGAAGACTCCACCCACCTACACGGGGGTAACTACTTAGTTTTACAAGAAACTCCCTTAAACTCCTAAACTATGCATATTATTTGCCAAAAACCCCATGTATCACTAAAAAAATGTCGTTGAACAGTCCTTGGAAGGGGGTCTTTGCAACATAATGCATACTTCAAGTGGGATTTTTTTACTAAAAATAGTCTAGGGGATTTTCCTGCAAAAAAGGCACAATTGAGGGAGAACTTTTCCCAAAAAAGACAGATAATGCTCCGAAGTGAAGTAGACGTGGTGACTTGCCTTCTTCATCGGGATGGGCAAGTTGATGTTCCGCAATAACTTTGAAAACACTCTGGGCATTGGGGGTCAAACTCTGTAAAACTATTGAAGCAGTCTTCACACTTTGGGTGGTCCCACCATGAGCGAGAATCAGAGGAAAGAAGATTCCTTCAACCTTGTATGGAGCAAAAGTGGGTACGTGATGCCACCACCAGTTGAACTGTGTGTGAACCATCTTCTTGTCCCACACTTGCATCAAATCCAACGTAGTACCATTAGGCCCATAAAATTTATACACGCACGCACATATATACACTAGGCCCAAGGAATGCTTGTGCTGCGCATATTTATTTATAAAGGAGGCATAAAGTAAAATGCAGTGATTCCTCACTTCTCATAAGAGGCATAAATATTTATAAAAAAATGAAGCATCTTGTGTTAAGCTTGAACAAATTTAGTTGGTCCTTTTGATTATGCTTTGCAACTTCAAGAGGACACTGTATAGAGGAAAGGAAGAAATGTGCGTGATGATTAAGAATCTGAACTAAATTCCAACATCCAAGAGCTATTTAGGAGGAATTAATGATATGGGTCTAGAGGTGTAAGGGTGTAACTGGCAAGGCGAGGAAGATGCAAAAAGTACATAATGTAAGAGAAGAGGTTTAATGCGGTTACTAAGAGAAGCCTTCAAATGGATAGATGACAAAACAAAGGTCATGAGAATAGGAGAGTACAGGGGCTAAGTTGTAATATGTCAAATTGTACTCATTTGATTTTGTTTTCTTTTATTGTATTTCTAGTATTTTAGGTATATTAGTCAGTGGGTAATATCCCTTTGGAATATTCTAGGTTGTCCGCTATACACTTTTTACTTTTTTAGGGTTTCTTTTTAACAAGACTCCCTTAGCCTATAAATAAGTCCATTGGCCACTCAATATTACAATAGAGAGAGAAAAGGAGTTTAATTCTAATACCGTGCTTGCTCTTACGTGTCATTTGTCGTGTTACATCAAACTAGTATCAAAGTCACAAGCTCGTCCATGTTGTTAATGTTGTTGTAAGAGACAAATTGTGACATCTTCAATGGTGAGCAGGAGATCAAGCCGAGTTAGACTTAGCATCGAATCTCCGCCTTCGAAGACACACCCACCACCTTCACGGCTCCAACTTTCAAAGCTTATGGTGAGTTTTTTCGTAGAAGGGGAGAGTGATGAGAATAGGAGAGTACGGGGGCTAAATTGTAATACATCAAATTGTACTCATTTTATTTGTTTCCTTTTATTGTATTTCCTTTAATTGGGTTAGTATTTAGGTATATTAGTTAGTAGGTAATATTCCTTTACAATATTCTAGGTTTCCCCTTTAGTCTTTTTACCTTTTTAGGGTTTCATGGTTAGCAAGACTCCCTTTGCTTATAAATAAGGCCATCGGCCACTCATGGTAGAAATTACATTTGATAGAAAGGGGTTTAATACTAAATTTCCAATATCGTGATTGCTCTTGTGCATCATTTGTCGTGCTACTTCAAAAGGGATCCGCAAGGTCGGAAGTTTGTTGCGATCAGGTGGCTTGAATAACATTACACTATTTCCTAAACATAATTACAGGCAAAGATAATCAAAAACAGTGCAAGTGCATTTTGAAAGGGCCCTCTTTTTATCAGAAAGAACAAAGAATATTATAAATATACAAACAGAGCAAAGATATAAAGGACAAGAAATCCACTGAAGTAGAAGAAAAGCTAAACAATAATCAAGCACTAATTACAAGAAAATCAGAAAAAACAATATCAAGAAAGCGTAGAAAGTGTAACAGTACAGAGCTTCATCATAATGCCATATATATATATATATATATATGATAACTTCTCCATTTCCCCATAGCTTTATGCAGAGGTAAAAATTAACAAACAAAGCAGAGTTAAAAGCGAGAGGAGGTTCAGGACCCAAAACATCCCCCTAGAGTTGATACTCTATTTCAAACAAACAAATGGCCCACCCTTCCAAGACTAGATTTTCAGAGAAGAAAGAAGGAAGATGAGAATTCCATATCCTTCATTCCTTCCAACCAACCTGTGTAAAATCACATCATCTTTCAGCCACATAGGAAACACTTGGGGGACAACCTTTTTTTTTTAAACGATGCAAAAGAGTAGGGATCAATCAATGAAATAAAATATGAAATCCAGATTATACTTACAAAGAGGTGCATTAACATGATCGATGGAGGCAACTATACGAATATGGGAACAAGCAGCGATTCTTGCCAGAAGCTGTTGGATGTCAGAATCTCGCAAACCAGGCCCATCGATATTGTGAATGACAACACAAACAAAACATTCATTTCCCTCCACGTGTGGTCCATCTAGAAAAGCAAGAAGATCATCCATGGATCGAGAATTAAATGGTTGTTTCTCTTTAAGTAAGTTCGCTGAAGAAGTGCTTCGATGCATTTTCAATTGCTCCCAAAGTTCTTCACATAAAGTCATCACAACCTACATTTTAACATACATTATTTTGTCGTCAAGCATGAAGAGAATAGCTAATTAATGTAAAGATCTATTGAGATGTGTTGAGAGGCCAGTAAACAAGAAAAAGGGGGAGAGGGGAGGGGAAAACATGAGTAATGTTGGGTCAATAAAAAGGTCATACCCAGTGCACAAGGTTCCCGCTTAACTGCAAGTTCTGGGGTTATATTGGATCAATATAACCCCAAATTTATGTCATTTTTGTTTCATGAATGAATGTGTCAGTTCTACATAACATAAGTAGTTATACAATACATAATGATCTAAATCTAGGAAGCAAATATTGTGAAAGATGGTTGTATTGTGAATAGATGAAGAAACACTAACAAAGTTTCATGGTGAAAAATAGGGTTAGCAATGGCTCGTGTCGTGCCAAATTGTCTCCATCCATGCTCGACCAATTTATTACTGTATACTAAAGCTCTTGTCTTCTATAAGTAGTTTATTTGTCATATCGTAAGTAGGCAACTTCATTTCACCCACTTGTTCAAATGTGCCTGGCAAGCCAACCTGTTAATGACCCAAACTCATTAAGGTTATTCTCAAACCAGCTAACTTCACGTCATGTTTATCTCAGGTCGACTGGTGGTGTTGGGATCAGGCCTAACAAGCTACACTAAAATTCCAAATACTTTCCACATAAGGATTTTTGAATATTAAAAATAAGCCAGTTTTCAGTAGAAGGATCTGCCATGAAAGAGACCTCCCATTGATTGAAAAGGATAGACATAATAGATCACATCTGTTATAAGTTATAACTATACAAGACAGAAGTACAATTATACTACATGTGTCATACATTAAGACATCAAAATAACTACAACTTAATGATCACTATTCCATAGAGTCTAAATTTTAGGGATAAGAAACAGATGGTGGTTCTTAGTCATATCCATTTCCTCAACGACACCAAGAGTGTTGACCCTGCACTAGGAAAAATATTATTTTTGAAGTGACAGTTGCTCTAGTATCCTACAAACAATTGTCTAAGGTCATCCAAGTAATAAAGGGAAAACATGCTGTTCCTAGAAGATTTTAGAGTTCCCTTATTTTATGCAAACAAGTCATAAAATATCACTGCTACTTGAAAGTGAATAGGAAAACCACTTTCAACCAATGTATGTCATCTTGGCAGAGGCCATAATTAGCTTAGCATTCATAGACGTAATTTAATTGAGGCCAGTAAAAGTGGACATTCATTAAACCTAGTTTAATGGCAGCGTTCATTATGAAGTACTCTTAGTGATAAATCTACCTAAATATATCACCAGCGACCAATCACGGCTGCATAGTTCTTCCATTGATAAATATGCGTTTGTTCATTCATAATTTTTTTTTCTTTTATAAAATGTAATGGTTCAGTTTTGGTGTACCGGATGAGCCACATATCCATCGGGTCTTGATAGACCCGGCATCCTTCTCGTTTCAAGAGGGAAAGTAAAAGCTGCTCTGTTAAGCCAGCCTTGACACATTTGTGTGCCCTAGATTCTCAAACTCAATTGTTCATTCATAATTCACATTAAACTTAAATCGAAATGGAAAATTGCATATCTATACACTCCAATGTACTTAAAGTAAAAGCAACCAAAGAAAAAAGAAGAAAAATGATGTGAATCAAAGAATGCAGAAGCATTATTGTTGCACTACACACCAACTACTAACTACTAACTACACAACACCACCACAAACAAAAATAAATAAAACTAAACTAAGAAAAAGGGTTTCTTTCTCTCTATATATTTTCTTTATCAGTATTCAAGTTGTAATTATAAATGATGGCCAAGGGCCTATTTATAAGAGAGGTTAGCTTGCTAACCAAACTAATACCTAAAAAGATAAAAAAATGACAACTAATAACTAAAAATAACTCATTAGCGCCAAACATGCTTGGAGACTAATTAAAGATTAAAAATAAAAGAAATTGACAATAAATCCTAAACTAAAAATGCAAAATAAAATATAGTCTTCTACCGGGAGCACAACCACGTGCCACGTGTCTCTACGGATCACCATACACATCATTCTCCCCATTTTCGAAAAATCTCGTCCTCGAGCTTGGAGGGTGACTCATCAATGCCACAAGACATGAACCAAGAACAACTTCGAACCTCAATCAAACTCAATTAAAAGTGGGCAAAGCAACTGGAATTAGTCCCATGTGTATGAATATCATCAACAATGGGTCTAATAAACCCAAATCCCAGCGATGTCCCTCTACGAAATTCAAGCAACCAAAAACTGACGAACATATCTGCCTTCTCTACACCATCAGTACATGCTTGCAACTTGGAGTGGTGAACCCTTGAATCTGACCGGACGGTAACTCCGGCGACCGCACCTTTAAGAGTACAATGGATAAACAAGCGGACTGAAGATTGCGACATTCTGGAAAGCCGGACCCAAAAATGGCAAATAGTCGAAAAATGGGCCCCAAATGGGACACATTTAATGAAAGTCATGTTGTGTCACAAATAGGACCTAGGACCAATTTTGACCGGATTTGAGGTCAAATAGGGGGTGGGAAATTGGATCGGGGTAGGAAAGCCCATTTTTGTTGGGTTTGATTGTGGTTGGGCATAAATGAGTGCGGGAAATAGGGTAAAAATAGGGGTGGGGCAGATTAGGGCTAAAAAGGGGAAGGGTAGAAAGGGTGGGTTTCTTGGCCAGAATAGGGGTAGGATATAAGACGATGTTTCATTTGAACGAGGTGGTGGTTGTGTGGCAGTAGGAGATGGAGGTGAAGGAGGGCATTTTTTGTTGCTGTCTTTGTACCAACTCTTCCATTTGTTGCTTCAACTCTTCAATCTCCTCGTATTGTTGTTTGGATATTCTTGGAGTCATTGTTTGTAGCGTACGATTTTGATAAAAACACACCGATACACCAAACACCGATATTGGAGCGACACTGATACTAATTTGACGTAAACTACACGCCAATGGCCAAGAAAATAAACCAAACCCTAAATTTTAGAGAGAGAATCAAGAGATTTCTTATATTCAAAATGGAGAGTGTCCTCAAATGAGGAATACAAGTGGGTATTTAAGGGGAGGAGTAGCTTAGGCCCTAAGCTAATATTCTAATTACAAAAATGCCCTTAATTGCCTTTTGCTACTCCTTCATCTAAATACTAAAACAAAAGAAAATACAATAACATAATAAAAGAAAGAAATTGACAATAAACCCTAAAATAAAAATGTAAAATAAAAGATAATCTTCTACCGGGAGCACAACCACGCGCCACATGTCTCTACGGATTACCATACACATCAAAAAATTAAAACAAACGGTACTCACAAACTGAAAATCAACCCTGGACCAGAGACCGGGGTCCATGTAACCTGATTTTACAGACCAATTAATAAAAAGCTTATGTTTATTGCCTACTACACAACACCCTTTTAAACTCTAAACCAAGGATAGGACCTAACCTTCACAAAATTAGCCAATTAGTTGTACAAGCATTCTTAAGCAACCACATCAAGCTATCTCACTTAAATTCAAAAAGTGAGTAACATCAACACAAATGCTTAGTAGTGTAGATTGGTTAGCCTTATCCCAACCTAGGTGCCCAATACACCGTGCGGGCCCGGATGCGAGTGCACTAAAGCGTTCATTTTTAAATGAGAGTCCCCAAAGCTCTATATATTGAATACTAAAAAAATATATTTTTAATTTGTAGATGTAAACATATATATATATATATATATATATATATATATATATATATATATATATATATATATATATATATATACACACACACACACAAATAAATAAATATAAAAATGTAACAAGTCTTAAATAATTGAATAATATTTAACTAGTTGGTTGCAATATTCAAATTTTATATTTATTTATATATTAAAAAATTGCAGTATTGGACAATTATTTTAATTTTTATTTAAAACCACAAATGAACGTGGTGTATAAGATTTTATTGAATTTTTATTCAAGTAAAAACACAAATTTACTATGTAAACAAGTGTACCTTTCTAAATCAAATAGAATCACATATAGTAATTAAAATCTTGAAGACATTTAGCAAAGAAGAGAATTGTATATATATTAAAAATCTACCTCACATCGGAAAAGTAAAATAAAAGTTACGTAAACAGTGTCAATGGCACACAAAGAAATTACACTTAAACAAAGAGTAGTAATACTCAAAATTTAACTAATACTTGAATGACTTGCCCCAATGGGGTATTACTTGCACACTAAGGAATGCTTAGGTCACGTATGATGTCATGGGGTGACATCACATGGACTATATAACATTCCCTTTACAAAAATAACTATTTTAGCCCTTATTAAATCTAATAACTACAACTAAAAAAACGAAAATAATAAAAAGAAAAATTACAACAGTAAAAAGAAGAAGATACCGAAATTGCTCTCAACTATAATTCACATCACTTTCCCCTACTTAAAACCAAGCTCGTCCTCGAGCTTTGAAACTTTAAGGACTTGTCTGCAAATTTTAAAAATAGGCCGGCCCAAAGAAAGTAGCTCTTTTTTTTGTATGCAGGTGAGCATCTCTAGAAAAAGAGACCTATATTTATGTGAACCCCATTTAAAACAGTCTGGTGGGCTAAAACAGATCGAGTCCACTTAAGCTTTTCTTTGAAATGCTCCAAGTCCGACCCAGTTATCTTCCTTTTTGGTGGGAATCTTGATGGCAACCTCCGGTGAGTGCTTCATGTCTCTTCTCCCTATGTTCGTCTCTCCTTTCTCTTCATCTCTTCTGCCCCATATCTGATTTGGAGCCAGCATAAGGCCACCTGGGTCGAAGACAAGTTTGGGGTTACAAAACACTGTCGCCGATCAGATGGGCTACCGTCAGAAGTCGTCAGAACCCTTGGAGTGCTGCCGGGTAGAATCGACTTTGGGGCCTTTCGATTCAGCCCTTTTCGTGCCCGTTTGCTTATCTCTTTTTTCTTGAGGTTGGAGGTTTAGAACTAGATCTGGGCTGCGATTTCAGCCACTTTTTTTGTGTCAGCCCCATGGCCCAATTGGGACTTCATTCCTCTTTTTTGGAGGTGAGGGTTGGATGGAGGATTAGAGCTAGGCTTTTGAGGGGGTTGGGGTTTGACATAGGGTTTTTGGGTGGGGTTAGTGCTTTGTGGTTGGGGGGGTGTTGGTGTAAGGTTGGATCGGGGAAGAGGGGGCTTGGGTCTGCTGATAATAGGTTCGTGGGGCTGTTCGGGGATGATAGGAGGGTAAATTGGTAGTGGAACCACAGAAAGTGGTAGTGGAGTGGGAATGTGGGCGGTGATGGGTTGTTCTTGGAGCAAATGAGAGGGTGGGGTGGGGGTGGGGGGGGGGGGGGGGGGGGCGGGGGGGGGCTTTTTGAGCGAAGGAAATGACAAGGGTTGTCTTAGTGGTGGAGTGGCCTGAGGGTCTGATAGGGCGGAAATGAAGGTGGTGGGTCTCGACGGGTGCACGGAGAATGGATAGCAACAAATCGCTCGGCTTGAGCATTGAATCGATAACTCAAACCCTAAATCTCCTCTCTCCATGTTGTTGGTGGGGGTTTCGTCAATTCAGTGTTATGACACTAGACTTTTGTGTTCTTGTTCGGCACTATTGTTGCTTTGTTTACGATTTTTCTACACAACTGCAATAACGGGCGGAGTGACTACACTCGAACAAACAGTAGTAATACTCAAAACTTAACTAATACTTGAATGATTTGCCCTAATTGGGAATTACTATTTATAGGGATAAGATAAGGATATAGAAAGGGGCCATTACTTGCCCAACTAGGGAATGCTTAGGTCACATGTGATGTCATGGGGTGGCATCACATAGGCTAGAACATTCCCTTTACAAAAATACAAATTTTAGCCCTCATTGAACATAATAACTACAACTTAAAAATGAAAAATAATAGAAAGAAAAATTACAATATTAAAAAGAAGAAAATACCGAAATTGCTCTTAATTATAATTCCCATCAAACACTTCTCTTAAAATAGAGAAAAACAATTATTCTTATCTTCTGAGCCAAAAAGAGGTCTCGTCCAAGAGCTGCCAGCTTTGTGCCTTGGGATGGGTGAACAAATAGTTCAATTTTTCAAAACGACTTTGAATTGTGTAATACGCGATCTTGTTTTTTAAAGTTCGCGAATTTCGACAAATTCGCACAGAATTGGTGAAATTGCGACTTTAAGGCCCGTGCAGTAGCCTACCTGAGCTGGATTCTCCATATAAATTATAATATTTTTTGTACTATTTTTCATAAGTTCATTATTACCATCTACCCTTCTATCAAATTTTATGCTTTTAGAGATGCTGATTGACAAGTGACATTACTAATCATTATGTCTGTCTTAAACTTCGTTTGTATTTTCTAGACTCTTATTTTTTGAATGACCTGCTATGTGAATTTGTCTGTTATTACGTTTGCTTGGACAGCAAACCTTTAGCTTATATATCCTTGTAATTACCTCTTTGAGGACTCGTTAAATATTATTAGTGTTTCATCCCAGGTTATTTGTGAGTATACATGATGTGAATCAAGAAGCTCAAGGGCATTTTCGTCATTTTTAGGGCTTTATAGAATTTTATTTTCGTTTTGTTATTTTTGTTATTTTCTTTCAATTTGTTATTTCGTTGTATTTTCTTTTTGGTTTAGTATTTAGATATGGGAATAGTAAAGGCTCTTAGGGGCATACTTGTAATTAGATTTTTAGCTTAGAACCTAAGCTAGACTACCCCTATAAATACTCGCCTTGTAGCATCATTTGAGGCATTCTATATTTTGAGAGTTTATTGAAAGAAAGTTGAAACATGATATATCTTCATCTTATTTTTCATTTGACGTCCTTTTCATCAATTGGTATCAGAGCCTCGTTGGCTCCACCCGTTGTTCTTGTTGTTAAAAAAAACACAAAACATCGTAGACAACGACAAATGACTTTTAAGAGGATATATGGTCCCGTGAAAGCTCGTTACGTTGACTCGAGGAGGTCTTGAACCACCTCTTAGCGCGACTCGACGATTTTGAGGCTCGCCTCCCTTCCACCCCCACCTAAAACCCTAATCCTAACCCTAGCCACCAAAATATCTCTACCCACACTTCCGCAACCATCTCCACACCCTTGCCCCAAAAAAAAATATCCCAGCAAACCCTAGCCCACCCACCACCCATCCGGAGGTGGCCAAGGGCAGCAAAGGTGACGCTGACCACCGGCCAGCCTCCCTGGCCTAAATCCGGCGTCGACCAACCACCCGAAACCCCCAGAAGCAGTTGGACTCTACACCGACACCTAGGGAGGCCTCCGCACAGCCCCTCTTCCCCCCCCCCCACCACCACCACCACCACACACACACACCTCGGTCGGAACCCACCCCAGGTGGCTAACCTGCCTCCTACACTCTATAGCGACCCCGGTAAGCTAGGGTTTTGCCCTAAAAGTGGTCGGCCACTGCCCGGCGATACCCCCTCCACTGCTAACAAGGGTCGAAACCAACCTCTGACTGCCGGAACCCAACCCTCAACCGGCAAGGACCCGATTGAAGCTCCAACCCCAGATCCACACTCCCACCCCCCCGATATTCCCTCTGCCCTTGGCAGAACCCTCCAACAAGTTCAAGAACTAGGGTTTGGCAGCACAAACTAGGTTTTTGATTCGGGTGGAAGCTTTTTTTTATGGTTGACATGAGAGACAAGAGGAAGATGATGAAGACTGAAGCAAAAAAAAACAATGGAATGGGCACTTCCTCAATTTTCAGAAATTATTTGTGGGCCCCCAAAAGTTTTTTTGTCTCTCTTCAACACATTTTGGGAGCTTTTCAGACGATTCTCCAATTTTTGAAAGCTCGAGGACAAGCTTGGTCTTAAGCGGGGGGAATGATGTAAATCAAGAAGCTCAAGAGCATTTTCGTCATTTTTAGGGCTTTATAGTATTATTATTTTCTTTTTGTTATTTTTGTTATTTTCTTTTAGTTTGTTATGTCGTTATATTTTCTTTTTGGTTTAGTATTTAGAGATGGGAATAGTAAAGGCTCTTAGAGGCATACTTGTAATTAGATCTTTAGCTTAGAATCTTAGCTACCTTCCCCTTAAAGATACTCGCCTTGTAGCCTCATTTGAGGCATTCTATATTTTGAGAGTTTATTGAAAGAGAGTTGAGACATGAGATATCTTCATGTTATTTCCCATTTGACGTCATTTACGTCAATACATCAAAGTGTACCGGATTATCGTTGATCGTGGGTTCGTGGGTCACTGTAATCGTGTAGCAGTGGTAATAATAGCGTAGGAGGGTATAATTCTAGTATTTTATAAAAGAGGGATATAATTGTAAGTCCATAAAAATGGAGTATAGTTGTGTAAGTGGGGTATAGTTGTCACCCATCACCAACAGCTCACACTATAAACAAAGGGGAGAGATCCAAGACAACAAAAGAACGAAGGGAAGTTCCTTATGTGAGCTAGAGAGGGAGGGACAGAGCCAGAAACACTTGTATGGAAAATATCATCATCTTGTATCATCCCCACCCCCAAAATGGTGAAGAAGTCTTCACCCTCCCCACTAGTAACATCCTCTTAGCTCACAACATACATATGAATGAGAACATCAAAGCCCCGTTGTGGACATAGACTTTGCCGAACCATGTAAAAAATTTATCTCCAGTGTATATATTTATCTTCTCCACCTCTCCTCTCTCCAATGAGTTCAGTTCAGGCTTCTCCGTAAACGGGTTACACCTCGGTCCTTCAGGGACAAACTCCCTAAATCCCAGACCACCAACCAAAGAGCCTCCTACAAATAGAGTATCATTGTAAAGAAACAAAACCAGGCCTATTTGGAACGAAGAACCACCCAGGTGGGGGAATTTGTAGTCATCATTCCAGGCAAAATCCGGAATTTGCTGTCATAGTGGCACAGTCGAAGCATTCGTCTTTGGCATAAGAAGAGGATGAAGGACTCAAGACCATCGTTAGCACTTAGCATCATCTTCATAGGCCACAGTCTTCCGCCAACGCACGGTGGGCAAACATGAGCTCCATAAACAGGATTCAGTTCACCAACAACACTGGATGCTCGGGGGAGCTTCGTACGGTTCATTTGCAGCAAGCAATGAGAAAGATGAAGACAGCAGGAGCTTAGAACCGCCTCGGGTGGGCTCCTATCTTTTACACCTTAATTATATTCTATTGTCCAGCTTGTCCCATAACTATTTTGAACCGTGCACTCTAATTATATTTTCATCTGAAAAAACACAGCAGAATTCTTTTGCAGTCTAACAAGGAAAGATTTTGCTGTTGTCTGCATGCCATGGCAGTAGATTAAAAAAAAGTTTTCTTTTACTTACCCATGTTACTAATGTTATATTCAAGATAACCCCTATTTTATAATAATTTGACTTAAAACCTATGAAGCACAGACACGGATACGGGTGTCGTGTCCGACACGACACGGAACGTTACAAATCTAAAAAACCTAGGACACAATACGGAAGAGACACGGCGAAAAATAAATATATTTAAAATTATACATACACACACACACAGAAATAGAGAGAGAGAGAGAGAGAGAGAGACGATCAAGCGTGTACTCAAATAGCGGAATTTTTAATGAACCCTATAAACGATATTGTTTTGTATTAACATGAGCATTTTTTGTTTTCTTCTTCATTTTAATGCAAAACGACATTTTTGAGGAGTCCATTTTAAAGTCCGCTATTTGAGTCTGCATCTTATCGGTTTTGTGTGTATATATATGGCTGTCAAACTACTTTATCAAAATAATCATTGTTAAATATTTCATAATAACAGTTAAACCGTAAATTAAAAGTATACATTAAAATCAAGTCAGAGACTAACTTCATTCATTTTTAACTTTTCTTCTTACTAAGTATAAATTTCAAAAATATTTACTTTTTACATGATGACACTAAGATCTATTAAACTTAGTTTTTTGCGCCCATCCGTGTATGCAGAGTGTCTTAGTTTCGTCTGTGAAGTGTTCGCGAAGTGTCCGCCTTCTTTATAATGTCAAACAAATCTGACACGCCACATGGATTGTCGTACGTGAGTCAGAGTGTCCGGAGTGTCCGACACTGGTACGTCACCTCCGGAGAAGTGTCCGTGCTTCATAGCTTAAAACCCAGATTTAGAGTGAAACTCAAGTATAGCATTAGTAACATAGGTACAAGTCAAAAAAAATATTCAGTGATCATTAGATGAAAATAGGGGAAATTAAAATATAACGATGGCAATATGAGATAAATCCAAAAAAACAATCTTAGAAATGATTTTAGAGGTGTTACAAATATGTGATCTAGATAGCGTCTAAAATATTCTGTTATGAGCAATGTCCTGAGACGGAACAATGTTATTAGCTTGACATTAGCATACTAAAGATACAACAACACGTGGAGAAACAAGAAGTAAAAAGAATAAGAGATTGTTTTGCAATTGTATACAAGTAAACATAATACCTGTTTAAGATTGATGGACTGAAGATAGCCATTGATTACAACTACAGTATAGTCGGTCAAGGTTGTTGAGGCAAAATTTTCAATCAAGCCCTTCTTGGAACCAAATCCATACATTAGAAGACCAAAACCACACCTGGGTAGTACACAAAGACAAACAAAACAACATCAATTCAAATAGGGGGAGAGGGAGGGGGAGCAAAGAAAAACACACATACCCATGAGTTATACAAAATATGAGGGCACACCTCAATGCAAAAACCCACTTTGGATACAAACTTTTGTAGCTGTTCATCAAGTTCATAATTTCTTTCTCGTGTTTAGGCTCTATATTAGATGCTGCTGCTCTAAGCCCCTGCTTGAAGAAAAGGAATATCGGATTTTCCTCATAAGAACCAGGGATGTATGCTACATGCGTGTGTGTTTGTGTGTGGAACGAGAGGGGACAACCTGTTCATCAACCAGGTCGATGTCCGAAAGCTTGTGGGAAGATTTCTTTGCAGAAGGCCCCAGCTCTTTTGCAAGAAAATAGTTTCTTGAGAACCCAAACTCCTCTTCTTCGAATTCGTTGGCATCCATGATTCCAATTCTTGGTGATTAAATTACAAACGCTTCGAATGCAGAAGTTAACCGAACTGGAAAAAAAATCAAGTAAATCCATATGGGTCAACTCCAAATGTACTACTACCTCCGTTCAGAATTAATAGTCCCCATTCGAAAACGACGTTTTTTTAGGATTTATTGAATCAACAGCCAAGATCAAGACTCGTTCACTAACATGAAATTTGGTTCTTTGATTACGTTTCAAAAAGAAAAGCGAATATTAATTTGGAACGGGCCAAAAGGGCACGCAATACTATAAATTTGGGACAGATGGAGTAATTAATACCGTAAATAAAAACACAATGCAATTGCCCAACCTAGAGATAGTGGGTTATTTTATTAGGTGGAGTATTGGACTAATAACATATATGTGCCTTAAAAAATCAAACTAAACATGCCTAAGACTTCTCCTGCCCTGGAAACTTTGGAGAATGGAAACAATGTTTGGAAAAAATAATTTTCTTAGCTCTGAGTTACTAAAAAATTCCCCAGACTAAAACTTTTAATCTGCAACTTGTCTTGTGGACCATGTATGATAGCTATCTGAAATAAATAAATATAAACTATAACGGCAAAAGAATGGAGGGTTAATCAATTACATTGAAGAAGAAAAATAGGCAAAATTAGAGACGCAGTATAAAAAATCAAAATATGAGATAGAGAAGGAAACTGACCTAAAGCTTTGATGTCCGGAAATTGCAATGTTGTGTTGGTTTGGTGCGGGGAGAGAGTGAGATAGTGTGCCCTAGTTTATTTTCCCGCGTTTTTTCCCCATTTGAGACACTTCAACGGGACTTGACTCGGTCAGCTTTACCAAATTTTGTTCCCTCGTTGTGAATATTAAAATAGAGAGAATAAATTTTTTTGTCGAAATTTTGGGTGACAAAATGTTGATGTATAGGTTTCGCATCAGTGGGACCTTAAAATTAATTAATAATAAGTCGATATGTCAATTTGTCATCCAAAATTCTGTTAAAAATTCGAGCTCCCTAGAAGTGCTCAAATTTTTATTTGGGCTTTTGATTGATCCCCTTGCCGGAAATAAGTATAATTATAAGTTCTCCATTTAAAAATGTTTAATGAATGGGCGTTTTGCACGTGTTTGTATTACTCAAATTACTAAGGGTTTGTTTAGTTTGTAATTATAATTCTGTTTTTTATGTTTAAATACAATTATGATAAAAATTTGGATTTGATAATTTATTTTTAAAAACTGAATTATAATATTTCTGTATTATAATCTAAATTTTTAGAAAACAGGTTGAGGGTGTTTTATAAATTCTATTTTTTATTTTTCAACTGAGAATTATTCATTCTTAATATTTTAATGCATTTATACCTTAATATATAATATACATAAATAATGCATTAATATGTGTATAATTCTTATAAATAAAAAATATATATGTACATGTACACAAAATTACGTATGGAATAATATAAATTAAATAATATTATTAATAGATACATGATAGTTATATATAGTTTTATACATGTATTATTAATGTATGAAATAATATAAAATACACATATATTACATATGTATTCAAAAATATTATCAATTCATGTATATATATAATTTTATAGTGAATTATACATGTAATATATATATATATATATATATATGTGTACATTTAATATCATGTATTTTTATGTATATTTAATGAGGTATGTTATATATGTATGCATGCATACATACATACATAATAAATTATAAATATATATACGTTTAATATCATGTATTTTTATGTATATTTAATGAAGTATGTTGGGAGTTTAACTAACTCTCTCTCTCTCTCTCTCTCTCTCTATATATATATATATATATATATATATATATATATATATACACACACACACATATGTATAATATAAATATATATGTTTGTCAAGTTTGTAAAAAAATTCAAAAAATTGTATTTAAAAACAAATTTACCAAGCGCACACTAATAATTATAACACAAAAAACTGAATTTTAAAACTGTATTTAAAAATAGCGTTTAAATAATGTTTTAAAATACAAAACCAAACGGGCCCTAAAAATATCATTTGTATATTTATCGTTCAAGTAATATTAGGTATATTTTTTTACCATTTTTTATTATTCAACTCATGTGTTAAACACACGTTGGTTGTTGTTCCAACCAATGTATTTTAGACACATCAGTCAGGTAAAAAAATAGTTACAGAAATGGGTATATATAATATTACTCTTATCAGTTAAGACTGGCAAAAGTGGTGTGATTACAATTGTAAGTCATGTGCCCAATATCGTTTCAGATTCAAAAATTATCTCAATATGAAATACGAGATTATCGATATGATATGTAAGATCTCCTTCTATACGTAAGATTTTTTTTATTTTTCATTTATATACACGTAATAGGGTTCTTATTATTTGGATCTAGAAACTCCGTAGTCATTTTGTAATATCCTACCCTAATATTTCATTTACATTTTTGTATAAATTATAATGAAGTGGAGTTTATGATAATTGTAGGAAAATTGGGGGTAAAAACTAGAATTTGGAGAAAATAATAAGAAATAAGGGTTCGAACGAGAATGATGTCATTCGAAGCAAGGGATCAAGTGAGGCTCGTGCAAGGTCCCACTGTCTTACAGTCCCAGGTAGCGTGAAGATCGTACGAAGCCATATATCAAACGAGATGGACATGTCGTTCGAAAGAGGCCCATGTCGTTCGAACGACGTGCCTCGAAAATGTTTAATCTGAGTTACCCTTGTGTGTTGTCACGTTTCTGACCCTTGGATCATTAAGTTGTTAGAATCTTATGAGCCCAAATGGGCAAAAACGGGACTTGAGTGGATTGGGGGTGTTTTTATAAGGGTTGTTTGGCTTATTTAGATTCATTTTGGGATTGAAAGAAGGAGAGAGGGGGGGTAAGTATTTCACTATCTTTTTGGATATTCATCCACATCTTTGCACCACAAACCACCATGCTACCACCACACCTCCACTTTGTATCCCTATATTTATTATGTATTCCACCATATTTGAACCATACACACCCATTTCCACCATTGTTGCGCATAGCTACGAATTTGTAAGGTGTTGTTAGGATTTTTTTGAGAAAATGAAGATGGAACTTTTATGGAGTTTGAAGTAGATTTTTGAAGGGGTTTTGCATGGAAGCTAGATGGAGCATGCTTTTGGGTGGGGCAACCTCCTTGATGCCACCTTAGGAGGTGGGAGGTTTCCATCTTCCTTGACACTCCATGCCTACCATTAATGGAGCTTCATTGAGGTGAAAAAAATATACTCTTAGATTATAAGACTCTATTTTATGTGTTTGTAGTCTTGGTTGTTAGAGTATTAGGAGTATGATACTTAGAAAATGATGTTGGGTTTTTTTAGCAAAACTAATAATAAACATTTTTATGGAATAAGAATGTTTAAAGGAAAAAATTATTTTTGTTGAAAATAAATTAAGAATGCATATTTCGAAGTTTCTTGAAATAAATGATTGGATTTTATGAAAATGGTTAGTTTCAAGAAGTTAATGTTAAATATTATATGGAATGAAATATTTGAAATAATGTCGATCTTGCTAAAATAATGGCGAAGCAAAGTTTTAAAGTTTCTTGCAAAAAGTGAAGATTTTATGAAATGGGAAATTTGTTTGAAGTTTTGAAGAAATAATAATGTTCTTTAATCTTGAAATGTTATGATTTGTAAGTGTTATAAATTTCTAGAATAAATCATGTGTTCAACACATTAAATAGGATTTTAGGATTTAAAATCCATCTTTCAATTCATATAAACTTGTAGTATTTTGATGTTAAGCATGCAAACAAGTTTAAAGAAGATTTTGTTAGGTTCGAACATGAAAAGAAAAAGAAAGTAAAAATTTTAATCTCCAAAGTGTGTAAGAAGAGGTTAAAAGTGTGATAAGTATAAAGTTGTAAGACTACATGTAATAATAAAAAGAAAATGGTATTTTCTTGTAAAAGTAGTCTTTGAGTATAATTAAATTTATGGAATAAAAAAATGTCTAATTTGGAAATATGGTTAGTAAAGGTCTTGAATAAGTGTTAATGGTTAAACATTGAAAAGTTGGCTTGTGTAACTTAATAATGTTTTGAAAGATTAACACTTATGAATTTGGAATAATGGAATAAAGATGTTTCCAATTGAAAAAAAGTTACTCCAGAAAGGTTAAAATGTGTTAAGGTGTTTAAAAACACTTAAGAAATGTGGGTAACTTAATGGTGTTTTGAAAAATTAGCACTTGTGAAAATAGAGTAAAATGTGAGTTTGGGGAAACATGGGTAATTTTACGTAAATCAGAACATTTTTATGAAATAAAAAGTTGGAAAGGGTGTTACACATGATAGTCCAAATAAACATGATTTTCAGAATATAAATCAAAGTTAAAATGCTAAGGACACGAAATAATGATTTTCAAAGTGTAACACAAATTGGGCAAACCCTCGAGTTTGGATTTGGTCGGGTATAAAAAGGAAAGACGGTATAATATGGACATCTGTAAAATATTAAAATACATAAAAGTAACTCGGGTGACACCGGGATAATTAAGGAGGGCCCGAAGCCCTGGGGTGAAATACCCCAAATAACTGACCAGAGCATACGGTGGAGTCGGCGGCGGTGTGGAGCCCATTAAAGTATGTTGTTATTGAAAGATTTCGAGAAAAGATAAAGGAATAAGGAACATGTCAATAAATGGGTTATGTGGTGAAAACGTGTTAAGACAACCTAACTTGAATGAATTAATAAATATTATGGTAAAGGTTAAAATGGACAAGTAGTTATGTAAATTGATTAATGTCCATAAGATAGAGGGAAGGTAGAGTAAGTGGGTAAATGTGTGGTTAAGCAACCTAAGTGCTTAAACCCATAATTAGCATAAGGGTACATTGTGAAACGTTTTCAAGACTAAGTAAGTATTTTTTAGCACGGTGTTCGCGTGTGTTGAAAGGGTGATTCACTACACCAAACCTACCGAATTGTCATGGTCATTGACCTTGACAGGCGAGATAACTTTTTTTGTCATGGTCATTGATTGTGGCAAGCTCGTTAGAATTGGCATGGTCATGTCACGGCCCCTGACCGTGACAAGTTTGTCACGATTTATGACCGTGACAAGCCCATGACACTTTATAAAAAAATTGTCACGGTCATTGACCATGATAATTTTGGGCAGAATTGAAAAAAAATCTGCTCGGCAGTATGGCCACTGCCACTGCCCAGCAGTATATTTGTATATGTTATAGCAACATTGTACCTATTCAAACATTATATATCCAAATAAACTAGAGATAATGCAAATATACATTCAAAATAGAAACAATATGCATCACGACATAATCCAAACATAATTCAAATGTACCAACTTAAAAACAATTCAAATGTACCAACTTAAAAACAATACAATTCAATTCAAATAATGTCACTACATGCCTTGGGTAAGGTTAAATCCGGGGAGGTGAGTAGGCCACACGATATACGAATTGATACACCCATTGATATACATCGTGCCGCATTGTTCGCGTAACCACAACGGGAAGTTCTCCTTCCCGGTTATCACATGCGTGACGAGCACCTTGGACTCGATGTCTTGAAGCTCATGTCCATGAACTAGTCCGCCCTGGATGATATTCGGGTCCCTCAACCCCCGCCCTATCCGTTGGCCATCAAATATGTCCAGTATAAACACGATCGGCCAATCAAGTCTCGACATCGGTCGGTCAAAGGGAGCCAAATAGGGAAGTGGATCATCAAAGTCCGCACGTGTCGGCGATGAAGCAGCGAGGTCCACATACTCGTCATCCTGCACCTCTTCCTCCCGCACCTCCTCCCCCACCACCTTCTCCTTCCCTTTCCCCTTGAGTTTTCTGCCTCCCAACGAACGCTTCATGAATAAGAACATATCTTGGACCGTTGCCTCCAAACGGGACAGCTTCGCGTCATGCGAGTCCACCGTTCGAGCCAACCCAGTGTCGCACATCTCCAATCCGATGATCCTAGATTTGGCCACCTGCGAGCTCACCCACCTTGTCCTCCCCTTGCGACCAGAGCCAAGCACTTAGCTGAGTCCGTCTGTGGACAAAGATGCCTTGTCAGCATCAGACTGCGACTCATGCACTTCCTTAAGCTTTGTCTGAAATGACAAAAAGCACATGATTAGCAAAACAAGTAAATTAAAAAATTATAACATAAATAATAAAAAGTAAACTGTCGGATTACTAACAATCATGGTTGCGATGATCCGGGACACCTCCCTGTCCTTCCCCTTCTTCGTCCGAAGAGCCATATAAGTATCGAGCCTATGTGGCCTACCCCCAGGGCCACTCTCTGTCCCCTGAAATAAAATAAAGTATAAAATTAGTATCGGCACCGCAAAGTAAAATAATGCAGAATAATATATTTCTGTAGTTATAGAAAAATTAAATCTTACCATCATCCTATGCACGTCCGTCTTTTTTGTCCTATTTTCCCTCCCTGGTTGGCGAGATACCAATTGTCGCTCCCCTATCTCATTGTCAACGAACTTTTGCCATTGTGCCAATGAGATCAGCTCCTTCGGCGGGACGGATTCACGCCTTTGGATAATGTACTCTCGTGCCTTCACAAAGTATCGGGTCCGCATATTTTTCTTCCACGTCTTGTGTTGCTCCCTCAACTGCTCCAAGACGGAATCGCGTAGCTTTGGATCCAGGTTGAATTGTTCATGTCCAACAAATACAATGTTAGTTGTAAATAACTATAAATATAAATATAAAATGAAATTGAAATCGAAATCGAAATATTCATATGAATACAAATATAAATATAAATACATTACTTGTAGTGCCACCCAAACAGCTAACTTGAGCTCATATGGCACCTCCTTCCAACTAATGTACCCCGGGCCGATGATTGTCTTTACCAGCTCGAGGGATCTCGCTAATAGCCCCGACTTGTTCTCGATGGCCATCCCCAATTTGCCATATTTGGAGAGCCTAGGAGTCGAGGACCTCTCGTCGCCTCCGCTACCACCGAGCCCAGACGACATCATCATAACAAGCATCATCATCCTCGCCTTAATACCTGAAGGAGACATTTGTTGTAAAAAAAAATTATTAGTACATATGAAAATGAATTAAAAGAAGACATGCAAATATGTACAATTACTACAAATAAAAATGAATTGTTACTATCAAACACCACACACACACGCGCGCACATTCACACACACGCGCGCAACCCCCCTCCCCCCCCCCCCCACACCCTGCCCCACCCCCTTCCCCCCTGCGCCACCCACCACACACATGCACACACACACATACACACACACACGCACATATGTAATTTCAAGTATGTTTCATTTAATTATCATACTATATATATATTGTTCGATATACAAAGTAATTTTCAAAAAAAGTGGAAAAATCCCACCCCCATATGGACAGTAATCCAGTGGTCTTGTCACTTTTTAAAGTAACCAACCCAACATCGATCCACTATAATCTTACAGCAATGTCAACAACAAATGTGTATCACGTACTCCTTCTAATTCATCTACTTAATTAATTATTTTCATCAATTAAACTAACAATTAAAGTATACAATTAATAATTTACTAATTTATAATGAGGGGCAATCCTACTTTCATAATTAATCATATATTTTACCAATATACAATGAGGGGCAATCATATATTAATTTACTAAAAAAATTAATAACCAATCAATTCGTTTGCAAGGGACATTACGCACAAACACGCACATACACGCACACTACACACACATATACACACACGCGCACATACATACACACCCGCGCACATTCACACACACGCAGCCCCCTACCCCACTACCCCCCCACCCATCCCTGCCCCCTCCCCCTCCCCCCCACCCCGCCCCACCCCTCCCCCTTCCCCCACCACACACACACACACATAAACAACCCCTCATCCCTGCCCCCTCCCCTACCCTGCCCGACCCCCTCCCACCATACACACGCACACACACATAAACACACACACACATGCACATATGTAATTTCAAGTATGTTTCATTTAATTATCATACTATATATATATTGTTCGATATACAAAGTAATTTTCAAAAAAAGTTGAAAAATCCCACCCCCGTATGAACAATAATCCAATGGTCATGCCACTTTTAAAAGTAACCAACCCAACATCGATCCACTATAATCCAACAACAATGTCAACAACAAATGTGTATCCCGTACTCCTTCTAATTAATCTACTCAATTAATTATTTTCATCAATTAAACTAACAATTAAAGTATACAATTAATAATTTACTAATTTACAATGAGGGGCAATCCTACTTTCATAATTAATCATATATTAATTTACTAATTTACAATGAGGGGCAATCATATATTAATTTACTGGAAAAATTAATAACCAATCAATTCGTTTACAAGGGACATTACGCACATACAAACACACTACACACACACGCACACATCCACACATGCGCGCGCCCACATTCACACGTACACACACGCAGGCCCCCACCCTTACCCCACCACCCACCCCTCCTTGCCCCCTCCCCCCAGCCCTTCCCCCCACCCCATACACACACATACGCACACACAACACTACACACACACGCACACACACTCACAACAGCCCTCCACCCCCTTCCCCCACCCACCACACACACACACATATATATATATATATATATAAATGGAAGAGAGAGAGAGAGAGAGAGAGAGGGAGAGAAAGTAACCTGAAAGTAGAGCGCGCGCGCGCGCGAGAGAGAGAGAGAGAGAGAGAGAGAGAGAAAAGGAGAGTAGCGTAGAGAGAGTGAAAAAATGAGGGAAGAATCGACGGGGGAAAAAAAGAAGGGGAAAGATTTTTTTACAGAGACATCTGTCACGGACGTGTCACGGTCTTTGACCGTGATAATATTATAAGGATTGTCACGGTTAATGACCGTGACAAAAAAATACGTGACAAGGCTAGCCGCTGGAAGAGTGCCAATTTACCCATTTTGGTGTAGTGATTTTCAATGAAAATACTAACGTGGATCGGTTAAAATAAAAAAGGGTAAGTTCGGTAAAGAAATGGCTTTCAGTCAATTCAAATGGAGTTGTTTTAAATATTTAACCGTGTGTGTTAAAGAAATGGATGAACGTCGAAATGAGAAAAAGGAAGTCTTTTATAAGATTAAAGTGAATTAATCTGGACAAATAAGATTTTCTGAAGTAAAATAGTTCCATGCTTATATATATATATATATATATATAAAGTAGTCGCATATGCACGTACAAATAACGTGTCAGAGTCTTCTTTTTATCGTTCGATGTTATATTGCATTTGTATATTTTCCACTGGGCATTTAACTCACACCCTCGTCTTTGTTAAGACAGGTTGGGTGCGGGTTCGTATTTTGAGAGCGTTATACAAGTAAGTATTTTATTTAATTTTACATTAGTATCTCTGTATACTTGGACTCCGGGGACGCCTCCCACGGGTCCTTCACGTAGTTTGAACTTGAAATTGGAATCGCATGCTAAACAAGTAAAACGTTAATTAAAATAAAACTGGATTAGCATAATTATATAGGTTATTTCATTGCATTTCACATATAATGCGCGGGTCGGACCGGGTTGACTACAGGTAACCCATAAATTCGGGTCGGAGCGTTACATATAGTATCAGAGCTCTAGGTTTACGGTTCCTTTCGGGAGTGTGAAGTCGGTATTTGATCTTTCGACGTCGGTGTTGGTTTAGTCCGGTCACGCTAGTTTGGTGACAGTATAGTTCGTGTCATTGGCGATAAATTCAAAGACGTTATCACGACAAGTAATTTAGTGCCAAGTGGCATGCGATCAAGTTGATAGTTACTAATCGCTTTCGCGCTTCCGATTAGGTTGTTAGTAATTTATGGGTGTCCATACAAGCCAATAGTGGTGACACTGTGGTTGTTAGTGTAAGGTGCTTATGTTCCAATCCTTGATTGCGTAGAGCCTTCTGAGATGCTAGTAGGGTGAGATGACGCCTATTGGGCAAGTAACACAAATAGCGTATAGTCAACGATAGAGGTTAAGGGTTAGGATGTCGTAACTAAGCACTGATGATTAAAAGATATATAGCCCTTAGGTGCGACACTTACGGGTGCTTAATGCCGGTAATGTAATTAGGCAAATTCGATCCTTGGGGTGATATCGCGATTGATGGTAGTCCGTTGAACATATGAAGTTGCGTAGGCCAATAGCAGCAACACCGTAATCCTTTAAGCGAGATGTATTGTGTGATAACTTTGACGATGAGAGTAGCCTTGGTAGTGGAAACAGTGAGTAGTATTCATTGTGACCTATCTGTAAAGATATATTTCGTATATGGGGTTAGATGACTGAGTGGCGTTCACGAGTATTGATTATGTGGTGAGAACGTATTGGGTCCCTTGGTTGAGGACTTGGAGTTAGTTTATCTTAATTATAATGTGATATTGAGTAAAAGGATCCCTCTTGGCATCCGTAGTGTAGGCCTTGGTGTTTGTAGGCAATACCCGACATCACATATCCTCCCAAAGTCTATATAGTCGTGTTAAGTTGTAGATTGCATGGTATAATGTTTACATAGTGAGGCAATTTAGTTGTCATGGTTGAAAATTCATTGAGAATTATATGAGGCGGGCTGAAAACGCGAAGGCCCCCAATTTTTATCCAATTAAATTCCTTTATACTTCAAAAAGAGTAATTTCCTTTTTAGATATGCGGAAGCGAAGGATGATGGTTCAAATTAAAACAACTTAACAAAATTTAATTTTTCTCAAGTTAAATTAAAACAAAAGTGAAATTAACTTAAACACACACACAAGTTAAATTTCACTTAAACCAATTTAATTAATCCAAGTCCTAGAAATTTGCCTAAGTCATAATTCTCGATTTTAACAAATTAGGTCAAACCAATTTTAACACATTAAATTAATGACTTTAATTAAATTAATTAATATAGCACCAAATTAAACATGTAGTGATTAAAACCAAATTTTATCTTGAATTACCTAAGCATGCATTCCGGGTGAGTATAGCAAGATAAAATAAGCAATGAAACCACTACACCGCGATGTACGAGGAAAAACCCACAACGAGAAAAAATCTCGGACGGCCCTAGCCTTAAGTCCACTAAGTATGGAATTACAATTACAAGACAGTAAGACTTACAACGCTCGACTCGATCCCTCTCAAGCCTCGACGCTTCTTCTTGTAAACACCTCCGCCTAGTAGACAATCCCGGAGCTCCACCAAAATTTTGGAATCACCAATGAGACATAGGCACACCGTCAACCACACATGGTGCCTTTCACCATGTGAGAATGCCGCAGCAAAACAAGCTCTTCTTCTTTATGGGATTTAGAAGTAAACCCATACTTCTCTTCAAATGAATGTAGAGATAAACCGGTGCCAAACACTCCAAGCAAAGTATATATATATGGAACTTGGATTAAACAAAAATTAGGTGTAAACAAGTGTTTAAAAGATTTTCTTGAAGAATTAAACACTAAAAAACAATGAACTTTTTCCCCATTTAATTTCTCTCTCAAAACACTCTCTTAGAGGTTGTAGGATATGAAAAAGTTAAGTTAGAAAAGTTCATTTCCGCACTTAAGAAGTTCTGTCAAAAGATAGTGGAAAAAACAAGTGGGAAAGTGGGTCCAAACTGCTTAAAACTGTCAAATACCTATTCCCGCCAAATCTCGTTCGAACAAGGTTTCTAACGAAGTTCCAGTGTGAACTCGTTAGAATTTTTATTGGAAATCTCGTTCGAACAACCATCTCGTTAGAATGACATTTCGAACGAAGTTCCAGAGGCCAATATGGGAACTCGATGGCAAACTCGTTCGAACGACAATGTGGTTCGAACGACAAACTCGTTCTAACGAAATTTCGAACGAACTTCCAGAAAGTATGAAAATTTCTATTTTTAGCCCAGAAACTTTATAAACTTGATTTTAAACTTTATAAATCTTTCTGAAATTAAACAACAGTTTTAAAATGAACAACACCCAATATTAAATGTTCCAAGCCCCTATATATATAATCAAAATGCATTCATACCTTAGGAGCAATGGAACCATGTTGATGACGTAGAAACGAGGCACAAACAAACTCGACAATGTGATGAAGCTTTATACTCCTGGCCGCTACGTCTTCAATAAACAAGTCATAGGCTTGAAGGATGATCAATTAACTCTACCCTATTACTCAAACTTTTTTGTCCGGTATTGAGCCAAAACTACAAAGGACTCAATTGGAAATGTGTGTCCTTACAAATCTCCCCCTTTGGCTATTCCAGGACAAAAACCAAATAAAAATCCTAAAGGGTCGTCAAGCTCTACTAGACTGACAAAAAGTCCCACCCAAAATAAAATTACAATGCTTGACTCAAACAACCCAAGGATTAAAATCTTTGCCGATGAAAGCTGCCACTTAGAATATAATTCCTGCACACTTAAGCAAACACATTAAACGCATAGGGAATATCAAAATATTAAAGACAATTAAATAATTATACCCCCCTAAATTAATTTTCTCCCTTTGTCAACTATGATCAACTTATAAAGACGTCTCCCCCTAAGATAAATCTCCCCCAAACTAAGATACGATTATAATAGGAATAGATACCATTTCTCCCCCTATCATTCTCCCCCTTTTTGTTCAGGAATAGAGAAAGGCTAAAGAATCAAAAATTAACTTATCCCCCCTAATTAAAGCATATTACCCTTAAACTAAACAAGGGATACATAAAATGGGATAACAAGCTAAACATGCAAATGTGCCAAAGTGATGAGAACATTAAAGCATATGGATAACGAAACCATAACTAATCCAACAAATAATAACGAATACCAACTAGGATGCAAGAAAATGATACTAATAAGATACATAAAGTATTAAACATGTGATATCAACAAAGAATGCAACAAGATAGATACCAATTATGAATTAAAGCATATATGGGCTAGAAAGTAAGGCAAAGACCAAATAAAATATCAAATATATGTATACATATATATATACCTAATAGACTCAAGTACACACATATAGATATAAACACCCAAATGACACAAAATAAGATAAGCTTTTCACGCTCGCGTGGCAAAAATGTGTCATATGGAAGCGGAAGTGTTGGGGTGTGAACTAATAACGATTAAATTTAGACCCACTCACTTAAAACATGTTCACGGAGTTCTCAATTGATTGCAAACTTCATCACATTTGAATATAACCTCATGTGACAATATAAATTGAACTCAATGAACAAACATACACAATGCATACAAGCCTAGCATGTTGATGATTCTATAAACCAATCGAGTAATGACATTGAAAACGCAACTAGGGTAAACATACATTGTGCAATCCGGTGATATATCATCCAAACTCCCTCAATAAGCATATATATTATTCTTTTGAATGAATAAATTAACTAAACATAGGCCTTGACAATTATTTTTTCTTTTAATGCCATATTTTCTTTTAGGCCTTGGACCACGTATTTCGTTTAGGTCCAAACAAACGGTGGCTTACTATTCACAAAGGATACTAAATCCTTTCGTAGCCCTTCCCCGTGCACATTTATATTTTTTATTTTTTATTTCTCACAAAACTCACGTGCAACGAATTTTGACATGCACTAGTCCTCCTAGGTCATAAATATGTAGATGATAAGATTGGTAGGAGAACACCTCACAAAGCTCAAATATACATATGAAGTTAAAATTTCAAATGAGCTCGTGCATGTGTGAGTTGAGGCATATAAAAATAGAATACATTTAAATCGACACAAAATCCAACTACTCCATGTAAGCATGGTAACGAACATAATACGGATTGACAATCTAAACCAAAAGTTCTAGCCACATGGGAGCGTAAAAGATGGAATTTTAACACAAGTGTATGCCACATAAAGTGTGTCAAACTAAAATACACAAATTTTTCTTCTTCTTTTTTTTGAGTTTTTCAAATTTTTAACCAAAAATAAAAATATATACTCAAAAGACACACAAAAAAATCATTTGTATTTTTCATTAATTCTCAAATTGCTAAAAAATAAAATGCAAATGATAAACCAAAAATCTTTTTGTATTTTTCATTTAATGCAAGCAAAATTAAGGAAATATAATACAAAAGATAAACAAAAATCATAATTCTAGCATGTGATAAAGCATGGAGCATAAACTAGAAAATGATTAAACAAGCATACATTTAACATGTGAATATAGCATGAAATACAAAAGCTAAAGTATGCAAATAAAACTAACACATTCAACCTTTAGATTTTGCAAGGGAGGAAGCATGTGAAAGTAAATGAGAATCAAATACCCTATCTTGTAAAGCTACCAAGTCGGATCTCCTAACCCAAACTAATGAAGAGTGACTATCTCGGGGTGTAGGAATCTTGGCTACCTTGGTTGCCTTAGATTGGGATTTTCTAGAAAATCTTTTAAGATCAAAACAAAATTTCTTAAGATGACATTTTCGACCACAATGTGAACACTTGAACTCACGACGAAAAGATTTACCTAATGAGTGATCTCTAAAGGTTTTCCTAGGCGATTCTCATAAAACGTTGGTTTTGGCTTTTTGAGTAGGTTCATTACAAGTATCGAAGCCTAAACCACAAGTGTTATTTTTTATTTGGACCGTGCCTAAGATTTTATCAAGTTTTCCGGACCTACACTCCAAATCAAATTTGACATTACTAGAGTTTTTTAATTTATCTTCTAATTGTAAAATTCTAGACTCTAACAAACCATTTCTCTCTTCAAACTCGAGAAGCTCCTTTTTCAAGGATTCCATTAAACCTCTAAGGCTATCTCTCTCACCTTCTACATATTCTAGCTTCTCTCTAAGATCTCTCTCTCGTGTCCTAAAGTCTTCCACTAACTCACTATCATCAATGACCTTGACACGCTCTCTTAAACGAGCTTCTAACTTCAAATTAGCTCTTTTCAATTTAATAGATTCTTCAAATAATTTTTGAAAAGCATTTTGAAGTTCACTCACATCAACCTCTTCATTTTCATTCTCTCTTTCTTCTTCACTCTCGCTACCATAAAAAACAAGGGAATTATAAACTTTGACCACGGCAGTGTCATGTGTTTGAATATCTTCATGAGAAGATTCATTATCACTGCTCACATGACTAGCCATAAAAGCCACAAAATTAGGCTTAGTGGGGGAATCGGGTCCCTCTTCCTTATCACTGTCACTAAGGGTCGCATTATATGAAATGGGTCGCTTACCCTCTCTCCTTAGTTTAGTGGGGCACTCAGAAGCCCTATGCCCTATGGCCATAACCCTCACAACTAAAACACTTATTTGACTCGTCCCTATTTAAATTTTCATTAATAGCTTTATGGATTTTCTCAGCTTTGTCATGCCTAGATTTATCAAATTTCTTAAAATCATTTTTAAATTTATCTTTGTTCAATTTAAGAAATTCTCGAAATTTTCTAGCAAACATAGCCATGTCTTCTGAGTCACTATTACTCTCGCTCTCCACTACTTGTTTTTCCTCTTTTGGGGCTTTTAAAGCAATTTCCTTTTCAATTTTCTTTTCAGTTTTAGAGGGAAACATGTATAGTTCATAGGTTTGTAAATCACCTACGAGCTCTTCTAATTTCATAGAGGCTAAAGTTGGTAAAGAATTTAAAACGGTCACTTTTGGAATAAATCTATCGGGTAGGGACCGTAATTTTTTTTTTACAACTCGGTTGTCGGGTATTTTCTCTCCCAAGTTAAAAGATGAATTAACAATATCGAAAAGTCTAGCATCAAATTCATCAAAAGTTTCTTTATCGTTCATTTTGATGGTTTCAAATTGAGTGGTGAGGTTTTGGAGTTTCAAAGCTTTAACGACACTAGTACCTTCATGAGTGAGTTGTAAAATATCCCACGCTTCTTTAGCGATCTCACACGTCATAATGCGTCGGAATTCATCTGGTGTGACAGCGCTAAACCAAGCGTTTAAACCTCGGGAATTAAAATTAGAAAGTTTAAACTCATTCTCATTCCATCTATCTGCCGGTTTGGGAACACGTTCATTATATACTAAATGAGTTGGTAGAGACCACCCGTTAACTACAGATAACCAAACCCTCTCGTCGATAGATTTAAGTGCCGATTTCATACGCGCTTTCCAGTACGCGTAATTAGAACCATCGAAAATAGGAAATTTTGAGAATGGGGAAAATTCTATTTTAGCCAAAAATTATTTAAAGGATCTTAACGAAATAATTTATCGCTTTGGCTCTGATACCAATTTGAAAAGGTGAAGGCCCCCAATTTTTATCCAATTAAATTCTTTTATACTTCAAAAAGAGTAATTTCCTTTTTAGATATGCGGAAGCGAAGGATGATGGTTCAAATTAAAACAACTTAAGAAAATTTAATTTTTCTCAAATTAAATTAAAACCAAAGTGAAATTAACTTAAACACACACACAACTTAAATTTCACTTAAACCAATTTAATTAATCCAAGTCCTAGAAATTTGCCTAAGTCATAATTCTCAATTTTAACAAATTAGGCCAAACCAATTTTAACACATTAAATTAATGACTTGAATTAAATTAACTAAACATTACCCAATATTTAATATAGCACCAAATTAAACATGTAGTGATTAAAACCAAATTTTATCTTGAATTACCTAAGCATGCATTCTAGGTGAGTATAACAAGATAAAATAAACAATGAAACCACTACACCGCGATGTACGAGGAAAAACCCACAACGAGAAAAAGCCTAGGACGGCCCTAGCCTTAAGTCCACTAAGTATGGAATTACAATTACAAGACAGTAAGACTTACAACACTCGACTCGATCCCTCTCAATCCCCGACGCTTCTTCTTGTAAACACCTCCGCCTAGTAGACAATCCCGGAGCTCCACCGGAATCTTGGAATCACCAATGAGGCATTGGCACACCGTCAACCACACATGGTGCCTTTCACCATGTGAGAATGCCACAGCAAAATAAGCTCTTCTTCTTTTTGGAATTTAGAAGCAAACCCACACTTCTCTTCCAATGAATGTAGAGATAAACCGGTGCCAAACACTCCAAGCAAAGTATATATATATATATATATATATATATATATATATATATATATATATATATATATATATAGAGAGAGAGAGAGAGAGAGAGAGAACTTGGATTAAATAACAATTGGGTGTAAACAAGTGTTTAAAAGATTTTTCTTAAAGAATTAAACACTAAAAAACAATGAACTTTTTACCCTTTTAATTTCTCTCTCAAAACACTCTCTTAGAGGTTGTAGGATATGGAAAAATTAAGTTAAAAAAGTTCATTTCCGCACCTAAGAAGTTTTGTCAAAAGATAGTGGGGAAAACAAGTGGGTTAAAACTGCTTAAAACTGTCAAATACCTATTCCCGCCAAATCTCGTTCGAACAACATTTTCGTTCGAACGATGCTTCTAACGAAGTTCCAGTGTGAACTCGATAGAAATCTCGTTCGAACAACTATCTCGTTCGAACGACATTTCGAACGAAGTTCCAGAGGCCAATATGGGAACTCGATGGCAAACTCGTTCGAACGACAAACTCGTTCGAACGACATTTCAAACGAACTTCCAGAAAGTTTGAAAATTTCTATTTTTAGCCCAGAAACTTTATAAACTTGATTTTAAACTTTATAAATCTTTTTGAAATTAAACAACAGTTTTAAAATGAACAACACCCAATATTAAATATTCCAAGCTCCTATATATATATAATCAAAATGCATTCATACCTTAGGAGCAATGGAACCATGTTGATGACGTAGAAACGAGGCACAAACAAACTCGACAATGTGATGAAGCTTTATACTCTTGGCCGCTACGTCTTCAACAAACACATAATAGGCTTGAAGGATGATCAATTAACTCTATCCTATGACTCAAACGTTTTTGTCCGGAATTGAGCTAAAACTACAAAGGACTCAATTGGAAATTTATGTCCTTACACGGGCCTTGAGGTTTATAGGTTATCGGCGACATCCTGTAACACGCCATAATCCTCAGTAGCATTGGTTGTGGTTTATACGTGGTATATAGTCACAACCATTTGGAAGAAAGATAAGATTAGTACCTAAGTGTAAGGACTCATTTTAGCTGCCAAAATAATGGCTTAGTGCGAGGTGATCATAGTGTGAGAGTGGTTTAAAGGCATTCTGGGGTGCCCATATGACAAATCGTGTGCGGTGTCGTTGGGGAAAAAAATTAACTTGTTACGACGTCCTGCGATGCTCTATGGTTAAGGTGCGACATAAGTGGAAACTCATAGACTAGTGTCTTTGCGAGCACCGAGTAATCACGAGTGGATATTGAAAGTTTTGTAGAGCGCACCTACAACTGTAAAGATGTGGAAGATGAAATATTGTCAGGTTTTGGGACATTTACATGGAATGTGTTTGGTGTCTTTAGGAGACCAGTTAAGTCCGGTGTGAAGAAGCAGTAGCTTCATAATAACGATTGTATTGGGGGACAAGTGATGATCTCAGAGTATTGACCAATGTTTAGAAGAGTCATATAGTGTACGTGATGGCTGCAATTTCTCAAATCGACATAGATGGGTAGCGTATCCTCCAAGGAGGAATTATAAAATCTTGTCGTTTATGGGGTGTAATGCTCGGGTGTCATGGAATGACTAATGTGTAACACCCCATATTTTTTAGCATTTAAATATTTTATTAATTCAGGTAAATTTAAATTACAAGTGTGTCGTAATTTAATTGAATTAATTATTATGTGGGTATTTAAATATTAATCGTGAGATATAATGATTAATATAAACGGAATAAAATTTACTAGTAGTAAATAATGTGTGACTATTATTATACGTTATAGCGAGTTAAACGACGGGATTTTATTATATCTCATCCAGGAGACGGGTATAGATTATATTAAGGTCAAGATGGGGACTTTTAGTTAAGTGATTTGGATGATGATTATGAGTGCACGGTTGGTTACAGATGGATCGAGATAGTCAGAAAAGAGTATCCTGGGGTAGTAATTGGGTCTCAAAACATTTTTAGGCATAACCGGTTACACACGGGGTGTTCGGGTCATTTGGATTGGGCCCATAAGCCTAATTTCGGGTTTAACACTTATTTAATCTAAATTAATAAGGGTTGAATGGCAGTTAATCATATTCTAACCTTGAAAACTTGAAAGAGGACAAAATGAAGGAATTTTGGGAGCTTTTGGGAGCCAAATCAAGAGGAATTGTGAGTGTTCTTCGTCAATTCATCTTCTACCTCAAAGGAATCAGACACTGAGAATCTAATCCGACAAGTGGTACTTGATTTCAATCTAAATTGTTGAATTTCAGTTCATATCATAGCGGGTGTGGACCATAAATTTGTTTTTGTGTGGGTTATTGTATAACAATGGATTTTCATGATTTGAATGTCAATTTGAAGTTTAATCGTGAAATTGTTGATAAAATAACATGTAGTACTGTTAAAATTATATTCTTATTAGAAATACAGGATTATATATGTTGTTTTGATGATGAGAAAATCGAATTTAGGAAGGTGATGGGATAAATAGGAGAAAAACCCAAATTCGCGGATTATTGGATTAATGTGAAAATCATTGATATTAAATGGTGATTTAGATGTTTAATAAGGTTTGAGAGTATATATAAATCACTATTAAGGTTTGGGTGAGAATATAACTGAAATGGAAAAGCTTTGGGGAAAATCTTAGTAGAGTATGCGAAGAAGACAAACAAGTCGTGGCGAATCGATTCGAAATAAGGCCGAATCGATTCGACTGCCCATATTTTGGGGAATTTTTCTGTTTAAGCCTTTAATTCACGATTAATTATCGGGAGAAATTTTGTATTGATTTTAAAATATGAGGAGGGACATGTTTAAATTTCAGTAGGTTATGTTAAGGGAGTTGTTTAGCCAAATTGAAAGAAATCCAAGGATAGGACCTTTTGGGAGATAGTATAAAATGGAGGAAATTTTGAATACCGGGATGGGATCTCGGGTAGAGTGAGTAAATCCAAATTGCGAACCAGCATTATAAAGAAAATTAGAGTCAGGCAGATAGACTCCGTTATTATAGGCTAGTGCCAAGATGGTTAGGCACGGGTTAGCCAGATTTACTTAACTTTAATTATATATATACGGATAGTGTGATAGTGTGTGTGCGCGCGCGCTTATTACAAATATCGGTGTGAATGATATTTATCAATACATACCACTCTAGTGCTATCATAGGAGGTTGCACGATGTGGGTGAATCCCCTGGCTCGTGAAAGTAGAGAGAATATAATCCCCACGTCATAACGCCCGGTATATTATGTTGTGATTCTTTTTGGTGTGAGACGTCTTGGGTATGATTCGGTCTCACACCCGGGGAACTATGACCACCTCCGCTATGCTTATTATTTTATTGGCTGATTTGGTGTGAGTTTACCGTCTCGTGGTATTCGGGTTGGATGGAGTATACCCGGGGTGCTAGAATTTTAGAGAAAACATCCGGTGAGTTATTACTCGGGAGGATGGATATATTATACGTCATGTGTATTAATGTTGTAGGGTTATTATATGTATATAATTAGTGTGTATGTTTATATACGAGTAAAATACATGAAGAGAAATTGTATTACTTATATAACTGGTGAAATGTTACATTATGTTATTTGAATGGAATAAAAGAATTACTGGGTGAAATAATTTAAAAATCAAAAGTAATATTACTCGGACTAGAGTAGAGGATACGAAAGGGTTCATAATAAGGCCAATTAGACGGGGTAGTATAATTAGGTGGGTTATGAAGAAGGCGGTAGGTGTGCGCATTAGTTAAGGGGTAAGTATCATCTCAGGGGAGTGCGACACTAGTTTGAATGTGAAAAGTATTCATATATTTTAATTACTGCATACCTAATTGTTGCCCAGATAGTACTCAAAAGGGGGGTGGGTGAATTGAGTATTGCAAACTTTTTAAGTAATTTTATTTTAATTAAATAATTTCAGCTTAAGTTAATATACCAAGTTAAAATAACATTAAACAATATATTTAATATGCTAATCTTGAGAAATAGTCTATGTTGAGAATTTCAGAAAATATAGATTAAATAAAAAAACTATTTTCGAATTAAAAAAAAATCTGAAATGATATAGTTTTATCAACAAAAGTAACTGGAATAATTTTACCAATTATTAAATGAAATTCGTTAAAAAAAATTATTATATATGAAAAATAATTTTGATATTTGAAGATTTAAGGGTGTTGAAATATCAGATTCAAACTAAAATAATTAAATCAATCACACACAAATTAATAATTTACGGAAAATAAATAACACCGATTTTTAACTTGGTTCGGCCAAATACGGCCTATGTCCACGCTCCAAGAGTAGCCTCTGTCTCCCGCGCTTCTCTAACGGTGATCCACTTGTCGGTAGGATCAAACCACCACTCTTACAGCAGCACCACGAGCTACAATATGTTCCCGAAGCTAAACAACCAGCTTCAAACTTTACAAAATGGAACAAAAAAAATAGATAAAGTTTTACACTCTTGAAATGATATAAATTTGAGCTTGAGTGTTTCTTGAAGTGACCCCAAATAAATCAGCTTATGAATCTTGTTCTTTTAAGTATATAGTGTTGCGGATTTTGCAAAGTTGAATATGACACTCGAGTTCTCAGATTTTTCTTCTCTCCAAAATTTTCAGTCTAGCATGTGAGATGGATTTTCTGTGTTGTATCTGATTTCTTTTTGGTGCAGATGAATATATGACAACCCAAAATGATCGTTGGAAACCCTTGATCAATTTGAGAGCAACAATAATAATGAGAACAAATGGAGAGAGAGAGAGATCATGTCTTCTTCTTTTATTTATGTCTAAGAGAGAAAGAGAGAAAATAGACTGATAGAGAGAAGTGTTAAAAGCATAATGAAATATACATTGAATTTGAAACGCCTATGGAGAGATGGTTAGAAGACAATAGTCAACAACAATTATCTAAAGTGAATAAATGATATCTGTGCATGATAAAAGGACGACTGTCAATGTTAATCAACGTGGCCACTAGATAATATCACATTAACTAGTTGGTCTTCAAAGAGTTGAGCAAAACAAAATATATGTACACAAAAGTATTTATATGGCATGGATGCATACATTAATACCCAATCCGTAAGATGCATTGGGGGATGGTCCAAGGCAAACCAAAATATAAAGACTATAAACAAAGAAAAAAATTACACCATACAAACGTAACTTCCAATTTCATAAAAGGTATTGGCATGAATTTTATATATTAAGAAATATCTGACCAAAGCTACAAAATGTAAAAATAAGAGCACTGCCATAAAGAAGCTTCATAAATTGTCCAAAATAAAAGAAGAAAGATATAAAAACTGCTTTTATATATATATATATATATATATATATATATATATATATAGAGAGAGAGAGAGAGAGAGAGAGAGGCTGGATCGTATACGGACCTAGTTTACGGACCGCTACCGTCCAAGATTTATCTAGGGACCGTTTTGTCTTTTTAGGACCACCTTTTGGGACCGCAATGTCTTTTAACTTCTTCTAAGTTTTGGGGAATATCAATTCTTACCCCAATGATTTCTAAGGTCTTCTAAGCTGATTTTAAAGCCTAATTAATCTGGAAGTCTAAGTGAAGAAGTTTCAGGGCTGCTGCTACTTCTTAAGCTTCTACCGTCACTATCGTACTGGAATTCTGAATAGCGAGGATTATCTATATAAATTGTTTCTTCAGGGAGTCTGAAACTGAAAGAGGTTTTGATGGAAAATATTATAGTCTTAAATACCTTATACGGTATCGTGGATTTATCTGTCTAGTTTCTTTATATATCTGATTAACAATATCGATTATATCGTTATCCATAAATTCGTCTAAATTATTATCACCATAAGATGACAAAAATCTACGGTATGTTCTAGGGGCAGTTGTCTCTACGTTTTTAAGGAGAGGGCGGATTCCTCCGGCTCTAATTAAAGTACCCTTTGTTTCAGATAACCTTTTACGTCTAATAAATTTTAATACGTCTATACTGTCTTCAAGTATCCTAGTGTATTCTTGATATTTTTCAAGTCTAGATAGTTCTTCTGCAAAATCTTCAGTTCTTAATTTTTGTCTAAAGAGATCTCGGATCCCTGTTCTAATTATTTCTATTCTAGGTATTTCTCTTCCTAACCACTCAATGATCTGGTCTATGTATTTAAAAGTACCACCTGCATACACTAAAGCCGATTCTATAAGTTCTTTATCTTTAGGGTCTCTAAGAGTCCAGTCTTGAATTTCTCTAGTTAAGTCTAAACTTGTTTGATTAACAAATTCTAAAAAGTCTTTAGTGATTTGTAAGCTCATATAAGATTCTTCTTAAAACAATAATATGTAAAATAGTTAAGGGTTTGGTTCGAGTTTATACCGTCATTCTGGTCTGCAATATCTTTATCTTCTTCCCTTAGTCTCTTCAGCCTTGCCACTATTCTTCTACAGTCTCGGCCTCCTACAACTCTCTCTTTATATGTCGTACCTCAATCCACTACTTTGGCGGTTGACCCGTTTCCTGCCTGTACGCCTTCACGCCTAACGCCCACCCTGGCTAACGGCTCACGGCTCACGGCTAATCGGCACCTGACGGCGGTTCACCAGTATAACACCTTGTGTGCTACACCAGAGGTTCCACACAATAGTCCTCTATGAACAAAAAGTTGGAGACAATTTGGACAATAATAACAACTTAGCATAAGAGATTTCTGGAATGGAAAATACTTTTATTGCATTGCATAAGTAAATACAACTCTCCCCTCTCCCCTAACTATGAGAGGTTTACTCACTCATATACATATTACTCTCTACAAGCATATTCTCTCTAAAAGTCTAACAATATCTCTCTCTCTCACAACTGATGTCTCAAACACAAATGGACGCTCCCTTTTATAGATCAAGGGCACTACAATATGACTGGTAACCGGCTACCAAAAGCAATCCGGTTGAAAGCATCTAATTATTAAAGTAACATTGTCTTCCGAATCTTCACAGCTGGGTCTACAATCTTTTATCTTCTTCTGATAATGGGGGGACCTCTTTTTTTTTTTTTAAAAAGGAAAGGCGTGCCAAGTCTTCATCATGGTCTTGTCGTTTTGTAATAATGCTGGAGCATCAAACAAAGTCTTCATCTTTTTCATCAGTCTGGTGGTCCATGTGGGGCATGGGTCTTTTTGCTTTATAGAAAGCATGGTCTAGGTAAATGATTCTTCCGTCTTTATTAATTCATCCACCACTGAGGGGCCCTTCTTTGTTGTGTCTGTGTTTTCTTCTGCCTTGTATTGATTTGGGAGGGTATTATTGAAAAATTCATCAATAAGGCCTACCATTCTAAGGCTGGCTGGCAAAGCTATCTCTACCATTTCTTTGGATTCTTTCTTGAGCCTTCCATTGAATGGCTCATCAACTTGGATTATCAAGTCTTCTTTGTGGTAGGCAGTGTACCACCTGTCTTCTCCTGTTAATAATTCCATGATCTCAATTGTTTCCATTGCCTGAGCGATCTGGAGTTTGGACTTATCAACAATTAAATCTTTAGTCTCGTCTTCAGATAGGATCTCAATGTCTTCAAATGTATAATTAAAAAATCTAACAAGTCTAAATCCTTCCACCCTCATTCCTCCGCAGGAACTTGGAGCAATCTGATAAATTCTAGCAAATAAATGAAGGAAATCTTCTACCTTTTTAACGTACTCATGGACTATTTTTCCAAGAGCAACAGAGTCTTATATAGTCTCAATTTGGATGAGTCCGATGAACCCATAGTCTGCTAAAGTTATCTGGGCAATTTCTGCTTTCCCAGCAAGATAAATCTTTAGAACGTCTTTGAAGAAACCTTTTATTATTAAGGTATCTCCATTAGTCTCAGATAATAACATATTTAAATGTTCAATAATGCTATTAGATTCTTTCTTATAGTCTTCTGTTGATGGAAGATTATTATGACCAAAAAGTATAACAATCTTAGTCTTAAAGGTCTTTTTCTGATAACAAAAATTATCAGTGGGTCTAGCTTTGGAGGATTCTCCAAGAGTCTGAGCATAGGTTTGCGTCTGAGGTCTAGGTATAGCAGTACCACTGAGTTGGGTAACTGCAAGTCTTTGAGTTCTCATAAATCTGGTAATAGCTACCAAATTTTGTTTGAACTCGATCCACAGTCTATTCTTCACGTTCCACCATATGGCATCTACAAGGGTATTTTCGTCTTCTGAGAATTCTCGTCTAAATTTGATCAAGTCTGGGTATCTTTGATCAGGTCTATATTGGGGGAAATACATCTTCCCAGTGAGTCTATTTTGAGAAATTATCTCTTGTCTAGATTTTCCAGGAGGAACTAAGATATCATCAAAGTTCTCTAGGATTGGTCTTTCTTGAGAGTCTTGAATATGAGTCTGTCTTTGCGTTATACCAGCATTTGGTCTTACGCGTCTAAGATTGTCTGCAACGTCTTCCCTGTTCAATCTATTTGTTCCAGAGGAACTCATGTCTTCAGGGTCTTCTGTTTGCAACATAAAACATGAAATTATATTAGTGTTAGCAAACATTGGCTCTCTTGATATAATATCTGGAATGGTATTTTTACTTCCCTTAACATGTATAACAGAGAAGTCATAACCATTAAGCAATTGTTGCCATCTAATTAGTCTATTAGTCCTTGACTTTGACAAGTCTAGATCTCTGAATTTTACTGCATAAGAAGAGTCAGTATAAACAGTAAAATGCTTAGGTCTAAGAAATAACATATATTTTTCTATTGCCCTTACGATAGCTAAAACTTCTTTTTCATGGGCAGTGCATCTTGTTTTCGGGTCTGTAAAGGTTCCAGAGCTATGTCTACACAGTTTCTTCTTTTTTGTCTGATGATCAATGGCAAAGTATACTGCTCCCCATTGCTTATCAGAGGCATCTGTTTCTACTATAAACTGGTCTTCTACATTAGGCAGTTCAAGTAAAGGAATATTCTTTACTGCATCTTTAATTTGTCTTATGACTTCAAAATCATCTTTAGTCCAATAAAAGAGATTAGTTTTGTCTGTTCCTTTTAATTTGGCTGTTAAGCTTTGTCTTTTTGAAGCAAGGTCTTTAATAAAATCTGCAGCACAATTAAGCAATCCTAAAAATGATTGTAATTGTTTTCTATCTTTGAGTTGGTCTGGGAACTCAAGAATCTTTTTGGTTATGTGTTCTGCTAAGGACAATTTTCCTTTATTAATACGCATTCCCACAAAGTCTATCTCAGTCTGAAATAATTGCATTTTCCTTTCGGAAATAACAATACCATGATTGTCTAATTCTAGAATAATCTTTTTAAGATGGTCTACATGCTCTATCTCAGTCTTACTGGCTACAAGAATATCATCTATGTAAACAAGACAAAATTCTGAATAAGGTCTAAATATATTATCCATTATTCTTTGGAAAACTTGAGGAGCATTCAAGTATCCAAATGGCATAACTAGCCATTCGTATTTTCCTCGGGGCACACTAAAGGCTGTCCAAGTAATACTGTCTCGATGCATCTTAATTTGCCAGAAGCCTGATTTGCAATCAAACTTACTGAATATAATTCTATCTTCGATTAAATTAATCAAATTATTCTTGTCTGGTATCTTATAAGAATCAAATTCACAATTCTTATTTAATTGTCTATAATCTATAACCATACGTCTTTTTCCTCTTTTACGTTCAGATTCATTTTGAACATAGAAGGCTAGGCTATTATGTCTACTTTTACTTTCTCTAATAATGCCTAACTTAAGCATTTCGTCTACGTCTTTCTTGAATTCTTCCCTATCTTCTTGTGAGTATCCTTTCTTATAGGTTCTACCATTAATAGTGGCGTCTGGGTTAATAGGGATGATTTCACAATAGCTTTGGTCTTTATCCCACTTAGCGATGGGATTTTCTCCTAAAGTAGGCTCTGCTAGTTGCCTGATCTTTTCCTTTTCTACTTCTATATCCATTTTCTTTTGTTTGGATATAGCTTGCATCTGTAATAAGGTCTGCTGGGCTTGATCTAAAATGTCTTGTTGTATAAGCGCTATTTGCTTATAACACTTTTGGTCTGGACACTTACACTCTTTTTGTAAGGGTTTAGTTATTTCTAAGGCTTCTTGTTGGGTTATAGGTCTAGGTCCACCATGCTCAGCTGAAGAACTCTGATGTTTGATGGGTCTATAACTGGGCTTGACCAGCATAAGGTCAAAGGCAGTCTTATGATCTATTAGAGGAGCTTTAATATTAAATTCCTCTTGGTCACTAATTAACATCTTATCATTATACTGAGTATAAGGATGATATTTACTAATAAAGTTTTGTCCTAAAATAATGTTTCCTGTGAAACTAGGACGAGGATCCATTATCCAAAATCGATGATTAACGGTTTTGTTGGTCTGATTTCCTAATTTAAAGTAAATAGGAATAGTCTGGAAATATAAGGTAAATGGATCTCCATTAGCCACTTTACCATAGATTTCTTGAGTACTTTCTAAAAAGTAGTCTTCAGGGAAGGCATTAGCCTTAGAAATACTCTGAGAGCACCCTGTATCTATAAAGGTTGAAAGTCTTTTAGGATAGTCTTTATGTTGAACAAATAATTCTACAAAACAAGCATGAGGTTTAGTAGAAATGCCTAAATTATTCTTTTCTAAAATAGATATTCCTTTCTGAGGTTTATCTATAAAATCTAAGGGTATTTGGTCTTCTGAACTATCATCAGAATGGTATTCGTCTAAGTCATAGGAAATTCCTTTTCCTTTGAAGTCTTCATTTTCTTGCAGTCTTTTGGCTATATTTCTATCAATGTCTTGATAATAGGTTTTAATATCTAAGTCTATTTGAGCGTCATACTGGCTAGTATAAAGTGCTCTAAATCTAGTTCTCCAACAGTCTTCATGGTAGTGTAGTTGACAAATAATACAAACTAGAAACAATTCTGTTTGTATAAACTCAAAGCATTCTACACATCTAAAGTCTTTTTTGCTACATTTCATTTCAAATGTGCAATAATGTCTTTCATCAAAGTAACATCTAGGTATATAGGTTAGTAATTCAGGATTACTAACAGTCCATCTTTTCTTCAAAAAGGGGCTTAATATACACTTATACCAAGCGTCTTCATATCTATATATTCATCATCTGGATCTTCTTGATTAGTCTGCATCATGTATAAGTCTAGGGTATCCTGAGAGTCTTCATACTCATCATTATCACTATAGTCTTCTGAATAACTGTCTGTGTAAACACTATAGATACTAGTGCTATCATCATCTTTTATGTCTGATATTTCTATAGCATATAGGATATCTAATTCTTCTTGATCTGCATAGTCTAATATTGTATTAATGATTTTAATACTTTCTTTATCTTTCTTATTAGGGCCGTCTTTAGCAAAGTGTCCTTCTTTGCCGCAAGTCCAACATTCTTTGGTGGCAGTCTTAGATTGAGCTACGTCTTTTTCTTTCCTATAATTAGGAACCTTCTTATACTTACTAGTATTCTTCTTAAAGTATCTTCTTTGGTTAAATCTATTTTTCTTAGTCTTAGGATTCTTTTCCCTAAAGGTAGTAGATTGTCTAAATTTATACTTCTTTGGAAATCCTAAAGGTCTAGTCTTAAACTTCCTATGTTTCCATTCTACTTT
This sequence comes from Sambucus nigra, assembly GCA_949130495.1. NCBI lineage: Eukaryota > Viridiplantae > Streptophyta > Magnoliopsida > Dipsacales > Adoxaceae > Sambucus > Sambucus nigra. The sequence goes on along the minus strand of OX422207.1, from coordinate 670,580,275 downwards.
CTTTTTTAATTTCTTAGATTCACTTCCACATCCCCATTGGATTGGAGCGATGTCTCTTTCGTCTTTGATTGGAGGGATCTGCTTGAAAGTCTCTTCTATCAACTTTCCTTGAGTTATATCACGTCTCTTAGATATGATATAGTCTTTGGCGAAATTGATTCTTTCACCAAGGGAGTTATTCTTAACTCCAGATACTCCTGGCCAATTCGTATATTCATTAATTAGGATTTGTCCTATGGCTGGTATCTTTCTAAAGTATTCATCTTTTAAGGTCTCTCCAAATTCTTTAATTTGGTAATATAGTTGTTCATAATTATTGCTATATTCAGTTATCTTGTCTAACTTGCAAATGCTAAGGAGGGCTAACTTAGTTTTTGCTAGGTCTTGTTCATTGATCTGAGCTAGATGTCCAGCTCCAATAAATTCTGAAGTGAACAATTGAATATATTCTTCAATTGATCTTTCTTCTAGGTTTTCCTTCATCTTCTCAATCTTAGCTAAGGAGTCTTCATCTGTAGCCTTTCTTAAACTATCTAAGTAGTCTTTTGCAATACCTCTAATGGATTGCTCAGCGTACTGCTTACATGAACTTGCATCCCATTGTTCATTAGATGCAAAACACATGTTCATCTGATTACGCCATTCGTCTAAGGCTTTCTTCCTATCTTGCACATTGTCTAGGTTGAGGTATATACCTACAGGATTTATGGCTTGGCTTGCCATAGTCTTAACAGGAGTGAAACTCTTGTCACTAGTTGGGAAGTCTTTTATATAATCAGGTTTAGTCTTAACTACGGTGCTAGAGTATGTAGGAATATTTATTCCTATTAGTTTACTAAAAAGTCTAAGAGCATCTTCTAACCTACTACTACTTCATATCTCTTGTTTGCTAGGCTCTACTTGTGTAGCTGGCACTAGTCTTTGTTCTCCTTCTTCTATTAGTCTTAAGTTTCTAAGAAGTTCTTTAGTATTCTTAGATTCTTTTAGTTTTAATATGCGATCTTAGGCTATCATATTAAATCTTTCTCTTTCTTGAAACCTAATAGAATGACTTTTCTTAAGGTTATCTTTAAATGTCTTCATATCCAATTATGAGGGCTCATGTCCAAAGTTTTGGATCCTAGCTTTTTCTTTAACTAAGTCTTTTTGTTCAAATGATCTTCTAGGTCTAATTATCGGAGCTTGTCTAAGTAAACTAGCACTAGTCTTACTACTACATTCTCCTTCTGAAGGATCATTGATTATGGCTTCACCCATATTCCTAAATCTAATTTCTTCGATCTGGATATTCTTATTGACAATCTTAGGGGGACCAAACTGGATGGTAACATTTCCAGTGACGTCGTCTTGATTAATAAACAAGGGTTTATTTTGTATAGTCTTAGTTTCTTGAAATTCTGGCAATTACCAGAGAGTCTTAGCTTTCTCTTTCATAGGTCCAGTATTCCTAATACTGTAAGTATGATTGTAGTATGATATATTGGTTCTAACTAAGATTTCTTCATTAAGTCTACCGCTAGGAATTCCCGATTGCATTCCTTCATAAGGAAATTGGGAGAACTTCACATAACTTTGAAATTCTATGTTTATATTAGCGTCTGGGATAATATAGTCTTCATAGCCACTAGCATATAAGATTAACTTAAAATGTTTGGCTGTGTCTACGGTTACTGTAAATGCCGGAATGACATTAAAGTATCCTATGTTGTCTGACATTTCTAATTGGGCTATCCCAATAAGACTTTTCTCAAAGTCTTTCCATCTTTTGTCTACTAAACAACATAATATGTTGATATTATTCTGGGGTCTATGTAATCCTTGGATTCTTGCTTGGAAGAGTCAAAAGGTTAGGAATTGGAACTTCCTATCAGTTCCTCTAGATCTAAGCCATTCTGAGTCAAATACTTGGAGCTCAGTATATGATTTGTCTAACACATGATTTCTACAACGGTAGGTCATGTTATAATTGGGAGTCTTAGGAGTGGCACCTTCTTTAAATAAGTCTATGTATCTAACGACTGGAAGTTGTCCATTATGATTGGAGTCTTCAACAATCTTCCAGTCAACTTCACCCCACTCTTTCCATTGGAGAGGATTGGTGAAATTTCTCTCTTTCCACCATGTCCTAACATTGGAGGATGAATCCTTAAGTCTTTGGAGCATATGATTACTCTGTCCAATATTTGGGATAGAGCTGGCTATCTTGCTTGTCTTATCTAATCCGTCATTTATGACTCGTCTACCTATGGTATTCCTTTCTCTAGTTTATTTGGGAAGGGATTCTTTAAACTTACAGGTGGTTACCTGTTTCTGTTCAAGTCTTTTTTTAATTTTTTCTAAGAAGTCCGAATAATCTTTTTGTCTTTTTATCTGATTAAGGATTTCTTCTTTAAAATTCTTATTCTCTTTTCTAGTCTTTTCAGAAGTTTCTTCACTATGTCTCGCTAGAGAATTAACGATGGTTTTACCAACGTTAGTGATATAGTCTCTTACTTCATTATCTTTTTTCTAGTTGTTGCATAGTTCTAACTTCTATGGCTTCTACAGTCTTTTCAATTTTATCTAACCTAGTTAGAATAAAAGGAGAGTCTATTTCTGCTTGGGAAGGTTTATTATATACGGCCTTAATTTGTTTATAATCTCACTGTATTTTTCTTCTACTTGGGCCATGTCTAGTCTAAGTTCATTAATAATACTATCCATTTTAGATAGATTATGTCTTTCCATATTATTAAGGTAATTTGCTAAATTCTATTGGAATTTAACAAAGTCTGTGTAGAAAGTAGTTAATCCTTCTGTCTTAGCCTTTAAGTCTAAATGCAAGTCTTTAACAAAACTACTATTATAGTCTTGGGTAGCTGCTATAGATGTAGAAATTAAATTTAATCTTTCTAATATAAGTCTAGTTGCCTTAGCTGCGTTGGCAATCTCATTTTCATTTATCTTGTAATAAAATCTATCATCATTTATCTTTTCTAAAATTCTTTGATAAAATTCTGATAAGGTCTGAATGGAGAGGTCTTTTGTTACCTCATTCCAGTCTGATCTAACTATCTCCATTAGGAAGATAACTATCAAGTCTAGGGATAAGCTTAGCTTGTTCTTTAGTAAGTTTAATTAACTCACTGTCTTGATTTTTAATTAAAGTCTTAATTTCTAAAATGTCTTTGTTAAGGACTTCTATATGATTAGTCTTAATATTTATTTCTTGTAATACGTGTACTAAGTCTATTGGGATTTGATTATCTATGTCTAATAATCTTTTAGAGATATTTTTTATCTCTGTTTCTAAAGTTTGAGTGTCTTTTATTAATTGTCTTAATATAATAAGTATACACTTATTTTGGTCTATTATGCTATTAATAGCACTAGCAGTAACTTGTCTACTGTCTGCGTGTTTGGTTGGGATATGTTCAATATGTGAACAACCGTCTATGTGTGTGGTTAAACAACATTCTGAGTCTAAATCAGTTATGGGTATAGGTTGATAGTCTGGGTTGGATCCAAAAATATCTTGGTAAATGCGAGGGATAAATCCCAAGGGCATTAAAGTCTTTTAATCGTATGTCTAAAAGGAACGTCTTATGGCTCTGATACCAGAATTAGGGTTTGGTCGGAATTTGGTGAGGTTCTAAAATCTTTAAGGTCTTGATACCAATTTTGGGTCTAAATTATAAATCTTTTAATTATATAGTCTTAAACTAAGGTTTTAGTATAAGACAAGAGGGGGACCATCTAGAGTAAGTAACAAAAGTCTTTAGGACCACGAGGGGACCACTTTCGGGATAAGGACAAAGTCCGCACGAAAAGTCCGCACGAGAAGTCCGCACCTGAGCCTGTCTGTATATATATATATAGTCATGAAACAGTATATAAAAATATTTATAATATATAAAATAATCAGTAATAATTTTATAAAATATATATAAAATTGATTATATTTAGTAACGTTTACATATAAATAATATGTATATATACGATTAAATATATAAAAAATATAATGTATATATATATATATGTATATATATATATATATATGTATATATATATATATATATATATATATAGAGAGAGAGAGAGCCATTCTCTTAAGCGGACTCCCTTAAAGAACGGATTTACGGACTTTTGTCCTTATCCGGCTGTGGTCCCCTCGTGGTCCCCTAGACTCTTTGTCATTTTCCCCAGAAGGTTCCCTCCTTGTCTTACACTAAACCCTATTTTAAGACTATACATTTAAAAGATTTGTAATTTAGACCCAAATTAGTATTAAGACCTTAAAAAATTTAGAAACCCACCAAATTCCGACCAAAACCCAATTCTGGTATCAGAGCCATAAGACGTTCCTTTTAGACATACGATTAAAAGACTTTAATGCCCTTGGGATTTATCCCTCGCATTTATCAAGATATTTTTGGAACCAACCCAGACTACCAACCTATACCCATAACTGATTTAGACTCAGAAGGTTGTTTAACCACACACATAGACGGTTGTTCACATATTGAACACATCCCAGCCAAACACGCAGACAGTAGACAAGTCACTGCTAGTGCTATTAATAGCATAATAGACCAAAATAAGTGTATACTGCTTATATTAAGACAATTAATAAAAAACACTCAAACTTTAGAAACAGAGATAAAAAATATCTCTAAAAGATTATTAGACATGGATAATCAAATCCCAATAGACTTAGTACACGTATTACAAGATATAAATATTAAGACTAATCATATAGAAGTCCTTAACAAAGACATTTTAGAAATTAAGACTTTAATTAAAAATCAAGACAGTGAGTTAATTAAACTTACTAAAGAACAAGCTAAGCTTATCCCTAGACTTGATAGTTATCTTCCTAATGGAGATAGTTAGATCAGACTGGAATGAGGTATCAAAAGACCTCTCCATTCAGACCTTATCCGAATTTTATCAAAGAATTTTAGAAAAGATAAATGATGATAGATTTTATTACAAGATAAATGAAAATGAGATTGCCAACGCAGTTAAGGCAACTAGACTTATATTAGAAAGATTAAATTTAATTTCTACATCTATAGCAGCTACCCAAGACTATAATAGTAGCTTTGTTAAAGACTTGCATTTAGACTTAAATGCTAAGACATAAGGATTAACTACCTTCTACACAGACTTTGTTAAATTCCAACAGAATTTAGCAAATTACCTTAATAATATGGAAAGACATAATCTATCTAAAATGGATAGTATTATTAATGAACTTAGACTAGACATGGCCCAAGTAGAAGAAAAATACGGTGAAATTATAAATGGAATTAAGGCCGTATATAATAAACCATCCCAAGCAGAAATAGACTCGCCTTTTATTTTAACTAGGTTAGATAAAATTGAAAAGACTGTAGAAGCCATAGAAGTTAGAACTAACTATGCAACAATTAGAAAAAGATAATGAAGTAAAAGACTATATCACTAACGTTGGTAAAACCATTGTTAATTCTCTAGCTAGACATAGTGAAGAAACTTTTGAAAAGACTAGAAAAGAAAATAAGAATTTTAAAGAAGAAATCCTTAATCAAATAAAAAGACAAAAAGATTATTCAGAATTCTTAGGAAGAATTGAAAAAAGACTTGAACAAAACCAGGTAACCACCTGTAAGTTTAAAGAATCCCCTACCATAGAAACTAGAGGAAGGAATACCATAGGTAGACGAGTCATAAATGACGGATTAGATAAGACTAGCAAGGTAGCCAGCTCTATCCCAAATATTGGACAGAGTAATCATATGCTCCAAAGACTTAAGGACTCATCCTCCAATGTTAGGACATGGTGGAAAGAAAGAAATTTCACCAATCCCCTCCAATGGAAAGAGTGGGGTGAAGTAGACTGGAAAATTGTTGAAGACTCCATTCATAATGGACAACTTCCAGCCGTGAGATATATAGACTTGTTTAAGGAAGGTGCCACTCCTAAGACTCCCAATTATAACATGACCTACCATTGTAGAAATCATGTGTTAGACAAATCCTATACTGAGCTCCAAGTATTTGACTCAGAATGGCTTAGATCTAGAGGAACTGATAGGAAGTTCCAATTCCTAACCTTTTGACTCTTTCAAGCAAGAATCCAAGGATTACATAGACCCCAGAATAATATAAACATATTATGTTGTTTAGTAGACAAAAGATGGAAAGACTTTGAGAAAAGTCTTATTGGAATAGCCCAATTAGAAATGTCAGACAACATAGGATACTTTAATGTCATCCCGGCATTTACAGTAACCGTAGACACAGCCAAGCATTTTAAGTTAATCTTATATGCTAGTGGTTATGAAGACTATATTATCTCAGACGCTAATATAAATATAGAATTCCAAAGCTATGTGAAGTTCTCCCAATTTCCTTATGAAGGAATGCAGTCAGGAATTCCTAGCGGTAGACTTAATGAAGAAATCTTAGTTAGAACCAATGTATCAGACTATAATCATACTTACAGTATTAGGAATACTGGACCTATGAAAGAGAAAGCTAAGACTCTCTGGAAATTGCCAGAATTTCAAGAAATGAAGACTATACAAAATAAACCCTTGTTTATTAATCAAGACGACGTCACTGGAAATGTTACCATCCAGTTTGGTCCCCCTAAGATTGTCAATAAGAATATCCAGACCGAAGAAATTAGATTTAGGAATATGGGAGAAGCCATAATCAATGATCCTTCAGAAGTAGAATGTAGTAGTAAGACTAGTGCTAGTTTACTTAGACAAGCTCCGATAATTAGACCTAGAAGATCATTCGAACAAAAAGACTTAGTTAAAGAAAAAGCTAGGATCCAAAACTTTGGACATGAACCCTCAGAATTGGATATGAAGACATTTAAAGATAACCTTAAGAAAAGTCATTCTGTTAGGTTTCAAGAAAGAGAAAGATTTAATATGATAGCCCAAGACCGCATATTAAAATTAAAATAATCTAAGAACACTAAAGAACTTCTTAGAAACTTAAGACTAATAGAAGAAGGAGAACAAAGACTAATGCCAGCTACACAAGTAGAACCTAGTAAACAAGAGATAGGAAGTAGTAGTAGGCTAGAAGATGCTCCTAGACTTTTTAGTAAACCTATAGGAATAAATATTCCTATATACTCTAGCACCGTAGTAAAGACTAAACCTGATTATATAAAAGACTTCCCAACTAGTGACAAGAGTTTCACTCCCGTCAAGACTATGGCAAGTCAATCCATAAATCCAGTAGGTATATACCTCAACCTAGACAATGTGCAAGATAGGAAGAAAGCCTTAGACGAATGGCATAATCAGATGGACATGTGTTTTGCATCTAATGAACAATGGGATGCAAGTTCATGTAAGCAGTACGCTGAGCAATCCATTAGAGGAATTGCAAAAGACTACTTAGATAGTTTAAGAAAGGCTACAGATGAAGACTCCTTAGTTAAGATTGAGAAGATAAAGGAAAACCTAGAAGAACGATCAATTGAAGAATATATTCAATTGTTCACTGCAGAATTCATTGGAGCCGGACATCTAGCTCAGATCAATGAATAAGACCTAGCAAAAACTAAGTTAGCCCTCCTTAGCATTTGCAAATTAGATAAGATAAATGAATATAGCAATAATTACGAGCAACTATATTACCAAATTAAAGAATTTGGAGAGACCTTAAAAGATGAATACTTTAGAAAGATACCAGCCATATGACAAATCCTAATTAATGAATATAGGAATTGGCCAGGAGTATCTGGAGTTAAGAATAACTCCCTTGGTGAAAGAATCAACTTCGCCAAAGACTATATCATATCTAAAAGACGTGATATAACCCAAGGAAAGTTAATAGAAGAAACTTTCAAGCAGATCCCTCCAATCAAAGATGAAAGAGACATTGCTCCAATCCAATGGGGATGTGGAAGTAAATCTAAGAAATTCAAAAAGAATGTAGAATGGAAACATAGGAAGTTTAAGACTAGACCTTTAGGATTTCCAAAGAAATACAAATTTATACAATCTACTACCTTTAGGGAAAAGAATCCTAAGACTAAGAAAAATAGATTTAATCGAAGAAGATACTTTAAGAAGAATACTAGTAAGTATAAGAAGGTTCCTAATTATAGGAAGGAAAAGGACGTAGCTCAATCTAAGACTGCCACCAAAGAGTGTTGGACTTGCGGCAAAGAAGGACACTTTGCTAAAGACTGCCCTAATAAGAAAGATAAAGAAAGTATTAAAATTATTAATACAATATTAGACTATGCAGATCAATAAGAATTAGATATCCTATATGCTATAGAAATATCAGATATAGAAGATGATGATAACACTAGTATCTATAGTGTTTACACAGACAGCGATTCTGAAGACTATAGTGATACTGATGAGTACGAAGACTCTCAGGATACCCTAGACTTATATATGATGCAAACTGATCAAGACGATCTAGATAATGAATATATAGACTTTGATGACGCTTGGTATAAATGTATATTAAGCCCCTTTTTGAAGAAAAGATGGACTGTTAGTAATCCAGAGCTACTAACCTATATACCTAGATGTTACTTTGATGAAAGACATTATTGCACATTTGAAATGAAATGTAGCAAGAAATACTTTAGATGTGTAGAATGCTTTGAGTTTATACAAACATAATTGTTTATAGTTTGTATTATTTGTCAACTACACTACCATGAAGACTGTTGGAGAACTAGATTTAGAGCAATTTATACTAGCCAGTATGACGCTCAAATAGACTTAGATATTAAAACCTATTATCAAGACATTGATAGGAATATAGCCAAAAGATTGCAAGAAAATGAAGACTTCAAAGGAAAAGGAATTTCCTATGACTTAGACGAATACCATTCTGATGATAGTTCAGAAGAACAAATACCCTTAGATTTTATAGACAAACCCCAGAAAGGAATATCTATTTTAGAAAAGAATAATTTAGGAATTTCTACTAAACCACATGCTTGTTTTGTAGAATTATTTGTTCAACATAAAGACTATCCTAAAAGACTTTCAGCCTTTATCGATACAGGGTGCTCTCAGAGTATTTGTAAGACTAATGTCTTCCCTGAAGACTACTTTTTAGAAAGTACTCAAGAAATCTATGGTAAAGTGGCTAATGGAGATCCATTTACCTTATATTTCCAGACTATTCCTATTTATTTTAAATTAGGAAATCATACCAACAAAACCGTTAATCATCGGTTTTGGATAATGGATCCTCGTCCTAGTTTCACAGGAAACCTTATTTTAGGACAAGACTTTATTAGTAAATATCATCCTTATACTCAGTATAACGATAAGATATTAATTAGTGACCAAGAGGAATTTAATATTAAAGCTCCTCTAATAGATCATAAGACTGCCTTTGACCTTATGCAGGTCAAACCCAATTATAGACCCATAAAACATCAGAGTTCTTCAGCTGAGCATGGTGGACCTAGACCTACAACCCAACAAAAAGCCTTAGAAATAACTAAACCCTTACAAAAAGAGTGTAAGTGTCCAGACCAAAAGTGTTATAAGCAAATAGCGCTTATACAACAAGACATTTTAGATCAAGTCCAGCAGACCTTATTGCAGATTCAAGCCATATCCAAACAGAAGAAAATGGATATAGAAGTAGAAAAAGAGAAGATTAGGCAACTAGCTGAGCCTACTTTAGGAGAAAATCCCATTGCTAAGTGGGACAAAGACCAAAGTTATTGTGAAATTATCCCTATTAACCCAGACGCCACTATAAATGGTGGAACCTATAAGAAAGGATATTCACAAGAAGATAGGGAAGAATTCAAGAAAAACATAGATGAAATGCTTAAATTAGGCATTATTAGAGAAAGTAAAAGTAGACATAATAGTTTAGCCTTCTATGTTCAAAATGAATCTGAACGTAAAAGAGGAAAAAGACGCATGGTTATAGACTATAGACAATTAAATAAGAATTGTGAATTTGATTCTTATAAGATACCAGACAAGAATAATTTGATTAATTTAATCGAAGATAGAATGATATTCAGTAAGTTTGATTGCAAATCAGGCTTCTGGCAAATTAAGATGCATCCAGATAGTATTACTTGGACAGCCTTTAGTGTGCCCCAAGGAAAATACGAATGGCTAGTCATGCCATTTGGATACTTGAATGCTCCTCAAGTTTTTCAAAGAAGAATGGATAACATATTTAGACCTTATTCAGAATTTTGCCTTGTTTACATAGATGATATTCTTGTAGCAAGTAAGACTGAGATAGAGCATGTAGACCATCTTAAAAAGATTATTTTAGAATTAGATAAACATGGTATTGTCATTTCCGAAAGGAAAATGCAACTATTTCAGACTGAGTTAGACTTTGTGGGAATGCATATTAATAAAGGAAAATTATCCTTGGCAGAACACATAACTAAAAAGATTCTTGAGTTTCCAGACCAACTCAAAGATAGAAAACAATTACAATCATTTTTAGGATTGCTTAATTGTGCTGCAGACTTTATTAAAGACCTTGCTTCAAAAAGACAAAGCTTAACATCCAAATTAAAAGGAACAGACAAAACTAATCCCTTTTATTGGACTAAAGATGATTTTGAAGTCATAAGACAAATTAAAGATGCAGTCAAGAACATTCCTTTACTTGAGCTGCCTAATGCAGAAGATCAGTTTACAGTAGAAACAGATGCCTTTGATAAGCAATGGGGAGCAGTATACTTTGCCATTGATCATCAGACGAAAAAGAAGAAATTATGTAGACATAGTTCTGGAACTTTCACAGACCCAGAAACAAGATACACTGCCCATGAAAAGGAAGTTTTAGCAATAGTAAGGGCAATAGAAAAATACATGTTGTTTCTCAGACCTAAATATTTTACTGTTTATACAAACTCTTCTTATGCAGTAAAATTCAGAGACTTAGATTTATCCAAATCAAGGACTAATAGACTTATTAGATGGCAGCAATTGCTTAATGGTTATGACTTCTCTGTTATTCATATTAAGTGAAGTAAAAATACCATTCCAGACATTATATCACGAGAACCTATGTTTGCTAACACTAAAATAATTTCATGTTTTATGTTGCAAATAGAAGACTTAGAAGACATGAGTTCCTCTGGAGCAAATAGACTGAATAAAGAAGATGTTGCAGACTATCTTAGACGCGTAAGACCAAATGCTGGTGTAACGCAGAGACAGACTCATATTCAAGACTCTCAAGAAAGACCAATCCTAGAGAACTTTGATGATATCTTAGTTCCTCCTGGAAAATCAAGACAAGAGATTATTTCTCAAAATAGACTCATTGGAAAGATGTATTTTCCCCAATATAGACCCGATCAAAGATACCCAGACTTGATCAAATTTAGACGAGAATTCTCAGAAGACGAAAATACCCTTATAGATGCCATATGGTGGAATGTAAAGAATAGACTTTGGATTGAGTTTAAACGAAATTTGGTAGCTATTGCCAGATTTATTAGAACTCAAAGACTCGCAGTTACCCAACTCAGTGGTAATACTGTGCCTAGACCTCAGATTCAGACTTATGCTCAGACTCTTGGAGAAACCTCCAAAACTAGACCTACTGATTTTTGTTATCAGAAAAAGACATTTAAGACAAAGATTATTATACCATTTGGTCATAATAATCTCCCATTAACTGAAGACTTTAAAAAAGAATCTAATAACATTATTGATCATTTTAATATGTTATTATCAGGAATAAATGGAGATGCCTTAATAGTTAAAGGTCTCTTCAAAGACGTTCCAAAAATATATCTTTTTGGAAAATCAGAAATGGCACATATAACTCTTGCAGACCACAGGTTCATTGGACTCGTCCAGATAAAAGACATTGAAGACTCTATTGTTCTTGGAAAAATAGTCCATGAATATATCAAGAAGATTGAAGATTTCCTTCCCCTATTTGCTAGATGTTATCAGATTGCTCCAAGTTCCTGTAGAGGAATGTGAGTCGAAGGATTTAGACTTGTTAGGCTTTCCAGTTACATATTTGAAGACATAAAGATTTTATCTGAAGACGAGACTAAAGAATTAATTGTTAATAAATCCAAGCTCCAGATTGCCCAAAGCCTTAGAGACTATAGAAATTATGGAGTCATTAACAGGAGAAGACAGGTGGTATACAGCCTACCACAAAGAAGACCTAATAATCCAAGCAGATGAGCCATTCAATGGAAGGCTCAAGAAAGAATCCAAAGAAATGGTAGAGATAGCTTTGCCAGCCAGCCTTAAAACTGTAGGTCTCATTGATGAATTCTTCAACAATACCCTACTGAGCGAAGATAAGGATGAAGAAGTCACAGATAAGATGAGGATGGGACCCTTGATAAAGGAGGAATTATTGGAGATTGAGGATGCTCTGCATTAATATCCTTCCATTATTACAAGAAGACACTGATAAAGACAGACCTGTCCCAGATGGACCCAGATAGCTGCTTTTCAGAAAAAGAAGACGAAGAATGGAGTAGAAGTCAAGACTGATTGCAAGACGCCAAATCTGCTTTTGGCAAAAGATTCGAAGACTGAAGACCTTTAATAATTATGTTTTATAACCGGATCTCTTTTATTCACCGGTTACCAGTCATTGTATCTTCCCTTGATCTATAAAAGGGAGTAGTAGGAGTTGTGGTAGGATATCGAGAGTTAGAGATAGAGAGAGTGAGTGATAGCTAGATTGCTATGCTTGTAATAAATGTTATGTATATGAGGGAGTAAACCTCTCATAGTTAGGGGAGAGGGGAGAGTTGTAATTACCTATGATTTGCAATAAAAGTGTTTTCTTTTCCAGAAATCTCTTATGTTAAGTTGTTATTATTTTCCAAATTGTCTCCAACTTTCTGTTCATAGAGGACTATTGTGTGGAACCTCTGGTGTAGCATACAAGGTGTTATACTGGTGAACCGCCGTCAGGTGCCGATTAGCCGTGAGCCGTTAGCCAGGTGGGCGTTAGGCGTGAAGGCGTACAGGCAGGAAACGGGTCAACCGCCAAAATAGTGGATTGAGGTGCGACACATAAAGAGAGAGTTGTAGGAGGCCGAGACCGGAGAAGAATAGTGACAAAGCTGAAGAGACCAAGGGAAGAAGATAAAGTTATTACAGACCAGAAGGAAGGTATAACTCGAACCAAACCCTTAACTATTTTACATAATATTGTTTTAAGAAAAATCTTATATGAGCTTACAAATCACTAAAGACTTTTTAGAATTTGTTAATCAAACAAGTTTAGACCTAACTAGAGAAATTCAAGACTGGACTCTTACAGACCCTAAAGACAAATAACTTATAGAATCTGCTTTAATATACGCAGGTGGTACGTTTAAATACATAGACCAGATTATTGAGTGGTTAGGAAGAGAAGTACCTAGAATAGAAATAATTAGAACAGGAATCCGAGATCTCTTTAGACAAAAATTAAAAATTGAAGAATTTGCAGAAGAATTGTCAAGACCTGAAAAGTATCAAGAATACACTAGGATACTTGAAGATAGTATAGACGTATTAAAATTTGTTAGACGTAAAAGGTTAGCTGAAACAAAGGCTACTTTAATTAGAGCTGGAGGAATCCGCCCTCTTATTAAAAACGTAGAGACAGCTGCCCCTAGAACATACCGTAGATTTTTGTCATCTTATGGTGATAATAATTTAGACGAATTTATAGATAACGATATAATTGATACTGTTAATCAAATATATAAAGAAACTAGACAGATAAATCCACGATACCGTATAAGGTATTTAAGACTAGAATATTCTCCATCGAAACCTATTTCAATTTCTAGACTCCCTGAATAAACTGTTTATATAGATAATCCTCGCTATTCAGAATTCCAGTACGATAGTGACGGAAGAAGCTTAAGAAGTAGTAGCAGCCCTGAAACTTCTACACTTAGACTTTCAGATTAATTAAGCGTTAAAAATAAGCTTAAAAGACCTTAGAAACCATTAGGGTAGAAAGTTATATTCCCAGAAATATAGAGAAAAGACAAAAGGCATAAAAAGACAAAACGGTCCCCCCAGGTGGTCCAAGACAATAATAGCGGTCCTAAAATCATGTGGTTGATATTAAGCCCGTCATTTAACCCGTTAAATAAGCCCGTCGGAGAGACGTCCCGTATATATATATATATATATATATATATATATATATATGTAAAATATATTAACTATTACACAAGCACATATATATAATTATGTAAATAATATAATGAATAAAATAACGAATATTTATAAAATAGTAATATATAATTAATTGTTATACACGACTCTAATCTAATCTATTAAACCCACTCCATAAGTTACCAAAAATAGTTATTAGAAATATAAGATTGGCGCATGCCCCTATATGTCACAAAGGAGATATGCCTCAACTGATATCTTTTACCTACTCAACTTATATAGCAGAGGAATAAGACTACAAATTGAATCTTTCCATAAAATAAGAACATGGGGATATGACAAATATAATAACTATATATATATATATATATATATATATATATATATATATATATATATATATATAGTAATAAAAAATAACGTGAGTAATATTTAAATATGGTATAAATAATATATAAAAACATATAAATTTAAGATGAATAAAATAATTACAAAGTAAAAATAGAAATGGGTTTATAAAAAAAATATTTTATTTTATTAAAAAAAATAACGTCGTTCGAATTAATTAAAATATAATTATTATATTTTAATTATTATATATATATATAAACAAGCAAATAGAAGTAATATATTATAAGAATAAATCTAGGGAAACCCACAAAAAAACTCATTTCGTAAACCCACTGCATTAAAAGCTTATACCTTATTATTGTGGGTCCCGACAGAGCATCAAAATGTGCATTAAACACTTGTACCAATTTTTATCTTATTCACTGAATTTACCAAATGAATTTTTTTTGTAGGTCTCCCTAGCTTTACTCATATTATAAATAAAATGTGACTTACCTGAACAATCATGGAGCTCATCAATAATGGCAAGTCATAAATGAATAAATCTTGGGAGGCGCACAAAAAAACCCATTTCGTAAACCCACTGCATTAAAAGTTTATACTTTATTATTGTGGGTCCCATCAAAATATTAAAATATGCATTAAAAATTTATACTCATTTTTATCTTAGATGTGAATTTCAAAATTAGGTTCAAAAAATGGATCTCCCTATCACCACTCAGTCATAAATACGTATCTTTATCAAGTTCAAAGCACTTTGTCATGTGCTATCAAGTCATGGATTAGAAAATGATTTTCTCTGAGATATGTATATCATCAAACAAGGCTCCATCATACGCTTGCCAGACAGACAACGGGCTATGACAGTCGCAGTCATATACTCATACAGATTTATATATATATAAAACTCAAGAGATTTGGTGCTTAAAAGATAATAGTTAACTTCGGCCAAAATAAATATTTTTCTTTATGACCGAAAGAAAAAACTTAGTTAATAAAAAATTGAGAACAATTTTTATTTGTATTGGCAGCTAAAAAGAAAGATGACGTTGATATTAAAAAAAATAAACAAACAAAAAAATGGACAAACTAAAAAAACTTTTGTACAAATCAATAAGGAACGATTCAAAAAGTTCCAAAGGAGAATTTGACCAAGTCTTGTGGCTAAGCATTTGTGTGGCCCAAAAAGTCTCTTTCATTTGGTGGAAAAGACCAACAAGAGATATCAAATGTGAGACAAGTTGGTGGTAGATTTTTGATATAAAAAATCGCGTGGGGACTACAAAATCTCCATGACTTCATATCTTGACAAGATTTTCTGTAACTTTATATTAGCATAAAAATAATGTTAAGGAGAAGTTATAATAAAAAATAACGAACAATTAAAGATTTAAAAGATAACAAAAAAATGTTAAAAACGAAAAATTAAAAAAGAGTAATTTTAACAAAAAAAATTGCACGTTTTTTTATTTAAAGAATAATACATAAGGAGTTAATTAAGTAAGTAACCACAACAAATCATTTACTAAAATTTAAGTAATATTTATATTGATAATAAATAGTTATTTGTTTGTTATCGTCAAAAGCAATATTATATTAAAAAATGATCATTAATTATAATTAATAAATAATTAATGATATTTTATTTAACATTAATCACTTGCAAATGTTTTTCAAATATTTTGGATTCTAACCATTGCCAAAAGTATTTTCAAAATCTTTTAGGTGTCCAGCCACAAGGACGCTAGACTTGATTATCTATTCCAGGAATGCGCAACTGCGGCATATGTAGATGCATAAAGGATTTGGACTAGACGCCTCAATTGTTCATTCTAGATTATGATTTTATTATTCCAGTATTTCATCTTGGGGCATGTTGCCCATACAATACTGTATCTAGTTTATTCAGTTCAGACTTGTGTTGGGATTTATTTATTTATCTATTGGATTTATTATTTAGATTTGGAGTTGTAGCCGATGGTTTATTCAGTAAGCCATTTATTTATTTATTTATTTATTTATTCATTCATATCTTGTTATGGTTTAAACTCTATTAATGTGTGAATGATTTAATTTAGTTTTTTTTTATATAGTTACTTGTTAAATGAAAAGATAAATTTTTTACATCGGCTTAATTAACTAGTAGGTGATTTGTAATTAATAGTTTTCGACAGTGATTCTAAGAATGAACCAAATGAAAATCCTGTTTAATTTAATAAATGATTGATCACCAGGTATTTAATTAGGCGAAGTGTAGTCAGAATAACCAAATTAGCATAGTATGGATGGTTATTGTCAAGCTCATGCGAGTTGTGTAATCATAATAGCCTGAAATTTGTGGGATGCGGGATATGCAGTCCTAAGATGGAATTGACTTTGGTGATGAATACGACGATTAGTTGTATTACAGTTCATGTTGGGTGAGTATTGATCGCTAGAAACGGTCACCTGTGGAGGCGACATCATGCCTTGGGTACTAGTTTGGGTAGTACTATAAATTTTTTGGACATTACCATCAAGTGAGTAGAGACACGGGGTCGATTATGTGACATTCATGTTCAGTAAGATGGTGAGGGTTAGAGCATATTGTTTGTTGATTATTTGGTGACAAACCCCGTGTGGGGGCGCGTAATGTGACCTTAGTATTGAGAAGTTCGATAATTTTCCCTTGGAGGAAATCTATGGCTTAGGATAGAAGTTGGTGAACCGCGTAAGCTTACTAATTGACGGATCGAGAATTTCGAGGACGAAATTCCCAATGAGGGAAGTTTGTAATACCCTACCCTAATATTTCATTTAAATTTTTGTGTAAGTTATGATGAAGCGGGGTTGATGATAATTGTAGGGAAAGTGTGGGAAAAAACTGGAATTTGGAGAAAATAATAAGAAAGAAGGGTTCGAACGAGAATGACAACGTTCGAAAGAGGTTTGGACCTTGTTCGAAGCAGGGGATCGAGCAAGGTTTGCACGAGGTCCCACTGGCTTACAGTTTTAGGTCGCACAAAGGTCGCTCAAAGCTATATATTGAACGAGATGGACATATTGTTCGAACGAGGCTCATGTCGTTCGAACGATGTGCCTCAAAAATATTTAATTTGAGTTGCCCTTGTGCGTTGTCACATTTATAGCCCTTGGATCATTGAGTTGTCGAAATCCAGTGAGCCCAAATGGGTAAAAAGGGGATTTGGAAGGATTTGAGGCATTTTATAAGGGGCGTTTGGCTCATTTAGGTTCATTTTAGGGTTGGAAGAAGGAGAGAGAGAAAGAGGTGTAGGTCGTCCACTACTTTTTTGCGTGTTCCCCCACATTTATCAACCACAAACCACCATGATTCCACCACACCTCCACCTTGTATCCCCATATTTGTTATGTATTTTTCCATACTTGAACCATATACACCCATTTCTACCATTATTGGGCACATCTACGAATTTTTAGGGTGTTATTAGGAGTTTTTGGAGAATATGAATGTGGAACTTTCATGTAGTTTGAAATGGGTTTTTTAAAGGGGTTTTGCTTGGAAGCTACGTGGAGCATGCTTTTGAGTGGGAAAAGCTCCTCAAGGCCACCTTAGGAGGTGGGGGGTTGACATCCTCCTTAACATTCCATGCTTAACATTGATGGAGCTTCATTGAGGTGGAAAAAATCTACTCTTAGATTACGACTCTATTTGATGTGTTTGTAGTCTTGATTGTTAGAATATTAGGAATATGGTGCTTAGAAAATGATGATGGGTTTACTAGCAAAATTAATAATAAACATTTTTATGGAATAAAAATGTTGAGAAGAAAATATCATTTTTGTTGAAAATAAATGAAGAATGCATATTTCAAAGTTTCTTGAAATAAAGGTTTGAATTTTATGAAAATGGTGTATTTTCTGGAAGTTAATGTTAAATATTTTATGGGATGAAATTTTTGAAATAATATTCATATTGCTAAAATAATGGTGAAACTAATAAAAGTTTCTTGCAAAAAATGGAGATTTTATGAAATAGCATTTGGTTGAGGTTTTAAAGAAATAATAATGTCCTTTAATCTTGAAAGGTTATGATTTGTAAGTGTTATGAATTTAGAGAATAAACCATGTATTCCACGCATTCAATAGGATTTTAGGATTTAAAATCCATCTTTCAATGCATATAAACTGGTAGTAATTTGATGTTAAACATGCAAACAAGTTTAAACAAGATTTTGTTAGGTTCGAACATGAAAAGAAAAAGAAAGTAAAAATTCCAATCTCCAAAGTGTGTAAGAAAAGGTTAAAAGTGTGATAAGTATAAAGTTGTAAGACTACCTATAATAATAAAAAGAAAATGGTATTTTCTTATAAAAGTAGTCTTCGAGTATAATTAGATTTATGGAATAAAGAAATGTAAAATTTGGAAATATGGTTAGTAAAGGTCTTGAATAAGTGTTAATGGTTAAACATTGAAAAGTTGGCTTGTGTAACTTAATAATGTTTTGAAAGATTAACACTTATGAATTTGGAATAATGGAATAAATATGTTTTCAATTGAAAGAAAAGTTACTCTAAAAAGGTTAAAATGTGTTAAGGTGTTTAAAAACACTTAAGAAATTAGTGTGGGTAACTTAATGGTGCTTTGGGAAACTAGCACCTATGAAAATGGAGTAAAAAGTGAGTTTGAAAATAAATGGGTAATTTTACATAAAGGGGAACATTTTTATGAAATAAAAATGTTGGAAAAGGTTTTACACATAATAGTCCTAATGAGCATGATTTTTGGAATATAAATCAAAGTTAAAGTGTAAAGGACAGGAAATGATGATTTCAAAGTGTAACATAAGTTGGGGTGAAACTCCGGGATTGGCTTCATCTGGGTACAAAAGGAAAATAAGGAATAATGTGGACCTGTGTAAAATTTCAAAGCACATAAAAGTAACTCGGGTGACACCGGGATAATTAATGAGGACCCGGAGCCCTGGGGTGAAAGACCCCAAACGACTGGCCAGAGCATATGGTGACATCGTCGACAGTGTGGAGCCCATTATTTATTTTTTGGGAAGAGGTAATTAACCCCCAGTCATGTTATTAATAACCAAAGATCAGAATAGCCCTGATCGGAGGCTAACAAAACACTAGCAAAACTCGAATGAAATAAATAAGGCTTCCTCCATTTGTTCATCTTTAAAGTTCCTCTAAGGGTAGGAGGGAAAGAATCCATATGAAGAGACCATAAGGAGAGTTGATTATGACTTCCCAAATTGGCCAATAAATCAGCAGGTTGATTGCCTTCTCTATACACATGAACAAAAGAAATAATGAAATCTGCACAAATTGACTGAATATATTCAAATATATCCTTTATTTTCCAATGACACATCAACTTCTTATTTAGGATATCAATGATAATATTCGAATCAGATTCAACTATGATCTCATAGTACTTTAAGTCCCCATAGTGTTTTAAACCTTCTAAAATAGCTAACGCTTCTACTTCAATGTTTGATTTAGCACCAAAGAAATGACTGTAAGCCCAAAGAACATCTCCATTTGAATTTATAAGGATACCACCACCTCCACTTCTTTTTGGATTAAGTATTGAACTACCATCAGTGTTGAGTTTGAGAGCATGAGCTAGAGGAGGATGCCACTTCACTATAAAATACTCATTAAGCACCTTGAAATCTCCCAATGAATAAATAGAAACTTGCTTAGGAGGATGAGGGATCATTTTAAAAATGGAGGAAGATAAAGATTCAACGTGTCTGATAACTTTTGAAACCTTTGGAGAAGCTTCATTAAATTTGCATTCAATCCTACTACACCATAAGGCCCAACAAATGAGAATAGGCATCATTTTTTGACACAATCCACTGAAATTATTTGGAGCATAAATCCACTACAGTAAACACCTGCTTCTGATATCGGATCTCACTAAAGGGATGCCCAAAACTTTACCAAAATGGGACCACACTGATACAACTAAATCTCCCCTTACAAATACGTGGTTTATACTTTCTTCATTAGAAAAAACGCAGCAGTGGCATTTAGAAGGGTCGTGCCATCCAATTGTCATTCATTTTTCATCAATGGGAAGAAACCCCTAAAGCATCTTCGATACGAATATAGACATTTTTGGAGGAGTAACTTTCTGCCAAGCAAAAGAAAAAGACCACCGTGTTGTAGATTTGCTTCTAATAAGATCCCAAGCTGAAGATATAGAGAACTTACCATTAGTAGAGGCTGTCCTGATAATTTCATCTTTCTGTTGAACCTTACTAACATAAGATCCCATAATTGTATAGAAAATATCTTGAGGGAACACTGCTGAAATCTTATTAAAATCCCATCTTTTATTATCATCCCACAGGTCTTTAACTTTGAGGGGAACATTAGCTGCGGTATACTGATATATAGGGCTAGCAGAACACCAGTTGTCATAAAGAGCACTACAAGAGCCATCACTGATTCTCCACAAGATGCATTCTTCTGCTTCATCTCTAACTTGACACATTCTTCTCCACGATTGAGAGCCCAAATTTTTATTAGCTATGCAAGGATGAGTTTTCTACAGTATTTGGCAAACATGAGTTTAGTCCAAAGAGAGTCTTGAGTTCTAAACTTCCACCAACTCTTAAGAGCAAAGGCTTTACTCATATCAGTAAGACTTCTAATACCCAAGCCCCCTTCATCAGTAGGTCTAGTAACCATTCTCCATTTACACCAATGATGTCTATGTTCACCAACACTAGAACTCCAGAAGAAATTCGAAAATAAGCCTTAAATAGTATTGATGGTTTTCTTTGTAGGCATCACAGCAGACTTTAAATATAAAGGAGTAGAGGATAACACATGTTTGATCAGGATGATTTTACCTCCAGGAGATAGAATTTTAGATTTGCAACTAGCAATTTTATCCCTGATTTTAGCCACTAAGGGCTCAAAATGTATGTTCTTTTTCCTTCCAGAAAAATTGGACATCCCAAGTAAGAATTATTGGAGGTTTTTACTTTAAAATCAAGCAACTCTGAGATCTTCTTTTTTGCTCCTACTGATAGCTTATTAGATAAAATCATAGAGCTCTTTTATTTACTAACCTTTTGACCACAACATTTTTCATAAACATCAACTACCCCCACAGCTTTTTTAAAGATTTGATGTCACCAGAAGAGAATATAATGAGATCATCTGCAAAAGCCAAATGGTTAATCTTTAAAGCCCCAATAGGATTTTTAAACTGTTTGAAAGAAGATTGAAGATTCAATTGATTCAAATTCCTTGAAAAAGCCTCTGCCATAATGAGAAAAAGACCTGAAGACAAAGGATCCCCTTGCTTGAGCCCTCTACCAGAATTAAAAAACTCTTTTTGAACTCCATTTATCAGAATTGAGAACCAATTATTAAATAGGACTCTCCAAATCATATCAATCCAGCTTTCATTAAAACCCAATTTTCTCATCACTTGAATTAGGAAGAACCAGGAGACTCTATCATAAGCTTTAGCCATGTCTAACTTGATAGTTACATTTCCACCAAAGTTTTTTGAATTGATCATATGAAACATCTCTTGGGCTATAAGAATGTCATCTGTAATATCTCTCCCTTTAATGAAACCACTTTGGTTATGCGAAATAATCTGAGGAAGAATGGTCCCAAGTCTAGAGGCTAAAACTTTAGTAAAGATCTTGTTAAAGAAATTACATAAGCTAATAGGTCTGATATCAGTAAAAGAGTGAGGGGAATCAATTTTAGGTATAAGCACTAAAGATGTAGAAGAAACAATTTTGAGGATTTCCATACCTGAGAAGAAGCCTTGCACAGCTTTAGTCACATCACCTCCAATAATGTCCCAATATTTAATAAAGAAATGGCTTGAGAAACCATTCATTCCAGCCACACTATTCCTATTAAGCTCAAGAACAACCACCTTAATTTCATCTTCTTGAGGGTAATCAGTAAGGAAAGAATTTCGTGCTGCAGATATTGATGACTGTATACTGGAAAGGAATAACTCAGCATCTTCATAGGTCTCAGTGTCTTCAAAAGTAGATTTGAAGAACTTGATAGCTTCATCGGTAATTTCAGCCTCTTCTTGTAACCACACACCATTTTCATTCTTGGTTTTATATAGAAGCAGTTTCTTTCTTCTAGCTTTAACTGAATTGTGAAAATATCTGGTATTATGGTCACCTTCTTCTAGCCATTTATCGTGAGCTTTAAGCCTCCAATATTCTTCTTCTATAGCAGCCTTCAAAGTATATTTAACATCCATTCTAGCCATATTCCCTCTGTGATGTTCACTTGGATCATTTTCAAAGTCCATTTCAGCAGCTAATAACTTATCCTCAGCCTCTCAAACAGATTGAAAAATATCACCAAATGTATTTATACTCCATCTAGACAAATGGTATTTGAGTTTTTTTAAATTTAGAGCTACTATATAGATGGGATTAGAGGAGATATTTGAGTTCCAATGAGTTTTCACTAGCTCCATGAAAGATGCCTTCGAGGTCCAAAAATTAAGGAATCGAAATGGCTGAATGACATTATCAGCAACTGTCTTCATTTCCATAAGAATTGGAGCATAACCAGATGCAGATTTGTTTAAATGGGATATATGAACACCAAATCCCATTTGAAGAAAATCTGCATTTGATAAAGCCTTATCCAGCCTACTCCAAATTCTGGCCACTCCTTCCCTTTTATTAAACCATGTAAATGCAGATCCTGAAAACCCCAAATCCTCCAATTTGTTTAACTCCATAAATTCTAAGAATTCCAAGGAGGAATTTTAATCAATCGGATTACCACTAGCTTTTTCCCAAGAGTAAGCTACAGATAAACTGATGGTGTAATTGAGGACTGCGAATAGAGAGTGTTAGAGCTTGTTCAAAGGAGGCAATCTCATCACAAACAAGATCATCTCTCAAAAAAACCCAAACTTTACTGTTGTAGTTGAGAAGGGCTTTTTTAAAACATAATCTCACCATAAAGGAAGAGATAGCATCACCTTGCTGTTTAGGCTCTAAAATGGCCAACAATGAAATTTTATGAAGTTTAAGCAACCTTTTAAGTCTACTCATAGCTTTTTTCTTTGCAATACCTCTGATATTCTAAATTAAGAAACTAATCATTGAGATAGAGCATCAATATTATTTCTTGAATTGGATCTTAGAGTCATTATATGAGGCCCTCCCTTAGAAAGGATACAAATTGGGGATAATGAGGTTGATCTGCATACTAAGTCAGAAACTGTAGGACTACAAGTTTTATTTTTACCTCTGGTTTTCCTCTTAAGTGTGATGAATTCATCTTGACAATCTTCTTCATTAGTTGGTGTGAGACCAACAGTAATCTCACCATCCTCACAAACTGTTGGAAATTATGTAGCAAAGACAGAAATAAAACTCTTATATATCAGAGTAATATCAACTTCAATACAACAATGTAACTTCTGAATTTAATAGAAAACTTCAAGGCGTGATGTCACTTTCCTAAATACAGTATTTGTCCCACACAAATAACTTCGGTATACAAACGGGAATCAACAAATCCGTACTCAAGATACAATGAAGCAATTGCACTGTCTGCAAATTGTATGTTTGAAGACAGCCCTTAGATGCAGCAGCGAAGAACAGTCAATCAAGTTCTTATTCTGTTTCTGTGCACAAAACAGAATAAGAGAATTTGTATCTCCTGAAAATTGTAAGAGAGTAATAGCAGGGTTTGGAAATCTGAAACTAGGTTTTTTGTTATTATCCAATTTCGTTTTAGGCAGCCTTTATTTATAGATAATGAAAGACTTTGTCTTCAAGAGTCATGACTGTTGAATTAACAGTCTTAAGTCAGTTCCGAACAGGTATGACTGTTAATTACCAACAGTCTTAAGTCATTTTCGAACAGGTATAATAATACCGAATCAATTTTGCACCTTTCAACCAAAAAGTGACCGCGCCCGAGCTACCGCGATCCGACCCGGACGAATCCTGGCAACCCGCTACCACTGCGGACACGCGGCGTGCAAAGTGCGCCACTAGCGCTTCTACAACCCACTGCCCCGCACGCGCGTGCGCGTGTGCGTACGGTGCTTCGCACCGTATTGAGGTCTCTTGAATAGTCTCTTAAATGCTAGATGAATTAACTCTTCATTTATCATTTGTACTTATTAAGTGCACAAATTTTTAATATTTTTTCAATGTGGGACTTAAAGGTTGCCCACTCCTTTTATAGCTTAGTGGTAACACTTAGCTTTGTACATTTTCCAATGTGGGACACTATCCCCTTTTATATTTGGGTTAGCTTCCCACCTCTTCCACACACTTTCAATGTGGGACAAGCTCTTTAAGCTTTTACACCCAAAAACTCTTACTCACTTATTTTAAAAATCACCAACATTCCTCCACCATTTTCAAAATAAGTTTTGTAAATCTTTGATTGTCTGTAAGACTGTGTATAAACATTGGTGTCTCACGACTTGAACCAATACCCTGTGAAGGTTCGTCAAGGTTAACCATGAAAGTATAGTAAACTTGTCTTTGAACTATCAATCTAAATTGATTAGCCGGATTTTTCTTCACACACAAATCTTTTAGTCACTGATTATCCATATAAGCCGACACATGTATTAGGCCTTGTATCTGTACCTTGATTTCATGAGTGCTTTAGAGTCGATCCCAATATTCATAGGAAGCAGCACCACTTCCACACTCATATAGGTAGATTATCATAGGTGTCCATGTAACTTAAAACACCATAAATCTATTAAGGTTAAACTCATCCTCTTTCATTATTCATTACATGTTCTAAGAACTTATCCTTGGGACGTTAAATTTTATAGTGCTTACAATCACGTCGTATGATGTACTTTAATCATTGAACTTGAGACTTGAATATATCAAGTTTCAAGTTGAGTTTTCATCAAGAGTGATTATTATTAATGGGCTTTAATCCCATCCCTATTGATGTCTTAGACACCAGTCCTCTTTCAAGACCTTTTGTAAAAGGATCAGCTAAATTTTGACTTGATTGTACATAATCCACTGTAATTACACTATCTATAATCATTTGTCTAACATAACTATGTCTCAGGCCAATATGTCTAGATTTTCCATTGTACACTTTACTATAAGCTCTGGAAAGTGTAGACTCACTATCACAATGTATAGATATTGGAGGCATTGGTTTTGGCCAAACTGGAATTTCAATTAATAAATTCCTTAACCATTCTGCCTCTTTACTAGTTGCAGCTAATGCTACAAACTCAGCTGCCATAGTAGAGTCAGCTATACAAGTTTGTTTCTTTGATCCCCAAGAAACAGCTCCTCTACCAAGAATGAAAATCCATCCACTTGTTGAGGAATGATCCTCCCGCTCAGTTATCAAACTGGCATCAGAAAACCCTTCTAATACTGAAGGATATCCACTATAGTATATACCATAGTCCATAGTTCCTTTCAAATATTTTAATATTCTATTGACAGCATGCCAATGCAATAAACTTGGATTACTAGTATATCTACTTAATTTACCAACAACATAAGCAATATCAGGTCGAGTATATGTCATGGCATATATTAAACTACCAATTACTCGTGCATATTCTAATTGTGAAATAGCTCTACCATTATTAGGGATCATCTTTAGCTGTGGTTCAAAAGGTGTACTAATAGGTGTGCAATCAAACTGATTAAATTTCTTTAAAATTTTCTCAACATAATGAGATTGAGTGAGAATTATATTTTTATCTTTCCTTATTATTCTCATTCCTAATATGACATCAGCTACACCCATATCTTTCATATCAAATTTAGAAGACAGAAAACTCTTTGTATTATTAATGCTTTCTAAATCAGTACCAATAATTAACATGTTATCTACATATAAACAAATGATCACACCTTTACCATTAGCAAATTTACTATAAACACACTTATCAGATTCATGAATTTTAAAACCATAAGAAATAATGACTTTATCAAATTTTTCATGCCATTGTTTAGGTGCTTGTTTTAGGCCATATAAGGACTTAATAAGTTTACATACCTTATTTTCTTGTCCAGGCATAACAAACCCTTCAGGTTGTTCCATGTAAATTTCTTCTTCTAAGTCACCATTTAAAAAGGCAGTTTTCAGATCCATTTGATGAATCTCAAAATTATATATAGATGCTAATGCAATTAAAATTCTAATAGTGGCGGTTCTAGCAACAGGTGCATAGGTATCAAAATAATCAATTCCTTCTTTTTGTGTAAAACCTTTAGCAACCAATCTAGTCTTGAATTTATCAATTGTTCCATCTATTTTTATTTTCTTTTTAAAAATCCATCTACACTTAATGGGTTTAGATCCCGGAGGTAAGTCTACTAACTTCCAAGTTTTATTTCCCAAAATTGAATCCATTTCATCATTTATAGCTTCTTTCCAAAATGCTGAATCTACAGACTTAATTGCCTCACTATAAGTTTGTGGGTCTGTTTCAACGCTAAGAGTCAAAGCATATTGATTACAAGATGTGTCTCTAGTTCCTTCAACAAGATAGACTACAAAGTCGGGACCAAAGCTTTTTCCTTTCCTAGGTCTTTTACTTTTTCTAATCTCTTCTTGTTCTACTGGTGGAGTTTCAGGTAACTGTGAAGGAGTGCTTACTTCTTTTTCATTATTAATTCTAGGAATAGAAGAAAACCTTTGTTCATAAAAAATTGCATCTCTCGATTCAATTATTGTATTTACCTCAACAGAATCATTAGGTTCATTAACCAAAAATCTATAGGCTTTACTATGTTGTGCATAACCTATGAAAATACACTCAACACCTTTGCTTCCTAATTTCTTTCTCTTAGTTCAGGCAGTCTTACAATAGCTCTACAACCCCAAACTTTAAGATAACCTAAATTAGGTTTTCTATTCTTCCATAATTCTTAAGGAGTTTTCTTATTATCTTTAACAGGTATCCTATTCAGAATATGACATGCAGTTAAAAGTGCTTCTCCCCCAAACCCTTTACTTAAACCAGAATAAGAAAGCGTAGCATTAACCATTTCAGTTAGTGTCCTATTTTTTCTTTCTGCTGCTCCATTTTGTTGTGGTGTATAAGGTGCAGTAACTTCATGTATAATTCCCATATCTTCACAAAATTGAGGAAATTGATATTCACCACCTCTATCAGATCTAAGACATTTTATTTTAGAATCACATTGATTTTCAACTTCATTTTTATACGTTTTAAATCTATTAAGTACACCATCCTTAGAGTTTAAAAGATATACGTAACAATATTTTGAAAAGTAATTAATAAATGTAGCAAAATATTTACTACCACCTCTAGTAGGCGTTCCATGCAAATCACAAACATCACTATGTACTAATTGCAACAAATATGTAGTTTTTTTTTTTTGAAAAGGCAATCTTGTTATTTTTGTTTGCCTGCATATTTTACACTTTTCATTCATATCATTCTCATATTTAGGAATTAAATTTAAATTAACCATGAAATGCATTTTCTTTGTATTAACATGTCCTAAACGACTATGCCATAATGAAAGACAATCAACGATATAAGCATAATAATCTTTTTCATTGATATTGAGATTAAACATGCCCTCATACAAATATCCTTTGCCTACAAAGGTACCATTCTTAGTCAGAATAAATTTATCTGACTCAAATACAAGCTTAAAGCCAAATTTGTTAAGAAGACTTCCAGAAACTAAATTTTTCCTAACATCAGGAATATGAAAAACATTGGTGAGGCTAAGGATTTTCCAGGAAGTGAATTCGAGATCCACTGTCTCTTTGCCTTTAACCGCAACAGTAGATGAATTTACCATGTAGAGAACATATCCTTCCACTGTTTCATAGGCAGAGAACAAGTTCTTATCCTTACAAACATGCCTTGTGGCACCAGAATCAACCCACCAAGAGTTGTCTTCTCCAAGCATATTAGCCTCGAATATCATAGCACCAAATTTTTGCTTTATGTCTGATGTCCCTCCTTTTTCCTTTAGTTTCTTGAACTCATGACAATCCTTCTTGAAGTGACCTGGTTTATTGCAATGAAAACAATTTCCTTTCTTCTTTTTGTTTGCTTTAGAAGTATTTGAAAAATTCTTCCGCTTGTTATTTTTTCCATGATTGACATATTTTTGCTCCTTTCCTTCCTCCACCACATGGACCTTAGAAACATAATTTTCTTGTTCCTCTTTACCATCTAGAATTCGAGACTCTTGTTCAATTCTTAGATGAGTCTCTAATTCTTTAAGTGAAAGATCATCCTTTTTGTGTTTGAGTTCTTTCTTATAATCTTTCCAAGAAGGAGGAAGTTTTTCAATTATAGCAGCAACAATTACATTATCATCCATATTTAATTTTTCAGTTTGCAATGATTTATGATACGTTGGATGTCATGAAATTTTTATAGCACAAGCCTATTATCATGCATTTTAAAGCTTAAAAACTGACCGATAAGGAACTTCTTACTTGTAGCGTCTTCTGTAAGATATTTGGTCTCCAATGTTTCCCACAAAGTTTTTGCAGTCCCAACATTTTGGTACAAGTCGAACAAATTGTCAGCAAGTGCATTGAGAATGTGACCACGTCACAAGTAATCATCAGTCTCCCATTTTGTGCGTTGCCTAGTCTGTTCCACGATTTCATCTTCATCTTCATTTGGTTTCGATTGTGACAAGACATATACAATCTTCAATGTTGTTAGAAGAAAATGAACCTTTTTCTGCCAACGCAGAAAATTGCCACCATCAAAACGGTCCAATTTGACAAAGCCTTCTGTTATTTGTCGAAGTGATTTGGAAGAGTCGGCCATTTATGAAAGTACTGTATTTAGATTGTTGGAAATTATGTAGCAAATACAGAAATGGAACTCTTTATATATCACAGTAATGTCAACTTCAATACAACAATGTAACTTCTGAATTTAATAGAAAACTTCAAGGCGTGATGTCACTTTCCTAAATATAGTATTTGCCCCATACAAACAACTTCGGTATACAAATGGAAATCAACAAATCTGTACTCAAGATACAATGAAGCAATGGCACTGTCTGCAAATTAAATGTTTAAAGACAGCCCTTAGATGCAGCAGCGAAGAACAGTCAATCAAGTTCTTATTCTGTTTCTGTGCACAAAACAGAATAAGAGAATTTGTATCTCCTGAAAATTATAAGAGAGTAATAGCAGGGTTTGGAAATCTGAAACTGAGTTTTTTGTTATTATCCAATTTCATTTTAGGCAGCCTTTATTTATAGATAATGAAATGCTTTGTCTTCAAGAGTCATGACTGTTGAATTAACAGTCTTAAGTCAGTTCCGAACAGGTATGACTGTTAATTACCAACAGTCTTAAGTCATTTCCGAACAGGTATAATAATACCGAATCGATTTTGCACGGGTCAACTAAAAAGTGACCGCTCCCAAGTCAGACGAATCCCGGCAACCCGCTACCACTGCGGACACGCGACGTGCGAAGTGCAAAGTGCGCCACTAGCGCCTCTACAACCCACTGCCCCGAACCCGCACGCGCGCGCGCGCGCACGTGCGTGTGCGTACGGTGCTTCGTACCGTATTGAGGTCTCTTGAATAACCTCTTAAATGCTAGATGAATTAACTCTTTATCTTCCATTTGTACTTATTAAGTGCACAAATTTTTAATATTTTTCCAATGTGGGACTTAAAGGTTGCCCACTCCTTTTATAGCTTAGTGGTGACACTTAGCTTTGTACATTTTTCAATGTGGGAGACTATCCCCTTTTATATTTGGGTTAGCTTCCCCCCTCTTCCACACACTTCCAATGTGGGACAAGCTCTTTAAGCTTTTACACCCAAAAACTCTTACTCACTTATTTTAAAAATCACCAACATCTACTGTAGACTCTTTGACAGTAACATTATCTGAAATCTTTCCAATTTCCACATTTGTAACCTTTGTGGCTTCTTGCTCAGGGAGTATGATATTATCAGGTAAAAATTGTTGATCACTTACATGATTCGAAGAGGGCACATACCTGATCTGATCATTTTTACGAACATCTTCTTGAACACCTTATTTGGTCTCTTTAGAAATTGTTGGCAGTTCCTCAGCTGTAGAATTTTTCTTATAACCCACTCTTTGGTAGAATCTTTTTGTGTTGGGAGGGTTTCTTGAATGTCTTTCTTATTAAAATTAACAGGTTCCATTCTACTTTCTTCACCAGAGGTAAAAAGTTTACACATTTCTTATTTGTGGCCTTTCTTACAGCAGTAATTACAATAATCTGGAATGTTCTCATATTCAATGTATTGCCCAAAGCCAATGCCTTTATCATTGTTGCCTATCCATATTCTCATGGGGTGATCTTTGCACAAGTCTATTTCCACACATATCCTAGCCAAGCTAGGTCTTGAAAGAGAAGTTGTAGCTATATCCATTTTAAGAGGAATTCCCACCACATTGGCAATGGAAAAGATGTTGTCTTTATTGTATAAATGGATAGGCAATAGAGGTAAGGTGATCCAAGCAGGTGCAATAGTGGATTCAGTAGCAGGATGAAAATATGGGGACCATTTAAAAACACGCATAGGACATCTATGAATGAACCATGTTTCTCTAAGCTAAATTCTATGAAAATACTCTTCATGGAATAAACGAATAAGAATTTGTTTGCTATCAATTAACCGTACGTTAAAAGCTGCTTTAAGACTAAGAGAGGATAAAACCTTACGAATATCATTAATGGCAGGCCTTCCATGAGATAATTTACCAACGAGAGAGTATTTGAAAGGAGCTGTTAGTTTCTGTATATCTTCCTTAGAGAAAAAAATCGCAGGTTCACCTTTAAAATTGCATACTTCTTTCAAGGCAAAAGAAGACGAGGACTGATTACCAATAACTGACGCAAAGGACTTAGAAGGATAAGTGATATTAGGGAGATGAGGTAGAGGAGAAGAAACTACCTCCACGTTGGTGGCAGTAGCAACAGCCATGCAACCCTAGGACACCCTAGCTAGAGAGAGAGGATGCACTTTCTTTTTTCAAATTTCTTTATTTAAACTTCTGTATTTTTTCGTGGAGACCATTAAAGTATGTTGTTATTGTAAGATTTTGAGAAAAGATAAAGGAATAAGGAACATGTCAAGAAATGAGTTACATGGGGAAAACATGTTAAGACAACGTAACTTGAATGAATTAATAAATGTTCCGATAAAGGTTGAAATGGACAAGTAATTATGTAAATTGATTAATGTCCATAAGATAGAGGGAAGGTAAAGTAAGTGGGTAAATAGGTGGTTAAGCAACCTAAGTTCTTGTGACACCCCTCTTATTAAAATAAGAGGTGGCCAGCCTGCTACTCCAATAAAACAGGAATCTTAAATAGTCCATTCTTAGCATCACTGTCGTATAATAATAATAATAATACGAGACAACCCCCAAATATTTTTAAAAACGGATATCATATAAACTTTTGCAAATAGGATAAAAACAAATTCCATCATCCAGTTTATAACAAAATTTTGATATGTATAAATATATAATATCTTAACAATAATACTAGAAAGCATAACCGAATAAGCTGTCGGTTAACAGACTAAATACACAAGATTACACCAAGTATGACAGTATGTGAGAATACTAAACTTGGGCAACACGCCCGAGTATACAGACGGATCATAGCTAGAGTATCAAAAGAAATGATGCGTCTACTATAAAAATCCCACAACATCCGCAAAATGTCGTAGCTCCTTAACGTTGGGAAGGAAAGTCAAAGCGGGCGCCCTTGCGGCGGAGCACCTGAACATATATAAGAACCACACAAGAAAGAGAAATATAAATGGGACAGGTCCCGGTTTGATATGATATACATGTGAATAAAATGCATGACAGTTATGAATGCTACTTTCATAACAATTAAAATTCGCTCTTCATTCAAGGAATCATCCTCACCTCTCTTCTAAGAGCACATCCTAGTGCGTACATTTCATATTAAGTTAAACTACCCATCTACTTAATAGGAGTAACCTAACTATATTCCACATGCCAAGTTTACCAATTGAAGATATATTTAAAGTCAATATTCATTAGGGACCATGGGCAAATAAAGTTGATTCACAGTTGCCTTAAATCAATTAACCATTCGGGTGAAATACCATTTCAGTGAGAACAGCTACAGTCATGATAATAACAGTTCTAAGACCATCCTTCCGGGAGTCACCCCACTGGATGCGCCCCTAAATACTATCATCTTCCAGGGCCTATAATCAAGACCACCTGGGAATCCTAAATCGCAACGCGTGGGAAGCGGCCATATACATTCGATAGTGAGTCATAACCATACTCGGAATTACCTCACCTCAAACAATACAATCATACAATGTAACAACCGGTACCATATCCTGAGGACTATACTCGCCCCGCATAATTAGCCAGGGGATTCACCTCTATCACGTACCTCCCTTATGATAGCATTTAGAGAGGTATGTGTAAATGTGCCAGTAAAAAAATATACCAATCATACGATCCTAAATTTCGAAACCATATGCACATACCAAATTGGCTACAAGGGATAATTGTTATCATACTAGCCCCCGAAGGTCCAACACACTCCACCCGACTTTATACTAGTCCTACTTTCATTTACTAGATGAAATAAGACACAATATCCTTATAAATAGTCCTCAAAATAATCCCGGACACTCCCGTACTATCCTCGAATACCACTGTCCTTATGTGAGGTCATATTACTTCTCAATACATCCTAAGACACGGTTCCTAAGCCTTAACCCAAAAGAAAAGAGTAGAAAGAAAATCCTATTCTTGGGTTGAAAATAGGGTACCGGTCGACCGACCTCCGATCAACCTCGTATTTGGATATTTCCTTACAAGCCAATCAGTGGGCTTTTTGCCTTTGGCTCGGTCGACCGCCTTCCTGGCCGCGGTCGACCGACAGTACCAGATATTTCGGCCATCCCCCATTTTCTACAAAACCTAACCTCCAACTCCTCTCATTTCCTTTTCTCTTTAACCAACAACATCCATAAATTATCCATACATGATAACCAACTAGTATTAATCCCAATAATCATATTTCTATCATCAACCTAAGGATTGATACCATAAATCATCAAAATCCCTAAATGGGTTAAACTCAAGAACACTAACCCCAAATACAAATTATTCAACACAATCATACATATATGTAAGTTTAAAACTAGCCTTGTTATTGGAGTCTCAGATTCTTCTTCGTAGCAACGATTCCAAGCTCAAATGGACAATCTTTTCTCTTTCTCTTCTTTCTCTCAAGCTCTCACTTCTCTCTAACTCTATAGGTTTAGAAATACACAAATGAGGTATAAATGCTCTTGCAAGACTTAAATACCTAAATATAACTCAAATACCTAAATATAACTCAAATACATTAAGTCCAACATTAAATGCTACTACACACTTAAAAATGACTCGTAACATCATATTTAAGTCATAACTACATAAAGTACCCCCGGAACCCAAAATAACCCTAGCACTTATTTTGACTATCTCGACCCTTCCCGGGCTAACCGTTCCCTCTAAACTGACATCTGGGATATCAGTCATTATATTCTATTCTAATGTCATATTAAAATTCTAATAATAACCCAAATGGAATATAACTCATAACTGTCGATTCAAAGCATAACGACTAAACATTAACATAATATTACACTACTTATATTTGCAAAATGGTAAATATGCAATACTCATGAATATTAACTCTTCAATTACTGAAATTAATATTTACTTCAATTTCCTTTATTTTATATAACTAAACCACATAGCAATTTAATATAAAAGTAATTACTTAAAAGTAAGGGGTATTACATACTCCCCCTCTTACAAGGGAATTTTGCCCTAAAAATTTAGGTGTACCTAGTAAAAAGAGGTGTGGGTACTTTTCTCGAATATCCTCCTCTCATTCCCAAGTTGATTCTTCGGCATTGTGGTTCCCCCACTGGACTCGAACAAAGGGAACCACTTTCGATCTTAGTCTACGCTCACCGTGGTCTAGCAATCGGTTGTTCCTCATACGAAATATCGGGTTGTAACTCAATATCGTCTAACGGGACATGCCAATGGGCTCCTTCATGTCTTTTGTACTTCTTTAAAGATGAGACATGGAATACATCATGAATTTCTTGTAAGTGTTTCGACATCGCCAGTTGATAAGATACGAGGCCTACCTTTGCAATAATGGAAAAATGACCTACATAACGTGGCACAAGTTTTCCCTTATTCCCGAATCGCATCACACCCTTCATTGGGGACACCCTCACTGAAACCCGATCCCCCACTTCCAATTCCACGTGCCTCCGATTTGCGTCGGCGTAGCTCTTTTGGCGATCTTGCGCAATTCGTATGCGATTTTGAATGAGCTTAATCTTCGAAGAAGTGTCTTGGATCATTTCGGGTTCGAGGAGCTTATTGTCTCCTACTTCCAACCAACAAGCAGGTGATCGACATGATCGGCCATACAATGCCTCATACGGTGCCATACCTATCGTGAATTGGTATGAATTATTATATGTAAATTCGACCAACGGAAGGTATTGCTCCCATCCTCCTTTGAAATCAAGTATGCACATGCGAAGCATATCCTCCAACATTTTGTTGACCCTCTCCGTTTACCCATCGATTTGGGGATGGTATGACGTACTCAACCGCAATTCGGTCCCCATTGCCTTCTGGAAACTTTGCCAAAAATGGGATACAAACATTTTGTCTCGTTCCGACACTATATTAATAGGCACCCCATGAATTTTCACAATTTCTGCAATATAGAGTTGGGCATAACGTGTCGTATTATAATCCGTCCGCACCGACAAAAAGTGTGTCGATTTTGTCAAATGATCGACAATTACCCAAATAGAATCACGATCACTTTGTGACGTCAGCAATCCTGTGATAAAATCCATTGAGATACTCTCCCATTTCCACACCGGTATTTCTAACGATCGCAATAATCTAGTTGGTTGATGGTGGTCCACCTTTACCAATTGACAAGTGGGTGGCACATTGGGAGACAAATTTGTAAATGTCCCTTTTCATTCCCGCCCACTAATATTGACGACGAATGTCTTGATACATTTTTGTCCCCGCCTCGATGTACTACAAATCTTGAACCATGAAATTTCTTCATGACAGCACATCTCAAGTCTCCCTCGTCCGGGACTATAAGTGTTTCGTGGAAATGTAACCCACCCTCAGAATTAATAGAGTAGGACTCTGCTCCCTCTGTCAACAATTGGTGTACCCGGTATTGACAGTCTTTATCCCCTCCTTACGCTTTTACGACTCGCCTCACGATATCAGGTGTAACGGTCAAAACTGACATGCATGCTCTAGCTACAACATCATCTTGGCCAAGTTATTTCCACTTAACTTTCCATACTTTCGCTATTTTCCCTATGGGCCTTCGACTCAATGCGTCAGCTACCATATTTGCCTTGCCTGGGTGATAGTGAATATCGAGTTGATAGTCCTTTACGAACTCCAACCACTGTCGTTGCCGCATATTTTGATCTTTATGCAAGAATAAATATTGTAACGACTTGTGGTCCGTGAAAAGATTAAATCTCTCACCCAGGAGGTAGTGCCTCTATATCTTCAAGGTAAACACCACTACGGCAAGCTCTAAATCACGCGTGGGATAATTATTTTCATGGGGCTTAAGCTTGCGAAACGTGTATGCAATGGCCTTGTGCTCCTGCTGTAACACCCCCTAATCCTTGTAGAGAAGCGTCTGTGAAGACCAAATAGTCTACTCCCGATCTTGGCAATGAGAGTACAAGAGCAGAAGTTAATTTATCCTTCAGCTCGTCAAAAGCTAGCTGACAGGAGTTATCCCAAACAAATCGTACTCCCTTCCGGGTCAAGTTTGTTAAAGGGCCAGCAATTATGGAAAATCCCTTAATGAAATGCCGTGAATATCTCGTTAAACCCAAAAAGCTATGGATCTCCGTTGGCATCGTGGGATGATCCCATTCCCTCACCGCTGCAACCTTGCTCGGGTCGACAGAAACACCCTCAACCGTCACGATATGCCCTAAAATTGCACTTCCTATAACTAAAAGCCACATTTCTTGAACTTGGCATAAAGCTGATGATTTCATAGTGTCTGAAGGACCAATCGCAAGTGTTCGGCATGATCAACTTCGGTTTGAGAATAGACTAGTATGTCGTCAATAAACACAATCACAAACTGGTCTAGAAATAAATACTCGGTTCATAAGTTCCATAAATACTGCGGGAGCATTAGTTAGCCCAAAGGGCATAACCAAGAACTCATAAGACCCATACCTTGTCGAGAATGCAGTCTTCGACACGTCTTGCTCTCAAATTTGCAACTGGTGTTATCCTTTCCTCAAATCTATTTTAGAGAAGTACGATGCTCCTCTTAATTGATCAAACAAATCGTCAATTTAAGGTAACGGGTATTTACTTCTGATGGTTACCTTATTCA
This sequence comes from Sambucus nigra, assembly GCA_949130495.1. Classification (NCBI taxonomy): domain Eukaryota; kingdom Viridiplantae; phylum Streptophyta; class Magnoliopsida; order Dipsacales; family Adoxaceae; genus Sambucus; species Sambucus nigra. The sequence goes on along the minus strand of OX422207.1, from coordinate 670,543,363 downwards.
ATTCACGGTAGTCGATGCATAATTGAAGGGAACCATCTTGTTTTCTCACGAATAATACAGAAGCACCCCATGGCGACGTGCTATGCTGAATGAACCCCTGCCCTAACAGTTGCTGAATTTGATACCTCAACTCCCTCATTTCTAACAAAGCCATATGGCATGGAGTTCGCTCAATTGGCCTGGTTCCCGACGCTCGATCAATTACGAACTCAATCTCACGACTAGGAGGTAAGCCCGGGATTTTTCTGAAAGACATCTTTAAATTCCCTGATAAATGGAATCGAGTTTAAGGAAATCATGATTTCTTGTAGAGTCTCCTCCTTCATACAATACAAGTGGGTGCTCGAACCACCCTCCGGAAGAGGCATAGCCACACAAAAAAAAATTCCTGCCCTAGAATGGCAAAAACTATACACCTCCCATAACAATTCACCATGGCCCGGTACTTCAATAACCAATCCATTCCAAAAATAACATCGAACCCAACCGTATCCAGGAAGAGTAAGTCGGCCTCGAAACGCAATCTACCGAGGTCTATTCCCCCCTTTTATAAATAAAAAGTATAAGTGAACCATCACCCATAGAAGACTTGACACTAGTGAAAGTACTTTCGACAGACTTAAACAAACCCGTCGAAAGAGAAAATTGCCTAGCAATAAATGAGTGTGTGGCACCACTGTCAAATAACACCCAAACCACTAACCCCTAGATGGGAAACTTACCCTCAATAGCTGGCAGTGCTAATGGTGCTGGAGGAAACAAGGCGTCTTGGATATTGTACATACGTTAAAAATGAAGTTGTCCCTGTTGCAATGGGACAGCTAGAATAGGTGCTGGAGATTGTTGTTGTGACTGGGGATTCTGAGGGCCTCCTGGAAATTGTTCCCGATTCAACTGTGGACAAGATCTCTTCATGTGACCTACCTCACCGCACTGAAACCAACGACCCGCAAAACCCTCCAAATGTCAGCCTCGATTGTTGTTTTGAAATTTCCCCGCACCTTGGCCCTGCTAGCCTTGACCCCCATTATTCCCTCTGCGAGCTTGGCCCGGTTGGCCCAACTGCTGCTATTGCTTAGCACCCCGAGCGTGCCTAAAAAACCCTTCGCTTAAGTTGAAACCCCCAAAGCATTACTTCTTAGCTGAATCCCCCTACTAGAGGTCCCGTTCCTTCTGTTTATTCCCAGACTACTATAGTGGTGGTAGGGCTCCACCGCACCATTCCCTCCTTGTTTACTAGATTGACCAGAATATCCTATCTTCTTACCCACCTTCAGATGAAGGCGGTGATCCTGGCAATGGAGTAAATCCGCATTCATCACATCGCCAAAACATTTGTAAGATCGGGTTCCCTAACAGATGCTGCCTTATCTTCCAACTCAAACCCCCAACAAATTTTAAAAACCTCTTTTCTTCTGGATTTGCCTCGCCTGGCACAAAGTTTGACAAACGGGTAAATTCTTCGTCATATTCCGCCACTGTTCGCTCCCCTTGTATCACATCATGTAGGTTCCTCCTCATTGCTTTGTGGATTATTGGAGGAAAGTACTTTCGATAAAACAAAGTCCAGAATGCCGAGATAGTCATGATATCCTGTTGTTCCGGAGTGGTCACCGATTCCCACCATTGGAGAGTTGTTTCCACGAGTTTAAAAGTGGCGAGAATCTATTTTCTCTCTTTGCTATATTCCACCATGCGAAGATGGCGTTGAATATCCTTCTTCCATTGATTGGCAACAATCACATCCGCGTCACCCTGAAATTCTGGAGGGTGACCTTTCAGGAAGGATTCTCTAACTCTTTCCCATGCGAAAGGTCCCATCTGGGCTTAAGCCACCTGGGCTACCGATTGTCTAGCTTGGGGAAATTATTACGCCATAGCGTTCATTACATCTTTTATCGTCTGGGCCATAATATTAGCCACCTCCATCACATTTATAGTGTCGTGCGGTGGTGGGGGCTCTACATCATCTTTTACTCGATTTAGCCTTGTCGGGCGACCTCGTCTAGGCGGCATCTGAGATAAAAAGCAACTGAATCAATATACAGTTAAAATAATTTATCCTTACGGCAAAATCGTAAACGCAGATAAGCAAAACAGTCCTAATAATTGTGCTCTATATCAAAGAACGGAATGATATAACGTGATAAGTCCGCATAGATCCTAAGGACACTAGAATTTTATGCTCTGATACCATTTGTGACACCCCGCTTATTAAAATAAGAGGTGGCAAGCCCGCTACTCCAATAAAACCGAAATCTTAAATGGCCCGTTCTTAGCATCACTGTCGTATAATAATAATAATAATAATAATAATAATAATAATAATAATAATAATAATAATAATAATAATAATAATAAGAATAATAATAATAATAATAATAATAATAATACGAGACAACCACCAAATATTTTTGAAAACGGATGTCATATAAACTTTTGCAAATAGGATAAAAACAAATTCCATTATCCACCTTATAACAAAATGTTGATATGTAAAAATATATAAGAGTTTAACAACAATACTAAAAAGCATAACCGAACAAGCTATCGGTTAACAGACTAAATACAAAAGATGACACCAAGTATGATAGTATGTACGAATACTAAACTTAGGCAACACGCCCGAGTATACAGACATATCATAGCTATAGTATAAAAAGAAATGATGCGTTTACTACAAAAATTCCACAACATCCGCAAAAAAGCCGTAGCTCCTTAACACTGGGAAGGAAAGTCAAAGCAGGCACCCATGCGGCGGAGCACCTGAACATATATAAGAACCACATAAGAAGGAAAAATATAAACGAGTCAGGGTCCGATTTGATATGATATACATATGAATAAATGCATGACAGTTATGAATGTTACTTTCATAAACAATTAAAATTCACTCTTCATTCAAAGAATCATCCTCACCTCTCTTCTAAGTGCACATCCCAGCGCGTACAATTCATATTAAGTTAAAATACCCATCTACTTAATAGGAGTAACCTAAATATATTCCACATGCCAAGTTTACCAATTGAAAATATATTTACAAGTCAATATTCATTAGGGACCCTGAGCAAATAATGTTGATTCACAGTTGTCTTAAATCAATTAACCATTTGGGTGAAATACCATTTCAGTGAGAACAACTACAATCATGATAATAACGGTTCTAAGATTATCCTTCCGGGAGTCACCCCACTGGATGCACCCCTAAATACTATCATCTTCCAGGGCCTATAACCAAGACCACCTGGGCATCCTAAATCGCAACGCGTGGGAAGCAGCCATATACCTTCGATAGTGAGTCATAACTATACATGGAATTACCTCACTTCGAACAACACAATCATATAATGTAACAACCGGTACTATGACCTGAGGACTATACTCACCCTGCATGATTAGCTAGGGGATTCACCTCTATCGCGTACCTCCCTTATGATAGCATTTAGAGAGGTATGTGTAAATGTTCCAGTCACAAAATATACCAATCATACGATCCTAAATTTCGAAACCATATGCACATACCAAATTGGCTACAAGGGATAATTATTATCTTAATAGCCCCCGAAGGTCCAACACACTCCACCCAACTCAGTATTAGTCCTACTTTTGTTTACTAGATGAAATGAGACATTATATCCTTATAAATAGTCCACAAAATAAGCTCGGACACTCCCGTACTATCCTAGAATACCACCCTCATTATGTGAGGTCATATTACTTCTCAATACATCCTAAGAGAAGGTTCCTAAGCCTTAACCTAAAAGAAAAGAGTAGAAAGAAAATCCTATTCTTGGGTTAAAAACAGAGGACCGGTAGACCGTCCCCCGTCCCCCGGTCAACCGCGTATTTGGATATTGCCTTGCCAGCCAACCAGTGGGATTTTTGCATTTGGCCCGGTCGACCGACTTCCTAGCCGCGGTCGAGCAGTCATACTAGATATTTTGTCCATCCCCCATTTTCTACAAAAACTAACCTCCAACTCCCCTCCTTTCCTTTTCTCTTCAACCAACAACATTCATAAATTATCCATACGTGATAACTAACTAGTATTAATTCCAAGAATCATATTTCTATCTTCAACCTAAGGATCTATACCATAAATCATCAAAATACCTAAATGGGTTAAACTCAAGAACACTAACCCAAAATACAAATTATTCAACACGATCACACATATATGCAAGTTTAAAAACTTGACTTGTTGTTGGAGTCTCGGATTCTTCTTCGTAGCAACGATTCCAAGCTCAAATGGACAATCTCTTCTCTTTCTCTTTTTTCTCTTAAGCTCTCACTTCTCTCTAACTCTCTAGATTTAGAAATACACAAATGAGGTATAAATACTCTCGCAAGACTTAAATACCCAAATATAACTCAAATACATTAAGTCCAACATTAAATGCTACTACACACTTAAAATGACTCGTAACATCATATTTAAGTCATAACTAGTTAAAAGTACCCCCGGAACCCAGAACATCCCTGGCACTTAGTTTGACTATCTCGACCCTTCCCGGGCTAACCGTGCCCTCTAATATGACATTCGGGATATCATTCATTATATTCTATTCTAACGTCATATTTACATTCTAATAATAACCCAAATGGAATATAACTCGTAACCGCCACTTTAAAGCATAACGACTCAACATTAACATAGTATTACACTATTTACATTTGGGAAATGGTAAATATGCAGTACTCATAAATATTCACTCTTCAATTACTGAAATTAATATTTACTTCGATTTCCTTTATTTTATATAACTAACCCACCTGGCAATTTAATATAAAAATAATTACTTAAAAGTAAGGGGTATTACAGTTCTTAAACCCATAATTAACACACAAGGGTACGTTGTGAAAGTTTTTCAATGCTAAGTAAGTATTTTCTAACACGGTGTTCGCGCGTGTTGAAAGGGTGGTTTTCAATGAAAATACTAATGTGGATCGATTAAAATAAAAAGGGTAAATTCGATAAAGAAATGGCTTTCGGTCGATTTAAGTGGAGTTGTTTCAAATATTTAACCGCGTGTGTTAAATAAAGGGATGAATGTCAAAATGAGAAAAAGGAAGTCTTTTATAAGATTAAGGTGAATTAATATGGATAAATAAGATTTTCTGAAGTAAAATAGTTTCATGCATAAGTATGCGTATGTGTGTGTGTGTGTGTGTAAAGTAGTTGCATTTGAACATAAGAATAACGTGTTAGAGTTTTCTTTCTGCCGTTCGATTCTATATTGCATTTATATATTTTCCACGGGGTATTTGTCTCACACCCTCATCTTTGTTAAGGCAGGTTGGATGCGGGTTCGTATTTTGAGAGCGTTGTACATCTAAGTATTCTATTTAATTTTTCGTTAGTATCTCTATATTCTTGGACTTCGGGGACGCTTCCCTTGGGTCCTTAATGTAGTTTGACCTTGAAATTGGAATCAGATGCTAAAAAAGTGAAACGTTAATTAAAATAAAACCGAACTAGCAGTATTATATAGGTTATTTCATTGCACTTCACATCTAATGCTCGATTTCGGACCAGGTTGACTACAGGTAACTAATAAATTTGGGCCGGGGCGTTACACGTTTATCACGTTAACGATGGAAATTGAGTTTATTACATGTTTCGTTGAGCATGGTAGAATGAATAATTCCGCAGTTATATACGCTAAGCATTCATATCAAGATTTTGTTGAAAAAATCCGTCAAAATGGGAGAGGGAGGGGAATATTGAGAAACAAAAATTAAAAAGAGTAAGAGATTAGTTTGCAATTGTATACAAGTAAACATTATAGCTGTTTAAGATTAATGGACTGAACATAGACATTAATTACAACTACATTATAGTCGGTTAAGGTTGTTGAGGCAAAATATGTTATCGAGAATGATGTTTTAATTAATTTACAAAATATATAAAACAGTTGTTAATTCAAGCATAATAATGTGAAACACACACAACTTAAATGGACAATAAATGAAGAATTTATTGATTGAGGAAAGTCTTGGAGACTCCGAGCTTAAGACGGTATTTTCTCCACATTGGTGCTCTACGAACTCGATGGCAAACGTCTCCCATGATATAACAATCACAACAGGCAATAACAACACTTCAAATTGTAAGTTTTTTGGTGAATCAACAATAATATACTTTCTTTTTCTATGAACTAAATGTCACCGACTGAAAATAAAGATATGCCTTTTTTTAACACTTAAAAAATGACTGATCAAAGCACTTTTTTATACTAAATAAGTGGCGATTTAAAACGGTTGGAAATTATCCCAACAGTCACAACTTTTAGGATAGAAATAATAAAAAAAATGAAAATCTAAATAGTCAAAAACGAAATAAAGTTTGGGCCAGAAAATAAACGAAAAAATGGACTCATAAATAAATAAAAAGGCCCAATAAAATTTGCCTAGAAGTTTATACTTAGGCCAAGTCAAAGCCCAAGGCATACGACCTACGAGCACGAGCAAGAGCCGAGCCAAACATAAGGTTCATGTGGGCTTGGAAGTCCTCCCTCCTTCAAAGAGTTGGAATATCCCAAAGGCACCAAGCCTTTAGGCCAAAATAGGTTATAATATACTACTCATTTTTCACATTTATATTATGTGGGACAAAGGCTTTAACAGAACACTTCAACTAATTTCATGTTCCAAGTGGGTAATTTCAGCTACAAATACTAATTCATTAATTTATGGTTTTATGCATGTGAGTATACCACGTTATACTCCTCACGGAGGAGAACGTCTTACCACTTTGAACCTTCTTGAAAGACGTGTGGGTCCTATATTAAATTGACCCTAAAGTTGACCAAAATCTGATTTTTTTCAACTCAATTAAATACCGTAAGATTCTACCAAAATCTTCAATCAAGTCCTTCTTAGAAACAAATCCATTCATTAGAAGACCAAAACCACACCTCAGTATTACACAAAGACAAATAAAACAACATCAATTTAAAGAGGGAGTCTCCTGTAAGGGCTTCTTATATGCACGTTACGGTACATATCATTTTTTTAAAATAGTAAAATAATTTACTTTTTGATGAAATTTCTTGGATATGATCTTCGTAGTGAGGAGATCAACTTTAATTATTTTTTCATCAAAAAATTCAATAAAAAAGTAGGTGATATGAAAAAATGGTGTAAATATGCATTTTCGACCCTTGAAACTTTTAATGATCATCTTACCAACTTTTTTATTGAATTTTTGTATGAAAAAATGGAGATGATCTCCTCATCACGGAGATCATACCCGAAAAGTTTCATAAAAAATCAATTTTCTACTACTTAAAAAAAATGGTATGTACTGGATCATTTAGATACACAGAGAAGGACTAGAAAGCAAGGCAAAGGCAAAACAAAATATCATATATAGATTTACTATATATATATAAACACACACATGGCACAAAATACAATAAGTTTGCACATTTGTATGGCAAAAATATGTCGTATGGAAACGGAAGTGTTGGGGTGTGTACGAGTAACGATTAAATTTAAACCCAATCACTTAAAAACATGTTCACGGAGTTCTCAATTTATTGCAAACTTCATCACATTTGAATATAACCTCATGTGACAATATAATTGAACTCAATGAACAAACATACACAATGCATACAAGCCTAGCATATTGATGATTCTACAAACCAATAGAGTCATGACATGAAATTCACAAATAGGATAAATGGACATTGTGAAAACCGTTGATATACCATCCAATCTCCCTCTATAAGCATTTATATTAAATTTGAATGACTATATCAATCAAACATAGGCCTTGGCAATTTGATTTTTATTTTAATGCCATATTTTCTGTTTTTAGGCCTTTGGACCACGTATTTCTTTTAGATCCATTCAAAACGGTGGCTTACAATCTCAAAGGATCACTTAGTCCTTTCGGAGCCCTTCCCCGTGCACATTTATATTTATCATGTTTTCATTTTTCACACAAATCTCACGTGCAACGGATTTTGACATGCACTAGTCCTCCTAAGTTACAAATATGTAGATGACAAGATTGGAAGGAGAACGCCTCACATAGCTCAAATATACATATGAAGTTAAACATTCAAAGGAGCTCGTGCATGTGTGAATAGAGGCATATAAAAATAGAATCCATTTAAACAACACAAAAATCCAACTACTCCATGTAAGCATGGTAAAGAACATTTTAAGGATTGACAATCTAAACCAAAAGTTCTAGCCACATGGGAGCATTAAAGGAGGGATTCTAACACAAGTATATGCCACTTAAAGTGTGTCAAACTAAACTACACACAAAATAAATCTTTTTGAGTTTTTTTTTAAAATTTTTAACCAAAAATAAAAATATATATACTCAAAAGACAAACAAAAATCATTTGAATTTTTCATTAAGCTAAATTACCAAGGGCAAAAAATCCAAATGATAAACAAAAATCTTTTTGTATTTTTCATTTAATGTAAACAAAATGAAGAAATAAAAATACAAAAGATAAACAAAAGTCATTATTCTAGCATGTGATTAAGCATGGGCCATAAACTAGAACATGATTAAACAAGCATACATTTAGCATGTGAATATAGCATGAAATACAAAAGCTAAAGTATGCATACATTAACACATTCATCCTTTAGGAATCTGGTTTTGATGAAGCTCATATATAATAGTTTAGATGATGAATTACACTATATAGACATCGAATGTGATCATGAAATTCAATTGTTATACCTTGAAAAAAAAAAGGATATTAATGTCAGCGGGGTGGTCAAAATTAATTGTTGGAGTTAGTTAGATTTTTTAAGGTGGTGCGAGGTGGGTTTTTGTAAGTATGTTGTTGAAGTTGGATTTGATTTTGATTATTTGGAAAATGAAAATATCAGGGTCACTCGACATTGTTCGATGAAATCATAAACTGGTTGTAAATGGCATATACATGCTTTCTTCGAACAATGTAATAAATTTTTTATTACAAGGACTTTTCATGGTGATCACTATTGTGGTTTTATTGTACGTACTGGTAGGATTCGTAAGGTTATATCGGAGCTGGTTATAGAGTTGATTGTTGATGAAATACGTTCTAAACCATTAATTAGGTCGTGTAATGTTATTCCAAAATTAAATTTGAATTATGGAATTAAAATGCCTTATCACGCTTCTTGGTTGGGTGTTGAAAAAGGAAAGTGCACAGTTATATAGTGATGCGTGTCTATCATTCAATCAACTAGGTAGTATGCTGATGCAGTGAATACAATAAATCCTAGAAGTGTTGATTAATTGAATTGGGGCTTGTCAACAAATAGGTTTAAAAGGGTTTTTGTTTCATTGGTTCATGTATAAGTGGGTTTACGTTTTGTCGACCGATATTAATTATAGATGGTGCATTTTTGAAAGGTCGATATAAGGGTAATCTACTTGCTGCTACCCCATACTGTAAAGAATGAAAACCAATGTTTGTATTGTGATATGTTTTGGAATCTTTTGATAACTATTCATACCATTGTGTTGATACTCGTGATTTTCCATTAATAAATGAAAATGATAATTAGCATTGTGAAACTACATTGTGAAATTGCACTACAAAATTTCACGGTGGAAACAACAATTCTGAAGGACTTCATTGAGATTTTGAACCGGGAAATATCAATACAAATATCCATTGCACAACTTTTATATGAAATAAAAATGTGAAATGATATATTTGAATTTCCATTGCCGTTACATATATCAAAATATAGCAGTATACTTTATTATACTAGCTCATCGTGCATATTCATATAAGTTGAATTTCATACATTGATTCATTTACTGTAATAGTCCTCAGTAGAGGCATTTACATTAAAGTTCAATGATGAAGTAATTGTATAACCTAGTTGAATTTTTTGTCCCCTTACATATTCAATATGGAAATATGTGCATTTTGTTGTTACAGAAGATAGTAACCATTTGTGGTTTATGTGGATATATTCTGATAAAAAAAATGGTATAGTAGTTCCTACTAAATTCACCATAATTTTGTAGTCCAACCACGTAAATTTGCTCAATTATTCTTGCTATCCATTTAGAGTTCCTAAATCAATGATATTTCGGTCAAATGTACATTTGATATCTTTACATAAGTGGGAGAAACCTAACAATTATTCAGCCTTTTAATTGAGTTAGAGAAGGAATTTGGTCAAATTGACCCGTTATGATCAAATTTGTACTCAAATGGTGAAGAAAGTCAAAGACGACTTATATTATCCTAGGAGGGTAAGATTGGCCTATAATCGCCTTGTTTAACCTCTGAATATCTAATTGATCTTTGACAATCAAAATTGACCTTACATGATATAATAATTATATGGTGAATATAAACGATCAACGAACGATCTAAATGATCCATGAAAAAATCATTAAATGATGTTTAAATTAGTTTGTAATATTCTCTAAGAATGAGTTTGACTTGTTAAGTTGTAATGATTGAAAAGGTTATGCGGTCATGATTTACAACAAGTGAATATTTAGAGTAATTATTGTAATTTTTGCATATTTATATAGTAAGTAAGTTTTTGTAATTGAATATTTGAATGTGTACACACACACACACATACAAAAATATAGGGGATTTGAAATATCCTAAAGGGGGCTCCCCCACAATAGTGATAAACAATATAAAAGTAAATACGAGAGATAAGATTTACGTGGTTTGGCTAAGTAGGCCTACGTCCATGGCACCGCTGAGGTTATTTTCATTAATATGAGAGAGAATTTACATGATAGTTTTCTCTAGCCTTTAATACCCTTTACACAATGATGGGTTTCCCCTTTATATAGAGTTAAGGGTTACAGATGGAAAAGGACTTTATTGCTAGAGTTTACATCATAATAAAACACTATTTTTGTGACACGATTAGTCTTCTACTTTCACTTGAACTCTTGTCGTCTTTATCTTGTCAAACTAGTCACGCGGTGTTATAAGGAGTGTAGTCAACCAAGACTAGCTTGGTCAGTTATGTGTTGATAACTAGGCCGGCGATCCGTCGACTTCCTTAAGAACGATCTCGGAGCCCCCTTGCCACTTGTCGTATTTTCATTAGAGACATGTTTACACCCCCCATAATTAGCCCCCATATCACGGTTCAGCCAAGTTGGTCTTGAGATGAGCTAGGAGATGGAGTTTGTATGTCGTACCGACTATCTCTGGTGAATCTGATACAATTAATTGGTCTCATGCATTCCTTTTGTTGACTTTTTTATGACTTTGTAAGACGTTGAAAAAATCCTTAGCTTTTTTAAAAAGACATTCGATCAAAATGTGGACCAGGCTCGAGTGTGTCAAGATGTCTATGTACCCTATTGGGATCGGGTCAATCGTAGTTCTTCACTAACTGGTTCATGTGTTATGTTGAACTTGATTTGTTCATGGATCATTTAGATCATTTGTTGATTGTTGATATTCCCTATATAATGATTATATCGTGTAAGGTGGATTTTAATCGCCAAGATTATTTGATATTCAGAGGTCAAATGAGGCAATTGTAGGCCGATCTTACCCTCAAAGGCTAATATTAGTCGTGTTTGACTTTTTTCACTATTAGAGGACAAATTTGACCATAACTGGTCAATTTGACCAAATTAGGCCAAATTTGGACGAGGTATGCCGAATTCATCCATCTCACGCTAATATTGGTCATTGTAGACCAACTTGACCGGTAATGGTCAAGTTGATCATAATAGATGAATTTAACCATCTTAGGTCAAATGAGGTTGAAGTAGACCGGATTTATGTATCTATGGGCTTAATTTGGTCATCATAGACCAACTTGATTGTTAATGACCAATTGTGATCGTAAGGGATCAATTTGACTATGTTAGGTCAAATAAGGCTAAGGAGGCCACATCTAGTCGTTGCAGACTAATGTTGGTCATCGTAGACCAACTCGACCGTTTATGGCAATTTTAATAATTGGAGATCAATTTGACCACCTTGGGTCAAACGAAGCCGATGAGGTCGAATTTAGCCATTTTAGGTCGTCGTAGACCAACTGGACCGTTAATGGTTAATTATTGACCATCGTAGATCAACTTAACCATTAATGGTCAATTATGATTTTAAGAGATGAATTTGACAAACTTGGGTCAAACGAAGCTGAAGGGGCCGAATTCAATCGTCTTAGGCTAATGTTGTCCATTGTAGAGCAACTTAATCGTCAATGGTCAATTATGATCGTAAGAGATCAATTTGACCATGTTAGGTCAAATGAGGTTCAGGAGGCCGAATTCATACGTCTTAGGCTAATATTGGTCATTGTAGACTAACTTGACCGCTAATGGTCAATTATGATCGTAAAATATCAATTTGATCATCTTTGGTCAAATTAGGCCATGGGAGACGAATTCAACCGTCTTAGGCTAATGTTGGTCGTCGTTAACCAACTTGACCGTTAATGGTCAATTACGATCATAAGAAATCAATTAGACCATCTTAGGTAAAATGAGGCCAAAGTAAGCCAAATTCAGTCATCTTAGGCTAATGTTGGTTGTTGTAGACCAACTTGACCGTTAATGGTCAGTTATCACCGTAAGAGAGAAGATTGAATTCAAGAGTCTTAAGCTAATGTTGGTCGTCGTAGACCAACTTGAGCATTAATGGTGAATAATGATCGTGAGAGATCAATTTGACCATATTAGGTCAAATAAGGTCGAAGTGGGCTGAATTCATCCATCTTAGGCTAACATTGGTCGTCCTAGACCAACTTGGCCGTTAATGGTCACTTATGACCATGAGACATGAATTTGAGAATCTTATATCAAATAAGGCTGAAGTAGGTCGAATTCAACCGTCTCAGGCTAAAATTGGTCATCGAAGACCAACTTAACTGTGAATGGTTAATTACGATTATAAGAGATCAATTTGGCTATGTTAGATCGAATGAAGCCGAGGAGGCCAAGTTTAGCCGTCCTGAGCTAATGTTGGTCGTTGTAAACTAACTTGACAGCTAATGTTTGTAAGAGATCAATTTGACCATGGTAGCCATTACAAGCTATTGTTGGTTGTCGTGTACCAACCGGGCCATTTATGGTCAATTTTGATCATAAGAGATTAATTTCACCACCTAAGGTCAAACGAGGTTGAGGAGGCTAAATCTATATATCTTAGGCTATTATTGGTCATCGTATACCAACTTGATCGTTAATAGTCAATTATGATCGTAAGAGATTTTTTTGACCACCTTAGGTTAAACGAGGCAGGGGATGACAAATTTAATCGACTTACGCTAATGTTAGTCTTCATAGACCAACTTGACCGTTAATGGTAAATTATGATCCTAAGAGATTAATCTCACTATGTTAGGTCAAATGAGGCAAAGGAGGTTAAATTCAGCCGTCTTAGACAAATGGTGGTTATAATAGAACAACTTGACCATTAACGATCAACTATGATTATTAGAGATCAATTTTACCATCTCAGGTTAAATTAGGTCATGGAAGTCGAATTCAGCCATCTCAGTCTAATTAATCTATTCTTATTTTTCAAAATTATATCATTGTGAACAATGAATTTGTGCAAAGTCGGGGCCACTAAGTTGTACCACTACTAGAGTGGTTTTAATGCCAATTCATAGGCGACCAATTTATTTCTAAGTTATACCACTTAATTCTTAGGTTGGTTTATGCTTATGCCATGCCGATCATCCTAATTTGGGATGTACCTTCATTTTCATGTGGTTTTACTGTCAAATTCTTAGGAGACCGACTTGTTTCTAAGTTGTACCACCCAATTCTTAGGTGTGTTTCAGGTGCCACTGTTGAAGTGCGCTTGATGCCAAGTATTGGTGACCGAGGCATACCACCGACTGAGTGGATTTTAGTTACCGTCGCTGGGGGGGCGCTATATGCCAAGCGTAGGTGACTAACTTTTTCTTAGTCGTATCACTGCTTGACCAGATTTTAGGTTCCACCGTTGGGGTGAGCTCAATGTCAAATGTAGGGGACCAACTTGTTCTAAGTTGTACCGCTGCTTGAGAGGGTTTTAATTGCCACAGTTGGGGCTAGATGTCAGACAAAGGCGACCAACTTACGTCAAAGTTGTACCACCCAATTCTTAGGTGGGTTTTTGTGACAATCCAGATATAATTATGATAAATTATGTTTAGGGGATGCATACTCATGTGATATATGTGTTGTTTGCATTAAATGTTAATCGAGCGTATGATCGAGACTAACATGTTGAGAGCATATGATTAGTTATGTGATTAAATGCATCATGAAAATATATTTCTAATTCATCATTATGTTTATAAAAGTAAACTACGATATTGGTGCGAAATTGGCAATGTTGGGTCGCCAAATGTGAAAGTTTTGAAATTTTGAGTAAATTAGTACTCTTATGTTCGAGCCCAAATCAGACGTACTAATTTAATGATTTTGGGAAAACACAAAATATTAAAGTTGTATATATATAAATTATCTACGTGTAGACGCAAAGTAGGAGTAAATCGGGGTTTGTAATAGGGAGTTATAATGTTTTTACAAAGGCGAGACAAATATGTCATTAGTGAAATTATCTTATTGGACCTCTTGTCCTACCGATCACATGCCACCACCTTAAAATGGTCACATGGGCTCATGGCCACGTTTTTTTATGGGTATATATCAGATCTTTTTCATATTGCTAATTTCATATTACAATTTTGGGAAGCTTGAGGAGAGAGAAAGGAAGGTTTAATGAAGAAAAACCTTTGGGAAATTCCAATAAATTAAGGAATCCTCGTAAGGTAATTACTTCTTTATTAAATTTGGTCACATGGATGATTTATACACTTGGTATATTTTTCATTATGTTTTTTTATAAAGATTTTAATGATACCCATATCGCCAAATTGTGTTAAAACAGGGATGGCATAAGAACATACGTAAGAACGCGTGTTAAGATAATAAATGTTTACTTTAAAGTCCCAGATTTGAATTCCCTTCTCATGAAGCTTTTTGACGTAGGAAATTCTTGTATATAATGTTTTGTATGTTAAAAACTTGTTTATTATATGTTTCCATGACTTATGCCCGAGGAGGAGGTTATGTATGCTTAAAAATGTTAATCTATGCCTTGATGTTCTATTCCGACCTAGTTGTGGTAAAAATGGCATAAATCATGGAATACTTATCTAAATCAAGATATTCCAATTGTAGATGTTAGAAAACATATATTAGAATAACATATCCTAAAATCATGTAAACATAAAAACAAATGAACCTTGGGGGATAGTTTGAAGTGTAGGTATAGAATCTGCCCCAAAAGTGTAAGTATGCATACCATGTGTTTCATGATTTGCTTGATATATAGCACATGAACTCTAAAAATTATGAAACTTTAATTTTATATTATTCAATATGTTTATTGAAATTGAGTGGAATATCATGGAAAGTTATGATATAGAAAAATTATGAAAATTCTTGGAAGTGGACAAAACGACAGAGGAGCCTATAGGGCCGATTTGTTTTGTAATAAAGAAATGGGCATATCTTACTTTAGGAAACTTGAAACGATGTGTCGTATTTTGTATTGGGAACCTATTATGATAAGAATTGGATTTCCAAGAATTAATTAAAGTATGTTTGGACTATGAATTGTATATGTTAAATATCTTAACATCAAATTGGATGAGACTTCATTTATGACAAATGATTTGAATACAATCATATGATGCTTATGAATTGAATTACGTTTAAGTGATTCTTTAGATTGGTAATATTCTTATGATGAAACTAATATTATAAGAATAATAGGAAGGGAAGTATAACTGGTTGAACAACTGCCAGGCAAAGGCAAGGGGGAAAACCCATTAAGTGGCCAAGGTGAGTGTACTCACTACTAAGAGGCATTTATACACGGTTATGGATAGGCTCAGAATATTACTCACGGGTAAGATGTATTTATGCATAGTTATGGATATGATCATAATGTTATGAATATGAAACTGTTCATTTCGATTTATCAAAATTAAAAGTTACTCCTCGGCCCGGAATGGGGAAGAATCGTCTATTGCAGACAGGATATGGGAATCTTGATTCAGATAAGTTGGTCATTCTTTATGAATGAGAAGGGTAGGTATATAATTGGTAATTCTTTATGAATAAGCCAGATAAGTATATAATTGGTCATTCTTTATGAATGATCCGGATAAGTATATAATTGGTCATTCTTTATGGATGGGCTAGATAAGTATGCATATATCATCACGGGAATATGATTAATTGCATTTGATTTTATGCAATAGTATAGTAGTGATGCATTAGCCGAGCTATTTTGCTAATGGTTCTTATGTTTATGTTTTTCAGGTATTGTGATATCACTACCAAATCTAAGGGGTCGGTGGGGTTAGCCAGGGATGTATAAAATCATGATTTTGGTCAAACGTAATTGGGGTAATTTAAACTGACTTATCCTTTCAGTAAGTTTGAATAAGCATTATTACTTTAAAGTTGTGAAAGGTTTTAGTTTTATTGATTCATGTTAATAATTGAAAAAGGATACTCATGTTTATGGTTTGGTTAAGATAATTATGATTTGACTCACTTTGACTTTTAAACTTAATTATAAGTAACTGGGTTGGGGTGTGCCAGTTTTTGTCTCTTATAAGTCGACCAAATCAACTTGGGTTGTACCACCATTTTTCAGGTAAGTTTAGTGCCATGTTCTTAGGCGATCAACTTGTTTCCAAATCGGACTACTGCTCGAGTGGATTGGGTGCCAAATGTAGGTGAACAGTGTATGTCAAAGTTGTACCACCAAATTCTTAGGTGATTTTTTATCTCTTTTAAGCCAACCAACCCATCTTGGGTCGTACCACCATCCTCAAGTGAGTTTAGTTTTAGGTTCTCAGGTGATCGACTTGTACTAAGTCGTACCGCTGCTCGAGTGTGTTTATGGTGCTACCGCTGGAGTGGGCTTTGTAGAGGATTCTCTGATGGACGAATTGATGCAAGCGGCTAACTCTGCACTGACAGTTGCTACAATGAACTTATAAGAAGGCCTGATGAAGATATATAGCCCCCAGTATGTGTTTGTGAATTAGCCGATCTTATTCTAGTGTGTGATCTTCTACTGGTTGTCTATTGATGAGAAGATGTTGTAATCAAAACATAAAGTGATTGATCTCATTAGTACCACTAGTATCTGCAAATGACCAAGCATCTTTCCAGCCTAATGTACCATAGTCAAATATTATGTCGATCAACTATTCAGACTGAAATGAAGTCTTCGAGTGACATAAATGGTTAGAAGTCAATAACCATTTTATTCTTGGAGAAGATTCACGAACCCCTTTAATTTTTATCAAAGGACCTTACATTCGGTCTGCTAAGATGAGGTTTGATGTCATTCAAAAATTAAAGTTTCTAAGTGGTCCACAAAGTCATCCGGTAAAATACACATATTTTAATGCATATTCGTGAGCAGGTCCTCTCATAAGATAAACATATCTGAGAGCAGTTTGAGAAATCAAAGGGTACAAATGCTCTGACACCACTTAGAGAGA
Source organism: Sambucus nigra (assembly GCA_949130495.1). Taxonomy (NCBI): domain Eukaryota; kingdom Viridiplantae; phylum Streptophyta; class Magnoliopsida; order Dipsacales; family Adoxaceae; genus Sambucus; species Sambucus nigra. The sequence goes on along the minus strand of OX422207.1, from coordinate 670,525,861 downwards.
CTGGAAGACCCTTATACCACTATAGGAATGCAAAAAAAAATATGCTCAACAAATATTCCAATTTGAGAGTGCGCAATTAATTTTATCTTTTTATCCTAAACCTACATCTATGTGAGAAAACAAACAAATCAAACCAAGCATTCATTAAAGTCATATTAAGGAAAAAAAACTTTTGAGTAAAATATTTTTTCAGCACTTTAAAAATATTATAAGATAATCGACTTACTATACTATTTGATAACCGCCACAGGTATAACATGCTAATCTTTATAAATATATAAATAACATCTATGATCCTCGCAAGAATCATAGGACTGTAGTCCTCCTTCAGCCTTAGCCTTTGTCTTCAGTAGTGAGTCCCCTCAGGTATCGTAAGTAATCCATGGACATGCCTTATCCACAAAGGTGTATGAAAGTATAAAAAACTTTATAAGGTTTTAACAAATTCACACGAACAATATTCAAGGATGTTTGTTGTGAATTAAAAAAGTGCTTTGGAGCACTAAAACATGAAGAACTTTTACAAAAGATGTGCAGTTTCGAATCTGATAAAAGTCTTAAACAATTTGAACACGTAATATGTATTTATATAACGTTCGTAAAATTTAAAGCGGTGGTGTCGTTGACTAAATCATAGTGTCATTGAAACGAGATGATGATTTCGTTTGAATGAGACAAGGCTCGCTTCTAACGACATTCAAAAACCTTAAACAACAAATGCTCATGTGAACCTCATTTGAAAACCACATTGAACGATCTTAAAACGATATGTAATCTCATTTGAACGAGAGTTAAAAATAAAATATTTTTTTCATTTCGAAATTAGGCTTATGGGCCCAACCCAAATGACCCGAATTTCGGGTTTAGCATTGATTGCTTTTTAGTTAATTTTAAAATTTGTCTAAATACTTTAGGTTGAGAATACCTTAAACATAGATTTGTGATTAGGTGGGAACATGGTATCGATGACAGGTGTTGGAATATCACTTCAACCGATGTAGGTACACAACGGTGCTTTTATATGACTCTGTGCTTGTATAATGGGTGGCCATTAGTACGTATATAAGTGTGAAAGAGAGCTCAACATTAAGACAATTTGATATCTCCTTCGAGGTTTGAGGAGAGATATAAAAGTTGGAGACGGGTACATCTCTGTTATGATTAATATATATGTGTTTGAATGTTTGTATGTGTTTGAGCACTTTTGCGTGTATATTTAAGGGATACCGTCTTGAGATAACTTGATATCTCATTTTAATTACTAGGTGTACTGAATAAAAGTCGAGAGCTGTGTGCATGACGGTGGAGAAAATTTACTAAGAGGCGTATTATCGGGTCTCGCTCTCATGAGAAGGACTCGATATTGTGCCTACGTACCTAAGATGACTTGGGATCAAAGCCTACGTAGTTCAGTTGTGTACTCCATGGGTATACATTTGTGCGATTGAATACATTATTCTGCCTTGAGGCAGTTTGATTTCTGATTTTAGTAATGTATAGGTAAAGCGTGAGAGTTTAGAAGTGGGTGCATATCGGTGGAGGCAACCTATCAAAAAACGTATTGTCGAGGCTCAAGCTTGTGAGAAGGACTCGGTATTGCTCCTACGTACTCATGTGGCTATGATATCAAAGCCTACGTAGTTCGGTCATGTACTTTATGGGTATGCTTTTGAGCAATTGAATATATTATTTTGCCTCGAGATAGTTTGATATCTAATTTTAGTTATGTATATGTAAGGTATTAAAGTTAAGAGATAGGTGCATCTCGGTGGAATATAACAAGAGCCATATTGTCGAGGCTCGAGCTCACGAGAAGTAATACATATTGCAATTACGTACACATGTGGGCATGAGATCAAAGCCAACGTAGTTTTGTTTGTTTACATGCTCCAACATGATGTGTGTGCAAGTGTGGGACTTAGCTTGGGAGGGGAGGGATGGTGTATGAAATATCAGGATGGGATTGAACCCTAAGATACTTGTTGTTAACATATAACCTTATAATAGTAGGGTGATTACTAGTCGAAAAATGTTGTCCTTTAGACTACTTTGGAGGTGTGTAATTAGGAGGAGTTGTGCTAAGAAATGGGGAAGTTACATCAATGATGTAATGTTCTATTGCTAAGAAGCATATCAAAACACTACATCTTGGTACTGGGGTGGTCTAGGAGAAGTCAGAGGAGTTCAGAATCGGAAATTAATGCATCCCTAGTAAATAATACGCCGAGAGACATATTTATAAGGCTTGGGCTTCAACGAGTTTAACTTTGTATAGCTACTATATACCCAAGGTTACTAGGGATCGAAGCCAATGTCCTACAACGGTATTGGAGAATATATAGGGAGTGTTTGGATTATATATGGGGGCTGTTTGTTAGGGATGGATTTATCCCTAATAAATATACGCCGAGAGACGTATTATGAAGCTTGGGCTTCACGAGTTTAGTTTAGTAAAATGCCTACGTACTGAAAGAGACTTGGGATCAAAGCTAATGTAGTTCCAACAATTGGGTTAGAGAATATATAGGGGTATTTAGATTATATGTAGGGGGTGTATTAAGTATGTAGGCATCCATAAGAAATAATACACTGAGATATGTATCATGAGGCTTGGGATTCACGAGTTTAATTCGGAATAGCGCCTACATACCCAAGGAGACTTGGGATCAAAGCTAGCATAGTTCCAACAATGGGGTTGCATAATATATAAGCGTTTTGGGATTATATATAGGGGTGTATTAGGGATGGAGTATCACTAAGAAATGATACGCCGAGAGATATATTATTAGGCTTGGTCTTTTAAAGTTTAGTTCGGTAAAGAGCCTACATACTCAATGAGACTTGGGATCAATGCCAACATAGTTCCAATAAACGAAGCATATTTATAGGTGTAGGCAATGGGATATTAGGTATACAATATACAACATTACGGTATCTATTAAGCCTAGCCCTTAATATAGCATTTTTTGTTGTCTTGGATTGACATATTTTTATATTGAAATAATGTATAATAAGAGGCCGATGTTGTCCAAGTCTTTGGACATGAAAACACATATTTGGGTGTTATCACATTGATGAACTTTATTCGTTTGGAAAAGCGATGGGAGTAGTCGAATTTTAGATTTTGGCTTGACGTCGTGTTTCGGCCTTACTTAACTCACGGACACCATCCTCATAATGATTTTAAAAAGTATGTTTTCATATTTTATAATGGTTGTTGTTTCATTTGATTATCATTATTTTAACACATGAGTATGTCAAGTCAATAAACAAAGGTGCTGGATTAGAAACCAATCCATAAATGGAGGATGGGTTAAAATATGTAAACCAATATGTACAATTTATTACAATATATATATACGTGGGGTATTGCCCTAAATTTGGGCAGAGTTTATTTACATTCATGACAAAAGACATTTTTTTGTGGGGGGAGTGTTTGTGACACCCCGCCTAATTAAATACCGGGTGATTAGTCCTTTATTAAATTAACTCAAAGTGTCCGTTTGGTTCATTCTTAGCATCACTGTCGAAAAATAATTTTCTTTATTAATCACCTAATAAATAATTAATCTAAGTGTCAAAACATTTGATTTTTATAAATTAAGACCTATTGTTATGATTTAAAATACGAAACCATTTTTACGAACACGGATAATAATATTTAAAGACCAAACCATTCAAATTAAGTAGACATGCTAGATAGATCAACCAAATAAATTATCCCACATCACAGGACAAAGTAATATTCAAAAGCAATCCCAACTAAAATGGAATACTAAAATAAATAAAGTGTAAAAATCTCTCTGAGCTAAATAAAACTGGAAATGGGCGACACATGCCCTTTCTAATAAAGACTAAATAGAAGACTGAGAAGACAAGGATGAAGTCATCTACTGCAAGGACCTGTAACTCCCACACTAGCTGCAGCACGTCAATAGTCCAAAGATCTAAGCCCGATGCCCCTGTGGCTGAGCACCTGTAATACATATATATATACAAGAGAAAAAGAGATGACAGGAAACGGGTGGTCTGAGCCCGAGTGTAAAACAACTTTAAAAATAGTTTAGAAAGTATTTAAAATGCTTGCCAGTTGATATTACATACATGTTAGTACCTCGACACTCACTTGAGAATTCTCACCCCTCAGCTAGTGTGCACGCCTAACGTACTACCGAATTAACCTAGTTAACTAATCTAACCCAATTTTAATTCACCAAGCCTAATCCAAGTGATCACATGACTATAGTTTATATTTGATAACCTTTTCTTATGAATTTGTCAAGCCATTTATATTCATCTCAATTCAGACTTAAGTTCTCATCCACTTAATTCATTTAGTATAAATTATTCCATTTTATCTACTTATAAGCACAGTAGATTAATCACAGGTATATATATTTATCACTAATAATATATATACTAATAGAGCACCCCATATAAATCTTTAGTGCTGGCATACTCTGCTATCAAGTCCCCATATCTCTCGTATAAAGGGAAATAATAGTTCATAATCACTCTCGAACTGTATTAATACAAAACACACATATTGGAGGCGAAGTATAGTTCAGAGTCACTAAAAGGTCAGCACACACCCTCACGTCTCTTAGGACCGTCTGACTACCATTCTCAGATAGCCTGTACCAAGGATGCTATGTTCTAGGGTACAAGTCAATATCCCCCATAAAGGTCCAATCGAGATAAGACTGTCCCGACGCGGGACCTCCGTGATAGCAAGTAGCGCAGGTATGATTACACATAAAGAATCACACCCCGATTGCAGATCGGGGCAACCACAATAGTAAATGAGTAAATTATAAATGGATCTTCTATTCAAAATTACATTATTTCTCACTGTAAAATAATGTGATGATAACGTCCACATATATATATATATATATATATTTCACAATGCTATTTTGCGGTGACAATACAAAAAAGTTATTACACACTTATATTTCTTAATCATATTTCGCATTGCAAAAAACTTATTGATAATGTCAATATACATTTCGCTATTCTATTTCTAAGTGACGATTGAAATAAAAAAAATCGTATTGATTTTTCATTGTCATGTTTCGCATCATTATTTTGCGTTGACTAACATTTATTTTTCGAAATTCTATTTCCCAGTGTAGTTTCATAATCGTATATTATATTATGAAATAACATAACAGTTTAAAAATTTCGCTATGACTATATTGTATTTCCTAGATCAAAAAGAGAATGTGAATCTAATTAAATGTCAATGGGTCATATTCTCAAAATATTTAGATTTCTATAATACTAACGCATTTGAAATACAAAATAATGTTATAAAACAAATCTAAAAGTAATTATAATTAAAAAAATTGACAACTATATATTGTTCAATTATTTCACTCACTGATTATGAGATTTCGAATTATCAGTTACTTATTTTTGTGATGAAGCTGCTTGAGGTTCAATGGTTGATCTTATTTTAGTTTTTGTCATTGAGGAAGAGTAAATGACATTATAATAAGATTTTCTCGTTGTATTGGATTGACAATTTACGAATCAAAATGACAAGAAGAATACACTTGCATTTGAGTAATCTAATTTATATGCTAGAGATTTATAGAAAATAAGGAGTATTGTTGATGGTTTTCGATATTCAACAATGTAAAACATTTGCTTTTGTAGCGCTAGTGATTTTTGAAATTTCATACATATGAAGAAGATAAGGGTTTTATTACGTTAAGGGGTATAGTAAGTTAACAGTTTTGACTTGCCGATATTTCAACCACTAATTATAAAAGTGGAGACTTTATCCAAACATTTCTTGTTATGTTAGCCATTTTTTTAGTTCCAAATGTTTCGTGTCAAGGGTCCATCACTGCACGCCTCATTTTATTTTGTGTATCTTTGTACTCAATACGAGTAACTCATTTAATTTAATATAATAAATAATTATTAAAAATGGAGACTTTATCCACATCTTAATTAATAAGGAAAGAGCAATCTAAAAATGCAATCGAAAAGTACGAAAATGTGATGTGTTGCACATGCATTGGATCATATTTGGGCTCCACTATTGCTGAGCTCGAATATGAGCCAGTACGGGTGTGGCACATTAGCGTGTTAAACTTTTGGACCACATTTTTGGGTCGCTATATCATTACTCACTAATAAAGTTTCAGTTTTCATTGAATAGTACATTCCCTTCAAATCTCTACCATTGGATTATCTCTCCCTCTTCAAAAAGATATCCTTGTAATTGCAGCCATAATTTATCTTAAAAACTCCCATGCGGCCTACCTTAAAATGTTAATTTTTTTTACCAATTTATTTTTTGTTTCATGCCCTTTTGACATTTTCTTTAATCTTTAATTTAATACAAGATATTTTTCGCTCTCCACTTCTTATATCGGTTTCTCTCTTTACAAGAGTCTCTTTAACAATTGTTGGATCCCATTTTTTATTCTTCAGAAACCACAACTAAGATCATGTGACCCATCACTCATCCTGGCAATAAAGTTGAGAGTTAGGTGTTGTGTTACAATTAAGAGGATAACGACGATTTGGATAATTTTTACGGTGGGGTGACTGTCGATGGGAGAAAAAAACCTTAATTAGTTTTTGTTGATTGTGGATGAACCGACACAAACGACGTGTACGTAGAAGGATGTGAGGCCCAAAGTTGTCGACAAACTCAACTATTGTCAGTAATATGCCAAATATCTCCTCGTCTTAGATCATAAGCCTCGACCACAGTTGACCCTCACCATTCGTCCAAAAACGAGAAGTTTTAACTCGGCCTACACTGACTTGAATGACTCTGCTCGATACGAGTTATTTGCATTGTTCCTGAAGATTGAGTATCCTCAGCCTTAGCCTCACCCAAGCCAATGAGGCCAGGCCGAGACTGGTCAATATGACAGGTGTCATTCCACACCAGTTCAAAGGTCTACAAGTTTAGCCTCGGCCACTAGGGTCGGTCGAAGTCACATTACTGACAGAGCGCGTGCATTGGGAGATGCATGGAGATATGCGCGTGGATGTGTGACACCCATGAACTAAAACCGTCATACCCAGATCATTCTCTCACGTGAGGGAATATTTGATCATCATGACATACATGTGATGAAGATAACTAGCTCTTCTTCACTGGCTAGGAACATCCTGCACATGCTTAATACATGCATGGGGGGTACACTATACCCCCTAGGCACTATAAATACCTATCATCTTCTTCATTGTAAAGGATCGCATTATTCAAACCCCAGCTAAACTCTGCTCATTAAGGGAGAGAGAGAAATCTTGTGTTGTAACTAGTTCATTAGAGCCATTTTTACTAGTGGATTTCACTCACACACAGTGGACGTAGGCTCCGGTCGAACCACTTATATTTTGGTATTCATCCTCTTCACCTCACCTCTTTCTGTGTTGATATAATGTGCAATTATTGCCAATGTTATATACATGTTTGAACTTCTCATTTTTGTGACTTGGAGGTACCATTTTTGGTACCATCAGTCTGGCACCGTTTGTGGAAATGAGTAGTACCATCTCTTCCTTTCTTTAGCTTATCCTCACCGGAGTCTTTGGTGGTGAACCAATCCTCCCCTCTTGAGGAGCTGTATCACCATTAAAATAGTTCATGTTGACCTTCTAAGCTTATGCTCTCTAGTTATAGCTCAGCCATAAGGTTTAATACATGGCATCAAAATTTCCACCACCACCACCACCACCAGTCGGTGGTCCTAGTTCTAGCGACTCACCTCATCAGTCAGAGATGGCCGAAATAGCGGTGGCATTGAAGACCTTGGTGGCCAGCTAATAGGCAATGCAAGAATAACTGTCTGCCTTCAGCCAAAATGTGATAATTAGGCCAGTCGGGGTACAACCAGAGATGATTACTCCGACAGTCATGGAGCACCCTCAGGATGCTAGGGGACCAACCTAAGCACCACGCAATGACCTGTCACCTCTTCAGCGACAGAGGGACGTTAATGACCCTAGGATTTTACTTCTAGGGAGGCAAGGTAAATCCTGCCCGAAGGACTGTTATGATTGTTATGAGGCTGAAGATGCTTAGGCTGATTACTGGGAGCCATACAAAGTATCTGGGAATACAGTACGCCCCATCCAAGGAAGCCCAGTTCATGATAGGACGCTGAGTCGTGATGTACAGCCAAGGGGATCTGCTTTTGATTAATTAAGTAGAGGGTCGACCTTCGAGAGGCTCCCCATTGGCGATTTAAGAGAAAGGTTGTCTAGGTCAAGGAGAAATGCTGACTCAAGAAGAGAGGGGGAAGACTACTGACCTCCATGTGGGAGAGACGAGGGCCAAAGAGAGGTAAACAACTGACACAGGTTGGTAGCCAGGTAACCATCTATTCGACCAATTGAGGTGGTAGGGGATAATATCGTTAATACCGACATTGTGCACGCGACCGAGAGGTCTTGGAATGACTCGATTCAGAGATTGGAGAATAAAATAGGGGACATTCTTAAGAGTCGAGACCCCTTGTAGAGTTGATGTTATGAAGGCTCTCCTTTTGTAAATAAGATTGTCAATTTTTTTACCCCTGCCAAGTTCAAGCCACCAGTGGTTAGTCCAAAGTATGATGGGATTACCAACCTTATACACTGTGTAAAGATGTACCAATCGGCTGCAGACATATACTCTGCCTCAAATGAGATGAAATGTCGTGTATTCTCAAGCACTTTGAAAGGGGCTACCCATATATGGTTAAATTCACTCCCGAAGAACTCCATTGAAAATTTCAAGCAACTTGCATAACGATTCATCCACAACTTCTATTTTGGGGTAAGACCCCAGAAGAAGACTAATCACCTGTTGTACGTTAAGTAGGGGAAGAATGAGAGTCTCAGGGAGTACATTGAGAGGTTTAATAAGGAGAAGTTGGAAGTAGAGGATTACGAGGAAAGTATTGTGATGACAACACTAATAGGAGGTCTGCATAAAGGAAAATTGCTTTGGAAGCTTGTTGAGGACCCACCAAAGTCTATATTTGAGCTATTGGCGACAATCAATAAGGTCATGAACATCGAGGAAGCTATGGCAGCTAAGTATGAGGATGAGAAGGGGACTAGCAGTGGGAGCAAGTTTTATAAGAAGAATAAAGATGGAAAGAAGAGACCAGCTGATGATAAGTTTACCGAGTATACTCCTCCCACGGTCAGCTACGAGCACATTTTGAATGAGATAAAGAATGATAGGTCCCTAAGATGGCCTAAAAAGCTGAAAACTCCCCCTCACAAGAGAAATAAAAGCTTATGGTGTGAATTTCACCAATAACACAGGCACTTAATCGATAAGTGTTTCGCTTTGAAAGGTGAGATTGAGAAAATACTTAAGAATGGGAAGCTGAGAAAGTATGTGAGCAATGGTATCCCAAAGAGGGGACGAGACAACCTCAGAAAAATAAGGGACGATAAGTGCAAAGTGGATGCTCCTCGGAAAAAATGATGCTTCAGATGACGATGATGGGGACGACCCAGATCTTCCACCAAAGGACAATGGTCCTAAAGGTCGCCTTCATATAATTTCGTTCGATATGAAGATGATTTGTGGGAGCCTAGTAGGAGGTGGCTCATAGGTGGTCAATAAAAAAGGCACACGTTGTAGAAGTCAAAGCTCTTCCTAAGGTTGAGGCAGTTAACTCGGCTACAATAGGCGTTAAGTCAGAAAAAAGAAAGAAGGTGGATATGGACACTTTGATTATGGGACTTTCAATACTTGACTTCAAAGGTATCCTAGCCCCTCAAGAGGTCCACTGGTGATTACAACCAGGTTTCGTGGGAATGACGTGCCAAGAATACTGGTTGATGGTAGAAGTTTGGCCGATGTTATTTTCTGGCCATGCTTCAAAGGCCTTGCTGGAATTGAAGACTCCTACGATAATAAAGGATGTGCAAATACTCACTGGAAAAATAACAACACTAAATAAGTTTATCTCTAGATCCACTGATAAATGCCTTCCTTTCTTCAAAGTATTGAGAAAAGATTTTGAATGGAATGAGGAGTATGATAGAGCCTTTAACGATTTGAAGTCCTACCTCGACTCTCCACTCCTACTATCAAGACCAGTTCGAAGGGAGAGACTGTATCTTTATTTAATAGTACCTGAGTTGGCCATTAGTGTCGTTATTGTAAAAGAAGATGATGGAATCCAAAAGCCAATGTATTTCAATAGCAAAGCACTCCAAGGGGCTGAGCAGGGGTACCCAAAGATGGAAAAGTTTGCCTACGCACTGATCCATGCCTCAAGGAAGATGAAGCCCTACTTTTATGCATATACCATGGTGGTCCTCACAGACTCACTCCTCAGATAAGTAATTCACAAGCCTGAAAAATCAGGAAGACTGATGGCTTGGGCAATCGAATTGGGAGAGTTCGACATCATCTATCAGTCAAGAATGACCATCAAGGGGCAAGCCCTAGCGAACTTTGTGGTCGAGTTCACTTGGGACGAGGTCGACACCAAATATGTTGAGGCTACAACTTGTGAGCAAGAAAGCAGAACATGTCCTCCCCTGGCCCAAGCAGAGACGAGTTCAGTAAGAATCAAAGTATATAAGAATAAGGAGTAAAAACGTATTTTCAAGAATAGAACCCCGGAAGAGGGTAGTTTTTCACCAGATGGTCCTGTGTGGAGTCTCTTTATTGATGGGTCTTCATGTGAGAATGGAAGCGGGGCAGGATTGATAGTGTCGGCTCTAGATGGGACCGATATTGAATATGCATTGAGATTAAACTTTAAAGCTTCCAATAATGAATCTGATTACGAGGCTCTCTTGGTAGGTCTCTCCCTTGCCCAAACACATAATGTTAAACAACTCCTTGTTCATAGTGATTCCAGGTTGGTTATTAATCAAATCTTGGGGGCATGCGAGGATAAAGATGACAAAATGGAAAAGTACCGGGGAAGGGTTAAGACAGAATTAAAGCAGTTTGTTAAAGTGAAATTAGGGTGGATACCTCGGCTAGAAAATGGCCGAGATGATGCTCTAGAAAGGTTAGCTTCAACCACTCGAACTGAAATCAGATGAACAGTCCTGATAGAGGTTCTTTATCGATCGACGATCGAAGGAGAAGAGAATATCGTGGAATTTTGTTTCAATGTGAGTATGTGAGCCTCCTAGATGGATCCTATAGTCCGTCATATTAGAGATAGAGAGATGTCTGAGTCCAAAGCCGAGAAGAAGAAACTTTGGTACAAAGGTGTTAAGTTCTCCCTCATAGGAGACATTGTATACAAGAAACTTTCTAGATCTAAAAAACCCAGGGCGTGATTGAGGCGTGGAGGCTAAGCCTTAAGCCTTAGAAGCCTAGGCGGGCCTAGGCGTGAAAAGGCGTTTAGGACTTGTTAATATATTTTAATATTTTTTAACCATAACAAGGCTATTAAAATACAAAAATTGCACATACCATAAAAATATGTCTGAATATATGCAAATTAAAATACTATTTGATTATTTTGGATGAGATAATGGTCCGGTTTGTAAACAAATTCTTTAAAAGGCGACATTGTTTCACTAAATCATTGTTGTTTTTAGAAAAAAGTGTGCCTTAAGGGTTTTACCAAGAATAAGGCGTGAAAAGCGTAAGGCGAGGCGTTTCTCCCAAGCCTTAAGCCTAGGCGTGCCTAGGCGGAGCCTAGGCGGGTTTTTTAGAACAGTGCTCCTCTCCTTATATGTGTTCATCCATCTGAGTGGAGTATTTTTTAAAAGATATGCATGCAGGGTCATGTTCCAGACACATCAAAGGAAGACTGTTGGCTATGAGGTTCATTACGCAGGGTTATTGGTGGCTGACGTTAGCCAAGGACGCAGTTACTTACGTAAAGAAGTGTGATAAGTGCCAGAGGTTTGATAGCAGACCTCACTAACTTCATAAAACTCTTACCTCCTCCACATCTCCTTGGCCCTTCGATTTTGGGGAGATCGACCGTGACACCCCGAATAATTATATACTGGGTAGCTAGTCCTTTATTCAAATTAATACAAAATGTCAAGTTAGTTCAGTTCATAGAATCACTGTCGAAAATATTTTAAATAATTACTAGCCATCTAATATTTAAAGAGTGAGTTGCCAAATTTTATTAAATTAAATTAACATGCAACCAATTAAATTACACGCTAAATGATGCGACCACAAATGTGTCCAAAGTGCGTGCTTTATAGGCTCAAGTGCAAGCCTGTCGCGTTAGTAATAATCCAATAAGTCGGGATCGTATCCACAGGGAGTAGGACTTACAAATCTTAATGACGAAGGAGTAATGAATTTTAACCTTAATTTGATTCTTAAAAAGAAAAGAAAAGATGAATATTTGTGATTTTTGAAACTCTTTTATGACTAAATTTCAATGAAATTAAATTCTAAATTAACTATGCTAACATGAATAGTTACACAAATGGAAAGATGCTTGTTATGAATATAAGAGAAATTAGGTTGGAATACAATCCCCCAATCCTTAGTAATACTAAAATTATAAATGAGAAGTTTGAATGAATCCAGTCTTTATATATCCTAAGCATTACATATATGAGGTTCAATCCCGCATCATATGAAATCAAAGGGAAATATAAAGCGGTGCTAAACAATTTTACGCACATTATATTCTGAAACATCCCAAGTACCTAGGGCAAGAGAGATTAAAAGACCTATAATGATTTTAGAATTGTCTTGCACGACTCTTTCAAAATTTTACTTTAAATTCTATTTTCTAGATATGTAATTTACATTGGGATGGGTTCATGCATACCAACCCTAAAAAAACTTATCTAGACATGATTTTATTAAATGAAAATAAAATTATAAATGTGCAAGAAATCATAGGTCTATTATGCATTGAAAAGAAACTTGAACTGAGAAATAAAATTAAACTACAAGAGAAATTTAAACTTACAGTGTGGAAGAAATGGAAAGTAGAAATTAGCAATACTTGAATAAAAGAAGGAAATCTGAACTTGAAACTTGAATCTTGAATAGCTCTTGTTCAACTTACAAACTAGGGTTTCTAAATCCTAAGAAAATATTAAATTATATTCCAAAAGGAACTCTCTCTCTTCCTCCCTTCATTACTCTAGGGCTTGGCTTTTTATAATACCCAAATATGACTTTTCCAATGCCTCTCCATGTTTTACAACTAATAAAAAGGAATTATACAAGAAATTTCAAGAGTTGAAACTCTTCAGCTTCCAGAATTAATTTCTACTTTGACTTTCTTTCTCCAACTTTGACTTGCCATATCTTTGGATCTAAAGCTCCGATTTGATTGTCGTTTCTTCCTACACTCTTGTGATTTTATTATCTTCAACTTTCATTCAGGCTTCAAATCCGAACTCCGGGTGTAGAGTTACACTTTTTCCCTTTCACTTGTCTTCCTTTGTTCTCTTCCTTTCTTCCGATTTCTTTATCTATTTTCTTTGCACTAAATATCTGTAAAAACAGTAAGAAATACACGAAACTCGGGGTACTTGTTAGAAGAAGTCATTAGTAATGATATGGGATAAAAATAAATCAATTACGTTGTTCGAGGTACTAAAACTACCAACTTAGGAGGATAAATTCAGAAGAATTTATGCTTAGTCACTAAATGTCCCACATCCACATCACAATCACAATAGAATAATAATGGAATAAATAAAATGAGTCTGGAGTAACACTCCCTTGAATAATCCAAATACTGAATAAATCCCAATACGAAAGTCTGAATAGATAAATAAATTCAAAACTGAAAGTTTGAGAATGCTATCTGTAAATGGAAATGGGTGACATGCCCTAACTGATGAATGACCATGAATAAAATCAAATGTAGAGTGTGGAGGCGTCTAATACCGAGATCCTGTAACTTCCACAACGGCTACAACACGTCAATGTAATGGAACTCCTATGCTTGGCGTCCCTGTGGCTGGGCACCTTAAATGTTTTACAAGAAAATAGATTTGACAGTAAACGGGTCAGAGCCCGAGGTGAAAACAGTTTAAAAATATAGTAAGTGTTTAATTGCATTAAACAGTAAATATTATATACATGTTAGTTACGTGCTCTCACATGAATTCCTCACCCCTCAACTATTGTGCACTCCTAACGTATATCCTTAACCCATCCTTGTTATGATGTTTACTAGCTAGTCTGTGCCATTTCTTATCTTCACAATATAATATAAGGGTCTATACATATCATTCTAATATATCCTGCATGTAACTCACCTTTTTATTAATTGGATTAATTTATAAAAATTACTAAAGGAAACTCATCTTTAATACCATTTAAAATGTCTCAATTATTCGTATTCACACTTTAGCAAAGAGCCCGTTATAACCACAAGTATATCATTCTCATCATAAATATATAAACAGGAAACCCCTAGGCTAAGCTGCAGTGCACGCATACTCTGCCATCGAATCCCGGTACATCACGTACATAAGGACAACGTGTTCCGAATCTCTCAGGAACCGTTTGAATAAACAAAATCACACATATTGGAGGAGAACATAGTTCACATACCCATGGGTCACGCACATACCTACGCTCTCATGGTCAGCTGACTTATTAATTCGCAAATAAGCCATTCACAACCCTATGTCCTTAAGGTACCAATCTAAATCCCCTCGTAGGCACACACAGATTAGATGATCTTATTCCGAAAGCCGACCTCCCGTGATAGAAAGTATGGTAGGTATGTCATACACATGATAATCCATATACTAATCATTCACACAACTTAGATAATTGTTATATCATTAAAGGTATATTCTCAGCCCTATACCATTAGTTTAATTCATACACTATTATTATTCCAGATTATACATAATATATTCTGCCGATAAGTCTCACACCGTATAGGTTTGAGTACTTAAAACCTATTCGAAGAGGTTACTAAGTCTCCTACGTATCCCACACATCAATTCAATACTCGGAGGTCCTTATTTACGTCCCAAATCCTAACTTATCACTCCTAAGAATTTAAATCATGTTCTCTCATTATAAAATAGGAAATTACTCGTCGGATACTCATAAATTCAACACTACATTCCAACCAAATTTTAATATGTTCTGGGCTTCAAATATATCCTTACTGGTCTCCTTAAAGTCCTAATGTATTCACATAATCCCCAACTACCACGTTCGATGGCCGAAAACACTTAAATTCAAAAAGGGGAAAAAGGTCACAGTTTTTGGGGAGATCGATCGATCGACCTATGGGAGTCGATCGATCGATCGACCTATGAATGTCGATCGATCGATCAAGCAGGTGCTGGTTACGAGTTTTCTTCATTTTCAGTCCCATTTTTGTCCCAAATCTTCATTACAAGATGTTAAATCCTAAAGTAAGCATATGGGGTCATTATACAACCTAATTACATGATTCTTAACGTTCATAACTCTTAATTCATCATCAATTAGACTTTTCTTGGATCAAATCATCCTATTTTCATGAAGAACCTTATTTTTCTATTTTCTTCAAGAATCATCATATACCTCTTCATAAATTCATTTTTCAACTAAGCATGATTTCTGATTTCATTATTAGAATACTTCCAGAATTAAACTACATACAATTCTTACCCAGAATTAAGGTTTCATCTCCAAGTTTCATTAGTTTTCAATATTATCATGGATATCATCAAATCCTAAACTATCATGGATAAATTATTCGCTGAAACTTAATGAATCAAATCACTTTCCTGGGAATTGATGTTCTGATCCGTTGATGACATTAAGGGTTGGTTCTCTTCCTCTCTTCGATCATAAATCCGACGATAGTGGTGTGTGGTGGTTATGGCCTTACAACCTTCCTTGGAACTTCTCCTCTCTTCTCACATTGCCCACTACTTGATTTTTGACAGATAATGGCCCTAATATTGGCTGAGAAATAAAGCCTAAATTTTGCGGGTCAAAATCCCGTAAAAATTAACATGATTAAAATACCCTCCCGGGTTACCGGTTTGGCCTAAAAATGCCCCGGGATCCAAACTAAACCCTCGGCTAGTGTTTTTTCACTATTTCGACCCTTCTGGACACGCTGGCGCACTGAAAATGACCATACAGATGATAAAATTATAATTTACTTTTAAATTCATTTAAAACGATTCCTGACGCGTCTGACACGCGCGTCCCAACTAAATTTCCTGAATTGTCGTATTTATGACTCGCAACAATTTTAATAAATTCCATAATCATATATTACTACATTCACCCAGTAATATTGAACATTACTATCATAATCAAATACCAACTCTCGTCTCGCTTGTATTTAAATCCGGATTAATTTCCAAATAATTATCCCATTTAATTTAATTAACCCCATTAAATAAAATCAATCAAATTAAGGGGTATTGCATCGACCTGGTTGGAAGACTTCCTAAAGGTGTGAACAATTATTGCTACTTGATTGTGGTGATCGATTAGTTCTCAAAATGGGTAGAGGCCGAGCCGATGATAATAATTACGGATAAGAAAACCTTACAGTTTATCTGAAAAAACATCATTTGTAGGTACGACCTACCCAGTACTCTGATCTATGATAATGGAACACAATTTAATAATGTTTTCCTGGAAAAATATTATGAGCGAGTAGGTATCAAGCTGCTCTTCTCTTCTCTGCTCCTAGCCGTCCCCAAGCTAATGGGCAGACAAAAGTAACAAACATAACGATCCTTGTGGGGATCAAGAAGTGGTTAGAAGATGCCAAAGGCAGGTGGGTTGAAAAAGTATATGTTGTCCTCTAGGCATACAGAACAACAGAGAGGACTCCTACCGGGGAAACTTCATTTATGACCGCTTACGGTTCAGAAGCAGTGGTGCCAATGGAGATAGGTTTACCTACTCATAGGATTCAGACATACGATCCGAAAAAGAACATCATTGAGAGGAGGCTTGACCTAGATACTGTGGAAGAGAAAAAAGAAGACGTTGAGGTTAGGCAAGTTGCCTACCAGCAAAGAACATCAAGGTTCTACAACAAGCGAGTAAAGGCACGTCCATTGAAAGTAAGGGACTTAGTGCTGAAGAAGACATGGAAAAAATCCAATAAGCTTCATCCAAATTGGCATGGCCCATACAAAGTGACGAAAGAGGTTGTCCCGGGCACGTATCGATTGGATAACCTGGAAGGAGAGCCATTCTCTAACCCATGGAATGTCGACCATCTCAGAAATATTACCAATGAGATTACAGTTTTGCTGTCTCTTTTCAATTCCATTGTAATAAATGTATATGAGACTCTAATGGTGAGAGAAATATGAATGAAGTTATATAAAAGTCTCAATTGTTCTCTCATATGTTGTCCATTTATTTGAATACTTGATGTTTATATGTATCAACCCACCTTAAGCTACAAAACATCATTCGTGGTGAAGTAAGCTTAAGTTGCCTTC
Source organism: Sambucus nigra (assembly GCA_949130495.1). Lineage (NCBI taxonomy): Eukaryota > Viridiplantae > Streptophyta > Magnoliopsida > Dipsacales > Adoxaceae > Sambucus > Sambucus nigra. The sequence goes on along the minus strand of OX422207.1, from coordinate 670,508,488 downwards.
GGTGAAACGACAACCCAGGCAGGGGTTAACCTTGTCTATAGGTTGTCAATAACATCGAAAGACATTTAATATTCAAACATCATTCATTTGGTGAAAGTGCTCCCTCGGCCGAGAGGACAATGCATGGACGAGACGACTCTCCATACACTCTCAAAATGACGAGGGATGACTTGTGCTTAAACGCCATAATTTGGTGGATGCAAATTAAAAATAACTTAATTATGGTTAATATTCAAACATAATTAATTTGGTGAATGCGCTCCCTCGGTCGAGACGATAGTGCATGGGCAAGACGACTCTCCATACACTCTTAAAGTGACGAGGGAGTACTTGTACTTAAACACCATAATTTGGAGGATGCAAATTAAAAATCATTTAATTGTGGTTAATATTCAAACATCATTAAATTGGTGAATGTGCTCCCTCGATCGAGACGAGAGTGCATGGACAAGACGACTCTCCATACACTCTCAAAGCGACGAGGGAGGACTTGTGCTTAAACACCATAATTTTGTGGATGAAAATTAAAAATCATTTAATTGTGGTTACTATTCAAACATCATTAAATTGGTGAATGTGCTCCCTCGGCCGAGACGAGAGTGCATGGACAAGACGACTTTCCATACACTCTCAAAGCGATGAGGGAGGAATTGTGCTTGAACACCATAATTTGGTGGATGAAAATTAAAAATCACTTGATTGTGGTTAATATTCAAACATCATTAATTTGATGAATGTGCTCCCTCGGCCGATATGACAGTGCATGGACGAGATGACTCTCCATACACTCTCAAAACGACGAGGGACGACTTGTGCTTAAAAACCATTATTTGGTGGATGAAAATTAAAAATCACTTAATTGTGGTTAATGTTAAAACATCATTAATTTGGTGAATGTGCTCCCTCGGCCGAGACGACAGTGCATGGACGAGATGACTCTCTGTACACTCTTAAAGCGATGAGGGAGGACTTGTGCTTAAACACCATAATTTGGTGGATGCAAATTAAATATCACTCCCGCCTCAGCCTCATTCACCACCTTATTCTCAGGCGGTGGAAGTCTATTTGAGAACCTCTCTTAGAATTCACCACTTCTTATGGCACTCAAGGGGACGGCAAATGGTAGAGGGGGAACGTTTGGAGTCGGCTCGGCAGATTCAGAGATGACCTGAACTGAGGACCCACTAAAAGCATCCTCGTTTATAACCTGTAGATAAGAGTCATCTTGGCCACTAGGCTTGACTTATCTTAATGACGTGACACGAGCTGAGGTCTCGGTTACCTCAGGGCCAACAACATGAGAGGGAGGCACCCTCATGGCTTCTTCAAAAGAATCCATCATGTTGACCGGAGGAGAGGACGAACTAGTCATCTTGGCCCTATAAACTTCAAATGGAGTAGGGTATATAGTTTTCAAAAGGATTGGAAATACGGGTCGTACCCAAATGGGGTCGGCCTTACGCTTTACCTCGTAGTCTTCCTTTATCCTACTAATTTCCTGAAAGCACCTCTCCCTAAGTGTACTTGTATAGCCTTTGTAGCATCCAAGAGCCGAGGTAAGACTTGGAAAGTTTTAAAAAAATTCTTAAAGTGCCAAAAACTTAAAACGTTGACCAAGGTTGACTCAAAGATCAAAATTACAAAAATGAATCGTTTTTGCCAAGAATAAACCAAGAACAGTTTGAAGGCTCGCTGGAGAAGATAATCGGATTCTTGTTGGAGTAAAATTAAAAGCCAAATGAAGGATCAAATAAACACAAAACGAAGAGTAAAATATCCCTAAGGTTCTGTACCCACCCAAAACCACCACAGGCAACCAATAAAGGGGCCCTAACAGCCAAGCACCATCGCCGGAGCTGGGGTTAAGCTTGCCAAAAAAGGGAAATATTGAAATAAGCTAATAAACTAAAAAAGCTTGAGTGAAATGGTGGCATAAGGTTACCTGGAAGGTAAAGAAGGATGAAGGAGCAGAAACGGTCTTGAAAAGGTACTTGGAAGCACAAAATTGGAGGCTAGAGCTCTGGTTCAGAAAAAAGTAGCGCGCATGAGAAATGAACTAAGGAAGAAGAGTGGTTTGAAAAATAAACCATTTTATATGCTAGTAATGATATGTGCATGCTTTACAAAGCGGCACACAGTTTCCCATAACCCTCATCATACCAAGCGCGAAACCCTAAGTGTCTAAGCTGTCATTCACTCCTCGATAGGACGCAACCCTATGGGAAGTGTGACAGTTGTCAATTCAAGATGCCACACACCTTATGGTTTCCATGTGTCCTTTCAATAGTCACCAATAGTGTCACCAGACAATATAACATCTTTACCTCTCAGCCTCATCCATATGTCAGAGACTAAAGACTGGGGGGGTGATTGATATGGCGAATATCACCTTGTCTAGGATCATAAGCCTCAGCCATAACTAACCCTCACCATTCGTCTAGAAATGAGAAGTTATAACTTGGCCTAGAAAGACTCGACCATGGCCTACACCAACTGTACGATACGAGTTATCTGCATTGTTCCTGAAGATTGAGTATCCTCGGCCTAGGCCTCACCTAGGCCGACGAGGCCAGGCCTAGCCGAGACTGATCAACATGATAGGTGTCATTCCACACCAGTTCAAACGTCTGCAAGTTTTGCCTCGGCTACTAGGGTCGATCGAGGTCACATTTCTGACAGAGCATGTGCATTGGGAGATGCGTGGATGTGTGACACACGTGAACTAAAACCGTTATACCCAGATCATTCTCACACGTGAAGGAATATTTAATCATCATGACATACACGTGACGAAGACAACTGACTCTTCCTTATTGGCTAGGAACATCCTGCACATGCTTATTACATGCATGAGGGGTACACTACACCCCCCAGGCACTATAAATACCTATCATCTTGTTCATTGTAAAGGATCACATTATTTAAACCCTAGCTAAAACTCTGCTCATTTGCATACTGAGGAGAGAGAGAGAGCTTGTGTTATAACCAGGCCATTAGAGCCATATTTACTAGTGGATCTCACTCACACACACATAGTGGACGTAGGCTCCGGACGAACCACTTGTATTTTGGTGTTCATCCTCTTCACCTCACCTCTTTCTCTGTTGATATATTGTGCAATTATTGCCATTATAATATACCTATTTGAACTTCTCATTTTTGTGACCTAACGATACCATTTTTGGTACGATCAGTCATCATCAATGCAATTCACAACGGTCGTACGAAAAGTAATTATTGTGAGATCAATAATAGTAATTCATTTATATCCCTAATTTTGAATTCACTATATCTAAAAAAAATCTTAGGTCACGGAGAGTAAGCTAGACGAAGTGGCCACGTTATTGTTCATCACATCAATTTTGGGGTGAGTTTGCGTTTAATTTCATTTTGGGTACTTTCATGTTCTATAGAAACATGGTTTTGAGGTTTGTTTGGCGCAATAATGTCATTATTTTTTAAGGGTGTTTTTGCTTAAATGTCATTTTTCTTTCTATATTCGCCATTTTTATTGAAACTTAAAAGTTTTTAAGGGGTGCGTAAAAAAAAATTGGGTGCCCTTTTTTGTTGGGGTGGAGGGGAAGATTGATTTTCGTTTGATTTTTTTCACTATTTTATTTATATTTGTTCCTTCTTTTATTTAATTATCTAATTAGGATATATTTATTCTGGCATCAAGTATTACGATGATACGGATAAGAGAATTGCGTTGATTTTGTATCTCAAATTTTAAACTCGTTTGGGTGTTACTATTTTGTTGTGAATTGTGAGTAAAATTGAGTTAAATTTATGTAAATTATTAAGATGTTTATACTTAAAGTAACATAAGATAATACAGAACTATCAAAAAGAGTTGTTAATCCACCCTGCTTTCTCCAACGGTAAGGGACAAACTCGTTAAACCAAAGGTCTAAAGTTCGAAGCTCCCCAACGGATATCAGATTGTAAGCGGAGTTATGTTAGGGTGGCTCTGGCACGAAGTCCCTAGAACGACATCTCTAATTATTTGTCTTTTGAAAATAAAATTAAAGAAATCCAAAATTCACGGACTTTAGGAACCAATGTTTAGGAACTTTTGAATCCACCACATGTAAAAATATAATAATTTACAATGAAACTGTCCATTCTTTTTGTTTTTACTGCGAGGAATTTACATTTAATACATTTGTTGTATACCACAAATTAATATATTCATACAAGGTCGTTTATTTTTACTACAAACTTATTGTTGTGTGATTTATCACATTATAAAAGTAGTGGCTTGAGTTTTTATAATTATTTATTAGATTATATTCTTTTATATATATATATATATATATATATATTAAAAGTATATATATTTTTTTATAAATATTGTGGCTCACTTCACATTGTACTTAATAGTTTGTAGGCATGAATGACAAGTGACAACCTTCTACACCTTACAGCACATGGATTTAATCACTTTTTTGTAGTCCTATTTTTTGTGCTTTATTTGCATATTGGTAGTATATTATCTAGGGAGGGAGAGAAAATAGAGTAAAAGGATTTGTGAAGTTAATTATAGTTGGTATATACAAATAAAGGGGAAGACATGCATACATTTAATGAATGTGACTATATATTACAATTGTTTAGTTCTTCTCCCGTATTCCTTTAGTATAATTAAATTAACCTCGCTTTAGTAAAAGGATTTATGGTGTTATTTTGGCACAGAATATACGGTGAATATTGTTTTGAATAACATATATATATATATATATATATATATATATATATATATATATATATATATTAATTCATATTGTAAATTGTTGTGATATAATTCACCAAAAATGGTGAGTAGATTACTTTTATCCAATCCAACATCAAATACAAACTTGATTTCTATTTTGTGATTATGTCCATGTTACAATATTTTTCTTATTGATGTTGCATATACATCAAGTACTCACAACTCTTTATAAAATTTTGAATTGACATTCATTTATAAGTCTTTGTGGATATAATCTGTATAAGTATTTATCACCATTAATTTTATGATAATAATGGTAAAATACTCGCACATCATGTGAGTTTGAAAATGAGTATTTATATTACAAAGGAAAGTTTACCCAATCATTCAAGTGTGATTATAAATACAATGTATGTGGACATCCAGAATAACACACTATTTACAACACTCACCCTTTGAAATAACATATTAAACATTTAATGAATTTTTCCTCATAAAAACATTACTAAAGAAAAATAATGTATGAAATAACCAACGTGAAGAAAAAATGGTACATCAGTGGTGACAATCGAATTGGTGTTGGATGTGCTTGATGTTGCCTCGTTTAAACCTTTACCGAAAAAATCGATGGGAAAAAATAATAAAGGAAAAAAGTATATTATGCACATGTCCATAATAACATGTTCTTTTATTCTCCCATGCTAATATGATCCACTAATTACTTACTTCGCCTTATTATATCATTTCTCTAGTGATTGAGTTGACGCATTACTGTCTCATACAAAATCTTCGTGGAATGTTGATTTGTCACACTTTCATTTTTCTTACAAAACTCGCCTTTTGACAAGACTTTGGTAGAGATAGGTGAAAATGTAACTTTATCAGATTTTTAATTTTATGACTCTTATCAAGTTCATGTACATAAAAAGATTTTTGAAAAACATGTTGCACTCAAACTGTTTTATGCTGATAAGTATAAATTAACCCTAGGACATGTTTTCCCAAGCATTGAAGCAGTTGCAATAACTTTTCTCAAGCTCGTGTGTGTGTGTGTGTGTATATGTATATATATACGAGAGAGAGAGAGAGAGAGAGAGAGAGAGAGAAAGAGAGAGAGACTAAAGGCAAGGTCGGGAAAGAGCGAGTTGTATACTTAGAGAAACGAGATAATAAATAGAAGAGCATTCTAAAGAGCTTTAAGATCATAGTCTTGAGTGTTAACCACACACCGTTTCTACTTCGTAGGATCATATACTATAATATTTGAGTCATATCTACATATTCGTCAAATATTAGCCTTGATATCAGATCACCTACAAGATCCGCAATGGTTTGGTGATTCAAAACCCTCAGCTTAAGCTTTAAACCTATTTTTTATTTTCTTTCTAATGATTTTTTGATCAAATATCTTTGGACGATCATTTTTTTACATTTCCAATCCCCATCGTGTTGATGATGTGTTGTTTATATGGACCTAATTGGATAATATTTATGCTCGTGGACATACTAATGTGTGAGTACGTATGCTCGTGGAAAATCTACTAGTTGGGGATTTGACGGGATGTTTATATTGGGGACGTATACTATACTTAGACGGATGATGGTGGTGATGTATAGATTTATACCATCCCGATCCTAAGTATTAAGGTCTCTATCTCCCACATCGGGACAACGGTGATGGATCCAATTGTGTAGACATTGGTGTGTGATTACATGATTGGTATGATGGCGCGGTGATTTTCCCTTTTTTGTATTTTGAGGCTTTAGGAGTCAGGACCTTCTTTAGTCAGTACTAGTATAGGCAAGATAGATCCCTGAAGGAATAAACCTTCTTGAGATATTTTATGTGTGGTCCCTAAGAGAGCCCTATTCTTTATAACCATAGATGAAGAGTACTCATGTGGATTAATGTGTTAGTAGAATTGTGTGGATTTATTTGATATTATTTATGATGATTGTTGTAATAACCCACTCTTCCATCAATGATAGTATCCCCAATTTAACTACCACTCACATTAGTATGGGGTTTATTAGCTCTAAATACATAAAGTTGTGTCAGTGGAGCTTGAACCCCTACCATGTGCATCATCAATCACATACCTTACCAGTGGAGCTAAAAAGCCTCGGTGTTAGAAGCGTGCAAATATACATATATGATCCATTACTTCCCCTTACCCAGGCAATGCGGGATGTAATTTCGTGACTACGAAATCAACTATGGCACCAATCGATTACAATCTACCCCTTAGGGAGCCCAACATCCTTATTGGGATGAAATTAGCCATCACCCAACACATTAGCACACGTATTTAGGATGGGTACTTGTTATGATACTATTATATAATACTCAACTCTTTCACCATCGATATCGTTCCTAATTTAACCACCACTCACAATGGTAAGGGGTTTTATTAACTCTAAATCCACAAACTGGTGTCGGTGGGGTTTGAACCCCTGACACATATATCGTCAATCACATGCCTTACCAATGGAGCTAAAAGCTCTCGGTATTAGAAGAGTGCAAATCTACATATATGAACTATTACCTTCCATCACCAGAGCGATGTGGGATGTAACTCTCTGGCTACCAAATCAACCATGACACCAATCTATTATAATTATATGGTTAGTACTGCTAGTAGTAAATTATCCTTATTTTGTTAAACCTATGATAAATTGTGATATATTGTGTGTCACATTATGGAGGATAGTTTGGATTACTTGTGGTTAAATTATTGGATTGGACACTTACATGTTTATCATACCTTTATGATGGCATGATTATGTTAAGTTTTTCTTATCAGTTATGTAAGTGTCAGGGTTAAATTTTCAATCCTTATATTTATATCATACTTTGTGAGAGATTTGATTTATGGACTTGTGTTGGGCGCTACAACATGCGACTTGTGTATTCATGTTGAGGAGTTATTTATTTACCCAAATTTGTCTTGGAAATTTTATCAAATCAACTCAGTTGTTGGTTATAAACTAACTTGTTGTTAATATCATTATATCAGTTATTTAATATTGTTATTTAATTATTGTTTGAAGCCTAAAATGATATAATTGTTGGATAACCCTTATTGATTATGCGTGAGATTGACCACCTTACATATAAAAAATATGGGATATCACAGAGCAAGGGTAAAACAAAGATGATGTTCAATAAGAAAACTTATCAGGCATTCAATATCCCCTAGAGTGAGCCCATTTATAAGATCATTTCCCAAGTAAAGTAAAATAATATCTTTAGATGGTTGTCCAAGGTAGGGGATAAATGTAAAAAAATGAGATAAAACTCACCCTTACACCTATCACATGGATTATGGTCACAAAGGAGAAGATTAATAAACGTTGAAGCATCACTTGGAAAACCTTGTTGAGGTCCATCATCTCAAGGAAGCCATTAACATTAATAAGATGAAAGTCGAAGGCCAAGCCAACATTACCTAACCAAATGATGAGAAAGAGATGTTACCGTCCAAAATGGTGATTGTCATTCATGGATACATTGATCGCTCTCAAAGAACTTATGAGAGAGGATTAAAATTCCATCCATCATTAAAGAATCTTTTTCAGGTTAATGATTCCAAGATGGTGCATAGTAAGAGAGAGAGAGAGAAAGAGCAAGGTGATCGATCTTGACTCGAGTAATCATATGGTCGAGGTAAATATTCCCAATAAATATGAATCTATGATCACCTTAAAAGCCACAACTTTGATGTAAAACATATGTCGGTGTATCATGTCAGTTCTTTAAATATTATGTGTGTATATCTACTCTATAAGATCAAATACAACACACAAGGTTAGGATACCAAGGTCAGACTTTTAATCGACTTCAACAATAATGAGAAAGTCGCTTTAGAGAAGGTCAACTACTAGTTAATGTGGGGGTAATCAATAGAGAAATCAAATTTCCTGTGGTTGGATATGAGTTTATTTACAATGCCATCCTATGGAGGGGTAACTCTTCATCATGAGAGTTATGCCCTTATATCTTCACAATAAGCTGAATTTCATGACCAATCAGAGCATAATATATATTGGGCATTATAAATGAGCTAATTCATTGCTATCATCAAACAAAAGCAAACACTGATGAAAAAAAGATAAATGAGGCAATAATTTAAAAATCAATCAAGCAAAATATCAACGAAAGGGAGTCGAAGGGTTGAAGAGACTATAGTGTCTCGTGAGGACTGAGTAATTGAGGAAAATGATCCGCTCGTTGAATTCATGAAGTATAAAATCAATGTTTTTGACTAACAACCTTATGACTTTCCATAATGAGATCCATAAGATGCTTTTCACTAGCTAAACGTGAATTAAAATAGCCATAAAAGGGTTGAAGAGACTATAATGCCTCATGAGGACTCAGTAATTGAGGAAAATGATCCGCTCGTTGAACTCATGAAGTATAAAATTGATATTTTTGACTAACAACCTTATAATTTCCATAATTAGATCCATGAGACACTTTTCACCGGCTAAACGTGAATTATAGTAGCCAAATAGTCAACTAAAAGTCAATGAAGTCAGCCCCAAAGAAGGCAAAAGTTATGGAGGATGAAGTTAAGGAGTTACTTGATGAATATTCCATCAAAGAGATCTAATTCGCACACTGGATCTCGAACATAATGGTCATTGAAAAATGAAAAGCGAAGATTATGCATGGACTTCATTATAACATACTAGTATCATGGTTGATTCGATAGCTATAGAGTTATGACCCACATCGCCTCGGTGAGTAATGGTCGATATATGTTATGATTTGTATTCTTCTAACATTTTCCGGTTGGATTTCTCACGGTCAAAGTCTGTGACAAATTGTAAGATTATCGCGGTTTAAAATCGTGACAAGAGTGTGACCATTCTAGGCGGATTTCAACCCCTCTAAAACCCCATTTCTGGAAAAAAGACTTAGATTTAGCATTTAGGGTTTCGGTTTTACGGTTTAGTAATTACGGTTCTGGCTTTAGGATTTAGGGTATAGTAATAAGGGTTTTAGCTTTAAAATTTAGTGATTAGGGTTTAGATTTTAGCCTTTTGATCTCAACTGGTAAGGCATGTGATTGGTGATACGACATGCCAATGGTTAAGAAATTATTGGCACTAGTTTGTGGATGTGAGTTGAAGAAAAAACTCACATTGTTGTGTGGGGTGGTTAAAGTGGGGACAGTATTGGTGGTGGTACATTAAGGTATTACAAAATAGTAGCAAATCTAGTACCCAATCGAAACAAATGTGCTAACGTGTTGGGTGATGGTTAATTTCATCTCAAGAAGGATTTCAGTCTCCCTAAAGGTAGTAGAATGTAACTGACTAGTACATTGTTGATTTAATAGTCACTGAGTTACGTCCCGCATTGCTTGGGTGAGTAACAATACATATATGTAATTATTTGCATTGTTCTAACACTAAGTTTTTTTTTATTTCAGCTGGTCATGCATGAGGTTTGTGATATCACGTGTCAGGGGTTCAAACCTCATTAACACAAGTTTATGGATATGAGTTGAAATAAAACTCAATGCATGTTGTGTGTTGTGGTTAAAATGGTGGCAATATTGGTGGTAGAGTGGGGTATAACATTCGCGGATCTTAATAAAGTGTGCCCCATGTAAAATTTCCCTTTGCCCAAGATTGATTTGCTCGTCGACTCAACTACATGGAGTAAAAAAATGAGCTTCGTGTGCCGACTCCAAGTATCACCAGATATATCTATTTGGTCCCGATTATGTAACACGCAGAATAATATTAATTAAGGTGGCCAGGCTTAATTTATAAATACTCGACTTTGAAATAATTAAAATACTATTTTTAGCACGTGACAGAAATACGAGACAAATTTAAAACTTTTTCAAAAATATAAGAAACGGGAGATAACATAATGAATTAGTCATCAATAATTAAGTCCAACTACAAAATCCTTCAATAGTCCAATATAAGACAAATCTTAATTTACAAAACCCAAATACAATTGTGGAGTCACAAGCGAAGTGACTCAGAATCCAAAAGTTATCTCGTATGAAATGTACATTGGAAAAGAAACAAAATCTTACATAAAATAAATCTCCACAGTCTACATCCTTTCCAAGGTCCAATTTGTTCCTAAAATCTCAAATTTAACCTGAGAGATTAGTCAACGTTGCGAGTTAGGTCCCACTTCAAGAATACTATTTATGTCTCCCAAATAGGGTAATATAACCCAATAGAATTACTAAGTGACATAAATACAAAACTAGAATATTTTATATGACATGATAATTAAACTTGGAACTTTTCTCTAGATGATATAACATAAATGACTAATTTAATAACAACATGGTTTATCAATGTTTTACAATACCAAGAGTATAAAGAGTTATTCAAGTTATAATCATGGTATAACTTGAGTCAATCGCAACTATTTACTCATACATCACTATTAATAAAATCTCCATATAAAGATAAATCTTATCAAACAATGATTTATCAACCTCTATGAATATATGCACAATAATCAACCCAAATGATTGTCAAAAGCCTTTTTCCACCTTCTAGTTTCATGTTCTATTGATTTTCTCATTTCACTTTCATTAAACCACATCACTTCATATTTCATTTCTATTATAGCCTCATTAACTTCATTACAATTAATTGGCCTCCCTCATGGCCCCAAGTATCGTAATAAATTAAATCAACTCAGTATTTTCATAAATCAATTAACCAATTAGTTAATTACAACTTAACCAACTCACGTACCTTCTCCCCGCTAATCTTAAGAAACATGCGATACTTTCATACAAAATTATCACACCAATCGTAGCTACCTACTTCACAACGCCAAATAACCCGTCGCAACCCTACTGTGACACCCCGACTAATTAAACACCGGGTAGCTACTCCTTTATAAAATTAATTCAAAATGCCAAGTTGGCTCAGTTAATAGCATCACTGTCGAAAACGTTTTATTATTACTAACCACCTAGTATTTAAAAAGTAAGTGCCAAATTTTATTAAATCTGATTAACATGCAACAAGAGTAATGAATAACTAAATAACACCATTCACCAAACTGAAATAGAATGAATAACCATCACAATATGTAAATAAAACCTGGAGGAAAAACTCCTCAATACAAATCCCACAACTGATAAGTAAACTGAAATAAATAACTAAAACTGAATACTGAGCAATACATGCTAGAGTCTGAAAACTGAAATGTAAAAAATGCTCTAAATAGGAATGGGCAACATGCCCTACAACTGATAGATAGTGACTCTGGAATCCAAAAGATAGAAGCGTCTATGAGCAAATCCCTGTAGCTTCCACAACCAGCTACAGCACGTCACCTGAATGAGTACCTATGCTTGGTGTCCTTGTGGCTGGGCACCTAAAAAGGTTTTACAAGAAAATATATTTGAAAGCAAATGGGTCAGAGCCCGAAAGTGGAAATCATTTTAAAAACCTGCAAGTGCTTTAAAAACATTTAAAACATTAAATGCAAAGTACATGTTAGGACGTACACTCGCATGATATTCTCACCTCTCGTCTAACTGTGCACTCCTAACGTAAGTACCCATCTATATCGACCCATATTACTAACTAACTGACAACATAACTAGCTAGACTGCCAAAGGTTCTACCCATATTACTCGGTTCCATATAACATAACAACTCTCGTAATTAAGTAGAGGTTTACTGTGAACACAGTCACTAAATATGCCAATGATATAACTATCAGTTAACTCATTATATAACTCGAAACAATACCGTAATATTTTTACAACATTAACATGAGGATTTCCATTAATTTAATGTATATTATTCACATCATAAATATACGATACAAGCACCCCGCAATCTAAGCTGTAGTGCACACATACTCTGCTATCCATCCCGGTACATCACGTACATAAGGATCACATATTCCGAATCTCTCAGGAATAGTTTACCGATAACAACATCACAAATATTGGAGGCGAACATAGTCACCATCGCATGGGTCACGCACATACCTACGCTCCCATGGTCATGCGGACTTATTAATATCACAATAAGTCTTTCTATGACCTATGTTCATCAAGGTACCAGTCTATATCCCCCCCGTAGGCACACAAGGATTAGAGGGTCCTAAGCGAACGAAACCTCCCGTGATAGCAAGTATGGTAGGTATGTCATACAAACAATCCATATACTAATACTAAGTAAACACACATCTTAGTAATACCGTATTTTAATCGTAGTACATATCGCATTCTTGTACTAACTAGTTATCACAACTTATTTTATTCCGGTTCATAATTATACGCGCTATAATTCATCCTCACATCGTAGTAGTCACTCACGTCTCAACCCAAGTGATTCATTGAATATAACTCTCGTATATGATTTGCTAATCCCAACAACCCAAAAGTCCCAAATCAATCACTATATCATCAAAGGAATGCTAACTCTACCCTTGAACCATCTCCCGGAACTCCAAAAGTCAAAACAGTCCAAAAAGGGTCAAACTGCCAACTCGTTAGAAGTCTCGTTCGAACGAGGCTTCGAACGAGTTTGGACTGTCAGGTCGTTAGAAGTCTCGTTCGAACGAGGCTGTTCGAACGAGATCCCAGTTCGTTCGAACGAACTGACCCTTCTAACGACATCTCGTTCGAACGAGATATCGAACGAAAACCCCACTCGTTAATAACGACTGGTCAACTCGTTAGAAGCTCGTTCGAACGAGCTCGTTCGAACGACCTGGGGGCTGCTTCTAACGAGATGCCAGTTTCGGCCCAGAATTTCTCAAAAATCGTTTTTCACCATTTATAACACTTCTAATCTCACCCAAAGTCCATCCTAACAACGTTTTAGGGTCTATCATCAATACTAAACATATATAGTCACATCCTAACATGTTTCTAAGGGATCAATCCATCCAAATATTAATTTAATTTACACCTTTCTACACTTTTTCCAATTATCTCAAGAACATGAACCCTAACTACATATCATCATCAAATCCCAGAATTTAATTCGTTTTCTTTCCTTCTAATCACAATTATAATAAGGGAAATCATTTACCTATCATACTACATGCAATTCTCTTCACAATTTTTAAGTTCTAATCCTCAAACTACATGGGTTTTCATTATCTTCCAAGAACAGTTGAAATTCATCAATTTCTAACATGGAAAAGACATTCTCAGTAATTAAATGGAAATAAAGTCACTTGCCTTGGTTTGATTTCTGGATTTGGTGTGGATTCGGTGTAGAATTTCTGCAGAATCTCTCTCTCTCTTTCCTTCTCCAAGCTTTCTTCTCCAAAAGGCTATGGTGGCTAGGGTTTGCTTTGGGGAAACTTATGAAACCTAATTTCAATAAACCTCCGTAGCTTGTTGGGTTAATAAGGGTTGGTTGAGGTCAATCCTTATCAGATTACAACTCTCAATTTTCGTCACTTTTAATTACCCATAAATACCAAATTACTAAAATACCCTTTAAGTTACCGGTATGGTCTAAAATTACCCCGGGACCCAAACTATACCCCCGGCTAGTGTTTTCTGACTATCTCGACCCTTCCGGACGCGTTGGCGCACTCAAAACGACCATACGGATTATAGATTTTAAATTCACTTTTTATAAATAAAATATTATACCGTGACGCGGCGGTCCCACGCGTCTCAATAAAATTTCCAAATTGCCGTATATAAATCTCACGACAAATTTTATAATACCAAGTTCATATATAATCATATATGCACATAATCAAATACCAATACGCATCTCATTAGTATTTATAACCCGGATTAATTTCCAATTAATACGCATTTAATTAATTAATCCCAAAAATAAATATAGCCAAAAGTACGGGGTATTACACCTACTATGCCGTGTCGGACTTCCACGACACCGTGTGATGTGAAAACATGTCATTATATATCCTTTCACCACCCTTTTTCCGCGTGGTCAAATTTCACAATGTATGATTCACTAAAAGTCCATATCAAACCATACTCCATAAAGAGCCGTCAAAAAACAGTGTCGGAGAAGTCGTTGCCACTTGTTATGCAGTGTTGAATTTACCATATGACGCATTAAGAATCCATATTTAAATGTACTCCTTGATTACTCAATAATAAGCGTGTTTCCTCTCAACCAACAACCAAAATCCACATTCATTAGTTTTCCACAAAAAATTCAAAACATCCTAAATTCCCAACTTCCAACCTTTTCTACTCTCTATGTATGGGACGTATCATAAATGAAATCCAAACAAAGAACCCCCAATACATTTATATATAGATTAGGTATTCATCGAGATCAAACAACTGCTAACTCGCCGTTATGCATACCAAGGAATCTAACTCAATTCATAAATTTCATATTATATGAAAACCAAAAAACATTCACTTATTTACATTATCTCTTGTGCTTCAAACATTCCTTGGACATCTCATCATTCATAAATAAAGTTTACTCATAGGTCATACCTTTTAATATCAAACCCACGGGACATACATTTAAATACCCAATTTACAACTCATACATTTTAATAACCACTTACCCAATATTCATAACCGCACTATTATAGTCATGTACAAAGCTTACTAATATTAAAGTTCAAACTCTTACTTTCTTTAGACTCCGTGCATGGGACGCCTCATAAATGAAATCCAAACAAGAAACTCTCCAATACACGTATGTCTTGATGAGGTAGTTAGTAAGAGTGGACAACCCCTAGATCTAACCTTTAATTTACACCATCAGCTCCATTCAATCCAAAATTCACATCAGTAACATGAAACTCATAGCTCACTCTATGATTACCCAATCACCTCATTACATATACCAACAATCCTCATAAACAACGACTAATATATTAAAGTCTCAAATACACTATTTGTTCTAACACAATTACATTCAAACACCATCTCATTTATATTAAACTCTACATGTACCTGACCCAAGGACCATAACCCCAAATCACAACCTTAAGTAATCTTAAAGGTCTTCGCCCCCCGATCAACATCATATACCCTTCAACAGAAAGCGCATAATTAACAACCCTCGTCTAATAACAAAAACCTCAACAATGGCATCTATTGTCCAATCGTCCAAGTCTCATAGCCAAATAAGAATCATGGACAAATCCTTAAATCACATATACAACATATTCCCTGACAACCCATTTGTTTTCACAATAGCACAAAAATTATTCCGTTAACACTTAATGGCACCAAATGATAACAATTAATATACTTATGATAAACATCATTAACATAAAATAATGGACTAACAACACATACCCACTATTCAACAATCATAACCTCCCAATTTTCATAAAAATACAAATAATACCTTTTCAACACTCAAAGACATCAAATTGCCAATAAATATGACCCTTTCAAGAAAATTAAATAACACACAAAATATAATCTTTAATAACAACAAATAATCAACATAAAAGTCCAAACACCAATAACGTGTGGCTAGAATATTAATCCTCTCGATAATCACATACAATTTATAATCTCACATAATAACTTCTTTCATTCACAACATTTATTTTTGCCAATTTCCAAATGAATTAACTCGACTCTCAAGGGTATAATTACCATTTCATACACTAATCATATACACTTATTTTAAGAGAGTTTCATAATATTTTCCGTCCATTAAAAAAATATCACGGTACAAGCATACTCATATCTCATGTTTCAACTCCCAAGGTTCATAAGTCATATAACTCAGTCCTTTGTTATTAACATATTAATTTTCTCATATTTGCAACAATTACATTATTTAATTCACATAATCATTTTCTAGGCATTCTCATTATAAAATGAGGTTACACCAATTTGAATAGAAATAAATAATAATAAAAAATTCATTAGGTTTGTCTTGCCCTAATTAAATCTCTAATCCCTTTTATTTAGCAATGAACATTGTTTAAGCAACATCTAAATCACTAAGCACTAAAGGGGGGAAGTGAAGTATTCTTGCCTTTAAACATAAATTATGAAATGATGAAAATTCTCATATTTCTTTCTCCATCTCAAAGATCTGACTCCAAAAATCAAATTTGCATGAAGAATTGAGTCAGGTCAATGTTTTTTGTTTTTTCAAATTCTCAAAAGAAAGTCTCTCAAAGTGGGGTTCAAACCCAAAGTCATCATATCTAAAAACCATAAAAGGATACAAGTGCCCCAAACCAACCTTCCAGCCATTATAGCGTCCTGGGCAGCCGCTATAGTGACCTAACACCCATAGGGGTAGACATAGCGGCCCAAGCCCCCCCCCCTTTCCCTTTTTTTTTTAATTTTCCATTTTCTCTTATTTTCAATATTTTCTCCTCCTTTCTTCTCCACTAGCCTACCTTGTATGTAGCTGCCCTTCACTTTTCCCTAGCTTGGATCACACACTATGTTTAATTACCCTTTTATCATTAGGTTAAAACTCAATTAAACAAATCCTTCCATTATTCCTTTAAATATTATAAAATATCTAAAAATCATATAAATTCATATTAACTCGTTAAATCATATTATTATTCGAAATAAATTAATTCTCAACCTAATCTCCGTATTATGTTCAATTGCCCTTTTATCATTAGGTTTAAACTTAATTAAACAAATCCCTCATTTATTCCTTTAATTATTGTAAAATATCCAAAAATCATACAAATTCATATTGAATCGTTAAATCACATTATTAATCGAAATAAATTAATTCTCAACCTAATTTCTATAATATTCAATTTACAACAAGTCCCACAATTACTGTTTAATTAGATAAAATTACAAAATTTTGTGTAAATCACATTTGCATTATTTATTTCAATATATTAGCATAATATTACAGTATCAATAATTTCATCTTTATTTTATTATTCTTTATGATATTTAATACTATTTGGTTATCTATTTCTTTATTAAAAATATGGGGTATACAGATCAAGAGAAGACCCCGTTCATTACAAATCCTCGGTTATACTGCTAAAAAGTCATGCCATTAGACCATAAGAACACCGAGGTCCCTTACGAGCGACTTGTCACTAAAATGTTCAAGAAGAAAATTAACTCAACTATTTAGGTTTATATTGATGACATTATTGTAAATAGAAAGCTTACTGCTAATCACATCATGGACCTCTTAAGAAACTTTGCATCGAATGAGTAGTTTACAAGCTTGTAAGGACATATTTACATAGGTCCGTTATCAATTTATTACCGCTACACCGTCGAAGAGCATTCAAGAGACATCTACATCAAAGACGGATCCGAATTACTCAAGTTCTTCATCATTCAAGACTCCACAAAGTTTACTTTGGTAAGGTTATGTTTTAAATACCTTTACTTTTCACTAAGAACTTTTGGGATATTTTTACAAAATATTTTCTAAGTGTTGGAGCAGAATTTTTCGTCAAAATTTGAGAATGAGCATTTTTTCTAAGTTTTGAAGCGAACCTCGATTTTGATGCCCACGTCGTTCTCGCCAGATCAGTATCTCGTTCGAACGAGATTGGAAGTCGCGCGATGTCATTTGAATGACACGCGTACTTCGTTCGAGCGACATATGCTTCTCGTTCGAACGAGCTCGAATTTCGAGGCGGTGCGTTTTTGTATAAATACTCATTGGTAACGTTTTCATTAAGAAGTCCATACGTTTTCTAGAACAGAAACACTGCCAAAACAGTAATCCTTAGGCTTCTTCCTTTAGGGTTTTAATCCCTTTTTGTTTTCAAGTCGCAAAACTCCCATATGCTTTAGTGAATTGTTTTGGTGTTCAAGAACACAACTTTTGCCCTTGTTTATTCTTTGTGGGGAGAGCTCTACAACCGATAGCTGCGTGCTATTGTGGAGGGAGTCCTTGTGAAGATTTCAGACTGTGTGTCTAGGATTGCGGTCCTTGTGGTATAGTTGCGTGTGAACCACTGCAGATTTCTAGCCGTTGCTTTGAAGGTTTGACGAAGACATCGTGCGTTACTCTTGTGGGCGAAATTAAGATGGTATGTAAGTCAATGGTCTTGTAAACTTTTCAAAGTTCTAGAAATAAAAGGTTATTGCCCTTCGGGGATTGTTCCTGAATATTTGTGTCGCATGCTTTATTTATTTTATGGTTTGACACACGTACACACGCACACACGCAGTTGAATGATTTGGGGATGATTTATTTTGGTTTAAAAATAGACACTAATTAAATAAGGTTTAATTGGAAACTTGAGAATTTAATTTAATCAATTATCACACAGTCGCACTTTTCAAATTGGTATCAGAGCTTATTTAAGCGATCACCACTTTTCAAATTGGTATCAGAGCAGGTTGCGCTAATTTATTGCGTATTCCTATTTTCCGCAAAATTGTGTGATATTGATTTTTTTTAAATCAGTTTTGTGAAAAATCGCAATTTTTCAATGGAATGCCCATTTAATGAGGAGCCTATTTTTGAAAAAGTTGATGAGCATGCTGAAAAATTAAAAAGTTTGAATTTGAAACTTTGCAAAAGAATTAAAGTTTTGGAAAAAGAAAATTCTCTCTTTAAAAGTAAGATTGAATATTTACAAGCGTTTCAAACTCAAAGTGATATTTGTCGTGAGCACTTTCGTAATTTGTGTATTGATTTTGATTCTTTGAAAATTGCCAAAAATAAGGGTGATGAGAGGGTCTATATTTTCGAGAAGGAATTAGAGGACTTAAAAAATTCTAGGGTTCCCGTTTGTGCCGTCGAGGATAATAAATTAATTGATGATTTTACGGCACGTGAAAAGACTCTTAGGAATAAGTTTGTTTTAATTGAGGGGGAGCATGATAAACTATTAAGTTTAATTGAAAATTTGAAAAAGAAATCCCTGTCTTTGGAAGAGTCTAATTCTTTGCTTGAGTAAAAAATTTTGAAGTTAAAAAATGATTTGGCAGACTCAAGTTGGTTTGATGGTGATGGTAATGGCTCATCGTGTTCTCATGCTTCTAATGCTAAAGCCAAAGCCATTATTTGTTTTAGAGGGTCAACTAATTCCAAGAATGTTAGAAAAGATCACACTTTAGGTGTCGTTCCACCCGTTTACACATGTTCATATTGTGGTAGGAAAGGTCACCTTAGGAGATTTTATTTTGATCTTGGAAGAGGTCCTAGGAATTTGAAGTCTAGTGTTTTGTTGGTTCCCAAAACCCCGTGTCGACGTGTTACATCCACTTGGGTTAGAAAATCACTTTTGGATACGCTAGATTTTAGCATAGTTGATTCTCATTTGCTTGCACATGATTCTTCTCTTGCCATATCATATAGATGATTGTGTTCGCATGTTTGTCTTACGCTAGTTTTTGTTTCATGATATTTATGTTTGCTAGCATTGTGACATGTACTTTTTGTACAAATTTTTGTTTTTTGAAAAATTTTGAAAAATGCAAAAAGATTTTCTATTTTTTTTTAGTGTCCATTCATATTTGTTTTGGTCAAATTTGAAAATCCAAAAAGATTTTTGTATTTTGTTTGCACCGTTTATAGATAAACACTTTGGATGACCAAGTCACAACATCATTCCATTCTTCATGTGATTATTTGATAGTGTTTTGAGACAATAGGTCAATTCATCCTTGTGCTTTATAATGTTTTGAGTCATTAAGATGTAATTAAGTGTTACTTCCTACATGCTTGACTCATGTTTCCTTTATTGCACACATGCACGGATTTGTTTGATTATTGTGCTTGTCTATCACATGTTGGTTGGGTGTTTTCACTTCAATTCTATCCTTAAAACTTACCAAGCGAGATAAAATTTTGATAAGAAAATTGTGCATATAAGAACCGTTTTGTGAGTTTGTGTGCTTTGTTTGAAAACGGGGAAGGGCTGGGAAAGGTTCATTTAGCCTTTGCGATTCCAAGCCACCATTAGATTAGACCTAAAAAATAGACTGATTTTATTATCCATGGTCCAAAGAGGTTTAAAAGAGCCCAAAAAAATTTAAAGGCAATAAAAAGAAATTCATGCCAATTATGGGCCATTTAGGTTTTTGCACCAATTCTCCAAAGTTTGAGAATTTAGTTTATTCACCTCTAAAAGAAAATATATATGAGGGTGTTTGGTTGGAGATTTATACGAGTTTGCACGTCCTTGAAAATCTTGAAAAAGCGCTAAATAGTTTTGGACGTTATTGGTGTGGAAGTCATTTGACTTTGATTTGTTGATTTGTATAAGACGATATCGTTTAAATTCAATAAATTTTAACACCTAAGGATTCTTTTGATGTTCATTCGTTAGGGTACACGTATGCATCGTGCACATATGATTGATTGAGTTTATTTACCTATCGAATGTGTTCACACCCATACATTCCATTTCCATGACTTGGTTTCTTTAGTTTAAATTCATGGTGTGATTTTTTGTATCATATTTTTCAAAGTGGTATCTTATTTTTGTATGAAAAATTGAAAAATTCAAAAATAGTTTGTGAGATTTTTGAGATATCCCTTTGCATGCGCATAGTTTGATCCATGTTTGCTATGCATTTTTTTTCGTGACCCTCCATGTTTTGATTATTTCTTCTTATCTGTCTATTTAGGGACATCATAAAAAGGGGGAGAAAGAATTATCATGTTATGGGGGAGTTTTTGCTTTGTGGGGGAGATTTGATTATTAATGTTTTATTCTTATATCATTTCAAACTCGATGCGTCACGAATGTATTTTTCTTTATCTCATGTGTGTAGGTACAAAGATTGAAGATCATGATGTTGCACACCCTGATGAGAAAAGCTTTGAGATTTGACGAAGATGATTGAAGAACAGTTTTGAGGTCTTGCAAATTTATTCATGGGAGGGTAGATTCGTATAGGCAATTTGGCTTTTGATAATTTGGATTTTTTTATGTATGTACCGGCATAGACATAGGGGAAGATTTGTAAGGACATATTTTCATAGGTCCGTTATCAATTCATTATGTCATATGTCGCTACACTGTCGAAGAGCATTCAAGAGACATCTACATCAAAGACGGATCTGAATTACTCAAGTTCTTCATCATTCAAGACTCCGCGAAGTTTAGTTTTGTAAGGTTATGTTTTAAATACCTTTACTTTTCACTTAGAGCTTTTGGGATATTTAAAAAAAATATTTTCTAAGTTTTGGAGCGGACTTTTTCGTCAAAATTTTAGAATGAGTATTTTTTCTAAGTTTTGAAGCGGACCTCAATTTTGACGCCCAGGTCATTCGCGCGAGATCAGCATCTCGTTCGAACGAGATTGGAAGTCGCGCGATGTCGTTTGAACGAAATGCGTCCTTCGTTCGAGCGATATATGCTTCTCGTTCGAACGAGCTCGAATTTTGAGGCGGTAACGTTTTCATTAAGAAGTCCATACGTTTTCCAGAACAGAAACACTGCCAAAGCAGTAATCTTTAGGCTTCTTCCTTTAGGGTTTTAATCCCTTTTTGTTTTCAATTCACAAAACTCCCATATGCTTTAGTGAATTGTTGGTGTTCAATAACTCAACTTTTGCCCTTGTTTATTCTTTGTGGGGAGAGATCTACAACTGACAGCTGCGTGTTATTGTGGAGGAAGTCCTTGTGAAGATTTCAGACTGCGTGTCTAGGATTGCGGTCCTTGTGGTATAGCTGTGCGTGAACCACTGCAGATTTCTAACCGTAGCTTTGAAGGTTTGACGAAGACATAGTGAGTTACTCTTGTGGGCGAAAGCAAGATGGTATGTAAGTCAATGGTCTTGTAAAATTTTCAAAGTTCTAGAAATAAAAGGTTTTGCCCTTCGGGGATTTTTCCTGAATATTTGTGTCGGATGCTTTATTTATTTTATGGTTTGACACATGCACACACGCAGTTGAATTATTTGGGGCTGATTTATTTTGGTTTAAAAATAGACACTAATTAAATAAGGTTTAATTGGAAACTTGCGAATTTAATTTAATCAATTATCACAGAGTCGCACTGGTCAAAGCTACTTCTCTAGTTTTGGATCCATGTTCTCATATGTGAGTCGGTTAAATTCTGGTTGTTTTCTAAAAAAATTCATTATACTCAATTAAAATATCAAAACTCACATAATTTAATTATCTAATTCATAAATATTATAATTCTACATATTAACATTGCTTTAATTTAAATTGTTATTCAATTTAACATTGTAATTATTCATATTATTTTATAACACATGAAATGGAGGTTGGGGTCTCACAGTAGATTTCAAGGACTTTATATTTGGACAACTTTGGAAAAAGGTGAGAAATAAAGCGGTTTACTTTAGGCGATAGAAATTAACATAGTCTTTGTTGGTGTTTAATATGCGAGTTTTCGAGAATGCATGGGATTGATTGTATATGAAATGTGTTGAACAACGGATCCACTAATACTTACATTATAATTATTTGGGTAATTTTCATTGATTTAGTTTCATTTTGTTTTAATGTTTTATCGTTGTGTAACCTCTTTCGTGTTTGGATTCATGTCTCTGGGTTGTGGGGTAAATGTGCAGGGCGATTCAATCCTATAATAATTTTAAATACAAAAAAAAACAGATATGAATGTAATAAACAAAATGACGCACGTAGTTAAGTGATTCAAAAGGCTGGCCTACCTATGTCCACGGGGAAGGTAGAGAAGGAAGATTTTATTAAACGAGGGAGAAGGAAACTTGGAGAAATAAAGAATGTGATCTGGGTGTCTGTGCTATGGGTACAAGGTTATGTTATTTCTTTTCCCATGATTGGAATTCTCAATTTATATGTATAATAGTCCCAACTATGTAAACTTTTGTAATGAGCTTTTTTTTATGTATCCATCTTCTACCTCTAGACTTATATCTTAGGCTGTTGAGTTTTAACAGGAATGTCTTGGATCAAATTATCATTATCATTAATAAAATTCATCCTTATCTGTTCAGTAACCATCACGCGACTAGGATCTGCAATGTTGTAGAATTATTTAGGTTCCACGTGTCATGCCAATTGTACTACCCGATTCATAATCTATTCCATTGCCCATAATGAGGGTAATCGGTCTTAAGGCTTGGTCGAACTAATTTTTCATTAGTATGTTGTTTACACGTGACGTGGATTTTTGGACTAAGGCCTCATAAACTGCCACGTGCCCTACTTATTCTTAATGGGAATGAACTTATAGGCCAACTCGTACGTAATCCCTACATCTAGGACTATGTGAAATATTGTTTGGATACACTACACTTGAAAAGTATGGTCTGGGGACAAAACGATGTAGCTCTATTTACAGAGAGTCATCATTACATGGGATTTTGAGCGATAAATAAGGGGTATAAAAAAACTCATTTTTCTCCTTACTTAAATCCAACGATACAAATTGTTTTCATAATTTTTCTCGTCCTCTATACCATTTGAATTGCAGAGAATCTTTCTTTTTCAAAAACTTCATCTTTTCCCAACTTATTTTTCTATACTTAGTTATGATGGCAAGTCTATACACATTAAGAAGTTCGAAGTGACCACAAAGAAATACTTTTGGGGATTTTGTGATAGGTATAATATACCTAGTTCTGCCAAGACAAGAACCTCATCGAATGAGGAGGATGATTATAACCTGCCGTGACACCCCATAAAATTTAATAACAGATTGATCAAGTCAAATACAAACTCATGGGAATAAAAGAATTGAATATCATTCTAAGAATGAATGTAATAAAACTAAATTCATAAAATAAATAACTGAAATATACCATATGTGAGCCTAGGCTTGTAAACAAATCGGATTCGGACCAGATCAAGCAATTCCAAATCCATATCTGTTTATGTTAAACGGGTTCGGATCCGATCCGTTTATTAATCGGATCGGATCGGGCAAATCCAAATCCATATCCGTTTATGTTAAACAGATTCAGATCCGATCCAATTATCCGATTATCCGTTTATATTAAACTTGATTTGCAATATTTTTATTTTCAACTCTTATTTCATAAATTCATTTTGCAAATGTTCCAAAAAAACAAATATTAATCGGATCGGAGTATATGAATCCAAATCCGCTCCATTTAATAAACGGGTAATCGGATTTTAGGCATGATCCGTATCCGCTTAAGTGGATCGGATTCGAATTCGAATTCGAATTCGGATAAAATCCGATCCATTGACCGGCCTACGTGAGCCACATAACTTTGATCCCGAATTAACTAACGGTTCTAGTATCATTGACTAATAACAACTGTATCAACGTAAATCCAACCAGTGAAATGATATTTGGGCGGAGGCCATACAGATACTTATGTCCTAAAAAATGTTAATAATAGACATTAAGAGCAAGTCTAAGTACCATAATAATGTAATTGATTTTAGGTTACAACATAACTACACACCTTCCTCCCGTCTTTTAGTTGATTTTAAGTTAATCCAACCTGAAACAACCTTAAATATCACATACATCTACACCTAAGCCCACATGTTCCCCACGATTAAGTCTTTCTCATTGCTTGATAGTACAAATATAGCACCCTGTCGCGGATGGTACTATGCACTGCACATGCTTATATGCCGCAGCCCTTCTCAGCATAGGGTGCGACCCTGCTCAACACGGGGTACGACCCTACTAAATGCAGGGTACGACACATACCACTTGCTCATCAAGAAAACGCGACAGAATTACCCAGTACAGGGTGCGACATCATTTAGCTCTAGCCTTTTGCAGGATGCAGCACTCACATTGCTCGCCTTACAGGCCGCATCCCTCTCCACTACAGCAAATCTAGATTTTATGTACGTTACATGCTCAGAGCGTGTGACCATATCTCCTATAAATAGAGGTCCACACCTCAAAATGAGGGATCGAGCCCACACACCCGAGGTGTATTCTACAATACAGATTCTCTCTATACAACTTGAGGGTTGCTCATCTACATCGCGGCCACCTCTCAGGCACACCAGAATCCTCAGTACTGCCATGTACTCTCCTTTATTCTCATACTTGTACGTAATTTTAGGCACGATTATATTATACAAAGCAATGTATATAATGAGAACGGAGCAATACAATGGACGTAGGCCTATTTTAGAGGCCGAACCACTCTATATCTTGTATTCTCTCTATTTACTCGCTTTATGTACTTATTATACACTTGACTCTTGATTTGCTTGTACGAGAACGACAAGCGGATGATTTCTCGTATCATCAATTTGGCACCATCTGTGGGAAACGAGATATTTCAATCTTGTTTCTTTATGTTTCGAGTTCTTAAACACCTTATCCCACACATGGGGATCATTTGGATCATCATCTCATGGGTGGATTTCGGTTATTGAACTCATATCTTGTATACACACCCTCAAATGGGTATTGTGTATTTTCAAATCTGTCCAGGGGTCTCCTTTTTATGACCTTAAATCTATTTTTACATACCCCGATGATGTTACCTCACCAAGATGACACTGAAAAGTGGAAAGGTCAATAACCTCGCAAAGGTGGGTGATTAGGGAAGAGTTATATTTACTCTCTTTTAGTTGATTCTTTGCCTATGATCTACGGTTTATCATTAGAATTGTGCCATTTTGTGCATCGAGAGGTTATTCGCTCAATGGATTGACCCTAGTGGGTATGCTCTCCACGAGTTACGGGAAAAAAACTCAGTTTCTGGCTTTCAATTTTGGGATTGTCCCTTCACTGCCTAGGTAGGGATACGATGTGGTAGTTTAACTACCTACATGTCACGACCTATACTGGGGCAGTTGTATTACAAAATTTTCAAAATATAAAGGAACGGACTCAGGTGGTCTCTAGCTCAACCTTAGTGAATATCATACAAAGGCCATGGCAGTGCATCTAAGTGCCATACTGGCCGCAACCTCAGCAGCAATACCGTATAACAGTGCAAACGCTGCATCCCCATTTCCTACTTGGTTAGTCCTATATCCCTAAGATTACTCACTTATATTAGTTTTGTCTCAAATTATATATATACTTTGTAAAGACTAACAAAAGCAGAAATGGATGGAGAATCCATCCAGAGCACAGAAGTCAAAGATGAGATTGTGCAGCTGTACAATCACCTTAACCACCTCAACGACAGTCATGCCTCACTCCAAACCCAGGCCAACTATTTGGCTCAGAGGGTCCTAATGCTAGACGCAGCAACCTCACCCAATGTAGGTGCGACACCCAGAACCAGTGCTTCCGCGACCCCAAAAGTTCCACCCGAGGAAGTGTACAAGCTAAAAGCACTGGCCGTAGAACGCAAGGCCACGACTAGGGTCCTAAAAAGGAGAATGGAGAAGGCAGATAAGAAACCTGAGGCCTACACTCCGTTGGCCTTCCCGACCGAAGAGATCTTTGAGTTCATCAAAGAAGACAAGCTGTTGAGGTGGCTAGAAAAGCTGAGAGCTCCACCCCACAAGAGGAATACAACTACTTGGTGCAAATTCCATCTAGACCATGGCCACGACACTGAGCAGTGCTATGCTCTAAAGGATGAAATTAAAAGGCTGATTGGGCAAGGGATGCTATGGAGGTTCCTCAAAGATGTTTAGGGGATGAATTTTAGTCTCATAGTCCGCATGCCCATTTTTCATATTTATGTCTTATATTCCATCTATCTCTACTTACCAGTGATAACTCTTCTTATGCTGTTTTAAACAAAACTTTGTATTATCTTTACAAAGTCATATATATATGAATAGTTATATGAAATCAAGTTCCCTTTAGAGTGCCATATTTTGATTCTCATTTCCATGAAATGTTATCTTATAAAGACCATTTTCGTCTTGAACAGCCATATCACGATTAGAGATAATATGTTAGATCTGGAATAACAGATTATCTCAGAAGACTATTATTATTTCGGGCAGCACTCGCAGAGGGATTGCGTTTTTAATTAACTCACAAGTTCCACTCACAGATGTGCAACTATATCTTATCATATTCACGAAAGCATCTGAGGATTCAAGGAGGTCTTATTAGCCACGAGGGCTTACAATGCCCGTTCTTAGCTTTTGAGTTGTGTCATTAAGTTGGGAGACTTGCAATATCTATCCTAGGATGGATTTATATATATCCCTAGCTGTGGGTAGCTTAATAACATAACCTAGCCTGGGGAGGCTTGAAAGTATCCCGTATATTAGTTGTGGATGGCTTAATAACATAACCCAGCCTGGGGAGGCTTGAAAGTATCATGTATATTAGTTGTGGGTGGCTTAATAACATAACCTAGCCTGGGGAGGCTTGAAAGTATCCCGTATATTAGCCGTGGGTGGATTAATAATATAACCCAGCCAGGGGAGGCTTGAAAGTATCATATATGTTCACTGTGGGTGGCTTAATAACATAACCCAGCCTGGGGAGGCTTGAAAGTATCCCGTATATTAGCTGTGGGTGGATTAATAACATAACCCAGACTAGGGAGGCTTGAAAGTATCCTGTATGTTCACCGTGGGTGGCTTAATAACATAACCCAGCCTGGGGAGGCTTGAAAGTATCCTGCATGTTAGCTGTGGGTATCCCGTATATCTACAAAGGCCCATGTTCAGATGAAAGGGATAGAAGGGTGCAGTAGCCCTGTCAATATAGCTGCAGCCATTTAAGCGACTAAGTTGATGTGGTAATTACTTGGATTTAGATCCAATTGAAGCGACTAGAGGAAATCCATGAGAGGCAGTTGTTGTTTTGCTGTAATCACAAAAGCATGCCAAAGCTACATAATCTTAAAGGCTAAATATACGGCCGCGTGTGACACCCCGACTAATTAAATACCGGGTAGCTACTCCTTTATTAAATTAATACAAAATGCCAAGTTGGTTCAGTTCATAGCATCACTGTCGAAAACATTTTAATAATTACAAACCACCTAGTATTTAAAAAGTGAGTTGCCAATTTTAATTAAATCCGATTAACATATAATAAGTAAATTATGAAATGCTAACATAACCACCACAGCATAGTCACAATAGAATAACCATCAAATAATAATGAGTCTGGAGGAATACTCCTCACAACAATCCGAATACTGAAATAAATAAATACCAAGTCTGCATCACTAAATTAATTACAACCCAAAGTCTGAAATAACTGAAAAGAAAGTAGTCTCTAAAAGGAATGGGGCGACATGCCCAACAAATGAGAAACTCTTATAGTGTAGTCAAGATCGGAAATGGAGGCGTCTACTGTCAAGGTCCTGTAACTTCCACAACAGCTACAGCACGTCACCTGAATAGAACTCCTATGCATGGTGTCCTTGTGGCTGGGCACCTAAAAGGTTTTATAGCAAAATAGATTTGAAAGCAAACGGGTCAGAGCCCGATTGTGAAAATTGTTTAAAAATTTGCAAGTGTTTAATATCATTAAACATTGAATATAAAGTACATGATAGTGTGTGCACTCACATGAGTTCCTCACCTCTCAACTAATTGTGCACTCCTATCGCACCCGTACCCATTCTAGTTATTCCCATTTCTAACTAGTCCGATACTAAAATCTAACATTTCTATATGATAATCAATTCAAATTCCCAACAACTTTTAGTTAACAGAGTGTTATAACTTGTTATACAGTTTCCCATATTAGTACTACTAATTACTAGAGATCTTCCATTTTCACTTGACAAACTGTTGCTATTATTAATATTCACATTTATTCATGACAATACATTTCAATTAACAGTATATTATTCTCATCATAAATATACAATACTAGCATCCCGAGACTAAGCTGCGGTGCACACATACTTTTCTATCCAATCCCGGTACATCACGTACATAAGGACCACGTATTCCGAATCTCTGAGGAATCGTTTCATTAAACAACAACCACAAATAATGGAGGCGTACATAGTTCACATCACATGGGTCACGCACATACCTACGCTACCATGATTAACAGACTTATTAACTTCTCAATAAGCCCTTCTCTTACCTATGTACTCGAGGTACCAATCTAGATCCCCCCGTAGGCACACAAAGAGTAGATGGCCCTAAACGAACGCCAACCTCCCATGATAGCAAGTACGGTAGGTATGTTATACACAGATAACTACATATACTAAGCATTCACACATCTTAGATATTACAATATTTTATTAGTGGTATACTTCTCGTACTTATACCAACACTTAGCGTTATACAAATCATAAGTCCACGGTTTATATGTAGTTAAGTTATCAATTATTCTCACTTCGTGATTAGTTACTCGCTTCCCAATCCACAAATGTCATCCGGTTTAAGACATTATTCTAAGTTTTACTCCTCAATGTACCCCAATCTCCCAATTATACCCACTAGTTAATTAGGGAAAGTTATCTCACCATTTAAATAAGTCTACGGGATACTAGAAATCAATTCAGGCCAAAAAGGCTATTCTGTCAACTCGTTAGAAATCTCGTTCGAACGAGGTCGTTCGAACGAAAGGCTTCGAACGAACTACCAACTCGTTATAAGGGATACTGTCATCTCGTTAGAAGTTCGTTCGAACGGGGTTGTTCGAACGACCTGGGCAGGTCTTCTAACGAGATGGCAGTTTCAGCCCAGAAATTCCCAAGTCCGATTTTCTCAATTCCTCTCTTCTCTAAATCCACCCTAAGACCATCCAAGTTATGTTCCAACATTTTTAAACCATTTCTAGTCATCCTAGATCATCTCTTAACCTATTTTAGGGATTAAATCTTACAAATCATCAAGGAATTAATATAAATCTCGAAATATTTCCCCAAACCCTAAGAACATGAACTCATAATTTTCTTATGCCCAATTACTCATCATAATTCCGTTTATTAAATCAACATATATAACTCTTCGAATATTAAATTAGTCAATCATCATTCTACATGCAAATCCTAACCCAAATTCAAAGTTTCTCCAACAATTTCATGGGTTTTCTTAAAAAATTTCAATATAAGATAATTCCTACACTAAACATGTAAGACATATTCAATGCACTAAAAATATCAAATCACTTGCCTTAGATTGTTCTTCATAATTGATGTTGGTGAGTGAAGGTTGATTCTCTCCTTTCTCTAGAGATTTTCTCCCAAGGTTGAAGATGGCTTGGTTTTAGTTCTTGTAACTTCTCTCCAACTTCTCTCAAAACTCCCGTAGCCCACTCTCTAAACTTTTACTGATAATGGCCTTAGTGGCCCCTTTAAAATTATAAATATAAACTCCAATTTTCGTGGGTTTTAATTCCCTAATTTTTAAAATTACCAAAATACCCTTTTAAGTTGCCGGTATGGCCCAAAAATGCCCGGAACCCAAACTAAACCACCGGCTAGTGTTTTCTGACTATTTCGACCCTTCCGGACACGTTGGCGCACTCAAAATGATCATTTGGTTGATAAAAATAAAATTCACTTTTTAATTCAAATAATTACATTCCTGACGTGACTAACACGCGCGTCCCAACTAAATTTTCCAAATTGTCGTATTTCAGTCTCGCGACAATTTTAATATTTTCAATATTCATATATTGCCATATATACACATCATAATCAACTAATAACTCACATCTTTATAGTATTTATATCCGGATTAATTTCCAATTAATTCTCATTTAATTTAATTAATCCCATAAATAAATATCAATAAAATTACGGGGTATTACACCGCGTCAATTAAATGAATCCATTGATCGACGAGGGCAAGCAGTGCAGTTGACTTGTCAGGGCCATCATCAAGAAGCGCTACTATAATGATCCAATCATAAGGTGCCGCGACCTACGTAAAGTGCACGTGGTAATCTATGATACAGTTCCGCGACCTTAAACTAATTCAGGGTTTAACTAAGTAAGAAGTAAAAGCGTCAGTTGAAGTATCAACGCATTGGAAGAAAAATCATTGGGTGGCCACAACCTTAATTAAAAATTACAAGCCGTAGCCTTGGCCATTATTTATATTCCATATTGGTTATGGGATGACAAAAAACAACTATATTTGTTCAAGCAGCCAATCCACATTAGAGTGCCGCGACCTTATGTTATATTCCATTTTGGTTTCTAAATAGGGTAGCAGCCCATGACCCATACATTCGCAAGAAGAAAATGCATAATTCAAGGAATCAAAAATATTAATTCAAGTATCAAAGCAAGCAAAGTAGAAAAATAAGAAGCTACTAGAAAATGAAAGGAAAATAATCCAGAAAAGGTTACCGCAGCCTTAATTAATATTATCGTACAGACAAAGAGGCCGCAACCACTACAAGGAGTTAAAATAACAGGAGGGACGCAGCCTTGTATTAATGATCAATTCAAAAATTAACACAAGTTCAGGAAGCTGCATCATCATGCTCATCGCCATCCGCGGCGGCCTCAGTTTCTTCATCCTCAACTCCTGCCTCAGCCTCTGCCCTCAACTTGGCTTTCTCTTCAACCAAGGCCTTGAGCTCAGCCATGCATTCTTGATGCTCAGCATCACCAAGTCCCCAGGCAAGAATAGTCTCCTTAGAGTCGGGAAAGTTTTTTACGACCCTATGCCTAAGTTCTTGGTAGCCACGAAGGTAGGCCCTACTATTGATGAGGTAAAAGTCCCTAGAGCCCTTGAATGACTCCACAGTACTGTCAATGGCAAGAATGACTCCCTGTGCCTTGCAGCTTTATTGAGAACAGTTGCATCCCCATCCATTTTTGCGAGTTGGGCAGCCAAGAGTTCCCTGTTAACCTCCTCACCTGAAAGAGGAAAATCAAAAGTAAATATTTGAATTTTCAAATATAAATTACCGCAGAGTAAGAATGTTAGTTGAGTTATTACCTTTTGTGGCCATATATTTCGGTATAGATTTATTTGGGAAGTAGCCTGCTTCAAATACAGAGGCCGAAATAACAAGTGTGCTGAATTTTTTATGCTTGGCAGGAACGATCGCGGCCTTAGCAATTATCTTCTCTTATCGCTTGCTCAACTGCAAGTTGTCGAGAGCTGCAAAAAAGAATTTAGGGGTTAGTACAGAGAATGTGCAATTATATAGAAGGGACGCGGCTATAATCCAATTACCTAGTTTGGAGGGACAACCCTATTGCCGCGGCATTCGAAACGACTTCTCCCTATCGTTCTCCTGAGGATGTATCTCCCATCTTTCTCCAAAGATGTAGAAATATTTACCTTTCCAGTTCTTTAAACTGGTCGGCCTCCCAGAGTAAAGGGTCTCGTCCCTACCACGGACGGAGAAGTAGTAGTACCCAGCGAACTTCATGGAGTTTTCCTTCGGGCAGTAGAAGTGAAAAACTCCGTGGGAGTAATGTATTTCTTGAATTGATTCTCCCAAAAAACGAGTGCGACAAGGATGGCCCTCTAGCCATTGGGATCTAACTGGGCTGGTGCTAGTTTCATGGTTTGAAAAATTCAGCTGATGGGAACGAGAACTGGTAGTCGCGGCCCATAAACAAAGGCATGAAGTGGAAAACATACCCCATCATCAGCAAGTGCCGTGCACGGTCTTTGGTTCACGATAGGTGCTTAGCACATCAATTTTTTTGGAAACTCGAAGGCCTCAGCTACCTGGTCAACCCAGTCTTGGGTCATAATGTTGCGGATATCAAGCACAGCTAGGGGTCTCTCAGCCTCCCAGATGGACCAGCTGGTTCGTCCCTAACATCAGTAGTACCCCTTGTCGCGGCATCACCTTCCACATCTATTGGTCGGTTACTAGAGTTATCTTCCTCTTCCATCCGATTGGTCTCAGAATCCTTCTTAGAAGCAGAGTCCACAGAGTCTGAGTTTAATACTACACAGTTGGGGTCTATTATTCAGTTGGCAAGGCCCTATTGATTTCAGAGGAGGCACGAAAGGGAGTTCAGGAGGAGAGGCTCTAAAATTCTTTGCCCCAAAGCCTCTCAAAAACTCATCTGGGTCAAAGCTCATATGGCTACAACAGTACCTGAAAAGCACAAGCCGTAGTTAGGTGCCGCAGCCAGTATGGTATAGAGGCCACGGCAGGTTCAATGGAATATCAAAATGAACAGGAAGTATTGAGGCCAAATGGGCGTAGGGTTTTAGCCCCAAAAGATAAACATCGTCGCGACACATTGATTGGATTGGTTTTACAGTGCTGCGGCTACTCACTCAACGATAGCTGTGGGCTAAAGGGCTGTAGAGTCTAAATCTAAGAACCTAAGGAGCCACAACCATCGCTCACCACGAGCCGCGGCTAGGGATCAAATCAAGGGATATTTGAAGGTTTAAGTGCTGCCCTAGATTACTGAATGGGTACTTCCTCAGGCCGCGACCACTCACTCAAACAGCTAAGTATCTAATGTTTATTCGTTTAAAGATCAAAGACCTAGAATACGAAGAGTTTATTCAAGAATAGCAAGAACATTTATATGATTTCAATATGATTCGACACAAACGCAGTCTATATGGTTTAAGCAGTGGAAGATTAAGGGTGCGTTTTTTGTTATGAAGGTCGATTCAAGGAATTCTAGAAATAATTACAATTATTTACCATGCGTATGTATTCGATACTTGGAAATTAGAAGATCGTTCAAAAAAACCAAAAAAATAAACACGAAGATTAAAAATGCAAAAATTCATATGTTCGTCTATTTAAAGAAGAATTATGAACTGTAAAAGCTATTTAAAAAGGAGTGGATGAAAAATTACCTGGAAACAAAGAAGATCGGCGATGATCAACCTCAAACCACCTTAGCACCACCGCACACAGCCTTAGAAGATCGCCGAAAAATGCAAGAAGACAGGCGTGTAGGAACTCACTCTCGATATGCTCTCAAGGATTTGGAAAATATAATGAAGTCCACGGACGGAACAATTTATATAAGAGAGCGTGGAAGATGAATTATCGCCTTGGAAGTACTGCGGCACCTGAGAAGACTGAAGTAAACTGCAGCCCCAATCACAATCTCTTGGCACTACGACTTGGGGTCTTATTGATAGTACAAATATAGCACCCTGCCGCGAATGGTACTATTCACTGCACATGCTTATATGTTGCGGCCCTTCTCAGCATAAGGTTCGACCCTGCTCAACACGGAGTACGACCCTACTAAATACAGGGCGTGGCACATACCACTTTCTCATCAAGAAAACGCCGCGAAACTACCCAGTACAGGGTGCGACATCATTTAGCTCTAGCTTTTTGCAGGATGCGACACTCATATTGCTCGTCTTACAGGCCGTATCCCTCTCCATTACAGCAACTCCAGATTTTATGTACGTCACGTGCTCAGAGCACGTGACCATATCTCCTATAAATAGAGGTCCATACCTCGAAATGAGGAATCAAGTCCACACACCTGAGGCAGATTCTACAATACAGATTCTCTTTATACAACTTGAGGGTTGCTCATCTACATCGCGGCCACCTCTCATGCACACCAGAATCCTCAGTATTGCCATGTACTCTCCTTTATTCTCATACTTGTACGCCATTTTAGGCACGATTATATTGTACAAAGCAACACATATAATGAGAACGAAGCAACACAGTGGACGTAGGACTATTTTAGAGGTTGAACCACTCTATATCTTGTCTTCTCTCTATTTACTCACTTTATTTACTTATTATACACTTGACTCTTGATTTGCTGGTACGAGAACGACAAGTGGACGATTTCTCGTATCATCATCGCTATAGACATTTATATACTAATTTTATATTTATTAATTTATATGTCACAATTGTATAATGTCACAGGAAAAAGTAGTTTATGCATTTACACCCATATAATATTAGTACAAGTATTCATTACTTAATCATCTTATACATCTCAATTATATAATATCTCAATAAAAGCATTCGATACATTTATATCCACATAATACATGCACGGTCCAACACTAGTACCTCATGCAAGGGGCCTTGCCAAGCCCACACATAACGAAGGCCTATCATATCACCTTCGGGGATTGCTCACGTATAGTAGGAATAGTTATAGGTTTTCCCATACCTATAACCATGAAATTATCTCCAAAGGAATAATCATTACGCATCCACTCCAGTCTCATAACCCCATACACAAAGTTATATGAAAGTATCAACCCGAGCATCTTACTCTAGATACAACGAAAAATCCAGCACGTAGTGTCTAGGGTAGTGATAACTAAGGTAAAGTCGTCTCATCGCATCATGGTACCAACATAATCATCATTTCTCAATAAACAAGGTAAACTCGTCTTTCATATCAGGGTACCAACGTAATCATCGTCATTCGTGCCCCAAGTAGGTATCTACTCTAGTACGCATACCACGAGTACACGCTCCCGGTATGTCACACATAATACATAAAATAATTAATCCTACACACTTAATGTTTATTAGTCTGAATTGTTCAAACGAGAACACACAGGTCATTCTAACGAGTTATAATGTCGTTCTAACGAGAAAATAACATTCATTCAAACTAACTCCCTTTTCATTTGAATGAGAATCCCCATTTGTTCGAATGAGTCTACAATTTCATTCAACTAAGATTGGCCCATAATCATCATATTCCCAGAAAAAATCCTCCATTGTTTACCCTTAAAGCTCCATTCCAAGCCTATAAACATATACAAACTTTAATTTTCAAATGTATAACTGTTCAAAAATCAACCCTAACCAATTTCTAAGGGGATTAGATTAATTTTACATAGATTTAACATATAATTCTAAATTCTCTTTCCAAGAACTCTAACAAGTTATTTGATCCCAATTCAACCCAATTAATGATTAATCTATAAAAATAACAAGGGCTTCCAATTCTCTAACATGTAATCTCATAAGATTTCCATGAATTGAATAATTTCTACTCTAATCACGATGAATCAAACCAATTTCATAATCTTTTAATAACATGGATTGTAACCTAATTTTGAAATTAACATAACTTTAACAAGGGTTATTTATGTAAATGGATAACGAACTTTGAAACATTTTCACTTACGCCACTAAACTTTTTTTCGGTGCTAGGGCCCTTGTACTCTTATTTTATTTCCACTTAAGCCACTGATATTAAGCTGTCTATTGAAATGTGCATTTCTTCTTCAAATCTGAATTTTTCTAACTCTACCATTCACATTTATCATTAAACTCTTTTTCCCCAAGTGTTTGTCTACCCATAAATGATTTGGAGGGTTCATAGATATAAGGTTTTAATTAGAATTTTTAGATGTGGAAATTTCCAGTAGGGTTATTTACTCAAAATGCATACTTGAATAAGAAATATGAAAGGTTGAAGAAGAGAAATGAATATTTGAAGGAGGACTGGAGGTTTCTATATCCACATTAATAGCAGTGGCCTAAGTGGAAATAAATTACTAGTACAGTGGCTATAGTGCGAAAAAAAAAAGTCCAGTGGCCTAAGTGAAAAACTTGCAAAGTTCATTACCTATTTGCATAAATAACCCTTCTAACAATTGTTATTTAAATTATCCAATTCAAATTATACTAGTTTTATGTTAAGAATTCAATGAGTAATCACACTATAACATAACCTCAATTATAAATTATACTAAATAATATTGCGTTGAACAATTATGTGAGTTTCCAGTTTAATTTTCCCAATTCCTCCTTCTCCAAGTCCACTTACCTCGAATTTCTTCTTCTCCAAGTATTTTCCAGTCTCTAGCCTCTCTTTAGACTTAAGGTTTCTCTCTAAAGTGTTAAGAATGAACTAAGGTAATCCTAATCCTCTTTTTATATTGTTAGCCATAAAAATTATGGTCGGGCCCCTTATTAACCATAATCCATTAAACCCAAAATCTGTAAATAGTCTATAGTCTAGCCCAAACCATATAGTAACAAGTGGGACTTAAACCAAACTTTTGAAAGTGTAATCGAACATTTTATACATCCCTAAAGTCACTCGAATTATTCCATCAAATTGAATATTATATTCGTTAAACAATTATAATAATTCATCACAGCATTTTAAATAATAAAAAAATTATTGACATCACTAGTCACTGCAATTAAACACACACTAATATATACATATATAATTTACTTTAAATTATGGGATATTACACCTCCCTAGTGGTGAAGTTTTCTTCATGACGATGGCTTTAATTGGGGGAGGGTTCGTTTCCCCCTCCACCCATTAAAGGTAGAAGTACTATATTTCTACTGAATCCGACCTATCGAGGCAAACAAAAGTTTATTTAATATTGTAATAATTGTAGTGGATATAAAAGAAATTACGGCACTAATGTGGACGTAAATGAGACAAGGTATTCTTATGACCTTCACACTTTTCCTAGGTCTAACACTTACCTCTAATAGGCCAGAGATAAATTTTGTAATTTGGTCATGTGGATGCCTAGGTCCTAAAAGGACACTGATAGAGACATATTTTTCTTTTATGGGAAAATATACGGTGAGAACTACATAAGTCCTATTTTGCCTATGAAGACTAGATCTTCTAATAGAATCTTTACCATTCATTTTAATTTCTTAATTGATGCATTTTTAGCTGTTAGTAATAAATATATACCCTTTTTGACATAAATACTCATTACAAGAGAAATACCAAAGACTTTGAAGTCAACCTTATTGATTTAAAGAAGGTTTGGGATCAGTGAACTCCTCATGGGGTTTAGTTCAATTGGATAGTAACTCACGTACTTTTTGGATACGAACTAATTGTAACATCAGTTAAGAACTTTTCAAATGCAACTTCTCTAAATGAATTTGATTATACAATGGTCAGCGATTCATCCATTCTAATAGATACTCTTATCCTCAATATAGAGGCAATGAGAGTTTACGTATGAGAGGCTTCCTCACCAACCTAAGTGATATCCACCAATTTGTAGGGGGCTGAATCAGTTAATCACAAAAAACACCTCAAATAGGGCTATGACATTACCCTTTTTTTCTCATACGAGGTAGTAGGTCCTTCTGGTCATCTTTGGGAGGAAATTGAAGAATATAAAGAGGAACAATAATAAGGATTCACATTTTCTCCCTTATTCAGTACTTGGAAGATATCACGGGTACCCGAGGCATATTGTGCATCTTAGTGCCGCTAGGGAAAATTTATAGAATAAGGGAAAAAAATATAATAAGGATGTATAAGGTGCAAGTGGAACCTCAAAGAAAAGGATAACATCCACTCGATAGAAGGAAACCATAAAGAAAGAGGGAAAAAGAGAAAGATGGAACAATAAGGAAAAAAATCAATAAACTAAGACTTCAGTACACTAACCAGGGGGAGTAGCAGAACCACCTCATTAATTTTCGTCTATAGCCAATCGTAAGTTTTTAAAAGGGAAAATATCCCATCTCAACACAACTAATACTCGAAAAATCAAATACCGACATCGGATTTTTCATCGCTTAGGCCTCAATATTGCATAAAGACATGTTGGGCTTTGAGAAATTTCAAAGTAGATCGCCTTCATAAGGATTGGCTCCAACATTTGGTGTTGGTAAAATAATTTCATCTATGTTTGTTTAGTTTTACAAGTTTTTTAAGATTTTGAATATATTAACAGGTCTTATTTGTGGTTATTTTTGCAAGCCCTTCAAACTATGCATTAGGATTCTATGTGTGCTAGTCGTCTAATGACCGTGGAAGATATTTTTCATGATCAAGATAGCTTCACAGATATTCAACTTGATAATAAGAATATTAAGATAACTGAGTTATAGGACAAGATGAAAGAGGATACCACTAGTAAAGAGAGTTATATGACTTGTACGAAGTTGTACCACCCATTTTTAGGTGGGTTTGTGACTATCATAAGTCGACAAATCCATTATTGGGTTGCACCACTATTTCCAAGCGGCTTTTTTCCTATTCTCAACGTAAACAACTTGTTCTAAGTCATATCACCCATTCTTAGGTGGGTTTGTACCCAATAACATAAACAATTCTTATTGGGCCGCACTACTATTTTTAGGAGGGTTTTTGCCTATTCGAGGTAGATAGACTTATGTTAAGTCTTACTTTATATGGCTCCCACAAATTTATGATAGATTCTCGTCACAAGGTTTTTTGCCTTCTGCGAATAGTATTTTGAGTACTAGGTCACCGACCTCGAATTTTCTTACCTAGAGTTTCTTGTCATGGTTCTTGGCGAGCTTTTGTTGGTAGGTTGTTAGGTGGATAAAAGCTTGTTCTCTTCGTCCTTCAGCTAGATTGAGTTCATGGGAAAGATGATCATTATTATGGTAGTCCTTGTAGATCTCCAAAGGAATAACTCACTCCATATAATAAGCTATAACATAAATGGGTTTCTCCCGTTGGTCTTCTGGGAGTTATTTTATAAGCCCAAAGGATGAAGGGAGTTCATCGAACCACCTTCCTTCGGCATTCTACAATCATCATTTAATCCTAGCAATGAGAATTTTCTTAGTGATCTATACTTACCCATTGATTTGGGGTATGAACAACGAGGCATAGTGGATATAGATTCCATATTCTGAGCAAAAAATTTAGAAGTTACTGTTGTTGAAAAAGATCTTATTCTTTTATACTATTCCCCCGGGGATACCGAACCTGACGAATATGTTTTTCCGTACAAAATGTATAGTTTCGGCTCCTTTGATGTTTATTAATTATTTGGATTCCACACATTTAGTGAAGTAATTGGTTGTAGTGATCAAGAACTTTCGGTTACTTGAAGCTCTATAAAGAGGGTCGATATTATTCATGCCCCGTAACTTATGAACAATCTAAGGTCATTTGTAAGTTACTAATGATAAGAGAGAATTGTTTACACTTGGGACACTTTAGGATGAACTGAACTACATCCTTTTACATGACGATGCATAAGTATCTATGTGAGATCGCCTCGTAATATAAGGATATTTCGACATGTGTATTCACCATAAATCTCCTTGTGCATTTCCTTGAGGGTTCTTTGTACATGATATGGGTAAACACACTTAAATATGGGATCATAAATGATTATCGATAGATTTTTCCCTCATAATT
Organism: Sambucus nigra; assembly: GCA_949130495.1. NCBI lineage: Eukaryota > Viridiplantae > Streptophyta > Magnoliopsida > Dipsacales > Adoxaceae > Sambucus > Sambucus nigra. Next base: position 670,467,994 of record OX422207.1, on the reverse strand, counting down.
GAGTTATATCCAAGGCAACGTGATTTTCAATTTGTGGGACTCACTGTTATCTTGGGGGAACTCTTTATATTTCAAGTAAGCGGTGATCGTATCTATACAACTTGGATCCAAATTGATTTACATGAACATATGACTCTTTTTCATTAGTATTAGACCGATCAATTTACTCCACCTCAAGTATCCCCTTCTTATCGGTGTCTATTGGTGAGGCTATTGCAGCTAAAATGTTAGCATAAATCTCACAGTTCCTCGATAATTGCTTGATTAACACTGAAATGAAGGTCTTAAGAATTTTCCTAACTTTATCCCACTATGCAAGCATTCCTGGATATCAGGTTTCATATTTCCCACTTAATTGATTGGGGATCATGCGGGAATCTCAGTGGATGGCAATGTTTAATGTTTCAATGTTGATTGCCCTTTTAAGGTCAATAATCTTTGCCTTATATTATGCTTCTTCTTTTCGACCCTTTGAAACCAAAATGAATGGATTACTCAGGGAGGGTTCCTTGTGGAGTGGTGGAGAAGATTACAAGTAAAGTTACTTATTTATTAAATGCCCCGTCAATAAATAATATCCACTTACAGGACTAATCGACATGTTCCAGGTTGAAGGGATATTTATTTTAGGCCTCCTAAGAACTCAAATATGAAGTCAGCTAAAATCTGATATTTAATGGAAATTCATGGCTCGTATATAATATCAAATTGATCCATTTTTAACAAACACTTAGTCATCTTATTGGAAAGATCGACCCTTTTATAAATTTCTTTGAGAGGGAATAAAGTCAAGATGATTATACTATGAGCATTACAATAGTGTTTCAACTTTTTTAAAGACACTATAAGTGTTAAGGCCAATTTCTTTATAGCCGTTTATCTCTTTCATAATCAAGGACAATATAGACAATGTAATAGATTGGATGTTGCTCTTCGTATTTTAATTGGACCAATGCCCTTCTGGTTGCGTGTTGTAAAATAATAAGGTACAAGTGGATCTTGTCACTAGTAGTTGGTATTAATAGTAGGTCATTCCCCCGTTTAAATCATTGTGCTCACCTGCTTTAAATCTTAAAATAACGGCTTACACTCATAAGTTGATTTAGATGTAAAACAGTTAAGGGTTGCTAGCATCTTAGTAATTACTTGAATATCTCTAATTGTAGTCGGCCTTTTGATTTCCTTAAAGCTTTGATTTGATTGGTATGGCTTCAATACCTTTATAAGTCACGATGTACCATAAAAACTAACACGAGTTGACCCTAAAGGCACAACTGGAGGTATTCAACTTCATTATGTAGCTCCTTAGAATTTTGAAGGTAGGTAAAGATCGTTGATGTAATCGTTCACATGTTTACTCTTAACTAACATTTTGTTAATGTAAACATCCATGGTTAAACTGATATATTTTTTGAATATCTTAGTCACATGACCTTTGTACATTGCCCATAATTCTTGAGGTTGACTAACATAACTATATAGTAGTAGAGTTCTAATGGGGTGGTGAAGGGAGACTTTTCTTGGGCTAAAAAATGTTATCCGCTGATAACCCGAGTAGGCCTCTATAAAATTCATATGTTGATGGTATGTAGTCAAATTAACAAGCTAGTTGATCTTAGGGAGAATAATCCTATTATAATACCCCTAATTTTTATGGCCTTTAAATTTATGGATTTACTAAATTTAATTGAGATAAATTAATTTAATTTTAATCCGGAATGTTGCTTTACATATTTACTAGCGTGACGAGAGTTAGTAATTATTGGAAATTTGTTATTTGTTGAATGTTACTGGATGAGTATAGTAATATGTGAGTTTTATTTTATAAGATTGTCGCGTGTGAATGAAATGGCAATTATGGAAATTTAAGTCGGAACGCGCCCGTGTCGTGTCGGGACTAAATGTTGATAAATAAAAGTAAATAAATTATAAGTTGCTCATATGGTCATTTTGAGTGCGCCAAAGTGTCCATAAGGGTCGAGATAGTCAGAAAAGTGTACCCGGGAGTTTAGTTTGGGTCTCGGGGCATTTTTAGGCCTATTTCGTACCCCGGGAGGGCGTTTTGGACATTTCGTAATTATGGGTAATTAAACCCACGAATTTGCAAGGGTTATATCAGATGTCAAGTGTTATCTTCTAGGGTTAACACAATCAAAAACGAATGACAACCATTGGAGAGGAAGAGGAGAAGATCTCCAAGGAGTTCTAGGCCAAGAACACCTCCGATTGCACCGCTGTCACCGGCAAATCGTAGATCGCGCGAAGGGGATCACAACCTCACATTTTTCTTCCACAAATCAGAGGCAAAATTTCCAGGCAAGTATCTATCTTGCTTTAATCAAGTTAATGCATCCTTTTATATTAGTCTAGGGTTGATTAGAATTAGTGTTCTTGAAAGAAAACGTTAATTGGAGACAAGAATTTCATGTTGTAGAGGTAGAATTCATATTTCTGGAAATCCATTTCACATGAAGAGGTTGAACCAAGAATTTCCATGGTATTAGTGATAGAAAATCTGGAAGAAGAATGGAAGAAACTAAGTTAAAGAAAAATTAGGGTTCTTGAGAATTATAAAGATTTTGACCCCTTTTACCTTGATATAGATGATGAATATTCGCATGTGTTACGTAGGGTATTATTTAAATGGGTATACAATACTTGTAGTATGAATTGTTGGGAGTTTGGGGACTGTAATATGATGGTTTGAATGAGTTTTGGGTAAGATTTTCGTAGCTAGGTTTTTTGCAGTTTCGCCATAACTGCTTGATCGATCGATCGAGCCCAGAGCATCGATCGATCAAAGGTTCGATCGATCGACCCCCTTTCATCGATCGGTCGACCCCTCCTGGAAAGCTACATTTTTTCTCGTATTAGATTAATTCGATTTTATGCGTAGTAAACCTTGATTAGGATTACTAGAACATATTGGAACATAAAAAGGACCAGTAGGGTCAAGATAGACCCCGTTAAGTGGAACTTTAATGTGAAGGGAAATAAATGGTAAATGGGGAGATATTCATACTTAAGAAATCATACGTGCGTTGATTAAATAATCGAAATGTTTAAGAAGTTGGATTAGAAGGCGAGTGAGGGCCTACTGAAATTGTACTTAGGTAAAGAGATTACTTCGAGAGATGAGAAGTGGGTTTAGAATAACTTAATTACGAGAATAAAAGGAATGAGTCCGTTACACGAGATAATTGACTAATGTGTAATAACGGATAATGATAATTATGGGTCGTGAGAGTACCTAATTTAATAATATGGATGTGAATACATATTTATATATGACGGTGTGATTGTGCATATATTATTTCTGTGTAAAAATCGTACCCGGGCTACTTGCTATCACGGGGGTTTCCGCGCTGGGACAGTCTTATCTTGATGAACCTTTATGGGGGATATTGACTCGTACCCTAGAACATAGGATTCCTTGGTACATGCTATCTGATTGATAGTCAGACGGTCCTAAGAGACGTGAGGGTATGTGCTGACCTCTTAGTGACTTGGAACTATGCTTCGCCTCCATTTGTTTGTATTTTGTGTTAATACAGATCGAGAGTGATTCCGAACTAGTATTTCCCTTAGTTTGTGTGATACGGGGACTTGCTAGCAGAGTATGCCAGCACCATAGTTTTTATGTGGGGTGTCGTTAGTATATATATAATTTATGAGTGATTGGTATATATATACTTATATATGGAAGTCTAGCACCATAGATTTTATGTGGGGTGCTGTTTGTATATATATTATATGAGTAATTAATATATATACGTGTAACTATATGAGAACTTTCTACTGAGTAAAATAGTAGTTAAGTAAAGTATGAAATTCATCAACTTCACTGTAAGTATTCGGAAACGTTATAACAATGCGGAATTATTCTAAATAACGTAAGAAATCTTGAAGAGATAGATTTTCCTAAAATGAATATCATAACCTTAATTTCACGTGTTAAGTCTTATGGAGAATAAGTTAGAGAAGTATATGGGGTTCATTAGTACGATAGACGTGCACACTAGATGAGAGGTGAGAATTCTTAAGAGAGTGTCGCATACTAATATGACTGTTGCATTAGCCGGTAAGCATTTTAAATACTTGCTAAACTATTTTTAAAACTGTTTTACATTCGAGCTCTGACCCGTTTGCTGTATCTCTTCTCTCTTGTGTATATGTATATGTGTATTACAGGTACCCAGCCACATGGGCGTCTTGTTTAGGATTCTTTGGATGGAACGTGTTGTAGCTTTTGTGGGAGTTGCAAGCCATTGCTTAGACGACCTCATTGTTGACTCTACTTCTAGTTCAATTTTATCCAGTGGGGGCATTTGTCGCCCTTTTTCCATTATTTAGTTGATATTATCAGAGACTGTAATTCTTTTTACTTTTAGCATCTTTATTTCGGGATTTATTACTGTCAGGATGTTTTCCTTTAGTGTTGTAAATGTTCGGATGTATTATTGATGGTTAAATTCTTGAATGTTCATTTCTATTCTCATACTTAATGTGTGACTCTTAATATGTTAATGATTAAAGGTTTTATAATCAGATTTTAATAAAATGTAAATAAGGGTTTCAAATGGTTTTGACACTTAGCTTAATTAATTAGGGTGTTTAAATTGGAAAAGATTTTCATTTGCGACAGTGATGCTAAGAATGAACCAACTGTTCACCTTGATGTTAATTTAATAAATGAGTGATTGCCCGGTATTTAATTAGGCGGGGTGTCACACCTATCCCTGGTATAAGCCTTGTTGAGGTGTGTAAAGTCAACAAAACTCTCTACTTTCCACTTTCATTTTTACTATGATTGTGTTGGGGATCTAATTTGGGAACTTAACTTGTTCGATCAAGTTGGCACAAAGTAGATTCTCAACTTCATACTCAATTGCCTTAACATTTTTAGGATTCAACTTCCAGGAATTTTGACAGTTCGACGTGCAGGATCCACGTGTAGATGGTGACAAGAGATGCCTAGAAGATAATGGGGTTGCCAAGTGAGGACGATGACATTCATCTTGAGTAAGCAAATGATTTGTTCTTACTCATTCTCTGGTAGCTCAAAATCAATTAGAAAAACCATCTTCAGTTATGACGAATCTAAAGAAATGACTCTAAGTTCCTCAATTAATTGGTTGACATAGGTTAGTCTGGTATTTTCCATTCCTATTCGAGTTCGGTTGATATTTGGGTTGGTCTCCCTCTATGTCATCATTATTTTTACTTTTCCTGGGATGATCTTTTCTTCATTTAATAGCGATGACAAAACAACCACATGCAATAACTTGATTGTGACACCCCGCCTAATTAAATACCTGGTGATCAAGCCTTTATTAAATTAAAACATGATTTACAAAATGGTTCATTCTTAGCATCACTTTCGAAAACCAAATTAATTACTAATCACATATTAGTTAATTCAGTCGGTGCCAATTTTTTTTTAATCTTGCATTAAACAAACTAATATGTGCGGAAAACTAGATTACAACATTCACATAATACTAGAGTCCAAACCATCTCAAGAAAATAAATAATTAAAGTCTTGTCGAATAAACCCTCGGCCAAAAATCCCAAAACCAGAATAATTAGTCCAACTAATAAGAATATCTGAATACAAGTCTGAAACTGAAATACCAAATGAACGAGGTCTCAAATGGGGCTAACATGCCCAAACTGAAATGCTGAATACAAACTCCTATGCTATGAATGAAATTATATATGCGTCTACTCAAAACTCTGCAAGCCTCCATAGCGCTGCATCTATACGTCTTTGTAAGGAATCATCAAGTCAGGCGTCCTTGTGGCTGAACACCTTAAAGGTTTTGAAAAGATTTTATAGCAATGGTTAGAATCCAAAATATTTTGAAAATATTTAGCAGTATTTATCTCAATTTAAAATAAGTTATTGATTACACATGTTAGGTTCACGTACACTCACTTGAGTTTCCTCACCCCTCAACTAGTGTGCATGACTAACGTTTCTACTTAGCCCACCTAGCTATTCTACCCAAGCTAACTACATTTCAATATTTATGAATACAAATACGTCTCTGTTATCGTACCGCCCATATAGTACTTTACCCGTTAGTTAACGTTTCTCATACGTTATAATAGTTGAAATTATCATTTCACTTACATTCTCATTTTTCCATTAGTTAAGTTTCACTACTTAATTCAATCTTTAGATATACGCTATCTAACTGCCTACTGTCACACATAAGTATAATATTCATACATACATATATATACACACACTATGACGTCGCTCAAAAGGACCACCGCGAAACATGGGAATACTCTGCTATCAGTCCAAGTACCTCTTGTACTAAATAGGGACAAATGGTTCGGTACATCCTCGAACCCAAAATAAAATAACAAACAGTGGAGGCGAACATAGTTCTAAGCCTTTGGGCTATGCACAAACCTAACGTACCCAAACGACATACCGGACACGCTAATACACGACATATAGTGAGATGCCCTAAGTTCTATATTCTGGAGCACAAATTTAGACCTCCCTGGAATCGACAAGGTGGGATCGCCCACTGTGCGGGAACCTCCGTGATAGCAAGCAGCGTAGGTATGTTAACATATATCATCAATTATATAATAGGTACAAACACAACCTATATATATTCAGTAGGTATTCACACAACCTAATTATCACCAGTTTTATATAGTATATATCACTCGAATACTCACCGTACATTCAATTTATGATTATTCTCACTATCATATTTAATAGAGTATTAATATCTACTCTAAGGGCCCTAGTTACCCCTTGTTCTATTTTAGTAGCTAAGTCTTCCTTACCCTATTGGTTCATGCCATAAGCTCACTCACGCTTTCCCGTAATTACATTCTCATTCTCACGAATCAATTACAATTTAAGACCGAATCATTTTAGTCTTAACTCTCTGACCCACATGCCCTTATCAAGGTCCTATTGTAATCCCATATGTCCCTCATATTTATTTAAAGAGGCCCCAAATGTCACACAATCATTTACACAAAGTTTCAAGGGTTAAAAAGGCAAAATAGGCAAAATTGGCAAGGCTGAATCGATTCGCCTAAATATCGAATTGAATCGCCTTGGAGAATCGTTCGGTCTTGGGCCGAATCGATTCGATTTGCACCAGGTCGTCTTCTTCGTTATTTTTTTATGCATTTTTCACCATTTTCACATATCTTTCTTATTCGTTTCTTCACAAAATTCGAAACCAACTTTTCCAAACCTTTTCTACATGCATTAGGATGATTTCTAACTTTCTAAACACATTAAATCCTCAAGAAATTCATTCAAGAACAAATCAAACTCATAATCATCAAAAACCCTAGTTTGTGTTCTTCCCACATATTCATTCAAAAACTCAAATTTGATATGTGGTGCTACTCACATATCTTCAGATTTCTAATCCTTTACAGATATTGAATCATTCTACATGAAATCCCTACCCATAACATGTATAAAAATCATTCTCTTCTTACAAGAACATTCATTTAATCAATATAATTGAAACCCTGGTCACATGGGTATTATAACTTCATATTGAATTATGATAATCCACTTGACTTTGATCACTGGGGTCTAATTTCGTGGTTAGGGTGATGGATTGATGATCTTCTCTTCCAATCCTCACTCCAAGCTTTATTGTGGTGTAAAAACACACTTCAACCTCTCAAGAACTCTTCAGAACCTCCAAGAATTCTCACATTATGCTCTCCAATGGATTCTCGTTGTATTTTGAGTTTCTAACCCTGGATCCTCTTATCAAACATCTGATAAAGGAGTTAGAAATTGGTAGGTCTCCTAACCCTAATTTCCTAAATGACTAAAACGCCCCTATACGGTGCCGATTTAGCCTAAAATATCCTGGGACCCAATCGACACTCCCGAGTATACTATTTTGACTATTTCGACCCTTATGGAGTCATTCATAACCTCGAAATCATTATCCAAGTCACTCTACATAATTATTCCATCTCAATCCCAAATTAGTCTACGCGCGACTCCCGATTGAGATAATTCCAATTTCGTTAATATCACTCACTATTACGCGTAGCAATTTCCATACATTATTTACTATTAACTTAGTAGTTTAAATTCATCATATTAATAATTATCTCACTCTCGATTAGTAATTAATAATACATTATTTCGCGATTCAATTAAATTACTTCTCTCGCATAATTCAAAATAAAACTAATTAATTATCGAATTAATTAAATTAAAATACTAAAAAATACGGGTGTTACACACATCACCCTTGACTTTAATAAATCCATATCAGTCACAAGTTTCAACTTTTGGTGCAACAAAGAAGGTATAACTCTCATGGCATGGAGCCATCTCCTTAGTATAATGGCATTGTAGGGTGATTTTGATTCAATAACATGGAAATTGATCTCACGATTCATTGGGCCAACCTTGTCTGGAAACTTGATTTTCTCTAATGGTCAAAATGACAACCTTTGTTATCCCAGTCTTGGATGTTGTACCCAGGTTTGTAAAATAGGTGTACATAAAATGTTTCCATTGAACTTCCTTGATCGACCAATATCCTCTTGGCATCGAAATTGTCCACCTTGAGAGTGAGGACCAATGTGTCTTTATGGGGGAGGTTTATATTGACTATTTTTCCATTAAAGAACATGATTACCCAGTTTAAGTCATGTAGGCCCATTTTTCGAAGTGTGCTTACAAATTGGTATCAAAGCTAAAAACACGTCTTTATTATGTAGATCGTTATTTTGTGCTTTTTGGCAGTCGTGTTTGTTTATCACCCTTGGTTTGTTTTTCCTCTCAATGGATTCTCAAAGTTTGGATGAATTAAACCTTTTGAATTTGAAATTTTCAAAACGAATTGAAATTCTTGAAGAAAAAAATTCTCATTTTAAACATATGATTGAATATTTGCAAACGTTTCAAACTCAAAGAGATATCTGAAAAGTTTATGGCTTTGTATGATAACTTTGAGTCTTTTAATTTGGCTAAGGAAGAGAGTGAGAATAGAGTCCTTATTTTAGAAAAAGAGTTAGAGGACTTTAAAAAATCTAGGATTTATGTCGTTGAAGAAAATGTTTTAATGAATGAATTTAAGGCACGTGATAAGACTCTTAGGGATACGTTTCATCACATTGAGGGATAGGGAGATAACCTTTTAGAGGTAATTGAAAATTTAAATAAGGAGTCCCTAAAAGGCGAGGAGTCTAATTCTTTGCTTGAGTCTAAAATTTTAAAGATGAAAAATAATTTAAAAGACTCAAATAGTGTGAATAGTGATGGTAGTGGCTTATATTCTTCTAGTGCTTCGAATGTTAAAGCCCAAACCATAGTTTGTTTTAGAGCATAAACCACATCCCAGGGTGTTATAAAAGGTCAATTGAAAGGTTCCATTCCTTTTCATGTTTACACATGTTCGCATTGTGGTAGGAAAGGTCACCTTAGGCATTTTTGCTATGATATTTAAAAAAGACTCTAGGAAGTTTAAGTGTAGTGTCTCGTCGGTTACCAAAACCCGTCTTGTTAGGTATACACCTGTTTGGGTTAGGAAATATGTTTTGGAGATGCTAAATGCTAGGTTGGTTGATTTTCACATGCTAGCACAAGATGTTTCACATGCTATTTCTTATGGATGATTGCTTCCATGTTCATGTTTATCATACACTAACCTTTGCTTCATTATATATATCTTTATAGCGTCATGACATGTCTATCTCTTTGTATTATATTCTTTCATTTATTTGAGTCTTATTGAAAAATACAAAATTATTTTTAGTCTCATATATTTTTGAGAAAATACAAAAAGATTTTATTTTTGAGTCAAAAATATTTTTTGAAAAACACAAAAAGATTTTCGATTTATTTTTGTGTCATGAGTTTTCATGTTTTATGTGGCCTATTAGTGTGCATGGACCCCCATGATTTCATTATCCATGTGGCTAGGACATTTGGTCATAATTATAGATGCTTAGAATGATCTTAACCATTGATTAATGGGGTTGTTTCGAAGTTGATTTGCATTTGGATTCGACTTTGTATATATGTCATCACACTCACATTCACAAGTTTATATGACTGTTTGACTTCATATGCGTATTTGAGTTTGGTGAGACGTTCTCCTATTAATTTTGTCATATATGCGTAATAAGACTTAGGAGGAGGTGTGCATATAAGAACCGTTTGTCGTGAGAATTTAATTGCGTAAATTGAGAAAATGATGAGTGTTCACAGGAAAGGGCTGCGAGAGAAGAATAATCTTGTCATGAAAGCCACCGTTTAAAAGAGTCCAAGAAAAAATTAGGGCAATAAAAAGAATAATATGCAAAAAATAGGACCAATATGATTTCTCTAAGGTGAGAAGGTAAAAACCTTAAAAAGAGCTAGAAAAAGAAAATATGAATATATGAGGGTGTTTGGATGGGAAATAACAACGGGTTTGCACCACGAATCCTAATGTTGAAAAATCGTGTCACAACGCTATTGTTTGTTGAATCGTCACAATTCCAGATTTGTGTGCATGTTGGTCGTTTAGTTCATTAAGCTCAATATATTAATTGTCACATATGGCTAAAAATTAGTTTGATGACATTTAGCTATCAATTAGAGCTTCTTGATTGTTTCGATGTGTTCAAATTGTGATTCATTTATTGTAGTCCGTGCCCATTCATTCCATATCCATGTTTGAACACATTAATACTATGTTAGCATGAAACTCATACTTGTTATATTTTTCTATTTTTAGACTGTTTTGCTACTGTTTCGTATTTTTAGTACCTGTTTTGAGCTAATTTTTTCACTGGACAAAACTTTGTCATTTTTAGAGCTGGAATGCATAATTTTTTGTAGTCGTTCAAATGACTTATGGCTGTCATTCGAACAACATGTCCATGTCGTTCGAAGATTGGATCACGCGACGCGAGTTTCGAGACGTTAAATGTGTCAGGTATGGTTGCGAGATGTCTTTAGGGTGGGTAGATAGATGTTTCAAACGACACCTTACTGTTTCAGGTCATTTTTAACCTCGTTCAAACGACTTGCTTATGTCGTTCAAATGACATGGCGTAGTCGTTCGAACAACCCACAGAGAATTTTTTTGATTTTCTTTCTGATTTCGTACCTGCTTCATATATATGCTGATATCATACTATTTTGGTACTTTTGGGTTATTTTGGACAGATTATATGCAGTCAATACTGATTATTCATGCTTGATTCTTATACTACATTGATTCTTTTAGTCACATCATTCCTGATATTGATGATTTCATTTGTGTGATTGTTTGCTAGCTATGTTTTGGTATCTTTTAATTTTTTTAACTGGCTTTCTGTGTAAATCTAGATATGCTTCATTGATTATTCTCATTCTTGATATGTTTGTTTATCTTTTTCTCTGATTGTCTATTCGAGACAAATCGGGAGAGAGATGGTATGTGATGTAAGGGGAGTTTGTCTGTTGAGCACGTATGTTTTACATTGGTTTACATTGGTATCATGTTTTCATCATATTTTTCACATATTGATATCAATGATTTGAGCTATATTGTTTAGGTATATCTTTTTATTAACATATGTTTTCCTCACATGTTTAACAAACGGGTTGTTTTTTAAATTTGGTATTTATATCATTTGTTCCTCCATACTTCAGTGGGTATTTTTCTATTTCATATGTGGAGATATGCTTCAGAGAGTCAAAATTTAACGACTACATCACATTCAGACATGCTTGTCGGACCTTTATAGACTAGTCCTTGTCCTGTAATTTTTGATTTAGGGTTTTATGGGATGGAATTTAGGTGTCATACGGCTTAACGGCCCGACTTAGCATTCACTATTTTGGTTTTGCCTTGGAATAGTCAAAGGGCAAGATTTATAAGGATAAAATTTCCAATTGAGTTAATTTGTATGTAATTGACTTAATTTTGGACAAAACTTGTTTGAGTCATAGATTGATTTTTTATTGTCATGATACCCACATAGTCTATGACGTGTTGTTTTAAAGACGTAGCGGCCAAGATTTAAAAATATATCATGTTGTGTTTATTGGTGCACGTTTGACGTCTTCATTTCACATTACATTTCGAGATACTCTAAGGCATGAGCGTATAATGTTTATGGAACTCAAAAAATGTTTTAAGGATGCTATTTTATTTAAAAATTATTTTAAAAGGTTTTAACTTCATTTTACCTAAGATAAACATTGTTTAGAGTCGTATGGATCCTTCCCTTATGTTTTTTTAGGATCAAACGACATCTCAGTGTCGTTCAAACGACATCTCAGTGTCGTTCAAACAACATCTCAGTGTCGTTCAAACAACATGGACAAGTTGTTCAAACAACATAGGGATATCGTTCTAGTGAGATACCGACGTAAAGTTTTTTTATTTCAGTCATTCTTTCTCAAAAATTCGGAGTGTGCAGAACCAAAATACAGAATAGAGCAGTTACATTTTTCTACACTTGTTTTCTATGGATTTCAAAGATAAAACCATCCTTATAGTCTATAAAAGATCCGAGCTTTCATACATATGCTATAGAGATCTAGTTTTCACCATTGGTTTGTTCATCCATATTGAGAACGTTTTTTCGTTGGATTTTTGCGATGAAGAAATAGTGAAAGTCATGTTCTGAATCGTAGATGGTTGCCAAAGCTCCATTAGTGGCCACCGAAGCACTCGTGGACGCGTGTGCTGTGGGAAAGTATCGTGGATAGATTTCAACGTGGGAACTATGGAGGATCGATTAAAGAGAAGAAAAATGTCATGGCTTATGGGGTATCAAGTCGTTGTGTAAGTTAGTTTGTCTTCCTATGTAAATTCCGTACCATAGTGATTGTCTATCTTGGGTCGTCTGAGATTTTTTTCCTTAGTGGTTTCCTCGTACATCCGACGTTATTTTTGTGGACTTGTTTATTTTACTGGCTTTAATCACCTAGATGCATGTTTAGGATTAAAGAAGATAAAATTGGACTTAAGTCAAATTGGTTCACAAACTTGGTGCATAATTAAAATTTGGAAAAAGGTTTTTGAAAGAAAAACTATTTTCCCCTAAAGCACACTTTGAAAAGGGGCCTACAAATCAATTTATTTTCTCTCTCTTGTTGAGTATTGACTTGAAGAATTACACCTGGAATGCTTCTTATACATTAGCTGCAATTCTGACTATCTCTTGGAGGTTTTTTCATGTCCATTGTGATGAATCAGTATAACCGTGAATGGCTATAATATTTTCATATGGAGGGAGGTCATTATTATCTTTCTTTTGAGTAGAACTAACTGAACCTAAAGATCGTACATTATCAACATTAATGCACTCCTTAATATGGTCAACCTAGACAAGATCCTCCAAGTGGAGTTTGAACATCTTCCAATTCCTAATTGTATTGCTATGATATTGATGATAGGTGCATCTTAAATTAATGTTCCTATCATTAGTTTCTTTTTCCATCTTGTGAGGCTTCTTATATTAAGGCTTATCCTTTATCTGGGGGAGGATATTATCGACCGACTCCTTAAAAAAGGTATCCATGGACAGATAGACTTTTTTACCAGTCGACATATTCATTCATCCTATGGAACTCCCTATTTTGGCTCAATTTTTTGGTAGATGTTGATTGTGATCTTCCTATTTCTTCATGACATTCATAATACTTGGGTTCGAAAAATGATCAACTTGGTAATATTTATTGAGGAGATCATCCTCTACCTTGGCGTATTTCTCGACACGAGTTATGATTTCGTCCATTGATGGCTGTGGCTTCTTGGTGAAAAAATGATGAAAGTCCAAACTTAAATGAAGATATCTCAAATTTCTCATTAAAACAGTCAATTTTGTTAAACATATCTTAGTACCTCTGAGTGAAAATATTGGGTCATGTAGATAGTCTGTATATTAGGTCACACATAAAAAGATCCAATTTTTAATCAAATTTTATCTCAATTATATTTAGTTGTGCATGCAAGATAAAGTCCAAATTAATTATTCCAAACCAAGTAATCGAACCAAAGACACAAAGAATAATATTTGAGAAAAATTAATTCGGAGGAAAACTTATATTTCATCACTGTAAAAGAGTTAGTCATACTCGATGACTTACAGACAACTTAGAGCTCCACTAATGCAGTCCAACACCTATAGGAAACAACTCTTCCCTCGGTATCCACCGATTAACCTCAGGATGTGGAATCCTTTTTTATTTAGTAGCAGAGTAGCATCTCCACAATAAGATGTAGAGAAACCTCTACAAGGGTTTGATGTCATTTGCTTCTTGTTTAACCATGAGACAAGAGTACTCCAAAAAAAAAATACTCTCCACGTGAGCTCCTACAACCATCTAAATCCCCTACCCAATCGAAATCTTGATAGGCAAAAGAAACAACCATTGGTATCAAAGGAATACTAAATACCATAAATAAGAGTGCCACTAATGTATTTTATAATATGTATAAGTGCGAGAAAGTGAGACTCCTTCGTGGACGCTTAGTAGTGCGCACATACTCCAATGTTAAAGGCAATGTCTGGATGACTAGCGGTCAAGTAGAGAAGACTACCTATAATGATCCCAATAAGAGTTTTATCTATGTCCTTGCCTAAAGTGTCTTTGCTAAGCTTAATCGATGAATTCATAGGGGTGCGTGAGTGCTTAGAGAAGTCTAAACTAAAGTTGTTTACTAGGTTCCTAACATATTTGGATTGAGATATGAATATCCCATCCTCTAGTTGATGCACTTGGAGACCTAAGAACGTAAGATCACCAACCATTCTCATCTTAAATTCACCTTTACATCTCCTTCTCAAACGTGTGAGCATGTTAGGAGCACATGGATCTAAATACTATGTCATCCACATGGACTTGGGTAACCATGATAGAATCACTCTCCCTCCTCACAAATAACGTCATATCACTCCCCTTTATTGATGCCATGAGCTAATAGATAAGAAGTTAGACTCTCGTACCAAGCATGGGGTGCTTACTTCAAACCATATAAGGCCTTCTAAATATGAAAGACGTGTCTCGAGTGCTTTGGGTCTTCAAACCCTTTGGTTTTTCCACGTACACTTCCTCATATAGAATGTCATTAAGGAAGGCACTCTTGACATCCATTTGTTATAACTTGAATCGTATATGAAATATTATGCAAGTAGTAAGTGGACGGACTCAAGTCTAGCAACAGGTTCAAATATTTTGTCAAAGTTTATACCTGTAATTTGTGTGCATCCTTGAGGATTAACCTAGCCTTATTGCTAACTCTGGTACTATTCTCATCCATCTTATTCTTGTAAATCCACTTGGTACCAATCACATTAGTCTCTTTAATTTTGGGGACTAACTCCCAATAATCATTCTTATAAGGCTGAAGTAACTCAGCTTAGATGATACAAATCCAATACTTTCCCTTGAGTGCTTCTTTCAAGTTATTGGGCTTTACTAAGGAGGTGTAGCAAAAGTAGCCAATCACATTCTTAAGTTGAGAGCGAGTCTTGATCCCTAGTGTAGGATCACCAAGTATAGAGGAAAGGTCATGTCTCTTTCAAACCCAAGAGATTGGATCCTTTAAATTAACAATGGGGTCCACTGGGGGAATATGAGGAAAAATGGGATCATCACCGAGGGGTGCATTGTTCTCACACTCAGGGTTAGGACCAGCAGACGTCGGAGGCTCGTTGTCTCTAATCGTGACATCTATTGACACCATAACCTTAAAACTTGCAAGGTTAAACACCTTATAAACCCTACTCCATGATGAATAACCTAAATATATCCCCTCATTTCTTCGGGAGTCGAACTTTCCAAAGTGCTCTTTGTCTCTCAAATGTAGCAAGAACTCTCGAAGACACGAAAATACAATAGGTTTAGTTTCTTCCCTATCCATAACTCATAAGGCGCGTATAACGTGAGTGGACAAAAATATACCCTATTTATTATATGACATGCGAAATTAACCGCCCCTGCCTAAAATTGTCAAGGCAAGTTTCTCCTAAGAAGCATGAATCTAGCCATTTCTTGAATCGTTCGGTTCTTCATCTCAATTATCCCATTTTTTTAAAGAGTACGAACGACCAAAAACTCATGTTTAATGCGCACTCCATCACAATAGCTATCCACTTCGGCTTATTTAAATCCAATGGCATTGTCACTATGCATCCGATTAATAGTGGGACCAGGTTGGTTTTGTAGGATACAACACTTAATTGGTAGGAACTCAACCGAATTAGACTTTTCTCTAAGAAACCCCATGATAGAGTATCTTGAAAAATCATCGACCATCACGACAATATATCTCTTATTACATATATTGTCTGTACGAGTAGGACCCAGAAGATCCATATGTATCAACTCCAACACACAAGAGATGGTAATAATATTCAACTTCCTGTAGGGACTCTTGATTTGTTTTCCTTACTGGCAAGAACCACAAACCTTGCAAGTTGGTTTACCAAGTGATGGTAAGCCACGCACTAGGTATTTTTCCACTAATCTCTCAAGATCTCTAAAATTCACATGACCTAGTCATTGATGCCAAAGGTGATAAGTAAAAATGCTCTGATACTACTTGGAAGGGTGAAATACCCTCAATTTAAAATTCTAAATATGAGATGGTTCGCAAATTTTAATTTCTTCAAAATTAAAATTAATTCAAACAACACAAAACAAATATTTGAATTTTTTCTTTTAATCTCAATTAAACAACATTGATTCAACCTAAAGCATGTATTTTGCCAAATTAATTTTCCAACTTGAATTAAATTAACTAAAATTACCCATATATTAAATTAGCACCAAATTAAACTAAAGTTGTGATTTAAGCCAAATTTTATCTTTTTAACCTACAGATGCATCTAGGTGATTTTGCGAGATAAAACAAACAATCATAACCACAAAATTTCGTTTAAAATCTCGTTCGAATGAGGTGATAAAGTCGTTCGAACGACCTATTGAACAAAATTTCAGGCCACGCATCTAGATAATTTCGATATGAACGTGTGGCCGCCAGTTTCGTATTTTTCTGATTTATTTTGAATTAATTATGATTTTTCTA
Source organism: Sambucus nigra (assembly GCA_949130495.1). Classification (NCBI taxonomy): domain Eukaryota; kingdom Viridiplantae; phylum Streptophyta; class Magnoliopsida; order Dipsacales; family Adoxaceae; genus Sambucus; species Sambucus nigra. The sequence continues at coordinate 670,450,955 of OX422207.1, read as the reverse complement.
CGGAAAGGTGTCCGAGAACAAAATCTTTAGATAATATGAATTCAAATTTTTTTTAACAAAAATACAGTCACCCAAAATAAATTTCCATGTCCTTATATATATATATATATATATATATATATATATATATATATATATATATTAATTCATTCATGCCTTTAGAGATCTTGAAAAAATTCAAATGTTGATGACGTTTAGACACGGCACGAAAATCGACAATGATGTTGTCTTCAATTTAGGCTTGGCCGCTACGTTTTTAACCTGAATGTCATAGGCTTGAGGTCAAAAACTTCTATCATACGACTCAAATAGTTTTGTCCGGAATTAAGCCAACACTACAAATTGACTCGATTGAAAATTTTTCCTTACAAATCTCCCCCTTTGGCTATTTCGGGACAAAGCCAAATATAAAAAATCCTATGGGCTGTCAAGCACATCTGGACACAATCCCACACAAAGAAAAATAAAAAATACAATGCTTGACTCGACACATAGTATAAGCTTTGCCGCTTTAACAAATTTTTCGCTAGGGATAAAATCCCGCACACTTAAACAAACCATCAAACGCATAGGGAACATAACAGATTAAAGTGTGTAAAGTAAATTATGACTCTTAATTAATTCTCCCCTTTTATCTAATAGTGTCTACCTCAGAAGGTCGTGTCTCCCCCGAAGTTATAGCTCCTAAACTAAAAGGTTTAGATACCATTTCTTCCCCTTTTTTTTTCAGGAATAGACAAAGGTCAAGAAAAAAATAACTTATTTCTCCTCCAATTAAAGCAAATACTCCCCTTAAACTAAACGCGAGATATGTAATAAGGAAAAAAAGTTAAACATGCAATAGTGCATAAAGTGACAAGAGCATTAAAGCATATGGGCAACAATGGAGTACAACTAATCCATACTTAGATTAGTAAATCTCACCTATTATGCGATGACAAAAAGATATCACTTGTAATGTATTATGATAAGCATGGGATATCAAACAAAATTCGCAACAAAATAGATACCAATTTTGAGTTCAAAGCATACATGGACTAGCTAGCAAGGCAAATGCTCAAGAAAAATAAAAAAGAAATACCATATATATATATATATATATATATATATATATATATATATATATATATATATATATATATATATATATATATATATATATACACACACACACACACACAAATGAAACCAATAGTGCACACACACATATACATAGGTATAAGCACCACACTAAACACAAAATACATTAAGCTTTATACACTCTTATGGAAAAAATGTGTCTAAATACATGAGGTAAACGGAAGTGAAGGGGTGAGAAATTGAGACTAAAAGGAATATAGACCCAATTACCTAAACATGTTCACGGAGTTCTCATTTGATTGCAAAACTTTATTTATCTTGAATATAGCCGCATGTGACAAGATAAAGTGAACTCACGGAACAAACATATACAATGCACACTAGCCTAGAATTTCAATGATTCTACAAACCAATAGAGTCATGACAAAAATAGCATGACTAGGATATATTGTTATTGTGCAAACTCGTTGATATATCCAACCAAACTTCCTCATACGTTTTCTTTTTCTTTTTCTTTTCTTTACGAACATACCAATTAAACAATGAAGGCCGTGGCTAATTTTTTTATGCCACTTTTTTCTAGGCCAAATTTTAATGGTGGCTTTTCATGCAAAGTAATTGTCTTTCGCAGCCCGATTACATTGATAAACAACTACACCGATTAAATATTTTTTTAAATTAGGGAAACAGTTATTACATGCACAAATCCTCCATAGTCGTAGCAACATGTAGATGACTAAATTGATAAGAGAACTTCTCACTTAGCTTAAATATACATGTGAAATTAAATTTCAAATGAGCTCGTGCATGTGTGAATCGAGGCATATAAAAAAATAATCCATTAAGTCAGTCAAAATCAAACTACTCCATGCAAGCATGATAAAGAACACTTTAAGGATTGAAAATCTTAATCAAAAGTTCTAGCCACATGAAAGCGAAAATGATATTGAATTCAAACACGAGTGTATGCCACATAAAATGTGTAAAACTAAAATACACACACGAAAAAAAATCTTTTTGTATTTTTTTCCAAATAAGACCCAATAAATAAAAAATAAAATACACACATCATAACTCTAGCAAAATTTATATAATGAAGCATAAACTAGAATATGACAAATAAACATACAACTAGCAAGAATATATCATGATGCACAAAAGCTAGTGTATGTAAGCATGCAAACAATTACTCATAAGATATAGCTAGTGAGGAGTCATGTGCTAGCATGTGGGAACCATCAATAACGGGAAATTTCGAAAATGATAAATTTTTCATATTCACAAAAAAATCCTTAAAAATCACGATCACACAATATTTTAGTATAACCCACTCTGATACTACTTGTTCGGTAAAAATGCTCTGATACCACTTGAAAGGGTGAAAAACCCTCAATTTAAAATTCCAAATACGGGATGGTTCACCAAATATTTCACAAAATTTTCTTTTGAATCTATCAATTAAAGTTCACAAATTTTAATTTCTTCAAAATTAAAATTAATTCAAACAACACAAAATAAATATTTGAATTTTTTCTTTTAATCTCAAATAAACAACATTAATTCAATTCAAGTTAAAATTATGCTAAACAACCTAAAGCATGTATTTTGCCAAATTAATTTTCCAACTTGAATTAAACTAACTAAAATTGCCCATATATTAAATTAGCACCAAATTAAACTAAAGTTGTGATTTGAGACAAATTTTATCTTTTTAACCTACACATGCATCTAGGTGATTTTGCACGATAAAATAAACAATCATAATCACTACGGCACGATGTACGAGAAAAACCCACAACGGAAAAAACCTCGGATGGCCCAACCTACAAGTCCAATAGGTATGGTATTTTTATAAAAGACATGACAAGAGAAAACTTACAATAACGACTTGACTTTCAAGCCTTGACGCTCCCTCGTTCTTCAACCTCCACTTAGTCGCCAGCTCTGAACTCCACTGAAGTCTTGGAATCCACCAATGGGGCTCAGCTACCGTCAAACACACACAATGTCCTTTCCACCGTTGTGTAACTCAAATGATGGCCTTTCCTCCCTTGCGTGCCGCAAACCTTCAAAACACGGACTCCTCCGTTGAAAACTCTCTTTTATGGGATGAGAAAAGTTACCCGGTGCCAAACACTGATCTCAAATAATAATATATATGAAGAACATGGATCAAACAAACATATGGGTGTAAAACTTGTAATTTGTTTAAATGATAAAGTATTAATGATTTACAAAACACAAGTGACTTTTCTTAAGGTGTATTTGCTCTCAAGGTTTGTGAAACATCTGGTGAAAAAATTGTGTTCCTGCACTATTAAAATCATGTAAAAACAAAGTGGGGTAGTGGGGAGTTAAACAAAAAAATGGCAAAAACTCTAAAAAAAAACTACTATGTCGTTTGAACATGGTCGTTCGAATGACTATGTTCGAACAAAACTTCTAATGATAATTCAGAACGAAAAAGAAAAATATCATTCGAACAACACTTAAATCTCGTTCGAATGATATGATAAAGTCGTTCGAACGACCTATTGGACAAAATTTCAGGCCATGCATCTAGATGATGAAACCCGGTATATTTCAACAGTTATAAAAAAAAATCGATATTTACATCTTTAACCCGGTATATTTTAACAATTATAAAAAAATACAAAAAAACGTTAATCAAAACCAAAAAAAAATCTCACCATAAAACACACTTTAATTATGGAACCCAGTTGTGTGAATAATGAGTCCCAGTGACCTCGGCATTCTAAACGGCATCGCAAGACTCCTTTTGTTGCTTTCACTAGGGAGTGCTTTCCAAATTTCTCACACAGTTTTCTACAAACCTACCATAAATAAATGAAAGGTCTGTTGAGATGAGGAGAGAGAGAGAGAGAGAGAGAGAGAGAGAAATGGCGTATGAGTTGTGGGAGAGAAGAGAGGATTGAGATTTGAAAACTAAAGAAATAAAGAAAGTCAGACTTGAAAAAAGTTACGCCTTAAAAAAGACACGAAAGGACGTTGTGAATAAACAACAGAGAGTTATGTCATGGTTTTAAATAAAGGTATCGGGTAACGTAACGGTTGCGGTAGTGGTGTAACGGTATCTGGGGTATCAAACGCAATGTAACAAGAATCCCATAAAATGAAATGATACTTTTATTTTGACTATATAATGTTGAATTTAACAAATATGTGGGTTTATTATATAGTATTAGAGCACATGAAAGCATTTTATTACTTAATCAAATACTAAGTTGACTTAATATTAAATTGAATAATAATTAATTTTTATAGCATAATAATTACTATAACTTTAACAAAAAAAAAATCTAAATAATTTGGTAGAATTTTGTATTGTTTTTGGTAATTTTATTAATTTTTTGTTGCACCACATTTTTTGGCACATAATATCATATTAAATAGTAACACGTATTAAATTAAATAATAATAAATTTATATATGATAATAATTAATTTTTATATGATAATAATTAGTTGACTTTAAACTTTTTTAATTTTTTTGATAATTTTTTTTAATATTTTAGGGTTTTTTTTACATTTTGTTGACACTTTATATTTTGACACATTTTTTGGGGGGTACAAATGTGAAATTTTATCTCCATCCATTAAAAACACAAAAGATGAGATAAGGTTATGTTTGTTGTTTACTTTAAATCATGCAAAATAAAGAAAAGATAAATAGATTACATATAGCTCTTTCTCTCTCTTACGGCAGGCTCCCCTCAACCACAAAATCTCAAATATCAAATACACACACCACACCATACTCACTCACCTTGAAGATCTGAGATGCCGACCCGCCGTCCTCTCCTCTGTCAAGTTTATGGTCCTGATCATTTGGTAACTCGGTTGTTACTTAGTAAGGTAACTTTCACAAATGTCAAAAAAAAATTTAAAAAAAAATAGAAGTAATGTGGGAAAGGACGAACAGAGTAGAGAGATAGTAAGACAAACATACCTTGTAAAAGCATAAACATAATACAATATGAGCATGCAATTCGTACGCTTTTCCCCTTTTCCTTTTTCTTCAGGTTTACAAATTCTCCTTCAACAACAAGCTATTAACACACGATACAAAATCTATTGAAATCGTACAATATATCTTATCAAAATGAACGCAGCAACGGATCTGCATTTAGTATTAACACTACAAAAATGAACACTGTTGTAGTAGGTTACAGACCCAAATGTTAAAAAAAAAACTTAAAGAAAAAATATATCCTCGATTAACACAGGAACACAGAAAAAAAAAACACAATGAACTTGTTGTGAGAGATATAAAGACCTTCACATAAAAAGCAGTGAGAATTTTGTTGTAAAATCTTCCATAACCCTCACTGAGAGTTCGAACTAAATACTATTAAAAAGTAAAACAAAAAACACAAGGCCACACAGTGTAATCTAAAACAGACTCTATTTCTTCATAATAAAATTAATAAATCAAAATCAACAAAAATACAAACCGCACCAACAATCTTTTTTACCCCCCCCCAAAAATCAGGATTTTGCCAAACCTTTTCATAACACGTGAAGAAAAATGGTCGGATTGGCTGAGCTAGAAAAAGTTTTGCAACTTTTGCGGTCGAAAGAACTCGATTTGTGGTCGGAAGATCACTGAACCACTGAAAATCACCGAACCGTCGTTTGTGGCCGAGAGAACTCGGTTCGGATGGTGGAGCGTATAAAAGTGAGAATCTCGAAAGGATGAAAACCCCAGTAGGTTCTACCCGAACCAAAAAAAAAACTAAACCCAAGTGGTATTAATGAACCAAACAAACCTAAACCCATATGGGTAGGGAAGAAAACTCAACTCCGAAATTGAGTTACTGTTTGGCTAAATGTAGTGGGATTAATGAATCTCATCTCCAAAATGGAATAAAACTCTCTCCATAAATCAAACTTGAAAAGAAACATGGCTAGGGAACGTGCATAACCAGTGAGATTTTAATAGAGAGGTTATGCACATGGTTTTAGATAGAAACGGACGTATTGGTTGCATAAGAGGGAGTGGGTGAGAGGGAGGAACATTTGAGAGGCTCGAGGTAGTGATTGTGTAAGATCTCATGTTGGTACAAATTGTAGAATGATTTTGCACCGTTAGATTTATATTATTTAAATTCCATCTCAGTACTAACGTGGGTTTGTAAGGGGAGGTTGAGGAGAGTTAGGAGAGAGAGACGCTATTTACTCTGTACCAGCGTGGGTATGTTTCTTGAGTCTTGTTGTGCTACTGTAAAGGAAATCAATTAGGACCATCAGATTCAAATTAGTAAGATTTAATCTGAGCCATCAGTTGGTAAAGACCAAACTCGTGAGATTTAATCTCAATCGTCAGTTGGGGGAGACCAAAAAAACCCTCCTCCTTTATTTTATATATATATATATATATATATATATATGTATGTATGTATGTATGTATGTATATATATTAATGCATTCATACCTTTAGAGACCTTAGAAAAATTCAAATGTTAATGACGTTTAAACATGGCACGAAAACTGACAATGATGACGTCTTCAATTTAGGCTTGGTCGCTACGTCTTCAACCCGAATGTTATAGGCTTGAGGTCACAAACTTTTATCCTACGACTCAAATAGTTTTGTCCGGAATTAATCCAACACTACAAATTGACTCAATTGAAAATTTGTCCTTACAAAAGGTCCATAGAGGAGACCGTGGCATTATTGCACACAAGGCGGGATTTAAGAATGATCCCATAACAATTATTGTCGGTCCTCTCTCCTTATAGCAATAGTTCACCGAATTGATCATAAACGTTACACTCGAACCAATCAAACTTTGCAGCAAAGTTTGCATTGCAAAGTTGGATTATGCAAATTACGTTTGCTTTCACCCCTTTGACGTATAACACATTGTCTACTTAGGAAAATAGAGAATCTGAATACAATCACGTTCTAAAATGCTAGACCTACTCCCATCTCCAAAGGTGACTTTACATTCCTTTCAATTCACAAATTCTATAAAAAAAAATGACTTGTCAATGGTCATGTTCCTAGAGCACCCACTATAAAAATACCATAGGAAAGTATTCTGAACCTTGAGAGCAAAGTGAAAAATAGGGTTTTATTGTCTTACTTAAGTACCCACGGAGAGGTAACCTTTTGTTTACCCTTATCATTGTTGGCTCTAGTCATACAGTTATATGCATTCTCAAAATGCATAGATGATTCGTATCGAATATTGCACTTTATACTCTTTTAACTTGTGCATTTTAGCCCCTTCGAGTACTTTAATGCCTATAATTATGCTCGGTAATCAGAAAATCTCTGTTTTATATGATAACACGTTATTTAAGGTATAATTGAACTTTTATAGGTATTAAAGTGCTTAATATGAAGTTTGAGCACGTTTCGATAAAGTTTCATCGCGATTCGCACGTTCAAGGGCATTTTTGTAATTTCATACTTTGGTATTTTTGACCAAAGTCTTCATGGAAGTTTTAGCCCTCGAGCTAAGCTTTGCGTTTCCTTGAACGGTGCATGAATCGGAGTCCGAATGAAGGAAGCACGGACCTTTGATCAGGGAAGAAATATAAGAAATTCATTTAATAAATAACAATTCAATAAATGACATTTATGTCTCGGTTCTCAAAATTGCAGCAAAACAGAAATGGCGATTTGGGCCAAGCACGGTTTTAGCTCGAGTTTTGTCTTGAGCCACATGGGGCCTCGATTTGGGCATGTTTTTTAGCAATATCGCAACAGCATGTCGCACCATTTCTTTGTGTTCGAGGCTTTGCCCAAATTGGCCTCGAGTTTTGGCATTGCGGTGATTCGGGGCATGGCTCAGGCCTTGATTTGCCCTTATTGTAGTGCATTTTGAGCTGCTACACACACGTTGGATTCGGGTCCTTGTCCATATGTACATAGCAGTGAGTCTTAGCTCGGGTTTGGTTAGAATCCTTTGGAACCATCGTTTTTTGCTGCTATGAATTGCGTGGCTTGATCTGTCAACCCCAATCGATCGGCCATAGCACCCCGATCGATCGATAAGTCCCATTTTGGCTTAATCCGAAAGCAATGGTTGGTCCCTTCTTCCATGCGGTCGATCGGTTTGATCGCGGTCGACTGGTTCCTCTTCGTTGGCCGAGATACTTGTAGTCTCTTTTTCTCTTTTCTTTTCTCTTTTCTTTTCTCTTTGCTTTTTCTTTTATTTATTTTGTAACTTATCCTTCCTTTTCCTTTTTCTTTTATTTATTTTTCCAACTTACTATATAAGGACCCATTTGTTTTATTTGTAAGAGATAAGATTTAGTTTTAGTTCCTTTTTTTCTTGTTTGAGACCTAGGGTTTGGTATATTCGGGGATATTTGTTGGAGATAACCCCACTCCTCCATTTTCTTTGGTGTACCCATTTAATGTAAGTTTTTTTCACTATTCCTATTTCTTCTCCATCTTATTCTTGCTTTGTTCCTTTTCCATGCTTATTTAATTTCCATGCCTAGATAAATTAGTGTAGTTTAATTGTTTCTTGCTTTAATTATTAATTGGTTGTTTAATTTAATTATTCATGTTGTGTGAGTAGTTAAACAGGGTTTGGGTCGTGTGTCCGCCATTAATGGGCGTCGAGCACCAAAAATTAGGTTTTGTGTAAAATTACATTTAATCGAAACCTCACGTATTAAAATGGGTTTATTATTCGTTTAACTTTCTTTGTCACGCAACGTTAGTATTTATAGAGATAATCCAATTTTAAGACGCGTGTGAGCATTTTGAATTAAATGTTTAATCTCGCATCGTTGGGTTAAAATCCCTTCACGTGTGATGTTTATGTTTAATTAAAAATGCTCTATTAAATATTTTCGAACCGAAATTCTAATTCCGCGTGTTTAGCTCATGACGAGACACGATCTCGACCCTCGTTTTAATAATTATTGTTTAGTTTAAACTTCTCGTTTCTTCCTTTTATTTACAACCACCCATCACCTTTTACAATTTTATTCCTGAATTAATAAACCGATTAAAATCTGTCGAACACTCCCTGTGGATTCGATACCCTAACTTACCGCTATACATATAAAACAAGTGTAGTTAGAGTTTAGGTTTTTTCATAACGGAGGGAGCCGATACCAATGATCGGCGTATATCTTTATACACTCGCGTCGCGGTTCTCCCCGTCGGCCAATAGACACCCTTTAAAATTCTTCCATTTCGCTTTGAGAAGTGGAAAATAAGAACTCAACTTGCTCTCTAAGATTACAAAGTCACTATAGCGGTGCACGGGAGTTTGTGTACCTGTAGTTCTCCCTAACTTATAGCAAAATTCCCTAAGGTGACCTCTCATTTTGTAGTGAGTTCAGACATAGAATTATTTGGGTCTACCTTGGTCAGCTCATTTAAGTTGAACTCTTTTTTGTGTTTTAGGTCGTGGCCTATAAGTATCTACCATAAATTCAAGAACCGGTTCCGGTATGGCATGAGAAGTGGTAGCAGCATCATAACCTATTCCTCACCTCTCTCTAAAATCTAAAGAGGGATCGAGGAACATCTTGCATACTTTCTTCAATGTATCCTCTATAGTAACCTTGACCTTTCGGGCATGCTCAAAATATTTTTTGAGTTATTATATAAGGCATTTGAGTTTCTCACGAGTCTCCAATGAATCTTGAAGATCTCTCAGAAGACTAGCCAATTTGTTGGCCAAGTCACCATTTTCCCAATTACTCTCTCTGCCAAAGAAAATTTCTTAGAGGACTCGCTCTCCATAAACTCTTTCCACTCTGTCTCTAGCGATAATACCCTAAGTGCCAAACTTTTATTTTGCCTTTTCGTTTTAATGGCCTTGGAGTAAAGCTTGGTGTAAGCATGTTGAAATCCACTTTCTCCCTCACTCAAAACGTAATCTCCCTCATTCTTTCCAGAATGACCAGACTCACTCTCGAGGTCATCATGTTAAAAAACATCCTTATTGGTGTGAGACGTACTTGATGTATTAACATGACTGGCCATGAACGCGATAAAGTTACGCCCATGCGGTGATTCGTCCCTAAAATACACCAACTCGACCTCGCTATCACTAAGAGTGGCATTGAAGGCGGATTTGATTTTTCCCTATCTCTTCAACCTCGTAACATACTCATGAGCTTTGTGACCCTTATCCTCTCACTCATAGCATTTATCCTCGTATTTCTTAGGGGACTCCCCTCCCGCTTTTTCAATTTTTTTCTTACCCGAGTTAAACTTTTTATCTTTCTTAAAAACTTTGTTTTCTTTGGAAGTATTTTATTTTCTAAGCTTGAGAATTTGTTTGAATTTTTTTTACAAAAAGGGCAAGATCATCTAAATCAAAATCATACTCGAAGTCAGAAGAAACCTCCTCTTTCTTTTTAATTTGTACCTTCAAAGCTATCCTTTTTCTTCTTAAGGCCTTTGAATTTTAGGAAACATATCAATTTCATAACATCGAAGGTCTCATACTAGTACTTCAAACCTAAGTGTATGTAATATTCCCAACGAATTAAGGATAGTGACCTTAGCGATAAAACGAGACGATAGGGATCTCAAAATATTTTTTACAATGCATGTCTCAGGTATTCTCTTACCTAAATTAAAATGAGAGTTAACTATATCATACAATCGTGCATAAGACTCATCAAACATCTCACTCTTTAGCATAGTAATGATCTTAAATTATGTGATGAGATTTTTTAGCATAGAAGCTTTCACATCATTGTCACCCTTGTGAATAAATTAGAGGATATCTCACACTTCCTTAGACGTGGTACGAGTCATGACATGACAACTCATCAGGGGTGTCGTCTCCAAAAATAGCACTTAAACCCGTGAGTTAAAATTACTCTATTTTATTTCATCATCCGTCCAAGGGGTGATGTGTTTAGGACCTATAACACCGCCATTAGTCATAGTGGGTGATGTCCACCCTCTTTCACAAACAAGCCAGACATGCGCGTTAATCGCTTTCAATGCAGACCTCATTATAGCTTTCCAATAAGCATAATTTGACCCATAAAAAACGGGTAATATATTATACAAATTATCCATGGAATCCCAGTTTGAAGATCATACAATAAATTAGTGTAACCAACTCTAATGCCAATTTGAAAATGTAGGGTCGTATGGATAGTCCGTATATTAGGTCACACACATAACGATATAATTTTTAATCAAAATTTATCTTGATTACATTTAGAAATGCATGCAAAATAAAGTCCAAATTAATTATTCCAAACTAAGTAATCAAACCAAACACGCGAAGAAGAATATTACAAGAAAAATACCTTTCGATAAAAACCCATATTTCAGCACTGTAAAAGAATTTGACATACTCGATGACTTATAGATTAGAGATCCACTAAGTATAATGCATGGGGTCTTCAAATCTTTGACAGTGAGTGATTCAGTCTAACACCACCCATGGGAAGTAGCTCTTCCCTCGGCATCCCCTAATCAGCCTCAAGATGTGATATCCTTTCTTCTTCAATAGTAGAGTCGTAACTCCATAATCAGATGTAGAGAAACCTCTACAAGGGTTCGATGTCGTGTAGGAAAATTGAGTTTTATAAAACTCAAAAACTCACATAATAATTGTATGATTTGGAAAACAAAAGTGTTTTTATGAAACAAAAGGAAGAAAACTTTTGGTGCAGATATTATAATTAATTTTTTCCAAAAGAGTTATGTAAAATAACCTAAAAGAATCTTTTTTATATTAAATACCCGCTTTATAAGGCGACAGAATCATTCGAACGAAACTGGGACTTTGTTCGAACGAAACTGGGACTCCATTCGAATGAAAACCTTGTTTCGTTCTAACAAGGTCCAATCTTGTTCAAACGAAAGGCCTAGTTCATTTGAACAACTTTTAATGAGCTTCCAATGAGTTTGGATCTGTCAAACAGAGACCACTTCGTTAAATACGTGTTAGGTGTTTATTTTAATGAAATTAACACTTTGTTTCAACGAAATTTAACCTCGTTCGAATGAGAACCAGATCTCGTTCTAACAAGATGGCAATCTTTTTCCAACGAACAAAAAACAAAAAAAAATATTTTGAAAATCCTTTTATGAAAAAGTGCCTCAAGTAAAAATAAAACATCCCAGAATAAATTTGAGTGAGCAAAATCAAAACCTCATATAGTGTTCATGATAAAACGACCAGTCTTAAATCTCGAAAATGATGCTCGGTTACTAACAAGTCTTCAAAGATCGTGGAAGCATATGCGGATGTAAAATTTGATTTGTAATGGGATGTGCCAAAATAACTAAACTATGAGAAATTATAAAATCTTACTCTTACAATGAGCGTACTTCTTGAGGGACTCCCTTTTCCTCCGTGTTGGCCCAAAAATATACTTAGGGGGTGAATTGGGTATATAAGTTTAGTGAAAATTTTAACACTTTCTTAACTTTGCTGTAAAGATTAATTTCAATGTGATAAATCAATTTAATAGTAATAAATTAATCAACAATAATTATACGCGATTAAGAGAGATGGAATAATAGAACTCTATAAATTGATATTTTAACATGGTTCGACCTCTGCCTACGTCCACACTCGAGATGGTCCTCGAGAACTTCCCTATCTCCTGCGCAGTTGTAGCAAAGCCAAAACCTCACAAAGAATGCTACCTTGCAAACCACAACCAATAATATGTTGTGTGTTGGGGATGGAATAACTTGTACATATTGAATCTCTGTTGAATGATTTTGAACTTTTCATGAGGATGTGGGATGATTTAATAAGGGTTTCTTTGAATCATATATGAGGTTGCAAGCTTCAAGTCAATCTTTATTAACTTCAGTGCCTTTGGTGCTTTATTATCATTATCTTGGTTTTAAGGATATTTGTGCTTTATTAACGTCATTGTCTTGGTTTTAAGGATTAAAGTCAATCTTTAAATGTATCGAGTGCCTATTTTAATCTCAAGCGCATTAGAGAGAACATAGTGAAGCTATGTTTTTATATCAATTGTGTTATCATCGAACAAAATCCTCTTTGATTTACATACATATGGCTTCCCAATCTCTCCATTTTGGATGATGACAGTATAATTGATATAGCTTAATAAAATGTTTTGACATCTCACTCTTTGTATGAGAAAAAATTATTTTTTTCCCTCTTTATTGAATCATCACTTTTTCTTGTATCATATTTCTCCCCCATTGTCATTATTGAAAAGGGTGGGGGTACTTTTTTGACAGTTTTCTACGAGAGAGAGTTAGCGTGGAAATACATGGAGGAAATATCTTTTACTATCATGGGTCTTGACAATGAGGGTAAGTAATGTATCATTTTTGTCATGGGGTATATTCAGGGAAGTACAAACTTTAATCATGCGTGAATTATACCATGGCAATATATGTTATGATGTGGTTGAATAAGAATTATATATGGGTGTACTATTAATGTTGTGGTTAGAGTGTTTCTAAATAATAAGGACATGTGAGGTTTGAATAGTTGGGATTTTGAGTTTCTAGTGAGGGGTACTTTTGGAAGTGTATTTTGTAAACATCTTGGGTAGTTGGTGTTTATGAGATCGAACCTTTTGAAAGGATGGTTACTATGCAAATAAGGGAATCAGTAGATCGTATGTATGTAATGTAGTAGTGTTGCAGAGGTTTCAAGAGGTTTCTAAACAATATCATTTGGAGTTGTGATATCAAGGTGTCAATGGATGGTGTTTGATGTAATATGTGCAAATGCTTAATAATATTGCACCGATTTTAATTATAGATGTTGCACTTATAGATATTTATGGGATCATTTCATTCAACTAGAGTTTCTTCCTTGTATTGGTTCTTAGGTGGACCTATGAAGAAGGTCATTATTTGTTTGCATACTTGATTTTAATCCTTGATTTGAAGGGATAATTTATTGGTTTCACTAAATGTGATATGGTGTATTATTGGATGATATGGCTTCTTATGTAGATAGGTTTGAACTATTTATGATTTGCTCCAAAAAGTTTTTTTCATCGAATTTTTGAATTCAGTGTTGATACCAAATTTAATCTACTGACGTGGACCATTCACTTGAAGACACGTCTCATCCTATGAACACTTCCAATGAATAACATATTGTCACCGAGCTACTCAAGCACCACGAGCAACTCAATCATACCGAGCAACTTAGGCGCCTCAAGGAACTTAATGCCCCGAGCAACTCAAGCATGCTGAGCAGCTTAGGCAGTCCGAGCAGCTTAAGCGGTCTGAGCTACTTAGCGTAGAGAGCATCCAAATCAAGAGAATCAAAGAGACGACTGCGCATTAAATGCTTATTATTATCGTACAAATGTATATGTCTACTAGATAACAGCGCATTGTCCTTTCACATGTATAGCCTCAAGGCTATAGATACATTGTAACCTCCTCATTAGAGGGGGACTCTGGATCTCTTGGTAAATCACTTATCGAGAATTCCAGTCAAACAGTCAGAAATACAGAAACAGTGGACATAGGCCATTATTATAAGGCTGAACCACTTTAAAAATCTTTTGTCTTATTTATTTTATCTGTGATTGATAAATTAGAGATAATCTAATTTTTTACATTAACAAATTGGCGCCGTCTGTGGGAAACGACTGTAATTAGCATTTTTCACCAAAACAATTCATCATCAATGGCTGATAATCCAGAACCCAGTAATCGAAATGCTGGGATCCCTTCAAATCCATCCATTCCCCCAAATGTTCAAGATTTGGCTGGCATAATGGCTAATCTAGCCCAAGGACAGACGGCCATGCAAGAAACCATGTGACAACTCATACAAACTGTTTAAGGTGGGGTGCCGGCTCAATCAGGACAATGAAGTATTCAAAGAAATACCCGTTTACCCTCTTCGCGAACTAGGCGAACGTTATTCCCAGAGGAATATCGATCCAGACGCACCGACTCATATCGTATTGAGAAATCTAACGATCCTTCTTATCAGCCTGGTCGAACTTCCTCAGTACGAGCCACATACTCTCAACAAAACGTCAATTTATCTCCAGAAAGGACCAGTGCTCTTGAAAGGTTGAGTAGAATCGCTCCTTTTGATCGTTTCGGCCCTAGGAGGAACAGAAGCCCCCCTAGAATTGTGTCGAGGAACTCTCAATGACCATCCGAGTTAAGGGAAGGCTCTGACCAATCACGACCAACTGCTCGTAATAAAAGAACCCAAGAGGCAAATTCAACGTGACCAGTTGCTCAAACCAATAGGTCCGAGGAAGGAAACGATGCATGGAAAGGCTCTATTCAGAGGTTGGAAGACAGATTAGGGAAAATGGCTAAAGCCAAGAATCCTCTACAAAGAACTTTTATTTAAGGAACACCATTCGTACAAGCAATTGTGAACTTTCCCACACCATCAAAATTCAAAGCTCCTACAGTGACACCCAAATATGATGAAAAACTGACCATGTCCTTCATATAGAACAATACCAAGCTGCTGCTGATATCTATGCAGTTCCATATGAGATGAGATATAGGGAATTTTCAGGAACTCTTACCGAATCAGCTCAGATATGGTGCAATAACCTTCCTCGGGGAAAGATTGCCACTTTCTTTTAATTGGCAGAACTCTTCATCGGGAATTTCTATTTTGGAGCGAAACCAGTTAAACGAGTAGCACACTTGCTAAGTGCTAGACAAAAGGCAGGCGAAAGCACCAGGGACTATATTACTCGTTTCAATAATGAGAAACTGGAGTTAATTGATTACGAGGAGAAAGCAGCAATTACTGCTCTGATGAGTGGATTGTTGCCAGATAAATTGTACTACACTTTAGCCAAGGATCCGCCTAGGACCATGGCTGAACTGATGGAAAAAGCAGCTAAAATCATGAATGCCGAGTAAGCCATGGTGGCGAAGAACAATGTAGACACTAAGGAAACCAAGGTCGAGGCTGACAAGACTGAGAAGAAGGAGCAGAAGAATAATGGTGGCCACAGGAAGTCGAAAGCAAAGCAAGCACTGGAACAGTTGAAGAAATTTGGAAATTGCACTCCTTTGAAAGTAGATACAAACCTCATTCTGGAAGAGATCAAGAATAGCGAGGAGCTAAACTGGCCAGAAAAAATGAAGGCAGATCCTGACATGAGGAATAAGTCCAAATATTGCGTGTTCCATAAAGACCATGGTCACACTACTAAGCAGTGCATAGCTCTTCAGAATGAAATTGAAGGACTCATCAGACGAGGAAAACTGGCTAAGTATGTTGATCGCCAAAATGGTCGAAAGACCAACAACCGAGGAAGGCAAAGGTCTAGGTCTCCTCATCGAGCAAAAGAAGACATGAAGAGAAGTCACGAAGAAGATCCAGAAGATGACCCCGATCTCCCCAAAAGACCAAGGCAACTAGAACGTGAGGTATTTTTAATCCATTTTGGATCATTTAAATGTAATGTTATTACAGGTGGAGATGCAGGAGGTGGGGACATGACTGCAGAGAGGAAAGCTTACCTCAATGAGGCTTAAGCTTGCTCGTACATTCAGCGAATAAATCTAGCTGAAGATGATTGCCCGAGGAAGGTGAATAAAGACAAATTGGTCATTGGTTTCTCTAAGAACGACCTGGCAGGTGTGCTATATCCTCATAATGACCCATTAGTGATCAAGATGAGAATGAAAGAAGTGGTGATTTCATAAGTACTGGTAGATAATGGTAACTTGGCAGATATCATGTTCTATCCATGCTTTGAAAGTTTGAATCTAAAGTTATCCCAGTTGGAGCCATATCACAGACCCCTCCTTGGTTTTACTGGTGAGAAGGTTTTTCCACTTGGGACGATAAAGTTGGATATGCTTATCAATACATAGCCCGCTTATCGAATAAAAAGAATTTGCTTTTTTGTGATGGATAAAAATGTCCAATCAGCTTACAATATCATCGTAGGAAGGGTAGGTCTGAAGAAGTTCGAAGCGGTACCATCTACTGTACATCAATGTTTAAAATTTCCAACCAATTTTGGAGTAGGAGTTGTGAAAGGCGACCAGAAAGTAGCTCGGGAATGCTACTATTCATCTGCCGAATAGGAGGAGCATGAAGAATCCAGGAAGAAGACTACTACTTATCAGGTTGATGAAGTAGAAGATGCAGAGATTGAAACACTAGACCCTAGAGACGAGTCTTAGCTCGTGAAGGGATAGGTCATGAAGGCTACTGAAAATATAATTCTGGATGACGAGTATCCCGAACGAACAACTCAAATTGGTGCATCACTAGCTGTATCGATAAAACAGGAATTGATAGCATTTCTAAGGAGTAGAAAGCTGACTTTTGCATGGAGTCATGAAGACATGCCAGGGATAGATCCGAATTTCTTGTGTCACGAGCTCAACGTGAACAAGGAAATCAAGCCAGTAAAACAACGAATAAGAGTGTTCAGTCCTGAGAAGAACCAAGCTATACAGGAAGAAGTGGAGAAACTACAAAAAGCCTCTTTTATTGAAGATGTCAAATATCCTGATTGGCTGGAAAATGTGTTCATGGTAAAGAAGAAAAATAACAAGTGGAGGATGTGTGTAGACTTCACTGATCTTAATAAGTCATGTCCAAAGGATCATTTTCCTTTACCCCAAATCGATCAACTGGTGGATGATACCTCGGGGCATGAATTGTTGAGTTTCATGGATGCTTATTTTGGTTACAACCAGATTAAGATGAAACCTGAGGACAGGGAGAGTACCTCTTTTATCACCCCAAGGGGAACTTATTGTTATAATGTTATGCCTTTGGGACTTAAAAATGCAGGTGCAACATATCAGCGGCTGATGAACAAGGTGTTTGCAGAGAAAATCAGTCATAACATGGACTTTTATGTTGACGACATGCTGACACAGAGCAAGAAAGTTGTTGATCATCTAGTTGACCTAGGTCATACCTTTGATCAACTAGAGAAATATCAAATGAAGCTGAATCCCACCAAATGCATATTCGGAGTACGAGAAGGCATGTTTCTCGGGTATATTGTTAACCAACGAGGAATCGAGGCGAACCCTGAAAAGATTAAGGCCCTATTAGAGCTGCGATATCCAACCACAAAGAAGGAAGTGCAAAGTCTCACAGGACGAGTTACAGCACTTAATAGATTTGAGTCACGAGCAACAGATAGATGTCTCCCATTCTTCAAAACACTCCAAAAAACTTTTAAGTGGAATGATGAATGCGAGGAGGCCTTTTAAGAATTGAATAAGTATCTAGGGACACCTCCACTATTATCTAGACCAGTGATGGGAGAAAGACTATACTTGTACCTGACAGTTTCAGAAAACGCAGTGAGCTCGGTGTTAATAAGAGTGGAGGACGGAATATAAAAACCAGTTTATTACACCAGCAAAATTTTTCGAGGAGCAAAAATCAGATATCCAAGGCTGGAGAAGTTGGCACTAGAACTGATTGAAGCAAACAGAAGGATGAGGCCATACTTTCAAGCTCATACTATAGTTGTGTATACAAATATGCCATTAAGGCAAGCTCTACACAAACCATAGAAATCAGGAAGGTTGATGTACTGGGCAGTAGAACTTGGTGAATATGATATAATTTATGAGCCTAGATCGTCGCTCAAAGGGCAGGCAGTAGCGGATTTTATCGAAGAATTTACTGAGGAGGATTCCCTCGACGAACAGGAGTTGAATACAGACCAACCTGTGGATGTTACGGGATCATCAAATTAAAACCCCGACCAACTTACGTCGGTGGACAAGCAGCGAAAAGTACTGGAGGAGGATAAAAGAAAGCATCAAATATTCCACCGAGGAACTTTGTCTGACTAAGAGTTTGATAATGAGGTACCTGTGTGGAATCTGTATATAGATGGCTCTTCGTGCTCTACAGGCAGTGGAGCAGGGATTATTTTAAACAGTTCAAATAAGGTTGATGTGGAATATGCTCTGCGCTGTCAATTTAAGGCTTCTAATAATGAGGCCGAATATGAAGTAATGATCGTGGGTTTAAACCTGGCCAAAACCATAATGGAGGAACAAGTCGTTGTGTTCAGTGACTCTCAATTGATTATAAATCAAGTTCAGGGGGTGTATGCAGCAAAAGGAGAATTAATGGTCAGGTATCATGAAAAAGCGATAGAGGTCGTATCCAGTTTTACTGCAATTCAGTTGATTAGAATATTAAGATTAGAGAATGCAAGAGCAGACACCCTAGCTCGGTTAGCATCAGCCACACGGATCGAGCTACGAAGAACAATCCCAATAGAAATCCTAGCTGGTCGAAGCATCGACGAAGATCTGACGATAAACTTCATCGCTCTTGACTTGGGACCCTCTTGGATGGACCCCATCAGGGCCTATATTGAAGAGGGGCTTTACCAACTAATAAGCTCGCAGCCAAAAAACTAAAGTTTAAAGTTGCTTATTATGTACTGACCAATGGTATTTTATACAGATGAAGAGTTATAGCAGGGCTACAAAGATTGTGTCCATCCCTTTGAAGTGAAATATTTGATCGAATAGGTTCATGAAGGGTCTTGTGGAGCCCTTGTAGCTGGTCGGACGCTCTTGCAAAGAATAACCACGCAGCGGTACTACTGGCCGATGATGAGAGCTGATTGCGCAACTTATGCTAAGAAGTGCGATAAATGCCAATGCTTCTCGTCCATCCGAAGAACTCCCCAGGCATTGTTAACACCCATAACGTCCCCTTAGCCATTTGCCATGTGGGGGATAGACTTGGTCGGGCCACTCCCAACGACCAAGGGAAGATTCAAATACCTTGTGGTTGTTGTGGATTATTTTACAAAATGGGTGGAAGCTGAGCCCTTCATTGATATGACATACAACAAAGTCTATCAATTCATTTGGAAAAATATTATTTGCAGATATGGTCTCCTACATGCGTTCATTACCGACTGGTAACGTGACTTTTGCGTGTATTTGTCGTTGTTGAACAAGCCTTTCTAATCAAAACCTTATGTACCTACAAAATATAACAACTCAAGTATAGAGGTAAGTAAGGATGTCAATCCACTTTCTAGGGAGTAAAGCAAATGGAAGAAATTCAATTGTAATTCACTTTTTATTTTCTTTTTGTGCTTTTTCACTTTTCTAATATTTTTTTAGCTTTTTCAATATTAAAACAATAGGGTGAGGTGAGGTCTAAATTAAATTAAACTAAATGTGATATGATAATAAAAAAACTAGAAAGTTACTAAAATGAATAATAAAGTCTAAATTAAAATAAATGATAAAGTGAGGTAAATAATTGTGAGAACAATCAAGGAATGGGATTACACCACAAATTTTAGTTATTCTAATTAATTAATTTAATTATTTGAATACTCCCAAATTAATATCAAAATTACAAACCAACTCTCGTTGCAAGTGTAATTAGAATAGTAATCTTTTAGAAAGTTAAGTTTAACACCCCACAACTCTAGAAACATAGATTCACACTCCTTTTAATTAATCACCCGCTAGGATCGATCAATTAGAATTTATGTCAATCTTATAAAATAAATTTAGAGTTGAAATTCAAGTGATAATACCCCACTTAAAAAAACCCTATCTCTAGTTTGAATCTAAAATGGGTATTATCACTAGAATTTTGATTTTCTCTCGAAAATCACTTACCCTCTCTCGAGGCGTAAATCTAAGGGTGAGGGATAAAAATTAACATTCAAAGGGAAATTTCAAGTAGTCAAACTAATTAAACTAAAGTAATATCAAATAAGGGTTTCACCCCACCCCTTGAAAGGGTATTTAGCCTAACATGGTATGAAATATGACAAACTAATATTCAAAGGCATAAAATAATAAAAGAAGAGAAGAGAACAATCAAACCAAATCTCTTTGATTAAATTGAACTCCAATCCTTGAAATTGAAGCATACACCTCTTAATTGATCTTCCAAATGATTTGAAATTAAAATCAACACTCAATTAAATCTCAATCAATATTTATCCTCACAAATATCTAAAAAAATAAAAGGAATAAAAAAACAAAAACTATTTACAAATGGTGTTTTTCCTTACAATTCTCCCTCTAGAATTTTCCACCGAAAAACTCTCCCTTTTTTTATGATGAGTTTTGGTCTTCAACTCTCTTTAAATACAAGGCATGGAGCATGGGGGTAAAAATGGGAATTGGCTATGGTGAACATGTGGGAAAGGTGAGAGCACATGTGCATGGGGGTGTGAGGTTATAAAAATCTGATTTGAGTGAGGGTATTTTAGAAAGTTGGATAAAAGAGGTGGTTGGGGGGTAAAAGGGGTTAAATGGGTTTTATGTGGCACACGGGTTTTAGTTGGTTCATTTTGGTCATTGGTTTTGTTGGCTAGGGATAAAGCAGGTGGAAAAATCGTGACATAGGAGAAATGGGAAATGGTTTAGAAAGTGGGTCTTTGGCATTAAAAATGGGATTTAATATGGCATGTGGGTTTTTATTTGGTTTATTTTTGTTTTGGAAGGTGACCCTTTTTTACTTTGGAGAAATGGGTTTGAAAGGCTTTGGGGTTGGAAGAGCAGGGGGTCCAAGGTCGGGTATAGGAGAGAGACGGTTAGGCCAGGGCGGCGTCGGCAGGTGGCAGCGGGATGGGGCTGCGCAGCGGGAACGCCGGCGGGAGCTGGGGGCTTCGTCGGCTGGGTCACGCCGGAGGGAGCTGGCCTGGGCTGGAATCGCAGTCGAGGGTGAGAGGTTGCCGAAGCAGGGGTCAGTAAGAAGGTCACGCCGGTGCAGGGGGGGTTGAGGTACGGAGGTGGCGGGTTGTAGGTCCGTCGTCGCTGGAGATTAGCTCAGGTAGGGAGGGTTGGTCGCAGGGTTTAGTAGGTGGGGGGTATGGAGATTAGAGGGGTTTTGTGTGACACCTCGCCTAATTAAATACCGGGCGATCACTCCTTTACTAAATTAAAATCATGGTGAACAGTTGGTTCATTCTTAGCATCACTGTCGTAAAAATAACTTTTCCAAATTTAACACCCTATTTAATTTTGCTAAGTGTCAAAACCATTTTTTAAACATTGCTTTCCAATTTTATTTATTTATTTTATTAAACAATCAATCTAATAATTTAACATTTAACAACCCAATCCCAGCATTTAAAACTTAAAGTAAAACATACATGCTGAATAAATCCTAAAGTAACTGTACTAGAAATAACTGAAATACAAATGTCCCAATAAAATAGATAAATAGTGGAAAGGGCGACACATTCCCAATAAGGAGAATGATAGAAGTGGAATCAAGTAAATGAAATCGTCTAAGCAAGTGGCCTGCAACTCCCACCTAAGCTGCAGCACGTTCCTTCCAAGGGATCCTAAGAAAGACGCCCCTGTGGCTGGGCACCTGTAATGTATATACATATATATACAAGAGAGAAAGAGGAATATAAATAGGTCAGAGCCCGATAGTGTATATGATTTAAAAATTCGTTTAGCAAGTATTTAAATTGATACAGGCCAATGCAACAACATATTAGTGCGACACTCTCTTGAGAAATTCTCGCCTCTCTTCTAATGTGCACTCCTATCGCACTAACCTTCCCAATGGTTTATCTCATCATATATCACACTATCCTACCCCAAGGATTTAGCTTATCTTAGGTGACTCTCAAAATTTAAGATTTAACAACATCATGGTTTAAAAAGGATAATTTCATTTAGTACAAAACGCTCATTTTAACTTTATTGATTCATAACGTTTTTCAATATCATATTATACTTTTCAAAACAAGTATTTCCAATTTGAGTCATTATACATGTCTTACTTACCATAACACAGTAGGCAGTTTCCCATATATCAGAAGTTCATATATATATTAAATACTCGTATAATATATATATTCTAACAGCACCCCACATAAAATTTTATGGTGCGGGCATACTCTGCTATCCAATCCCCATATCAATCGTACTAAAGGGAATACAAGTTCGGAATCACTCTCGAACTGTATAAATACATACACAAATAATATTGAGGCGAAGAATAGTTTTCAAGTCCAATAGGTCAGTACATACCCTCACGTCTCTTAGGACCGTGGCTACCGATTCGATAGCCTGCACCTAGGATTTCTATCTTCTAGGGTACGAGCCAATATCCCCCATAAGGCACACGAGATAAGATCGTCCCAGCGCGGAAACCTCAGGGATAGCAAGTAGCACGGGCATGATTTTCACAAGTATATAATATATGCATACACAATCATATAAATATACCACTTTTATTATATCAATTTAGGTTTATCCAATAACGCACATTCACAACACTTATCCTTATTTTCCCATTATTATTTATCAAGTATAATGGTTCGTTTCTAACTTTAATTCGAAGGGTTTTTACAACTTACTACGTAACCCTCATGGACTCTATTCTTCCAAATGTACAATTCAGTAGATATCCATTTATGTTCCAACGTAACTCTCTCTTACGTGTCTCTCCCCTTTAATATATACTTACATTATCCCTTATGCAAAATATCCCAAAAATATAGATTTCACCTTACATTAAAGGATTTTGAATTTTATTTTCAAAGATGAGAATTCCAAACGGTTTCGAAATCGGAATTAAAATGGAGTTTTAATTGAATTTTTATTATCTCTAAGAGTCCTCAAAACATAAAACTGTCTAGCAAAAAAAATATTAAAAAATATTTAACGGTCCGATTGAGTTGAATTTTTTTTTGTAGCTTCCTCTCGTCTTCAACTAATTCTCTGTAAAATTTCATCCAATTCCAACGGTCCGATCGTCTGGAATAAATTTTTTTTTAGTGTTTGTATCTGATTA
This sequence comes from Sambucus nigra, assembly GCA_949130495.1. Classification (NCBI taxonomy): domain Eukaryota; kingdom Viridiplantae; phylum Streptophyta; class Magnoliopsida; order Dipsacales; family Adoxaceae; genus Sambucus; species Sambucus nigra. The sequence goes on along the minus strand of OX422207.1, from coordinate 670,427,167 downwards.
GAACTCTTTTCTTAATCAAACTCTTAATCCTTTACATGACAAAGGGTTTCCAGAATATCATATAAATCATCACTACATGAAAATTTCCTATCTCAAATTGGGTTTTTCTTCCATAAATCTCATCCTAATAACTCCTAAACTAATATGGATGATGCATCAACGAAATAAGCAAGATAAACACTTGCCTGGGATTTTCAGAAATCTGGTTTGGTGTTGAATTTGGTGTGGTTGCGTTCCCCGTCTCGCGATCTATGCGTTGGCGGTGGTGCAAACGGGTGAGTTTTGAGCCTTGGAATGCCTTAAGAGCTCTCTCCTCTCCTCTCCAATGGTCGTTCTAGTGTTTTGAGTTATCTAACCCTAGGAGATAACCTAAACATCTGATATAACCCCTTTAATTTTCATGGGTTTAATTACCCAAAAATACAAAATGACTAAAATGCCCTCCCGATGTACTAATTAAGCCTAAAAACGCCCCGAGACCCAAATCAAACTCCCGGGTATACTTTTCTGACTATCTCAACCCTTCCGGACGCGTTGGCGCACTCAAAATGACCATACGAACAACTTATAAAATATTTACTTTTATTTATCAATATTTAGTCCCGACGCGACATGGGCGCGTTCCGACTCAAATTTCTAAAATTGTCATTTTATTCACTCGTGACATTTAATATGGCCACTATTATATATTACTTTGCTCATTAGTAATATTCAACAAATTTTCCCATAATTACTAACTCTCAGCACGTTAATAATTATAACATAATTAATTTCTGGATTTTTATTAAATAATTAATTCACATTAATATTAATAAATCCCCAAATTAATATAGCATAAAAAATACGGGGTATTACATTTTGTTTGGTGTAGTGGAGGTTTTGGTTATGGAGTTTTTATTTTGGTAATGGTGGATGTGGGTTTTGATGATGGGTGAGAGAGAAGGTTTGAGGTTGAAGATGAAGTGGGGGGGATTTGGTGGGTGAAGGTGTAGGGGATAATGTGTGAGGATGAGGGAGTAGGATAGTGTGTTTGGTAGTGTGTAGGTTTTAGGGTGTGTGTTTAATTTGAACCCCTAAAAATAATCTAACTAATAAAAATCTAAAACTAATAAAACTAAAAATCTAAAATAAAAATCCTACTTCTAATAATAAAGACTCAAATTAAAAATGAAAGAAATAAAAATAAAAATAAGATCTAATAAAATTAAAACTAAAATCCTAAAAATGTAAAATCAAATAAAATTTAAAAAATTCAAAGAAATCCTAAAAATCTAATCCTAATAAAATAAGATAAAATAAAAACTAAAAAAAATAAAATAAAATAAAATTATATTAATAAAAATAAAATAGAAAATAAAATCTAAAAATTCTAAAATAAACCTAAAATTAAAATGACACAAACTAAAAAATCTAAAAATTGATAAAAGGGCGCAAACTCAACACACACACGGTTTAGGGTAGGTTTAGGCTCAGTTTCGGGTAGGCTACGATACGGGACAGGGGTATTAGCTCCATTAAACGCGCAATTGTCTTGATTTAAGCGTTTGAACTCTGTAATGCACATTAAGCCTGCATAATAAATATTTAAGCACGTAAGACCCATATTGTCGAGAATTAACAACAAAAATGCGTCTATTCGGGGTATAAATAGTACAGTTTTGTGTGCTTGTCACACCACCCCCAAACAGAGCGTTGCTAGTCCTCGAGCAATAAGATAGAGAGAAAGAGAATGGTAAGAAACCAAAAGTGTACCACTTTCGCGGGCACTTGCGATTGTACTTAGCATGTGCAACAAGCCTTTAAACCTATAGGTTGCCCTATAGGACGAGTTGTGTCTCGTGAGGGTTTGCAAGGAATATACCCACAAAATTCTTATTTGCAAAAATTTATTGAAAGGCAGTCAATCTCTTATTAGATGTAAAATAATCGCACAATCCATCACAAGAAAAATGATTTCAGAAATACAAGCTAGATTGTGTAAAAAGATTAAGCTAAGTAAATACTCAAGGCACATCCTTCCTATAGCTCAATGTGTGTAGTGTGAATCAGTCAAAACGGGTCGAGTATCACAAGAGTAATTACTAGATTGCCTTGTCGGAATCAACGCTTCAACTTCAAAATCTCACGGATATATCTCTCTTAAACGAACTCTCAAGATTAGGGTTAGTGTATCGCTCTTGTGTGTGAGGAGGTGAGTAAATGTAAGCAAGTTCAAACGTCTCACACACATATAAGAAAGAACGAACAATTTGAAAGAAAAGTGATCTCATGAAAGAATGATAATCACTATAGTGAGAACGTCGAGTTATTCACCACGTCGACTTTCATTTGCCCGAACACCTAAGGAAAAATATGGATGATTATGGGTGAGGGGAAATGAAATGGGATGATGTAGGTAGGATGGTATGAGGGATAAGGTGGGAAGGTGATAGTGATATGAAGGATGAAGGATGATGGATGAATGTATGATGGATGTGTGAGAAGAATGTATACACTTTAGGCACAAATGTCTTTATTACATAAAAATATACTACAACTCTCTTTCTTTTCTTTTCTTTTTTCTATTTCTTTTTTTTTCTATTTTTCTTTTCTTTTTTTATATTTTCTATTTTCTCTATTTTTTTTCTTTGTTTTTCTCTCATTTTTCAAACAAACAATGAAGACATTTACATTTGAAATTACACTATTTTTCTCAAAATGATGATGGTATATGAATGGAGCGATATATGGATGATGTGGGGAATATATGGTGTGAGAAATATGGAAAAGCATGGGAATGTAATGGGAATATGATATGGGGAAAAGTGGTAGGTGTATGGATGAAGATCTAGTATTCGGGACAAATTTCAAGATACGTGTTTCTTACAACTCGAAAGTGATGTCATTCTCAGTGATCAAGCCAAATTTGAATGAATGATAATGAGATCATGCAACAATTTAAGTGCAGACCCAAAAGAAGTTGAATCAACTTGTGACTCGGAGATTGCGTAAGACACTCTGAAAGGGTGAAAGGCACGAATCTCACAAGCTAAAGTCTCTACTAGTGATCCTTAAGGTTCTCTTTAGAATTGTGGCACTCCTCAAATCTAAACGTAGTGACTTGATAAGTGCGCAAATTTTGTTGAGTCTAGAAATTCATGGTGCAACATGCCTTGTTATGTATTACATAAGCTATTTATAAAAAATATTCTCTAGCTTGATTCCTAGACTTTAAAAGATGAATGATTGAAAATTCACATCAATGAGTGAGATGAAAGAAACTGCACGAAATTTTAAAAAATCAGGTTCAAAACTCAAAATTTTTCAAAAGAGGCACGATTTTGATAAAATTATCCACCCCCAAACAAAAAGGAACATCATCCTCGATGTTAAGTAAAATGATTTTTAAAATTGAGAGCATGAGGTTGAAAAGAGATTACCAGAATGAACCGCTAATGAAGTGGACAGATGAAGCGAATATGAAACCTGAATAAATGATAAGAAAAAAAATGGTGTACAAGTCTATAAGCATGGGAAAACATAGGGTGATGTGAAACACCACCCCCAAACAGGATGAGACTAGTACAAGAAACGTTGGGATGCCTCCCGGTAGCTCTAAGTTTAATGTCTTCAGCCAGACCAAATCATTCTCACCCTAAAGATAGGATCTATGATGGCGTGGGGCGGCGAAAAAATTGGGTGATGAGAATCACCCCCAAACAAGACTGAAGCGCCAGTCTTGTTGGAAACGGGCTAAAAGGGTCAATGCACTTGTATAGCAAAGTGCATCACGCGATGCAAAGCATCGGCGGACCAAGGGTGTGTGGGAATAAAGGCTAAGGTAAGGGTGAAAAGGTATCGATCACGGGCCTTATTGAGCCGGAAGGTGAGGGCAACTAGGGCCCTATAAGCATGGTGCTCTAGTTGTATGGGAAGGCAAAAGGGTTTGGTAAGTGGAATGGGATGGCCCTCATAGAAAGAACACGGCCGTTCTATGAATGGGCGATGATAATGTTCGCGTCGTGACACGCCAGGGAGTTGTCGATGGGAAAAGTCAACACCACAAGAGAGCGGTGTGCATGGAGGAACAAGCTCGATGTCGCGGTGGAGAGTAGCACCAAAAATACTCTCGTAGGTGGGGGATTATTTGAGGTGAGGATCTAAAAATATTGATGAAAACTTGAAATGTGAAAAATCAAGATCCAAACTAGGTGGTGGGGTGGAAGGGACAATGGGTGGGTCGGGTGGGATAAATGGCGGAGGAAGATGATCCAACTCAAGAGTGGGAGACACACACTCATTGGGAGGAGTAAAGAAATACTCACAAGGGAGTGTGGTATCAAAAGATGGAGTTGTCAACTTCTCCAAAAAGGTATCATTGGGGAATTTGGTGGGTGGGTAAGACGAGGCACCAAGATCGGAGATAGAGGAATCACTAGAAATATCGGGCTCAAAGGGAGCCATGCATGGTGGGATATCATCCATATCCAGATAGTTAGGAACTATCACGGATTCTATCTCGGGAAAATGGTGAGCACTCATAGCCGGAGCGAACCTAAAATGAAGTGGTTCCTCGGGAACACAAGGGTGAAGCTCGATAGGTGTAGACTCGGGCACTGTTTTAGATATTACGGGAGAGTGAGTGGGAACCACAAGGTGGGGTTCATATGGGTATGGTGGGATTGGAACAGTCTCACTATCGAAGGATAAGTCAACACAATTATCGACTTGGGACCCGGACCAAGGGATGGTCTCAACTTCAAGATTCTCGGGGTGGTAGGGTTGGTCACACTCAAAATTCGTGTCACAAGGGGACACATCATCATCACACTCGGTGGCAACGATGGGTGGGGCCATGGGAATATCCGACTCTCGCTCACACTCCAATTCATTTAAACGTTGTTCAAGCCTTTGGAGAGCTTGAGTTTGAATGGCTTGCTCTTGCTCAAGTATGAACTTTTGCAAGAGGGTTTCGAGAGCGGATGTGGATGAAGGTGTTGGTGGAATGATGGGTGGTGGCGGTGGGTGAGGTGGACACAACTCACTATAATCGGGAGTATATGGAGAATACTCATATGAAGTGTGTGGGGTGGGGCCAAGTACATCATACACGAAAGGACCGCTTTTGTGATGGACAAACGGTTGATGCGCATGGGGTGTGTAGTGAGGAAACTGATCGTGAACAGGTGCACAAGGTTTCCATGATGACTGTTGGAACGTGTGAGGATCCACAACATCGGGTTGGGATACGTATTGCGTGGAAGGGTGATCCGGCCTCCACGAATAGCTCGGGGACTCACACAACTCAGGATTGGGTATATAGGGATAATGGGCCGAGGTGGGTTCCAAAACAGTGTCATTTGGATACACATGTTCCATGGTGGATTCGGATGGATATGACATGCAAGGGCACTCATGGGACATGTGATCGGCATAAGAACAGTTGGTGCACAACAAGGGAGGAGACACGTTGACATTTGACACCGAGGGTAATGAAATATGAAGTGCATGCATCGATGGGTCAAGAGTACCAACGGTACTCGTGAGAGAGGTGAAATCATGAAGAATATCATAAAAAGACCACTCGGGATCACTCTTACACGTGTCACGTGTCAATGGAAAATGACCAAAGTAGTCCCGTAAAGGACGTTCCTCGGCCATGTGGAGAGAAATATATATTTTGGAATTTTATCAAAAGGAAAGAAAATATTTTTGGGATTTTCTAAAAATAATAGAAAGAAAATATTTTTGGATTTTTTATAAAATTAAAAAAATATATTTTTGGGTTTTTTTTTTATAAAAATGAAAGAAAATATTTTTGGAATTTTGTAAAAATAAAGGAAGAAAAATATTTTTGGATTTTTTGTTGGAAAAAAAGGTGGGGAAAAATGGACTCTTTGAACTTGCACGAACTAACCAAAACCCGACTACCGAAAAATGAATTGAACACACACACAAGTTAAGGAGAATTTCCTAACTAGCACATAGCCAATTTTTATCTTAAAATTTAGTGAGAGGGTAGTCAAATTTTAATTAAGTCCGCAGCCGATAAAAATCACGAAAATATTTTAGTGATCGCCTTTGCAAAATGTTCTCCTAGTGGGTTACCTAGTTGATTGATTTTAAATTTAATGATGGCTAGGGTAGCACACAATGGTAAGCGAGTGAGTCGGATGATGAAATCCCTTCTCGTTAGTGATCGGGTGTAGGTATTAATTAATTAATTCATCACACCATTCGAAAATAAATGCGAGAATAAAATCAAATAAGAGAACACAAGCACACACAATAAATGACTCGCTAACAGGAGAGGCGCGAGGGTTTGAGAAATTTACCTCCCACGGTTTTTAGGCCGTGGGGTGCCAAAAAAGTTGAGTCGACCAGGGGGAGATCACGCCTATCTCAGTCGTCCCCGGGAGTCCTACCGACCCAAGGTAGAGAGGCTTCTAAATCCTCGCTAATGTCTCCCATTCTTCAAAACACTCCAAAAAACTTTTAAGTGGAATGATGAATGCGAGGAGGCCTTTTAATAATTGAAGAAGTATCTAGGGACACCTCCACTATTATCTAGACCAGTGATGGGGGAAAGACTATACTTGTACCTGACAGTTTCAGAAAACGCAGTGAGCTCGGTGTTAATAAGAGTGGAGGACGGAATATAAAAACCAGTTTATTACACCAGCAAAATTTTTCGAGGAGCAGAAATTAGATATCTAAGGTTGGAGAAGTTGGCACTAGAACTGATTGAAGCAAACAGAAGGATGAGGCCATACTTTCAAGCTCATACTATAGTTGTGTATACAAATATGCCATTAAGGCAAGCTCTACACAAACCATAGAAATCAGGAAGGTTGATGTACTGGGCAGTAGAACTTGGTGAATATGATATAATTTATGAGCCTAGATCGTCGCTCAAAGGGCAGGCAGTAACGAATTTTATCGAAGAATTTACTCAGGAAGATTCCCCCGACGAACAGGAGTTGAATACAGACCAACCTGTGGATGTTACGGGATCATCAAATTAAAACCCCGACCAACTTACGTCGGTGGACAAGCAGCGAAAAGTACTGGAGGAGGACAAAAGAAAGCATCAAATATTCCACCGAGGAACTCTATCTGACCAAGAATTTGATAATGAGGTACCTGTGTGGAATCTGTATATAGATGGCTCTTCGTGCTCTACAGGCAGTGGAGCAGGGATTATTTTAAACAGTCCAGATAAGGTTGATGTTAAATATGCTCTGCGCTTTCAATTTAAGGCTTCTAATAATGAGGTCGAATATGAAGTAATGATCGTGGGTTTAAACCTGGCCAAAACCATGAAGGCGGAACAAGTCGTTGTGTTCAGTGACTCTCAATTGATTATAAATCAAGTTCTGGGGGTGTATGCAGCAAAAGGAGAATTAATGGTCAGGTATCATGCAAAAGCGATAGAGGTTGTATCCAGTTTTACTGCAATTCAGTTGATTAGAATATTAAGATTAGAGAATGCAAGAGCAGACGCCCTAGCTCGGTTAGCATCAGCCACACGGACCGAGCTACGAAGAACAATCCCAATAGAAATCCTAGCTGGTCGAAGCATCGACGAAGATCTGACGATAAACTTCATCGCTCTTGACTTGGGACCCTCTTGGATGGACCCCATCAAGGCCTATATTGAAGAGGGGCTTTACCAACAAATAAGCTCGCAGCCAAAAAACTGAAGTTTAAAGTTGCTTGTTATGTACTGACCAATGGTATTTTATACAGACGAAGAGTTATAGCAGGGCTACAAAGATGTGTCCATCCCTTTGAAGTGAAAGATGTGATCGAAGAGGTTCATGAAGGGTCTTGTGGAGCCCATGTAGTTGGTCGAACGCTCTTGCAAAGAATAACCACGCAGGGGTACTACTGGCCGACGATGAGAGCTGATTGCGCAGCTTATGCTAAGAAGTGTGATAAATGCCAAAGCTTCTCGTCCATCTGAAGAACTCCCCAGGCATTGTAAACACCCATAACGTCCCCTTAGCCATTTGCCATGTGGGGGATAGACTTGGTCGGGCCACTCCCAACGACCAAGGGAAGATTCAAATACCTTGTGGTTGCTGTGGATTATTTTACAAAATGGGTGGAAGCTGAGCCCCTCATTGATATGACATACAACAAAGTCTATCAATTCATTTGGAAAAATATTATTTGCAGATATGGTCTCCTACATGCGTTCATTACCGACTGATAACGTGACTTTTGCGTGTATTTGTCGTTGTTGAACAAGCCTTTCTAATCAAAACCTTATGTACCTACAAAATATAACAACTCAAGTATAGAGGTAAGTAAGGATGTTAATCAACTTTCTAGGGAGTAAATCAAATGGAACAAATTCAATTGTAATTCACTTTTTATTTTCTTTTTGTGCTTTTTCACTTTTATAATTTTTTTTTAGCTTTTTCAATATTAAAACAATAGGGTGAGGTGAGGTCTAAACTAAATTAAACTAAATGTGATATGATAATAAAAAAACTAGAAAGTTACTAAAATGAATAATAAAGTCTAAATTAAAATAAAAGATAAAGTGAGGTAAATAATTGTGAGAACAATCAAGGAATGGGATTACACCACAAATTTTAGTTATTCTAATTAATTAATTTATTTATTTGAATACTCCCAAATTAATATCAAAATTACAAACCAACTCTCGTTGCAAGTGTAATTAGAATAGTAATCTTTTAGAAAGTCAATTTTAACACCCAAAACTCTAGAAACATAGATTCACACTCCTTTTAATTAATCACCCGCTAGGATCGATCAATTAGAATTTATGTCAATCATATAAAATAAATTTAGAGTTGAAATTCAAGTGATAATACCCCACTTAAAAAAATCCTATCTCTAGTTTGAATCTAAAATGGGTATTATCACTAGAATTTTGATTTTCTCTCGAAAATCACTTACCCTCTCTCGAGGCGTAAATCTAAGGGTGAGGGATAAAAATTAACATTCAAAGGGAAATTTCAAGTAGTCAAACTAATTAAACTAAAGTAATATCAAATAAGGGTTTCACCCCACCCCTTGAAAGGGTATTTAGCCTAACATGGTATGAAATATGACAAACTAATATTCAAATGCATAAAATAATAAAAGAAGAGAAGAGAACAATCAAACCAAATCTCTTTGATTAAATTGAACTTCAATCCTTGAAATTGAAGCATACACCTCTTAATTGATCTTCCAAATGATTTGAAATTAAAATCAACACTCAATTAAATCTCAATCAATATTTATCCTCACAAATATCTAAAAAAATAAAAGGAAAAAAAAACAAAAACTATTTACAAATGGTGTTTTTCCCTACAATTCTCCCTCTAGAATTTTCCTCCGAAAAACTCTCCTTTTTTTATGATGAGTTTTGGTCTTCAACTCTCTTTAAATACGAGGCATGGAGCATGGGGGTAAAAATGGGAATTGGCTAAGGTGAACATGTGGGAAAGGTGAGAGCACATGTGCATGGGGGTGTGAGGTGTGAGGTTACAAAAATCTGATTTGAGTGAGGGTATTTATGAAAATTGGATAAAAGAGGTGGTTGGGGGGTAAAATGGTAAAAGGGGTTAAATGGGTTTTATGTGGCACACGGGTCTTAGTTGGTTCATTTTGGTCTTTAATTTTGTTGCCTAGGGATAAAGCAGGTGGAAAAATCGTGACTTAGGAGAAATGGGAAATGGTTTAGAAAGTGGGTCTTTGGCATTAAAAATGGGATTTAATATGGCATGTGGGTTTTTATTTAGTTTATTTTTGTTTTGGCAGGTGACCCTTTTTGACTTTGGAGAAATGGGTTTGAAAGGCTTTGGGGTTGGAAGAGAAGGGGGTCCAAGGTCGGGCATAGGAGAGAGATGGTTAGGCCAGGGCGGCGGCGGCAGGTGGCGGCAGGATGGGGCTGTGCAGCCGGAGCGCCAGCGGGAGCTGGGGGCTTCGTCGGTCGGGTCACGCCGGAGGGAGCTGGCCTGGGATGGAATCGCAGTCGGGGGTGAGAGGTTTCCGAAGAAGGGGTCAGCAAGAGGGTCACGCCGGTGCAGGCGGGGTTGAGGGACGGAGGTGGCGGGTTGTAGGTCCGTCGTCGCCGGAGATTAGCTCAGGTAGGGAGGGTTGGTCGCAGGGTTTAGTAGGTGGGGGGGTATGGAGATTATAGGGGTTTTGTTTGGTATAGTGGAGGTTTTGGTTATGGAGTTTTTATTTTGGTAATGGTGGATGTGGGTTTTGATGATGGGTGAGAGTGAAGGTTTGAGGTTGAAGATGATGTGGGGGGGATTTGGTGGGTGAGGGTGTAGGGGATAATGTGTGAGGATGAGGGAGTAGGATAGTGTGTTTGGTAGTGTGTAGGTTTTAGGGTGTGTGTTTAATTTGAACCCCTAAAAATAATCTAACTAATAAAAATCTAAAACTAATAAAACTAAAAATCTAAAATAAAAATCCTACTTCTAATAATAAAGACTCAGATTAAAAATGAAAGAAATAAAAATAAGATATAATAAAATTAAAACTAAAATCCTAAAAATGTAAAAATGTAAAATCAAATAAAATTAAAAGAAATCCTAAAAATATAATCCTAATAAAATAAGATAAAATAAAATAAAAACTAAGACTAAAAACAAATAAAAATAAAATAAAATAAAATTATATTAATAAAAATAAAATAGAAAAATAGAAAATAAAATCTAAAAATTCTAAAATAAACCTAAAATTAAAATGACACAAACTAAAAAATCTAAAAATTGATAAAAGGGCACAAACTCAACACACACACGGTTTAGGGTAGGTTTAGGCTCAGTTTCGGGTCGGCTAGGATACGGGACAGGGGTATTAGCTCCATTAACGCGCAATTGTCTTGATTTAAGCGTTTGAACTCTGTAATGCACACTAAGCCTGCATAATAAACATTTAAGCACATAAGACCCATATTGTCGATATAGCAACAAAAGTGCGTCTATTCGGGGGTATAAATAGTACAGTTTTGGGTGCTTATCACCGACCATGGGACCCAGTTTGACAATGAGGAGTTTGTTGCATATTGTCATCGATCCAATATACTGAAAACCCACTCTGCACCAGGCCATCCCCAAAGCAATGGGCAAACTGAAGTGACAAATAGAACGCTGCTGAATGGTTTGAAGAAACGACTAGATGATGCAAAAGGAAATTGGATTAACGAGCTACATTCTGTGCTGTGGGCTTATCGTACCACACCACGAGTAGCAACAGGAGAGTCTCCATACATGCTGGCATTTGGAAGTGAAGCTCTCATACCTGCTGAATTGGGTCTACCCACAAATAGGGTACTTAATTTTAATTCTCATGTCAGTGATTTAATGAGAAGATTAGACCTAGATATGCTCGAAGAAGTCAGGGAAGAAGCAGCGATTAGGAATGCAGCATATCAATAACGAACAACTTTGTTCTATAACAAAAGAGTGAAGAAGTGTGATTTGAAAGAAGTACTGAAGAAAGTGATCTAAAAGAATAACAAACTGGAAGCCAACTGGCATGGACCCTATAGAGTAACAGAAGTTGTTTGAAACCTTGGAAGGAGAAGAGTTCAAGAATGCATAGAATGCAGAGCATCTGTAAAAATATTATCAGTAATTGAAATTCCTATGTAATACAATTTCTTCAGTATGAATAAAGTGATGTTTCACCCAGTTTCTCTCTTTGTTGAAATTTTTTCGGAATATTAGTGATACACACCACAAATCAATTACCACCAACTCCGGTTGGTCGGGAACTAATTACCACCAACTCCAGGTGGTCGGGAATCAATTACCACCAACTCCGGTTGGTCGGGAACCCCACCAAGTCCGATTGGTCGGGAATCAATTATCACCAACCCCGATTGGTCGGGAATTAATTACCACCAACTCCAGTTGGTCGGGAACCCCACCAACTCCGGTTAGTCGGCAAATCAATTATCACCAACTTCGAATGGTTGGCAAATCAATTACCCAATTACCACCAACTCCTGTTGGTCGGGAAACTAATTACAATCAACTATGGTTGATGAAAATAAGTAGGAACATGGGATGCAAATTATTTCATTGCTTAGACCAAAAGAGTGACAAGTCACTATAATCAAAGAATAAATAGGATAAGTTCCGTTATCCAAAAACAAAACAAAATGTACATATCAGAATGTGCATATATTCACAAACAAACAAACAAGGACATTCTGCAAAATTACATAGAAGAAAATAAGATGGCAAAAGACTAAAAAATTTGCTTCATTCAAATCAAGTAGAATTACATATGCTGTGAAAAATACACTTCATTACATAAAAATCCTATTCTATTGGTTTTTTCCCTTCTGCCTTTGAAACAGGTTCTAATCCAGCAGGAGGATCATCTAAGGCATAAGGAGAATTTATAAAATTTACATCTCTCAACATTCTAACATTCATTACAGAAGGCCGATCGAGCAAATGCTCTGGGCGAGATATATCAAAGTTTGCATGAAGATTGTAATCGCCGAGATACTTGAAGATTAAGCATCGAGGAATTACCCGAGCAGGAATCCAACAGATGTCAAGCTTAAAAGGAGGCACAGGCAAATCAAGTACACCAAGATCATAATAATCCCATAAGTAGTGGCCTTGCTCCAATTTTAGCACACACAGTGCATTCAATCGCCCTTGCTTGTACCCCTCGTTATTTGACTGCTGGATCCGATCATCAAGATGGTAAAGGGCTTCATTATACCCGGCCATCCAAAATTCTCTGGGTTGTTTATGGAATTGATAAGTTAACCTCTCCAGTTGCTCGTGGAGATTCTTCACCAGGATTTCCTTATTTTTCCAAGGCAGAACTCTGAGTAGTGAGTTGTTCGCTGAAGTTCAAAATTTTCTTAAATATTTCTGCTAAGGCTTGGTTCTTCGCCATTAACCGAAAGGCCTGATTCTCTAAAGCCGACTGCATTTTAGCTTCTTCAATGGTGACCCAATCAGCCCTAGCTCGTCCACGAGAAGAAGACCATGCTCGTCCACGAGTAGATAAGGAGGGTCCAGCCCTTTTTAAAGTTTCCAACTCATCTCGTAAGTTGGCATTTTCTACTTCCAAGAAAGAGAAACCTTCATCATTAACAGGGACCGAGGCTCCCGAGGAGGATGCAACAGATTTGAGTTATTTTATCTCCTCTTGTAAAGCAATGTTCTCCTGCTCTAGTAACTTGGCGATATGCATGTGCTCTTCAACCTCAAGCTTCAGACCACTCTCTTTCTTCTCATAAGCAGAAATAAATTTATCATACCCTTTGTCAGCACTCAATTGCTGATATTTCTTCTCGTATCCTTGATGCAAAAGTGTTAAGGACTCTTTGTACTGCTATTAAAGTTCCTCGATTGTTCCTTGAAGATCTTCAATCATCTCATAGTAAGCCACGTTGTTGGCAACAGCACGATCAAGCAAGCATTTCAAGTATTGGTAAGCTTCGACTGCTCGTTCAGAAGTATCTGGACTAAGGATATCAATTATTTGAGCCTCATTAAGATCTGCATGACCAGCTTTAAAATAGTCATTGCATTTTTTCATTAATTCTCTGTCATGAGCTGATAAGAGCTCCATCTTGTCCATAAACTAACAAAGAGAAGGAATAAAAAGAATCAATAATGATGCAGACAAGACAAGTAAAAGAGAAAGTTAAGATGAACAACTAAAGTTCAAATTTTTATTTATCATAAGAAGAGATACATAGTCCAAGGTTACATTTAAGGAAGCATCAAAATAAAAGCCCAAACAACTTTACACCTTCTCCTTGTTTCCTACGACCTCCTCGGAAGGCTGGGAGTAAGTGACTGGTTGCTCGGAGGATAAAGGTAGTTGCTCGGTAGAAGTGCTGGTGGGTTGGAGTTGCTCGGAGCAAGTTTGAACAACTAGGACAGAAGGGGCCAGATCTCCAATCATCATAGAAGATTCGTCTGAGGTAGCTTTATCCTCTTCTTCTTCTCTAGGAGAGGGAGGAGGGCCATGAGTGTGCTGCTGGAATAATTCAGAATTCTCAGCAACTTTTAGCTCCTGCAAGTCTGTAACCCATCCATCCCTAAAATATTTAAGACTGGCATATTCCATTTGAGAGGACATGGCAGCCAGACCCTTATTCCAGTCTTTGTCCCAAACAGTAATGAATGATTTTTTAACTGCCTTCTTCCTTTTTGCCTTCTTCGAGGAGGTCCTTTCCCTAAGAAGCTCCTCGACAGCCTTCAACTTCTCCTCCACCTCTATTTTTTATTGCTCAACATCTTGAAGTTTAACAACTTCCTCTTCAGCAGACTTGAGCTTAACTTCCAGCTCCTTATTGCTTTGTTCAAAGACTTTGTTGCTCTGCTCAGACTCCATCAATTTCTTCTCCAAATCCTTGGAGGCATTCACAACTTGATTTCTTTCAAGCTCAATGGACTTGAACTGCTTCTCCCAAGAAAATTTATCTTCCTCGTATTTTTGACGAGAATCTTTCAAAGACTGGGTCAGCCCAACAAAATCTTCCTCTACTCCTCCCGAGGAGCTTGAAGCCTTGATAGCTTCATCCTTCTTCAGAATGATGTTAAAACGCGTCACCAGCTGAAAAGAGAAATAACTTTGAGTCAATACATGAACAAAATATTAGAAAGTGAAAGAATTAGGCTAATAATACTTACTGAGGCAATGTGTTGAGCAGCTAGGGTAGTGATTCTCTCACGAGAAAGAGTGTGTTCAATGCCTTGGACTTTTGGGATAGTCCAGGATTTCTCCAAGCCCATAGCAGAGCTCGGAGGAACAAAAGTTGGAACACTACCTTTAACATTTAAAGGTTGAGAGATAGGTTCAGAAGGTCTCTCAGAAGAGCTTTTCTTTAACCTCCTCAGATGAGCAGGAACGTTTTCAACTAAAAACGTTGTCTTGTTGGTGATATGACAATAACCTCACTCGGAGGAGAGATAGAAACAGTCTTGCTTGGAACCCATATGGCTTATCGCCAGTTTTCTTGGCAGCAACAGGAGGGGGTACATCTACAGTCTTTATCCCTTCTTCTGGGACATCTGGTTTACTTTTCTTTGCCTCCACAGTAGTAGAGGCAGACTTGTCAAAAAAGGTAGGAGCTCTTCTCTTCTTCATTAGATCACTGATATGAATACTTGACTCAGAGGAAGAACCCTCCACACTAGTCTCAGAAGCTGGTACTTGGTCAAGATTAACTACCACTGGACGAGGACGAGCAGTGAAAGATGAAGTATAGTTCTTTTACTGCAACAAATAAGAGGCAGATCTATTATGTTCCTCGATAACAAATTGGTGCAAATCCTAGATAAGTTTCAAATGCTTTAAATTAACGTCAGCTTATTTTGGAGGTTTTTTTTACTGTCAACTGTAACAAACAAAAACAAATGTCAGTGATACATATTATCAAACACAAAGAAAATAAGATTTCAAAAAATAAAAACAACCTATTCCATTGCCATAAGGGGGACACCTGGGACCTTGATATACGACATCTCCATTTAATGGAGCGTGTTGCCAATTTTTCATAACAACCCCATGCCCAAAATAATCCCTATTGGCATCTGGAAGATTGACAACTAAAGTCCTATTCAAAAACCTAGTTTTTAAATAGAATGTGGAATCATTGACAACCCATCTATAGCAGTACATGATATCTGGAATCCCTAAACGGGTTCCGTAGAGTTGATTCAATCTATGTACGCCATTAACTATCCTCCAGGTATTTGGATCTATTCTTGCAGGTACAATATCAAAATATTAGCAGAACTCCAAACATAGGGAGTTTGGCGGAAAAGAAAAGCCACATTTGGCCACAAAAAGACTTGGGAACCAATGTCCCTCAGCCAAAGAAAAATGATCAGAAGGTTCAAAAAGTTCTTCCAAAATAACCCACGAAGGGATTGAAAATTCAGATCAAAACTTGTCCAGCAACTCAACAAGATAAACCATGATGAACAAAGTAAATAAAAGAAAGGGAAGAAAATCTTACAGAGAAAAAGAGATCAGTTGAGAATGAACGACGGAAAGAATGAAGGCACAAGACAGAGAGAAAATGAAGAGTTCAAAGATACTGATTTGAAAAGTGAAAGACGATAGGATTTCTACCGCGCTTAAATACTTTACCTCGGGAATAGAAAAAAGCAATGATTACAAGGGAGGACGTTTGCGTATTCGACGGCTAAAAGAAGAAAAGGGGCACAAATATCAAAGCGCTCATGAAAATTCAAAATATTTATGAGGCCTGATACTCTGCACTAAAAAAGGAGTTATATACAACGAATGTTTTCCTAAAAACCATACAAACCAATAATCTATGCAGTTTTCAAGCAGAATATTCCATATTTTTCTTCAACATCAAACTATGAAACATTGGGGGCATCTATTGATACCAAATTTAATCTGCTGACGTGGACCATTCACTTGAAGACACATCTCATCCTACGAACACTTCAAACGAATAACATACTGTCACCGAGCTACTCAAGCGCCCCGAGCAACTCAGTCATACCGAGCAACTTAGGCGCCTCGAGGAACTTAATGACCCGAGCAACTCAGGGGCCCCGAGTAACTCAAGCATGCCGAGCAGCTTAGACGGTCCGAGCAGCTTAAGCGGTCCGAGCTACTTAGCATACAGAGTATCCAAATCAAGAGAATCAAAGAGACGACTGCGCATTAAATGCTCATTACTATCGTATAGATGTATATGTCTACTAGATAACAGCACATTGTCCTTTCACATGTACATCCTCAAGACTATAAATACATTGTAACCTCCTCATTAGAGGGGGACTCTAGGATCTCTTGGTAAACCACTTATCGAGAATTCCAGCCAAACAGACAGCAATACAGAAACAGTGGACGTAGGCCTTTCTTATAAGGCTAAACCACTTTAAAAATCTTTTATCTTATTCATTTTATCTATGATTGATAAATTAGAGATAATCTAATTTTTTACATCAACATTCAGGTTGGCTAATATTTTTTGAACATTTTGAATATAACATTTTCACCCAAAAACTTTGATATACTCGAGGTGTTGTTTATTTAATTCTCCAAATTTCATGAGGGTATGATACATGAAGTATTCCTATTTTATGTCCAAAAGGTCTTTAAAACTTACGAGGGGTTCATCAAATTTCACATTTTAGGTAAGGATGACATCACTTATAAGAGGGATACATAATATATCAAGATGTTTTCTTAAACCATAGACAAGTGTGATAATACTAGGGTACAACACAAGTATTTGTCCTGTAAGTAATTTACAGGAGAGTGTAGGTTGTAGTATTGTTTATTAAGGTGAATAATTAGTCAATGGTGTTTTAATATTCTCAAATATTATCCAAAAACACTAATTCTTTCTCAAATCAATCATAAGGTGTGGAATAATATTTTGTGTTGTGTTTCTTTCCTAATTGTTCGAGAGTCATAAGTTCTTCATTGCATATGATGTGCCGATAGTGTAGGAAATAAATGAATTATATAGATTTTATTTTATAAAAGTCATGTGGGATTAATTTGGCATTGTGTTTCCAACGTGTGTCGGAATATTGTGAAAACTTGTCATAAATTTATTTATTGTGATGTGATCAAGCGTATTCATTTTAATCTTGTTACATGTATAGGATATCTTTGAGTGTCCTTTTGAAATCATATGTTTCTGATGGGAATAATCATAACTTGTGAATGTATTCAGAGCTTCCGTTAAACCAATATTGTACATATTCATAGGTATTTTGTTGTGTATAAGGTTGTAAGTGTAAGAGTTCATCCTTTGTTTTAAGAGTAATTTTCTTTTTCATTATTCATAGATTTTCTTGTTTTTTCTAGACAATAACTCATTTTAATTACCATAAGGAAGTTTAAATAATCTTTTCTAGACTGATTTTTCAACTTTTCTTTCCTTATAAAATTTTCTATTCTTCTACGGAGTTTTCCAAAATCAATTTATTTTTCAAAGACAATAATCTTCATCGATTTTCACCAATGAATTTTATTTTAATCTTTTTCCTATATTCTCTTGAAATATACTCTTACCACAAACAACACTTTCCCAATAATATTTTCAAAATACGTTTAATTATTTCAACGTTTTAAGTTATTATATATTTACCATTTTTCACATTGTTGTATTTTCCAATCATATCATTATAAGTTGGGATGTGACGAGGATTTCAATGATCAGTTTAATCAAACAAGATTGTAGTCTACACGTGTTATTATGATTTTTAGATTGTACTTGAGGTGTGTGTGTCGTGTGTCATAGTTTTATTTGTAGGGGAGGACAAGTTAGCTTTTGAAAATAGAGGTCGGATATTATCAATTTGAAGATTCGAGTAGATTCTTATAAAATTATCAATTCTTTGATGTTTCATAGTCATTTCCTTCTTTCTTTTACGCAATGTATGTCGCTTTTCCATACATTCTATCTTTCTCCTTTCTTGGTTATGTTTTGCCTTACTTGCATATCTTTAAAGTAAGGTATTTTATACATTCTTTGAGTACCTACAAAATATGAAGAACGGAGATTCCTTTCCAGTAACCTTTGGGTTTGGGGTCCTTGTTTGTTAGTGAAGGGTATGATGTTTGCCTTTGTCTACACACATGAATATTTCTTTTCCTTATGTGACAAACACACGTATAATTGTTTTTACCACAATATATGCAATTATCGTTGAATGAAATTTATAATTAACATATGTATGGTCATTCTTTTTGCAAATAATACAAAAATGATTTTCTAACTTTGGTTGTGTATGAAATTTTTCAACAGTGTGGTTTTTATTTGTGCAGGGTACATTATGCTTGATGCTTAATTTTTTTGGTGAAATTTCTTTTGGGTTCTTCTATTTTCCTTTTAAAAATCAGTTATTCCTTTTTCTTGCCCAAATTTTGTCTTTGATTTTGAGTTTGACAATTCTTTTGTGCATCTTAGTATTCCTTACCAGACTCAAGTTTTTGTTGCTTAAGGAGTAGGTTCAAACTATTTCTACTTGTTTCAAATTTTTAAAAAAAAAATTAGGGTCTGTTTTAAACATTTAACTTCTTCTTTTAATTTGAAATTTTCAAGTTGCTCCTCGTTATCATTTTATGCTAACTTTTCATTTTCTTCTTTTAATTTTAAATTTTCAAGTTGTATCCCCTCGTCATTTGATTTTAACTTCTCATTATTTTCTTTCAATCTTTTATTTTTAAATATGATTTTTAAGTTTTTTTAGTTAATTCCTCAATCGAAATGTAAAAATCTTTTCTTACCTTTTATAAAATGGTGTATTTTATAAA